>CM038680.1:645836835-646549953 GCA_021605205.1 Aegilops longissima
TTTCTTATATCATGATAAATGTTTATTATTCATGCTAGAATTGTATTAAACCGAAACATAATACATGTGTGAATACATAGACAAATGATAGTCACTAGTATGCCTCTACTAGACTAGCTCATTAATCAAGATGGTTATGTTTCCTAACCATAGACATGTGTTGTCATTTGATTAATGGGATCACATCATTAGGAGAATGATGTGATTGACATGACCCATTTCATTAGCTTAGCACTTGATCGCTTAGTATGTTGCTTATGCTATCTTCATGACTTATACAAAGTTCCTCGCAACTATGAGATTATGCAACTCCTGCTTACTGAGGAACACTTTGTGTGCTACCAAACGCCACAACGTAATCGGGTGATTATAAAGGTACTCTACAAGTGTCTCCGAAAGTATATGTTGAGTTGGCATGAATCAAGATTAGGATTTGTCACTCCGATTGCTCTGGAGAGGTATCTCTAGGCCTTCTCGGTAATGCACATCACATAAGCCTTGTAAGCATTACAACTAATGAGTTAGTTGTGAGATGATGTATTACGGAACGAGTAAAGAGATTCTTATCGGTAACGAGATTGAACTAGGTATTGATACCGACGATCGAATCTCGTAAGTAACATACCGATGACAAAGGGAACAACGTATGTCGTTATGCGGTTTGACCGATAAAGATCTTCAGAGAATATGTAGGAACCAATATGGGCATCCAGGTTCCGCTATTGGTTATTGACCGAGAATGGTTCTAGGTCATGTCTACATAGTTCTCGAACCCGTAGGGTCCGCACGCTTAACGCTTCGGCGACAGCTCATTATGAGTTTATAAGTATTGATGCAATCAAGGTTGTTCGAGTCCCGGATGTGATCACGACATGACGAGGAGTCTCAAATGGTCGAGACATAAAGATTGATATATTGAAGCCTGCATTTGGACATCGGAAGTGTTCCGAGTGAAATCGAATTTATCGAGTACCGGAGGTTACCGAACCCCCGGAAATACATGGGCCATAGTGGGCCTGTTGGAAATATGCCCTAGAGGCAATAATAAAAGCATTATTATTATATTTCCTTGTTCATGATAATTGTCTTTATTCATGCTATAACCTGTATTATCCGGAAATCGTAATACACGTGGTGAATACATAGACCGCAATACGCCCCTAGTAAGCCTCTAGTTGACTAGCTCGCTGGTCAACAGATAGTCGTGGTTTCCGACTATGGACATCGATGTCATTGATAACGGATCACGCCATTTGGAGAATGACGGATGGACAAGACCCAATCCTAAGCATAGCACAAAGATCGTAGTTCGCTTTGCTAGAGCTTTTCCAATGTCAAGTATCTCTTCCTTCGACCATGAGATCGCGCAATTCCCGGATACCGTAGGAGTGCTTTGGTGTATCAAACGTCACAACGAATCGGGTGACTATAAAGGTGCACTACAGGTATCTCCGAAGTAACCATTGGGTTGACACGGATCGAGATCGATTTGTCACCCGTATGACGGGAGAGGTATCACGGGCCCACTCGGTAATGCATCATCATAATGAGCTCAAAGTGATCAAGTGTCCGTCACGGATCATGCATTGCGGTACGAGTAAAGTGACTTGCCGTAACGAGACTAACGAGGTATTGGGATACCGACGATCGAAGTCTCGCAAGTAACATACCGTCGCAAAAGGAATAGAATACGGGTTGCTTTGAACCCTTGACATCGTGGTTCATCCGATGACAACATCGAGGAGCATGTGGGAGCCAACATGGGTATCCAGATCCCGCTGTTGGTTATTGACTTGAGGTAGTCTCGGTCATGTTCAGATGTCTCCCGAACCCGTAGGGTCTACACACTTAAGGTTCGTGACGCTTAGGGTTAATAGGAAGACAAGTATGTGATTACCGAATGTTGTTCGAGTCCTGGATGAGATCCCGGACGTCACGAGGAGTTCCGGAATGGTCCGGAGGTAAAGATTTATATATGGAAAGTGGTTAAACGGACTGGAAGTTTCGTGGCATACCGTAAAGTACCGGGCCACCGGAGGGTTCCGAGGTCCACCGGAGGGGCCACCTCTCCTGGGGCCACATGGGCTAAGTGGAGAGGGAGCCAGCCCCTGGTGGGCTGGGCGCCCCCACCCAGGCCCATGCGGCTAGGGTTTGGGGAGGAGGAACCCTAAAGGGGCGCCTCAGCTTGGGGGCAAGCCACCCTCCTCTCTCTCCCTTGGCCGCCCCTAGGGTTTTCCCAGAGGGCCGGCCCCTTGACCCTCTCCTCCTATAAATAGAGGGGTGGGGGAGGCTGCCAACACAGCTTGTAGGCGCAGCCCTCCCTTCCCAACACCTCTCTTTCTCCACGCAAGCTTGGCGAAGCCCTGCCGAGAACTATCAGACCAGCTGCACCACGCCGTCGTGCTGCCATTGGGATTGTCTTCTTCAACCTCTCCTTCACTCTTGCTGGATCAAGACGGAGGAGACGCCATCATCCCGTGACGGTGTTGAACACGGAGGTGCTGTCCTTTCAAGATTTTGGTCATCGGTGATCGGAATCACGCTGGGAACGCTTCTTCATCACCACTCTCAAGAACGCTCCGTATTCGATCTACAAGTGGTATGTAGATGCAAACTCTCTTCGCTACTCGCTGCATAGTAGAACTCATAGATGGATCTTGGTGAAACCGTAGGAAAAATTTTAATTTTCTGCAACGCTCCCCAACAATGGCATCATGAGCTAGGTCTATGCGTAGTTCTCTTTGCACGAGTAGAACACAATTTTGTTGTGGTCGTGGTATCTTGTCAACTTACTTGCCGTTACTAGTTGTTTCTTGCTTCCGCGGTATTGTGGGATGAAGCGCCCGACCAACCTTACACGCATTTTACGTGAGACCGGTTCCACCGACTAACATGCACTAGTTGCATAAGGTGGCTGGCGGTGTCCTGCTCTCCTACTTTAGTGGGAGCGGATTCGATGAACAGGGTCCTTATGAAGGGTAAATAGAAGTTGACAAGATCACGCTGTGGTTATTCGAGGTAAGAAAACGTTCTTGCTAGAACCCAATTGCAGCCACGTAAAAGATGCAACAACAATTAGAGGACGCCTAACTTGTTTTTGCAGCAATTGTCATGTGACGGATATGGCCAAGTTGTGATGAATGATGATATATATTGTGATGTATGAGATCATGTTCTTGTAATAGGAATCACGACTTGCATGTCGATGAGTATGACAACCGGCAGGAGCCATAGGAGTTGTCTTTAATTTTTGTATGACCTGCGTGTCATTGAAGAACGCCATGTAATTTACTTTACTTTATTGCTAAACGCGTTAGCCATAGAAGTAGAAGTAGTCGCTATGGACAACTTCATGGAGGCACGATGATGGAGATCATGATGATGGAGATCATGGTGTCATGCCGTGACAGGATGATCATGGAGCCCCAAGATGAAGATCAAAGGAGCTATATGATATTGGCCATATCATGTCACTACTTTATAATTGCATGTGATGTTTATTATGATTATGCATCTTGTTTACTTAGAACGACGGTAGTAAATAAGATGATCCTTAGAACAATTTCAAGAAGTGTTCTCCCTAACTGCAACCGCTGCTACAGTTCGTCGCTTCTAAGCACCACGTGTTAATCGGGTGTGATGGATTCTTACGCTCACATACAACGGTGTAAGCAAGATTTACACACGCAGTAAACACTTAGGGTTAACTTGACGAGCCTAAGCATGTGAAGACATGGCCTCGAACACGGAGACCGAAGGTCGAACACGAGTCGTATGGAAGATACGATCAACATGAGAATGTTCACCGACGAGACTAGTCCGCACTCGTAACACTTAGATGACTAGAGGGATGTCTAATCTAAGTGGGATGTGAAGAATTTGGCCTCTGAACTTAATTAGACCGAACTTAGTCTAACACGAGAATTATATGAAGATACGATCAACATGGCGAGCCTAAGCATGAACACGGAGACCGAAGGTGTTCATCCGACGAGACTAGTCCGTCTCACGTGTTGATCGGACACGCCTAGTTGACTCGGATCGTAACACTTAGATGACTAGAGGATGTCTAATCTAGTGGGAGTTCATTAATAATTTGATTAGATGAACTTAATTATCATGAACTTAGTCTAAAACTTTTGAATTATATGTCTTGTAGATCAAATGGCCAACGCCATGTCAACTTGAACTTCAACGCTGCCCTAGAGAAAACCAAGTTGAAAGATGACGGCAGCAACTATACGGACTGGGTCCGAACCCGAGGATCATCCTCATAGCTGCTGTGAAACAATACGCCCTAGAAGGACCGCTAGGTGAAGCTCCCGTCTCCTGCAGAACCAAGACATTATGAATGCTTGGCAGTCTCGTACGATGATTACCCCTCGCTCAAGGCGGCATGCTTTACAGCTTAGAACCGGGCTCCAAAAGCGCTTTTGAGCACCACGGAGCATATGAGATGTTCGAGGAGCTGAAACTTGTTTTCCAAGCTCACGCCTGGTCGAGATATGACATCTCCGACAAGTTCTATAGTTGTAAAATGGAGGAAAACAGTTCTGCAAGGAGCACATTCTAAAGATGTCCGGGTTGCACAACCGTATGACCCAAATGAATATTAACCTCCCCGATGAGGCGGTCATTGATGTAATCCTCCAATCCGCTCCACCAAGCTACAAGAGCTTTGTGATGAATTACAACATGCAGGGGATGGTAAAGACCATTCTGAAGTGTTCTCTATGCTTTGAAGTCACCGAGGTTGAAATCAAGAAAGAACATCAAGTGTTGATGGTCAATAAGACCACTAAGTTTAAGAAGGGCAAGGGCAAGAAGAACTTCAAGAAGGACGGCAAGGAGGTTGCCGCCCCGCAAGCAAGTTGCCGGAAGAAGTCAAAGAATGGACCCAAGCCCGAGACCGAGTGCTTTTATTGCAAGGGAAGGGTCACCGAAGCGGAACTGCCCCAAATACTTAGCGGATAAGAAGGCCGCAACACCAAAGGTATATTTGATATACATGTAATTGATGTGTACCTTACCAAGAATCGTAGTAACTCCCGGGTATTTGATACCGTGCCGTTGTTCATATTTGTAACTCACAAGGAGCTGCGGAATAAGCGGAGATCGGCGAAGGACGAGGTGACGATCGCGTCCGGAATGGTTCCAGAGTCGATGTGATCGCCGTCGGCACGCTACCTCTTCATTTACCCACGGATTAGTTATGAACCTTAATAATTGTTATTTGGTGCCAAGTTTGAGCATGAATATTGTATCCGGATCTCGCTTAATGCGAGATGGCTACTCATTTAAATCCGAGAATAATGGTTGTTCTATTTATATGAGAGATATGTTTTATGGTCATGTCCGATGGTCAATGGTTTATTCTTAATGAATCTCGAGCGTAGTATTACACATGTTCATAGCGTGAATACCAAAAGATGTAAAGTTGATAACGATAGTCCCACATACTTGTGGCACTCGCCGCCTTGGTCACATTGGTGTCAAGCGCATGAAGAAGCTCCATGCTGATGGACTTTGGAGTCTCTTGATTATGAATCATTTGACACATGCGAACCATGCCTCATGGGCAAGATGACCAAGACTCCATTCTCTCGAACAATGGAGCGAGCAACCAACTTGTTGGAAATCATACATACCGATGTAAAAGGGTCCAATGAGCGTTGAGGCTCATGGAGGATATCGTTATGTTCTCACTCTCACAGATGACTTGAGTAGATATGGGTATGTCTACTTGATGAAACACAAGTCCGAGACCTTGAAAAGTTCAAAGAATTTCAGAATGAAGTAGAGAATCAACGTGACCGAAAGATAAAATTCTTACGATCAGATCGTGGAGGAGAATATTTAAGTCACGAATTTGGTACACACTTAAGAAAATGTGGAATCGTTTCACAACTAACGCCACCGAACACCTCAACAGAATGGTGTGTCCGAACATCGTAATCGCACTCTATTGGATATGGTGCGGTCTATGATGTCTCTTACCGATTTACCGCTATCATTTTGGGGATACGCCTAGAGACAGCTACATTCACTTTAAATAGGGCACCGCCTAAATCCGCTGAGACGACACCGTATGAATTATGGTTTGGGAAGAAACCTAAGTCGTCGCTTCGAAAAGTTTGGGGATGCTATGCTTATGTCAAGAAACTTCAACCTGAAAAGCTCGAACCCAAGTCGGAAAAATGCGTCTTCATAGGATACCCTAAGGAAACCTTTGGGTATACCTTCTACCTTAGATCCGAAGGCAAGATCTTTGTTGCCAGAACGGAATCTTTCTTGAAAAAGAGTTTCTCTCGAAAGAAGTAAGTGGAGGAAAGTAGAACTCGATGAAGTACTACCTCTTGAACAGAAAGTAGTGCAGCTCAGAAAATGTTCCTGTGATGCCTACACCAATGTAAGAGGAAATTCATGATGATGATCAAGGTACTTGAATCAAGTTGCTACTGAACTCAGAGGTCCACTAGGACACGCCCGCACTGAGTGGTACGGCAACCCTGTCTCCGGAAATCATGTTGTTAGACAACAATGAACCTTCGAACTATGAAGAAGCGATGGCGGCCCAGATTCCAACAAATGGCTAGAAGCCATGAAATCCGAGATAGAATCCATGTATGAAAACAAAGTGTGGACTTTGACCGACTTGTTCGATGATCGGCGAGCGATAGAAAACAAATGGATCTTTAAGAGGAAGACGGACGCGATGGTAATGTCACCATCTATAAAGCTCGACTTGTCGCTAAGGGTTATCGGCAAGTTCAAGGGATTGACTACGATGAGACTTTCTCTCCGTGAGCGAAGCTTAAGTCCGTCCGAATCATGTTAGCAATTGCCGATACTATGATTATGAGATATGGCAGATGGACGCCAAAACAGCGTTCCTTAACGGTTATCTTAAGGAAGAGCTGTATATGATACAGCCGGAAGGTTTTGTCGATCCTAAGAATGTCGACAAAGTATGCAAGCTCCAGCGATCCATTTATGGGCTGGTGCAAGCATCTCGAGTTGGAACATTCGCTTTGATGAGATGATCAAAGCGTTTAGTTTATGCGACTTATGGAGAAGCCTGCTACAAGAAAGTGAGTGGGAGCTCAGAGCATTTCTCATATTATATGTAGATGACATACTTCGATGGGAAATGATATAGAATTCTTGGACAGCATTAAGGCCTACTTGAATAAGTGTTTTTCAATGAAGGACCTTGGAGAAGCTGCTTATATATTAGGCATCAAGATCTATAGAGATAGATCGAGACGCCTCATAGGTCTTTCACAAAGCACATACCTTGATAAGATTTTGAAGAAGTTCAAAATGGACCAGTCCAAGAAGGGTTCTTGCCTCAGATTGCAAGGTGTGAGATTGAGCTCAGCTCAATGCCCGACCACGGCAAAAGATAAAGAAGAGATGAGTGTCATCCCCTATGCTTCAGCCATAGGATCTATTATGTATGCCATGCTGTGTACTGACTGATGTAAACCTTGCCGTAAGTTTGGTAGGAAGGTACCAAAGTAATCCCGCAAGGAACACCGGACAGCGGTCAAGAATATCCTGAAGTACCGAAAAGGACAAAGGACATGTTTCGTTTATGGAGGTGACGAAGAGCTCGTCAGAATAAAGTTACGCCGACGCTAGCTTCGACACAGATCTGATGACTCTAAGTCACAAACCGGATACGTGTATATGTTGAATGGTGGAGCAAGAAGCTGGTGCAGCTGCAAGCGAGCGTCGTGGCGGGATCTACATGTGAAGCGGAGTACATGGCAGCCTCGGAGGCAGCGATGAAGCAATTTGGGTGAAGGAGTTCATCACCCACCTAGGAGTCATACCCAATGCGTCGGGGCCGATCAAACTCTTCCGTGACAACACCGAGCTATTGCCCTTGCCAAGGAGCCCAGGTTTCACAAGAAGACCAGCACATCAAGCGTCGCTCAACTCCATCCGTGAAAATGTTCGTAATGGAGACATAGAAATTTGTAGTGCATACGGATCTGAATGTCGCAGATCCGCTGACTAAACCTCTTCCGCGGGCAAAACATGATCAACACCGTAACTCTATGGGTGTTCGATTCATCACAATGTAAACTAGATTATTGACTCTAGTGCAAGTGGGAGACTGTTGGAAATATGCCCTAGAGGCAATAATAAAAGCATTATTATTATATTTCCTTGTTCATGATAATTGTCTTTATTCATGCTATAATCAGTATTATCCGGAAATCGTAATACACGTGTGAATACATAGACTGCAATACGTCCCTAGTAAGCCTCTAGTTGACTAGCTCGTTGGTCAACAGATAGTCATGGTTTCGACTATGGACATCGATGTCATTGATAACGGATCACGCCATTAGAGAATGACGTGATGGACAAGACCCAATCCTAAGCATAGCACAAAGATCGTAGTTCGCTTTGCTAGAGCTTTTCCAATGTCAAGTATCTCTTCCTTCACCATGAGATCGTGCAATTCCGGATACCGTAGGAGTGCTTTGGGTGTATCAAACGTCACAACGAATCGGGTGACTATAAAGGTGCACTACAGGTATCTCCGAAAGTAACCATTGGGTTGATCAGAAGCGACTGCATTCGAATGGATCTAGCGCTCTGTGCTCGTTGTCATCCCCGGATCAAGAATGCCGACACCACACAAGATTTCAAGGATTTATAGCAGAGTAGCAATCACACACTTATTACATCGTTGTCCACAAGGAAACTGAATACAAAATATGGCTTAAGGCCATCTAATAATAACAACGGAAGACTTGGAAGATAAGCGAGTCCATCAACTCCAACGGCATCACTGAGTATAGAACCACGACCTAACACCTTACTCGTCGTTCTAAAAGTCTCGCAACATGAAAAGTTGCAGCCCAAAACGGGTCAAGACATGGAATATGCCGCAATGCAACACATAAAGAGCAATGAATGAATAAGCCTATACTACATGCATATTTGGCTGGTGGTAAGGCTCTACGGTTACATTTGCATAAAGCTGATTTTTCCCTACATCAAAGGAAAAATTTTATTTAACTATCATGGTGGTTGTTAAACATTGAAGATGGTTGACAGCATCCTCAATCCCAATTAAAAAGTACTCATCAAAACCCAATAACTTTTATTTAGAAGTAACATGTTGAGATTCACATGATAATCAAATACCGGATACTCAAATTGTCCATAACCGGGGACACGGCTAATCATGATTAGTTTATACACTCGCAGAGGTTTGCGACTTTTCCCCATTAAGACTCGATCGCCTCCGCTTGGTT
This sequence comes from Aegilops longissima, assembly GCA_021605205.1. Lineage (NCBI taxonomy): Eukaryota > Viridiplantae > Streptophyta > Magnoliopsida > Poales > Poaceae > Aegilops > Aegilops longissima. The sequence goes on from CM038680.1 coordinate 645,846,114, forward strand.
CTCGTGACTACATGGTGTTTGAGAAACGGATGACCGAGACATAGTCTTTCGTGGCGCTTAGCACCTTACATGTGGGTAGACCGTACCAACCTACATCCCCTACATCAGCTAGCCTACCCGTAAGAGTTCGTGACGACTTAGTCAACTACGCCAGAGCCCATAATTGGCTTGTGGCTGCACACGGAAGTTTCCAGCTTGAATAATCTTATGATCCCTTAGAGCCCGGGTGGCGGTCCAAGAAATACAGTAAGTCCTCGATAGAAACCAGTGCCTCAATCCACCCAGATGTGTGTTAGGTTGCCACCTTAGATAAACCATTAATTAAACAATCTCACATCTGTCATGGATATTCACTCACCCAATCCACGCCTACTAGCATAGCATGGCATGAACAAGCAAACGAGAAGTAACTCCCAAGGTTTCATAAGTAAAACAGTAATAGGTACTACTCAATCTACTTCCCAAAACCCACAATTTAATTAGATCCTAATCATGCAAGTGTTTGAGGAATAGATCTAATGCATAAAACTGGGTATGAGAAGGGTATGATCAGTGTTACTTGCCTTGCCGATGATCCGCGTGTCCTAGAGATTCAAGTAACAAGCGGCGCACTCCGGATGATCTAACGCAGACAAACAACAAGCATACAATAAGTATTCATCTAATGCACAGGAAATCTCGAATAAAAGATCTAACCAGAGAGTTCAACTTAAGAACCCCGTGGCAAAAGAATCGAATCAAAATAAACTCCAAAGTCGAAAATCGAGAGAGAACGCCTCGCTTAGCAATCTGAAATTAGGTCAAAATTTCACAGTGGCAAAACTCTGTGAAAGTAGGGTAGTCGGAACGGCGGTTTCATTTTAAACTCCAGCGCTTGAATCACCCGATTCCGATAAACGAGCGAGAAATAAAACAGTTTTGAAAATCAGATCTCAAATCAAATCGTAAAAATAACGGATTAATTCCGATTAAAAGAAAACGATTTAACGAGTTAAAAGCGAACGCTCATTAACAGAATCGAATCTAACGAACGCTGTTCACTGAAACGAACGGTTCGGTGAACGTCTGCTAAATAAGAAAACCGAAAAAATAAAACCGATCTAGGTTTTTAAAAAACCAACATGTTTTTTTTAAAAAACCAGACGGTTCGGGAGAAACCGGATCGGCGCGGCGGGGCGGCTACCTCCGGCGGCTCTTCGCCCGCGAGGTCCGGCGGGTCTCCATGGGCTCAAGGGGTCGGGAGGCGAGGGCGGCGGGTTCCAGGCGACGGCGGCGGGCGCAGACCGGCGACGAGGGCGACGGCGGCGCGCGCGTCTCGGGTCGGGAGAGGCGGGCGGCGGGCGAGGTGAGGAGAGGGGGCCGGGGGCTATTTAAGAGGGGGGAAGAGAGGCGGCGCGGGTGGCTTGGGAGGGGGCAGCGGGAGTCGGGTCGGGCGGACTCGGCGGCGGCGGGCTGCTGCCCTCGAGCGGGACTCGGCGCGGAAGGCCAAGGGAAGACGAGGAGATGGGCAGGGGGGCGGGCCGGGCTGGCCGGGCTGGGCCGGGCTGGGCCTCGGTCCAGTGGGGCTAGCTTTTTTTTTAAATAAAATTTAAAACAAAACAAATAAAATAAATATCAAATGAACTCCAAATTAATTAAAACAAATTTTCTCCGACTCCTAAAATGAATCGAACAAAATGAACTTTAAAAGCAAAATACATGCAAAATATTTTTAAATGCTCATTTTGCCTAAGCAAAATAAATCTCCAAAACCCAAATTTGGTTTATTTATAATTTCTTCATTTTTCCTAATTGTTTGGGAAAGTCATATTATTCCCTCTCAAGATATTTTTATAGGAAAACTTTATGAAGATAATTTAAATAATCCAATGATCCTATTTTCAAAATTTGAGAGATCCCAAATATGAAAATTATGAAACTTCCAACTCTCTCCGAGGGTCCTTGAGTTGCGTGAAATTTCTAGGATCGGAAAATGCGAGAAAATATGATATGCATGATGACCTAATGTATAACATTCCAAATTGAAAATTTGGGATGTTACAAACCTACCCCTTAAGATGAATCTCACTCGAGATTCGGGTTGGCTAGAAAATAGGTGAGGGTGGTCCTACAAAACTTCCTCTCTTTCCTGTGTGGCTTCATCCTCGGTGGGTGGCTCCAATCGAACTTTGCAAAACTTGATAACCTTGCTGCGGGTAACTCACTGGCATAATCGAGAATCTTAACCGGTCTTTCTTCATATGTCAAGTCATCCTTCAACTGAATTGCCTCCAGTGGCACCGTGTCTCTTAACGGTACCTCTCGCTATCTCGGGTGACATTTCTTCAATCGAGAAACATGGAATACATCATGAACTCCCGACAGTCCTTCGTGCAATTCCAACTTATACGCAACTTCTCCCATGCGTTGCAAAATCTTATATGGTCCAACAAAACGGGTGCTAACTTTCCTTTAACTCCAAAACGCTTCACCCTCAAGCGGGATACTCGAGATATATTCTGCTCCAACTTCATACTCAATCGCTGGCGCTTTGAATCGGCATAGCTCTTCCGTTCGACGGGCTACCTTGAGCCTGTCTCAATCAACTTAACTTTCTGTTCGCACTCCTTAATCAAATCTGGTCCAAACAATCGACGATCTCCGCCATCCCATGACAATGGTGTCCTGCACCTTCTTCCATACAAGGCCTCGAAGGTGCCATCTTCAAGCTGGTTTGGTAGCTGTTATTGTAGGAAAATTCTGCATACGGCAAATTATCATCCCAACTAGATCCATAATCTAGTGCACAAGCTCTCAAAGATGTCCTCCAAAATCTGATTGACTCTCTCGGTCTGTCCATCGGTCTGTGGGTGGAAAGCTGTATCAATTCCAATCGGGTTCCCAATGTTTCGTGTAACCGGTTCCAAAATTTCAAGTAAACCGGGTTCCTCTATCCGATACGATGCTCCTCGAACTCCGTAAACACACAATTCTGGTCATGTATATCTTTGCCAACTTAGCACTGCTATAGGTAGTCTTGACTCGAATGAAATGGGCTACCTTGGTCAAACGGTCGACTATGACCCAAATCGAGTCATATCCTGAACGGGTCTTTGGCAAACCTGTGATGAAATCCATGCCTAGTTTATCCCACTTCCATTCGGTATCGGCAATGGTTGTAATAATCCTGCTGGCTTCGATGTTCCGCTTTTACTTTCGACATACGCCGCAAACTGCTACGCACTCGCAATATCCTTCTTCATTCCGTCCACCGTAAAATATTCTTCAAATCCAAATACATCTTGGTATTCCCGGTGAATCAATAGGGTGAATCATGGGCTTCTTGTAAAATCAACTTCCGATCTCCGGGTCATTGGGCACATAAACACGGTCTTCAAACCATAGGGTATCGTGCTCATCCTCACGAAATCCTTTAGCTTTTCCTTTGCTCATTTTCTCCTTTATAGAGGCAACTTCCTTATCTGCCTTTTGGGCTTCTCTGATTTTGTCCATCAGTGTCGACTGAATTTCCAATGTTGCTACATAGCCTCTCGAACTATTTCCAAACATAGCTCTCAAGGTCCTCGCTAACTCATTGGGTATTCCTCCCATCATTAGGGTATTGACGTGGCTCTTTCGGCTCAATGCGTCTGCTACGACATTAGCCTTTCCGGGGTGATAATGCAATCTCATATCGTAATCCTTGATTAGCTCTAACCATCTCCTCTGTCTGAGATTCAATTCCTTCTGTGTGAAGATGTACTTCAAACTCTTGTGATCCGTATATACTTCACAATGATTTCCAATGAGAAAATGTCTCCACATCTTCAAGGCATGCACAACGGCTGCTAACTCCAAATCATGAGTGGCATAATTCAACTCATGGGGCTTAAGTTGTCGTGAAGCATACGAAACAACTCTTCCTTCCTGCATAAGCACTGCTCCAAGTCCTCGACGTGAAGCGTCGCAAAACACCTCATAATCCTTAGTTTGATCTCGCAATATCAAACCGTGAGGTAACCAATCTTTTCTTCAACTCCTGAAAACTTGCCTCACAGTCCTCACCCATATGAATTTGTTTTCCTTCTTCAACAATTCTGTCATAGGCTTTGCAATCCTTGAGAAATTCTCAATGAATCTTCGGTAGTATCCTGCGAGTCCAAGGAAACTCGAATCTCTCCAACTGTCGCTGGTGCTTCCCATTTGGTTACGGTCTCAACTTTTGTGGGGTCAACTGCTATCCCTTCTCCGGAAATAACATGTCCGAGAAATCCTACTTCCTTTAACCAAAATTCACATTTGCTGAACTTGGCATACAACCGGTGTTCCCTCGCCCAAAACCAATCTCAAATGTTCCTTGTGTTCCTCTTCATTCTTCGAGAAAATCAAAATGTCATCAATGAACACCACGATTTAACTTGTCCAAAAACTCCATAAACACTTTGTTCATCGTGTTCATGAAATAGGCTGGTGCGTTAGTCATCCAAATGACATAACGGTATACTCATACAGTCCATATCTCGTGGTAAATGCTGTCTTGGGTATGTCTTGCTCCCGAATCTTCAATCGATGGTACCGATCGCAAGTCGATCTTAGAAAACACTTTGGCTCCTTGCAAGCGATCAAATGATCATTTATCATAGGTAGTGGGTACTTGTTCTTGATTGTTACTTCATTCAATCCACGATAATCAACAACCATTCTCAACGATCCATCCTTCTTCTCCACCAATAAAACGGGTGATCCCCAAGGTGAAGAACTTGGGCTAATAAAACCTTTATCCAATAGTTCCTTAATCTGCTTCTTAATTTCTGCCAAATCCTTTGCGGGCATCCTCAGACGGTCGCTTCGATATCGGGCCTGTTCCTCGCAACAGCTCGATCAAAACTCAATGTCTCTATCCGGCGGCATTCCCGCAACTCTTCCGAAATACATCAGATAATCCTTCACCATCGGTACTTCTTCCCGTACCACTCTGTTAAGCAATTAACTTGTGCTCTCCTCGCTCGTGCCGTGATACATACTTAATCCTTCTTCCTTCCGTGTGGTGAGCAAAATTGACCTTGTGGTACAATCTATGTTTCCTCCATACTTTGATAACCAATCCATTCCTAATATCACATCCAATCCTTGGGATTCCGTAACTATTAGGTCCGAGGGGAAAACATAGTGTCCAATCCTTAGTGGCAATCGATCACACCATTTACTAGCCATGTACTCGCTCCCGTGAGGTTACTAGCATGGGTGACCTAAGGGCTTGGGTTGGTAACTCGTACTTATCCACAAATCCCTTGATATGTATGAATGCGATGCACCAAGATCAAAAAGAACAATTGCAGAAAAGACTTAACCAAAAACTTACCGACATCGTGATCGGGCTGATCTTCAACCTCCTCCACATCAATGTGGTTCACTTGTCCCCTGCTGAAAGGGTTGGGCTTCTTTCCGAGCTTCCATTGCCATTTCCATTCGCCTTCGGGACAGTCATTTGCATAATGCCCACCTTGCGGCACTTAAAGCAAGTAATGTGACTCAGGTCTACCTTGGATGGTGTAGACGGGTTGGTGCGGTTCTGTCTGCTGCTTCCTCCATTCCCTGCTCCCATTCTTGGTGCCATTATGGTTGTGCGAATTACCTCCTCCATGGGTATGCTGAAACTGAATTCCTGATTTAGGGTATAACGAGGCTTCTGGGATCCCGAGTTATACTTCCCTTGTCCATACTTCCGCTATGTTCTCAATTTGTCTGCTTTCCTCAATCATGAGAGCTCGGTCTACTAACTCCTGGTAGTTATTGAAACTTGCTACCATCAACGGCATGTTGAACTCATCATTCAGTCCTTCTAGAAACTTCTCCCGCTTAGCTGCATCCGTAGCAACGCTATCCGGGGCATAACGTGCTAGTTTGCTAAAGTCATCCACGATCGCCAACAGTCCTTCCTCCTTGGCGAGGTTGCGAAACTCACGCTTCTTCATGGCCATGGCTCCTGCTGAAACATGGGCTGTGCGAAAAGCTTGTCAAACTGGTCCCATGTGACAAAGGTGTCACGGATAAGTGGCTGTGAAATTCTCCCACCATGCTCTGCGGGGTCCTTCAAGCTGATGTGCTGCAAACTTCACTCTTTCACCATCTGCATCCTGCAGTGGTCAGCTCCTTCCTATCTTGCGGAGCTAGTCATCTGCTACAATTGGCTCGGTGTTATCGGAATACACCGCGGGTTCAGATCTAAGGAAACGAGTCGTGATCCGCAGTGGTGGTGGTGGCGGTGGGTTGTTGTTGTTGTTGTTGTTCGCACCAATGTTTGAATCAGGTATTCTCGCTGCTGGATCAATTGGGTGATCTCTGGCGGAAAACGAATCCGGGTCGCGTCTGAGGCATCTCAAGGGTTTAGAAGAGGAGAGAAAGTAGAATAGAATAAGGTCTAAGGGGAAATCACTACCCAAATGCACATGAGCAAATCACACAAAATTCACTTCATTCAATCAAACAAGGGTTACAACGATCTAACTATCGCAAAAGTGCGTGCACTATAAAGGTTTACATGGAGGGAATACTACTAATATGTGGGGGACTTCTACTAGTTTGAACCGGTGGAAGACTCCATGATGTCTGCTCTAGCTTCGTCTTCAAAATCGGGTTCACTTGGATCCGAATCGGAGTCGTCGATGTTGATGTAGTCGATTGGGTGTTCGACATACTGGTCTTCATTCCTGAGCGCCAGCTTCTTCTTGAGTTCTTCGATCTCGTACTTAAGATCGTTATTGTGTCTTGCCAGAGCTACGATCTCGCCCATGTAGTCCTTGCGTAGTCTTTAGTTCTTCTTCCAATTCGATGATCCTTTCCTTCGCCTTCTGCAACTCCAACATGTCATTGCACATTTGATTCTCCCGGCGCCGAATGTGCTGGTTTAACTCCCGGATGAAAGCTGCAATGGACCTATCCTTCTTGGTGCCGACGACGTCCCAGCTTGTCATCTCGGCGTCCGCAAATCTGGTAGATGGTGTCCTTGAGATCTTCTTGATAAACTTCTCCAATGCGCCCCATGGTGATGTGAGCTGCCATGCTCTTTCCTGCACTCCAAGTGGGTGCAATCAAAACACTATCTATTGGCTTGGTGATTGGGGCGAATGTCCTTCCCGAACGTGAGCATGAATCTTCCAGCGCTCCTCTTCAGCAGAGTGGCGTTGAAAGTCCCGTGAAGCTTGGTAGTCCAATGTTCGTGTACTTAGTAACTTCCTTCAAGTGAAATCCAAAAGGTGTGCCTTCATCCGGTTGGGTGTACTTGATCTTCGCGTCCGTCATCCTAAAGAGAGTAGAAAAGATGAGGAGTTAGAAAATGAGAAGAGAGAGTGATCTATGGCTTTAACTTAGTGGTCGTGTCCTACAACAGTGCGTGGTGCTCGATACCATTCTCTCAGCGCTACCAGACCGAATGGATCTAGCGCTCTGTGCTCAAGGTCATCCCCGGATCAAGAATGCCGACACCACACAAGATTCAAGGATTTATAGCAGAGTAGCAATCACACACTTATTACATCGTTGTCCACAAGGAAACTGAATACAAAATATGGCTTAAGGCCATCTAATAATAACAACGAAGACTTGGAAGATAAGCGAGTCCATCAACTCCAACGGCATCACCGAGTATAGAACCACGACCTAACACCTTACTGTCATTCAAAAGTCTGCAACATGAAAAGTTGCAGCCCGAAACGGGTCAAGACATGGAATATGCCGCAATGCAACACATAAAGAGCAATGAATGAATAAGCCTATACTACATGCATATTTGGCTGGTGGTAAGGCTCTACTGTTACATTTGCATAAAGCTGATTTTTCCCTACATCAAAGGAAAAATTTTATTTAACTATCATGGTGGTTGTTAAACATTGAAGATGGTTGACAAGATCCTCAATCCCAATTAAAAAGTACTCATCAAAACCCAATAACTTTTATTTAGAAGTAACATGTTGAGATTCACATGATAATCAAATACCGGATACTCAAATTGTCCATAACCGGGACACGGCTAATCATGATTAGTTTATACACTCGCAGAGGTTTGCGACTTTTCCCCATTAAGACTCGATCGCCTCCGCTTGGTTCTCGTGACTACATGGTGTTTGAGAAACGGATGACCGAGACATAGTCTTCGTAAGCGCTTAGCACCTTACATGTGGGTAGACCGTACCAACCTACATCCCCTACATCAGCTAGCCTACCCGTAAGAGTTCGCACGACTTAGTCAACTACGCCAGAGCCCATAATTGGCTTGTGGCTGCACACGGAAGTTTCCAGTTTGAATAATCTTATGATCCCTTAGAGCCCGGGTGGCGGTCCAAGAAATACAGTAAGTCTCGATAGAAACCAGTGCCTCAATCCACCCAGATGTGTGTTAGGTTGCCACCTTAGATAAACCATTAATTAAACAATCTCACATCTGTCATGGATATTCACTCACCCAATCCACGCCTACTAGCATAGCATGGCATGAACAAGCAAACGAGAAGTAACTCCCAAGGTTTCATAAGTAAAACAGTAATAGGTACTACTCAATCTACTTCCCAAAACCCACAATTTAATTAGATCCTAATCATGCAAGTGTTTGAGGAATAGATCTAATGCATAAAACTGGGTATGAGAAGGGTATGATCAAAGTGTTACTTGCCTTGTCGATGATCCGCGTGTCCTAGAGATTCAAGTAACAAGCGGCGACCGGATGATCTAACGCAGACAAACAACAAGCATACAATAAGTATTCATCTAATGCACAGGAAATCTCGAATAAAAGATCTAACCAGAGAGTTCAACTTAAGAACCCTGGTGGCAAAAGAATCGAATCAAAATAAACTCCGAAAGTCGAAAATCGAGAGAGAACGCCTCGCTTAGCAATCTGAAATTAGGTCAAAATTTCACAGTGGCAAAACTCTGTGAAAGTAGGGTAGTCGAACGGCGGTTTCATATTTAAACTCCAGGCGCTTGAATCACCTGATTCCGATAAACGAGCGAGAAATAAAACAGTTTTGAAAATCAGATATGAAATCAAATCAGAAAAATAACGGATTAATTCCGATTAAAAGAAAAACGACGAACGAGTTAAAAAGCAAACGTTCGTTAACAGAACGAATCTAACGAACGCGTTCACTGAAACGAACGGTTCGGTGAACGTCCGTTAAATAAGAAAACCGAAAAAAAATAAAACCGATCTAGGTTTTTTAAAAAAAACCGAACATGTTTTTTTTTAAGAAAAACCGGACGGTTCGGGGGAGAAAACCGGATCGGGCGCGGGCGGGGCGGCTACCTCCGGCGGCTCTTCGCCGGCGAGGTCCGGGCGGGTCTCTCCGGGGGGCTCGGGGTCGGAGGCGAGGGTGGCGGGTTCCAGGCGACGGCGGGCGGCGCATCCCGGCGACGAGGGCGACGGCGGCGCAGATCTCGGCCGGGAGAGGCGGGCGGGCGGGGCGAGGTGAGGAGAGGGGGGCGGGGGGGGCTATTTAAGAGGGGGGGAAGAGAGAGGCGGCGGGTGGCTTGGGGGGGGGCAGCGGGAGTCGGGGTCGGGCGGACTCGGCGGCAAGGGCTGCTGCCCTCGAGCGGGACTCGGCGCTGAGGCGCAGCAAGGAAGACGAGGAGATGGGCCGGGGGCTGGGCCGGGTCTGGTCTGGCTGGGCAGGCCGGCCTCGGTCCAGGGCTAGCTGCTTTTTTTTTTTAAATAAAATTTAAAACAAAACAAATAAAATAAATATCAAATGAACTCCAAATTAATTAAAACAAATTTTCTCCGACTCCTAAAATGAATTGAACAAAATGAACTTTAAAAGCAAAATACATGCAAAAATATTTTAAATGCTCATTTTGCCTAAGCAAAATAAATCCCCAAAACCCAAATTTGGTTTATTTATAATTTCTTCATTTTTCCTAATTGTTTGGGAAAGTCATATTATTCCCTCTCAAGATATTTTTATAGGAAAACTTTATGAAGATAATTTAAATAATCCAATGATCCTATTTTCAAAATTTGAGAGATCCCAATATGAAAATTACGAAACTTCCAACTCTCTCCGAGGGTCCTTGAGTTGCGTGAAATTTCTAGGATCGGAAAAATGCGAGAAAATATGATATGCATGATGACCTAATGTATAACATTCCAAATTGAAAATTTGGGATGTTACATTGACACGGATCGAGACTGGGATTTGTCACTCCGTATGACGGAGAGGTATCACTGGGCCCACTCGGTAATGCATCATCATAATGAGCTCAAAGTGATCAAGTGTCCGGTCACGGGATCATGCATTGCGGTCTGAGTAAAGTGACTTGCCGTAACGAGACTAACGAGGTATTGGGATACCGACGATCGAAGTCTCGGGCAAGTAACATACCGCCGAGACAAAGGGAATAGAATACGGGGTTGCTTGAACCCTTGACATCGTGGTTCATCCGATGACAACATCGAGGAGCATGTGGGAGCCAACATGGGTATCCAGATCCCGCTGTTGGTTATTGACTTGAGGTAGTCTCGGTCATGTCTCATGTCTCCAACCCGTAGGGTCTACACACTTAAGGTTCGGTGACGCTAGGGTTAATAGGAAGACAAGTATGTGATTACCGAATGTTGTTCGGAGTCCCGGATGAGATCCTGGACGTCACGAGGAGTTCCGGAATGGTCCGGAGGTAAAGATTTATATATGGAAAGTGGTTAAACGGACTCGGGAAGTTTCGTGGCATACCTGTAAAGTACCGGGGCCACCGGAGGGTTCCGGAGGTCCACCGGAGGGGCCACCTCTCCTGGGGCCACATGGGCTAAGTGGGAGAGGGAGCCAGCCCCGGTGGCTGGGCGCCCCCCACCTAGGCCCATGGCTAGGGTTTGGGAGGAGGAAACCCTAAAGGGGCGCCTCAGCTTGGGGGCAAGCCACCCTCCTCTCTCTCCTTGGCCGCCCGCCCCTAGGGTTTTCCCTAGAGGGCCGCCCCCTTGACCCTCTCCTCCTATAAATAGAGGGGTGGGGGAGGGCTGCCAACACAGTTGTAGGCGCAGCCCTCCCTCCCAACACCTCTCTTTCTCCACGCAAGCTTGGCGAAGCCTGCCGGAGAACTATCAGACCACCGCACCACGCCGTCGTGGCTGCCATTGGGATTGTCTTCTTCAACCTCTCCTTCACTCTTGCTGGATCAAGACGGAGGAGACGCCATCGTCCCATACGTGTGTTGAACACGGAGGTGCTGTCCTTTCAAGATTTTGGTCATCGGTGATCGGAATCACGTTGGGAACGCTCTTCGTCATCACCACTCTCAAGAACGCTTCCTTATTCGATCTACAAGTGGTATGTAGATGCAAACTCTCTTCGTTACTCGCTGCATAGTAGAACTCATAGATGGATCTTGGTGAAACCGTAGGAAAAATTTTAATTTTCTGCAACGCCTCAACAGGCCTTGGAGGAAAGGAGAAAGGGCCAGCCCTAGGTGGTCGCGCTTCCCTTCCCTAGTCCTATTAGGACTAGGAAAGGTGGGCCGCCCCTCTCTCTCTTTCCCTCCCGAATCCTAATCCAACTAGGATTGAGGGGAATCCTACTCCCGGAGGAGTAGGACTCCTTGCGCGCCTCCCCTTGGGCGGCCACCTCCCCTTGGCTCCTTTATATACGGGGGGGGGCACCCCATGACACACAAGTTGATCTACGGATCTTTCCTTAGCCGTGTGCGGTGCCCCTTCCACCATATTCCACTTCGTCATATCGTCGAGAGCTTAGGCGAAGCCCCGCGCCGAGAAGTCATATCGTCATGAGCTTAGGCGAAGCCCTGCGCCGGTGGAGCATCAACATCGCCACCACGCCGTCGTCTCGACGGAACTCATCCCCGACACTTTGCTGGATCGAGTCCGGGATCGCCATCGAGCTGAACGTGTGCGAACTCGGAGGTGCCGTCGCTCGGTGCTTGGATCGGTCGGATCGTGAAGACGCATTTACTACATCAACCGCGTTGTTATAACGCTTCGCTTTCGGTCACGAGGGTACGTGGACTAACACTCTCCCCTCGCTGCTATGCCATCACCATGGTCTTGGCGTGATCGTAGGAAATTTTTGAAATTACTACGCTCCCCAACAAAGGGCATCCGAGCCAGGTTTTATGCGTTGATGTCATATGCACGAGTAGAACACAAGTGAGTTGTGGGCGATACAAGTCATACTACCTACCAGCATGTCATACTTTGGTTCAGCGGTATTGTGAGATGAAGCGCCCGGACCGACATTACGCCAGACGCTTACGCGAGACTGGTTTCACCGCCAGTGAGCACTCGCTGCTTAAAGGTGACTGGCGGTGTCTATCTCTCTCACTTTAGTTGAACTGAGTGTGGCTACGCCCGGTCCTTGAGAAGGTTAAAACGGAGTCTATTTGACGAAGTATCGCTGTGGTTTTGATGCGTAGGTAAGAACGGTTCTTGCTCAGCCCGTAGCAGCCACGTAAAACTTGCAACAACAAAGTAGAGGACGCCTAACTTGTTTTTGCAGGGCATGTTGTGATGTGATATGGTCAAGACGTGATGCTATATTTTATTGTATGAGATGATCATGTTTTGTAACCGAAGTTATCGGCAATCGGCAGCGAGAGCCATATGGTTGTCGCTTATTGTATGAAATGCAACGCCATGTAATTGCTTTACTTTATCACTAAGCGGTAGCGATAGTCGAGAAGCAATAGTTGGCGAGACGACAACGATGCTACGATGGAGATCAAAGTGTCGCCGGTGACGACGGTGATCATGACGGTGCTTCGAGATGGAGATCACAAGCACAAGATGATGATGGCCATATCATATCACTTATATTGATTGCATGTGATGTTTATCCTTTATGCATCTTATCTTGCTTTGATTGACGGTAGCATTATAAGATGATCTCTCACTAAAATTATCAAGTAGTGTTCTCCCGAGTATGCACCGCTGCCAAAGTTCGTCGTGTCGAGACACCACGTGATGATCGGGTGATAAGCTCACGTCCATCTACAACGGTGTAAGCCAGTTTTGCACACGCAGAATACTCAGGTTACACTTGACGAGCCTAGCATATGCAGATATGGCCTCGAACACGGAGACCGAAAGGTCGAGCGTGAATCATATAGTAGATATGATCAACATAAGATGTTCACCATTGAAAACTACACCATCTCACGTGATGATCGGTTCTGGTTTAGTTGATTTGGATCACGTGATCACTTAGATGACTAGAGAGATGTCTGCCTAAGTGGGAGTTCTTAAGTAATATGATTAATTGAACTTAAATTTATCATGAACTTAGTACCGATAGTATTTTGCTTGTCTATGTTTACTGTAGATAGATGGCTCGTGGCTGTTGTTCCGTTGAATTTTAATGCGTTCCTTGAGAAAGCAAAGTTGAAAGATGATGGTAGCAATTACACGGACTCGGGTCCGTAACTCGAGGATTATCCTCATTGCTGCACGTAAAAATTACGCCCCGAAGCACCGCTGGGTGACAGCATGCTGCAGATGCCGAGCCGAAGTTGTGAACGTCCGCAAAGCAGATCTGATGACTACTCAATAGTTCAGTGTGCCATGCTTTACGGCTTAGAACCGGTCTTCAACGACGCTTTTGAACGTCATGGAGCATATGAGATGTTCCAGAGTTGAAGTTAATATTTCAAGCAAATGCCCGGATTGAGAGATATGAAGTCTCCAATAAGTTCTATAGCTGCAAGATGGAGGAGAATAGTTCTCACAAGGAGCACATACTCAAAATGTCCGGGTATAACAATCACTTAATTCAGCTGGGAGTTAATCTTCCGGATGATAGTGTCATTGATGTAATTCTCCAATCATCGCCACCAAGCTACAAGAGCTTCGTGATGAACTATAATATGCAAGGGATGACTAAGACAATTCTCGAGCTCTTCGCGATGCTAAAAGCATGGAGGTAGAAATCAAGAAAGAGCATCAAGTGTTGATGGTCAACAAGACCACTAGTTTCAAGAAAAGGGCAAAGGAAGAAGAAGGAAACTTCAAAAGAACAGCAAGAAAGTTGCTAATCAAGAGAAGAAACCCAAGTCTGGACCTAAGCCTGAAACTGAGTGCTTCTACCGCAAGCGAGACTGGTCATTTGGAAGCGGAACTGCCCCAAGTATTTGGCGGATAAGAAGGATGGCAAGGTGAACAAAGGTATATGTGATATACATGTTATTGATGTGTACCTTACTAGAGCTCGCAGAGTACCGGTATTTGATACTGGTTCTGCTGCTAATATTTGCAACTCAAACAGGACTACGGATTGCTTAACACCGGCAAAGGACGAGGTGACGATGCGCGTGGGAAACGGTTCCAAAGTCGATGTGATCGCAATCGGCACGCTACCTCTACATCTACCTTCGGGATTAGTTTTAGACCTGAATAATTGTTATTTGGTGCCAGCGTTGAGCATGAACATTATATCTGGATCTTGTTTGATGCGAGACGGTTATTCATTTAAATCGAGAATAATGGTTGTTCTATTTATATGAATAATATCTTTTATGGTCATGCACCCTTGAAGAGTGGTCTATTTTTAATGAATCTCGATAGTAGTGATACACATATTCATAATGTTGAAACCAAAAGATGCAGAGTTGATAATGATAGTGCAACTTATTTGTGGCACTGCCGTTTAGGTCATATCGGTATAAAGCGCATGAAGAAACTCCATGTCGATGGACTTTTGGAGTCACTTGATTATGAATCACTTGGCACTTATGAACCGTGCCTCATGGGCAAGATGACTAAAACCCGCTTCTCCCAGACTATGGAGAGAGCAACAGATTTGTTGGAAATCATACATACAGATGTATGTGGTCCGATGAATGTTGAAGCTCGTGGCGGATATCGTTATTTTCTCACCTTCACGATGATTTAAGCAGGTATGGGTATATCTACTTAATGAAACATAAATCTGAAACATTTGAAAAGTTCAAAGAATTTCAGAGTGAAGTTGAAAATCATCGTAATAAGAAAATAAAGTTTCTACGATCTGATCGTGGAGGCGAATATTTGAGTTACGAGTTTGGTCTACATTTGAAACAATGCGAATAGTTTCGAACTCACGCCACCCGGAACACCAGAGCGCAATGGTGTTTCCGAACGTCAGAATCGCACTTTACTAGATATGGTGCGATCTATGATGTCTCTTACAGATTTACCGCTATCATTTTGGGGATATGCTCTTGAGACGGCCGCATTCACGTTAAATAGGACACCGTCAAAATGCT
Source organism: Aegilops longissima (assembly GCA_021605205.1). Classification (NCBI taxonomy): domain Eukaryota; kingdom Viridiplantae; phylum Streptophyta; class Magnoliopsida; order Poales; family Poaceae; genus Aegilops; species Aegilops longissima. Next base: position 645,861,330 of record CM038680.1, read on the forward strand.
GAGACGACGCCTTATGAACTATGGTTTAGCAAGAAACCAAAGTTGTCGCTTCTGAAAGTTTGGGGTTGCGATGCTTATGTGAAGAAACTTCAACCTGATAAGCTTGAACCCAAATCGGAAAAATGTGTCTTCATAGGATACCCAAAGGAGACAATTGGGTACACCTTCTATCACAGATCCGAAGGCAAGACATTCGTTGTTAAAATGGATCCTTTCTAGAGAAGGAGTTTCTCTCGAAAGAAGTGAGTGGAGGAAAGTGGAACTTGATGAGGTAATAGTACCAGCTCCCTTATTGAAAGTAGTTCGTCACGTAAATCAGTTTCAGAACACCTACACCAGTTAGTGAGGAAGATAATGATGAAGATCATGAAACTTCAGATCAAGTTGTCACCGAACTCAGAGATCAACCGAACAAAATCCGCACTGAGTGGTATGGTAATCCTATTCGGAAGTCATGCTATTAGATCATGGTGAACCTACTAACTATGAAGAAGCGATGGTGAGCCCAGATTCCATAAAATGGCTTGAAGCCATGAAATCTGAGATGGGATCCATGTATGAGAACAAAGTATGGATTTTGGTAGACTTGCCCGATGATCGGCAAGCTATTGAGAATAAATGGATCTTTAAGAAGAAGACTGACGCTGATGGTAATGTAACTGTCTACAAAGCTCGACTTGTTGCAAAAGGTTTTCGACAAGTTCAAGGGGTTGACTACGATGAGACTTTCTCACCCGTGGCGATGCTTAAGTCCGTCTCAATCATGTTAGCAATTGCCGCATTTTATGATTATGAAATTTGGCAAATGGATGTAAAACTGCATTCTTGAATGGATTTCTAGAAGAAGAGTTGTATATGATGCAACCAGAAGGTTTTGTTGATCCAAAGGGTGCTAACAAAGTGTGCAAGCTCCAACGATCAATTTATGGTCTGTGCAAGCCTCTCGAGTTAGAATAAATGCTTTGATAGTGTGATCAAAGATATGGTTTTATATGCACTTTTGGAGAAGCCTCGATTTACAAGAAAGTGAGTGGGAGCTCAGAGCATTTCGATATTATATGTGGACGATATATTATTGATTGGAAATGATATAGAATTTCTGGATAGCATAAAAGGATACTTGAATAAAAGTTTTCAATGAAAGACCTCGTGAAGTTGCTTACATATTGGGCATCAAGATCTATAGAGATAGATCAAGACGCTTAATAGGACTTTCACAAAGCACATACCTTGATAAAGTTTTGAAGAAGTTCAAAATGGATCGTGCAAAGAAAGGTTTTTACCTGTAGTACAAGGTGTAAGATTGAGTCGACTCAATGCCCGACCACAGCAGAAGATAGAGAGAAAATGAAAATGTTCCTATGCTTCAGCCATAGGCTCTATCATGTATGCAATGCTGTGTACCAGACACGACGATGCTTAGCTGTAAGCTTGGCAGGAAGGTACCAAAGTAATCCAGAGTGGATCATCGGACAGCGGTCAAGAACATCCTGAAATACCCGAAAAGGACTAAGGATATGTTTCTCGATATGGAGGTGACAAAGAGCTAGTCGTAAATGGTTACGCCGATGCAAGTTTTGACACTGATCCGGACGATTCTAAATCGCAAACCGGATACGTATTTTTATTAAACGGTGGAGCTGTCGGTTGGTGCAGTTCTAAACAAAGCGCCGTGGCGGGATCTACATGTGAAGCGGAGTACATAGCTGCTTCGAAGCAGCAAATGAAGGAGTCTGGATGAAAGAGTTCATTTCCGATCTAGGTGTCATACCTAGTGCATCGGGACCAATGAAGATCTTCTGTGACAATATCGTGCAATTGCCTTGGCAAAGGAATCCAGATTTCACAAGAGGACCAAGCATATCAAAAGACGCCTCAATTCCATTCGGGACCAAGTCCAAGTGGGAGACATAGAGATTTGCAAAATACATACGGATCTGAATGTTGCGACCCGCTGACTAAGCCTCTTCCACGAGCAAAACATGATCAGCACCAAGACTCCATGGGTGTTAGAATCATTACTCGTAATCTAGATTATTGACTCTAGTGCAAGTGGGAGATGAAGGAAATATGCCCTAGAGGCAATAATAAAGTTATTATTTATTTCCTTATATCATGATAAATGTTTATTATTCATGCTAGAATTGTATTAAACCGAAACATAATACATGTGTGAATACATAGACAAACAGATAGTCACTAGTATGCCTCTACTAGACTAGCTCATTAATTGAAGATGGTTATGTTTCCTAACCATAGACATGTGTTGTCATTTGATTAATGGGATCACATCATTAGGAGAATGATGTGATTGACATGACCCATTTCATTAGCTTAGCACTTGATCGCTTAGTATGTTGCTTATGCTATCTTCATGACTTATACAAAGTTCCTGCAACTATGAGATTATGCAACTCCTGCTTACTGTGAGGAACACTTTGTGTGCTACCAAACGTCACAACGAAACTGGGTGATTATAAAGGTACTCTACAAGTGTCTCCAAAAGTATATGTTGAGTTGGCATGAATCAAGATTAGGATTTGTCACTCCGATTGTCTGGAGAGGTATCTCTAGGCCTTCTCGGTAATGCACATCACATAAGCCTTGCAAGCATTACAACTAATGAGTTAGTTGTGAGATGATGTATTACGGAACGAGTAAAGAGACTTACCGTAACTAGATTGAACTAGGTATTGGATACCGACGATCGAATCTCGGTAAGTAACATACCGATGACAAAGGGAACAACGATGTCGTTATGCGGTTTGACCGATAAAGATCTTCAGAGAATATGTAGGAACCAATATGGGCATCCAGGTTCCGCTATTGGTTATTGACCGAGAATGGTTCTAGGTCATGTCTACATAGTTCTCGAACCCGTAGGGTCCGCACGCTTAACGCTTCGATGACAGCTCATTATGAGTTTATAAGTATTGATGCACCAAAGGTTGTTCGAGTCCCGGATGTGATCACGGACATGACGAGGAGTCTCAAATGGTCGAGACATAAAGATTGATATATTGAAGCCTGCATTTGGACATCGGAAGTGTTCCGAGTGAAATCGAATTTATCGAGTACCGGAGGTTACCGAACCCCCGGAAATACATGGGCCATAGTGGGCCTTGGAGGAAAGGAGAAAGGGCCAGCCCTAGGTGGCGCGCCCCCCTTCCCCTAGTCCTATTAGGACTAGGAAAGGTGGGCCGCCCCCTCTCTCTCTTCCCTCCGGAATCCTAATCCAACTAGGATTGAGGGGAATCCTACTCCCGGAGGAGTAGGACTCCTTGTCGCCTCCCCTTGGGCCGCCACCTCCCCCTTGGCTCCTTTATATACGGGGGCAGGGGGCACCCCATGACACACAAGTTGATCTACGATCTTTCCTTAGCCGTGCAGCGGTGCCCCTTCCACCATATTCCACTTCGTCATATCGTCAGAGAGCTTAGGCGAAGCCCTGCGCGGAGAAGTCATATCGTCATGAGCTTAGGCGAAGCCCCGCGCCGGTGGAGCATCAAAATCGCCACCACGCCGCGTCGTCTTGACGGAACTCATCCCCGACACTTTGCTGGATCGGAGTCCGGGATCGCCATCGAGCTGAACGTGTGCGTAACTCGGAGGTGCCGTGACGTTCGGTGCTTGGATCGGTCGGATCGTGAAGACGCACGACTACATCAACCAGCGTTGTTATAACGCTTCCGCTTTCGGTCTACGAGGGTACGTGGACGAACACTCTCCCCTCTCGTTGCTATGCCATCACCATGGTCTTGCGTGATCGTAGGAAATTTTTTGAAATTACTACGTTCCCCAACAGAAAGGATTGCATCATCTTTCCTGCAAGGCCACTGACACCGCATCAGCCGACTCCTCCTTGAAGTCCGCCACCGCATTAGCAGACTCCCGCTCCTCCAAGTCATCAGCCACCGCCTCAACAGAGTCCTGCTCCTTCAAGTCCACCAACGCGCCAGGCCACTCCTCCTCCAAGTCCGGCACCACGCCAGGCCACTCCTCTTGCTCCGAGTTTGGCACCGCGTCAGCCCACTCCTCCTCCTCCAAGTCCAGCACCGCGTCAGCCCACTCATCCTCCTCCAAGTCAGCCACACCAGCCGTCTCCGCCGCCTCAGCAACAACGGAAGAGAGCCGCCACAACTATGGTGCGTAGCGGTACAAGTCGAGGTAGTACAGGAGGTACAGGGGGAGGCAAGCGATTTCAATATGGTCCAAGCCTTGCGCTGCTACCTCTTGAGCACTGCGTTGGTTTTCCCTTGAAGAGGAAAGGGTGATGCAGCAAAGTAGAGTAAGTATTTCCCTAAGTTTTTGAGAACCAATGTATCAATCCAGTAGGAGGCTACGCGCGAGTCCCTCGTACCTACACAAAACAAATAAATCCTCGCAACCAACATGATAAGGGTTTGTCAATCCCTACACGGTCACTTACGAGAGTGAGATCTGATAGATATGATAGGATAATATTTTTGGTATTTTTATGATAAAGATGCAAAGTAAAATAAAAGCAAAGTAAAGAGCAAAGTAAATAACTAAGTGTTGGAAGATTGATATGATGAAGATAGACCCGGGGGCCATAGGTTTCACTAGTGGCTTCTCTCAAGAGCATAAGTATTCTACAGTGGGTGAACAAATTACTGTTGAGCAATTGAAAGAATTGAGCATAGTTATGAGAATATCTAGGTATGATCATGTATATAGGAATCACGTCCGAGACAAGTAGACCGACTCCTGCATGCATCTACTACTATTACTCCACACATCGACCGCTATCTAGCATGCATCTAGAGTATTACGTTCATAAGAACAGAGTAACGCCTTAAGCAAGATGACATGATGTAGAGGGATAAATTCATGCAATATGATAAAAACCCCATCTTGTTATCCTCGATGGCAACAATACAATATGTGCCTTGCTGCCCCTACTGTCACTGGGAAAGGACACCGCAAGATTGAACCCAAAGCTAAGCACTTCTCCCATTGCAAGAAACAACAATCTAGTAGGCTAAACCAAACTGATAATTCAAAGAGACTTGCAAAGATAACCAATCATACATAAAAGAATTCAGAGAAGATTCAAATATTGTTCATAGATAATCTTGATCATAAACCCACAATTCATCGGTCTCAACAAACACACTGCAAAATAAGATTACATCGAATAGATCTCCATGAGAGAGGGGGAGAACATTGTATTGAGATCCAAAAAGAGAGAAGAAGCCATCTAGCTAATAACTATGGACCCGAAGGTCTGAAGTAAACTACTCACACTTCATCGGAGAGGCTATGGTGTTGATGTAGAAGCCTCCGTGATCGATTCCCTTCCCATGGAGCTCTAACAGGCCCCAAGATGGGATCTCGTGGGCATGTAAGGTTGCGACGGTGGAATTAGGTTTTGGCTCAGATTCGATCGTTTGGGGGTACGTAGCTATATATAGGAGGCAGGAGTACGTCGGTGGAGCAACAGGAGGCCCATGAGGGTGGAGGGCGCGCCCTGGGGGGTAGGCGTGCCCCTCTATCTCGTGGCCTCCTCCTTTATTTCTTGATGTAGGGTCCAAGTCTCCTGGATCATATTCGTTCTGAAAATCATGTTCCCGAAGGTTTCATTCCATTTGGACTTCATTTGATATTCCTTTTTGCGTAAACTCAAATAGGAAAAAACAACAATTCTGGGCTGGGCCTCCGGTTAATAGGTTAGTCCCAAAAGTAATATAGAAGTGAATAATAAAGCCCAATAATGTCCAAAGCAGAAGATAATATAGCATGGAGCAATAAAAAATTACAGATACGTTGGAGACGTATCAAGCATCCCCAAGCTTAATTCCTACTCGTCCTCGAGTAGGTAAATAATAAAAAAGATAATTTTTGATGTGGAATGCTACTTGGCATAATTTCAATGTAATTCTTCTTAATTGTGGTATGAATATTCAGATCCGAAAAATTCAAGATAAAAGTTCAATATTGACATAAAAATAATAATACTTCAAGCATACTAACAAAGCAATTATGTCTTCTCAAAATAACATGGCCAAAGAAAGTTATCCATACAAAATCATATAGTTTGGCTACGCACTATCTTCACCACACAAAGTATTTAAATCATGCACAACCCCGATGACAAGCCAAGCAATTCTTTCATAATTTTGACGTTCTCAAAGTTTTTCAATCTTCACGCAATACATGAGCGTGAGCCATGGCCATAGCACTATATGTGGAATAGAATGGTGGTTGTGGAGAAGACAAAAAGCGAGAAGATAGTCTCACATCAACTAGGCGTATCAACGGGCTATGGAGATGCCCATCAATAGATATCAATATGAGTGTGTAGGGATTGCCATGCAACGGATGCACTAGAGCTATAAGGGTATGAAAGCTTAATAAAAGAAACTAAGTGGATGTGCATCCAACTCGCTTGCTCACGAAGACCTAGGGCATTTTGAGGAAGCCCATCATTGGAATATACAAGCCAAGTTCTAAAATGAAAAATTCCCACTAGTATATGAAAGTGACAAAATGAGAGACTCTCTATCATGAAGATCATGGTGCTACTTTGAAGCACAAGTGTGGTAAAAGGATAGTAACATTGTCCCTTCTCTCTTTTTCTCTCATTTTTTTATTTGGGCCTTTTCTCTCTTTTTTTATGGCCTCTTTTCCTTTTTTTATTTTTTTTCGACCGGAGTCTCATCCCGACTTGTGGGGGAATCATAGTCTCCATCATCCTTTCCTCACTTGGGACAATGCTCTAAAAATGATGATCATCACACTTTTATTTTCTTACAACTCAACAATTACAACTCGATACTTACACTACAAAAAAATACACTTCCGTGATGATACGTGTTTGTCACAGTAGGTCGCGTTTTTTGTCATGCATGTACATCCATGACGATTTTATTACAGAATCAAGATAGTCATACCTAGGGGTGGGCATAAAAACCGACAAACCGAACACCGAACCGATACCGAAACCAAAAAAACTGAATTTTTGGTTTTTATTGCAGATACAGCTAAAATCGGTTTTTAGTTTCAATAACTGAATTCAGATCTTTCAGTTCGGTAATAGGCTCGCTAACCGAAAGAAATACCGAAGTACTCGCCAATCATCACTAGGGACGCGTCTCGTCAACGCTTGCGGCCATGCGCGTGTCCGGCCATAGAGTGAACGAACGGCCCAAGGCCTAGATGCGTTGCACTGACCAATAAGTATGGGTCGGCCACTTGATTTCATAGTCCAAACACAACATGATGTGCTTCTGTGGACTAGTGAAGTGTACGATAGGAGATGAAGCTGGTTTAGTCCCACCTCGACTGGCCATGCACAAGAGGACAGAGCGCTCGATGATATAATATATTGTTGAGAATGGAAGCGCTAAACACAAGGCATCGTTCGGTTTAAACTGAAAACCAAACCGAACTGGTCGGTTAACCGAAATTTTGGTTAGCTGGTTTTTTGTGTTTATTTTGATTTTCATTTTTGCTAACCGAATTCACAAATAAACCGAACAGCAGAAACTGGAATTTCGGTTTCTACCAAATGCCCAGGCCTAATCATACCTATGTTGTCGTAGAAGTGTTCCATGACATTACCAAAATTATCATCACGGAAGTGTCCACTTCCATGACGATAAATCGCGCGTCACAGAAGTGCTTTCGTCAAGGGTGACCGACACATGGCATCCACCGTAACAGAACGACATTAAGCTATCGGGTCGGGTTTTGGATCCGATAACCCGTTAACAACCCCGACCAATGGGGATTTTCCACATGTAAAATCATCATTGGCTGGAGGAAACACGTGTCGGCTCATCGCTGGGATGATGTCATCCACTCATTGGACGTATACGCTTAGGATACGCCGACACGCGGCACGCACCCAACAGAGGCCCATTCTCGTGAAAAGGCCGCCCGCTTGACTTGGTCAAAGGTGGCGGGCGCCCATGGAAAGCCTATTAATGGCCTGTTCGCATATAGCCCATTTACAGCCCGCTAACCCAAGGCCCGTTACGTCCTATCCGAATTAGGCCTAGTAGCGTCATCTGGGCCATCCAATATGATTCCAGCCTGCTTTCACTTCGCCCATGTATGGCCCATGACGCCTTTTCGCCCATATGAGGCCCTATGTAACTCTTGGCCTATTAATGGCCCGTGGTGAAACTGGCCCGCAATGAACAAAGGTATCACTTACACCCATTAACGGCCCATGGTGGAACTGCCCGTAATGAACAAAGGTATCACTTTATACCCATTAAGGGCCCGTTATTCAGCCTTCGCCGCTTCAGCCCATGTTATCTTTCAACCTTTTCGAGCCCTTTTATTCTTGGGCTCATTTCTAGCATTCGCTTACTTACGGCCCGTTATCGCTATTTTCGCTTGTGGCCAAATTCAGCCCGTGGTTACAGCCGCCCGCTTGTGGTCCGTTAATACGCTAATGCTTTTCATAGCGCCATCAACACGGCCTATTAACGATGGCTCATTATGGTGGGCCCATGAACGGACGATTCCAACTCTAGCCCGTTTACGGCGGCCCATGTTTGGCCAATCGATCATACGGCCTGTATAAGGCCCATTGATGATACGGCCCGTAGAAGGCCCATTGTTTCTACGGCCCGCATAAGGCCCATTGTTTCTATGGCCCGTAGAAGGTCTATCGCTTTACGGCCCGTAGAAGGCCCATCGCTTTCTACGGTCCATAGGAGGCCCAAAGGTCACTACAAAGAAATATTATCCCATGGTTATTATGGCATATTTTTAAAATAGGTTATTGCAGCCACTAGCAAACCGCGAAAAGAACTGCACCGACTACAAGCAAACAAATAAACAAGACAACAAGGAAATAAATGAGCAAGCAACTTATGCTAGGCTATCATGGCTATTACATATTACATCCACTGGCATCAAAGTTCGCCACCAAAGGTAAATATAGGGAACAAAGCAAAGATATAAACGCCAAGAACAAAACAAGTCCAGAATGAAACCACTTCAAGAGTTCAAGAAACAATATCCTGGTACCCATAATGCGGCAAGATGCTTAGCAAGCTTATTAACTTTCTCTTGTTTACGCTTAAATCCTCCAAATATTGTCATTGCACAAGAAAGTACGATCTGAATTCTCAGGACTTCTCGGTCCTTCGCTTTTTTCCCAAAGACAAATGATCGATGCCTTTCAGCTTGTAGCTGAGATCAAGAAGTCAAGTGATTCAGCAGCGAGTTCGAAGAGCTTGTGCCAGCGGTATCGCCAAGAACTCCGAACACTACATCAACGCAGACTATGGGGTTTTCTCACCGTGTCTACAAGATCGCTTTTATCACCTTTCTTGGAGACCAACAGGTTGTCTCACTATCTTGAACCTTATCTGCATTACTTTCTCTACCATTGCATAGTGGGGTGCTCTTCTCCAATATTCTGCTTTGCATACTACAAGAGAAACAAGCAAGATACATCACAGGTTTAGCTTGTCGATACGAAACTCATTTTGGTAAACCGTTCAAGAGTAAGGTGGACAGGATAACAGCATGAAACAAACATATATCTATGTACTATGGTCACTGTATTGTCCATATCATTCTAGTTTATGTTCTCTAATCAAGATAGAGACACAGTTCAACTCATATATTTTAAGACACAACAGATAGACAGAATATAAGTGTGAGAAACTACACAAGATTGGCAGACTTGTAATGTGCATCACATCGTAACATAAATATTTATACAACTTAAACTGAAATCAACATAGAGCAAGAAGTTAGAACAACAATCCCGTTAAAGAAATAGGTTTAAAACATACCATTATGCCATTGGAATTTCAATTGATCCTTCAAATTTCTATATACTCCCTCCGTTTTAAATATTTGTCTTTTAGAGATTTCAAATGGACTACCACATACGATGTATATAGACATATTTTAGAGTGTAGATTCACTCATTTTGTTCTCAGATGTAGTCACTTGTTGAAATCTCTAAAAACACAAATATTTAGGAATGGTGGGAGTATGATATAGAAACCAAACAGTGGCATTCACACAAAGCAAATCTAAACTAAGTCGATGACATATAAGATGTATAATGTAAGCAATGCAAGGCGCCATATGCATGATATGACCAACATCAGCATGCCAGGTTAGAGCAAATACCTCAGGTGGTAAACAGGCGTGGTCGGCTCCTTCTGAATCTCCATCTGAATAGTTATCTTCCTCTGGAATACAATCTGAAATGTAGGAGACGGGGCCACTTCACAAGACCATGGAGCGAAGCTCGATGACATTATATTCGCACGCAACGGTCTTATCTTTTTATCTACATGTTCAGTACGATTGTGTACAATATCTGACATGCATAATAATAAAATAGTTAGATTTTGTAAGGCCTAAGGGGTGCACACAAAAATCAAGACTGATGGTAGCAAACGAGTGGATGGATCCAAAACTAATGATAGCAGGTAGATTATAGCTTCAGTTTAAAAAGATAGATAATGGATCATCTATTTTTTGTTGCCCACCCAACATGAACCACATAGAAGACCCCAGATGAACAAGATAGTAGACATATACTATTCGTTGCTGGCTCGACATGAGACCCATGGGCAATTCAAAACTCAAGATTGAATGATAAAATAGCAGGTAATAATAACCGATGTATAACGTAAGCAAACGCGAAAGATCATGACCTCTCTTCCGAATCGTAGTCCTCGTGTTCATCTCGCCACCGATGATGGTAATGCAGTTGGCGTGGCTGCCGAAGAACGGGAAGATGATCTCGAGGCGGTGAAAGAAAGTCTGCAGGGGGATCTCACAGAGTGAACACTTCATTGATGGTGCACCTCGTGTGGGTGGATGACGGCACGGCAGAGCAGGACATAACACACAGTAGTTTTTTTGATGCCAATCTGAAAATGAAGTAAATCTGTAAGGGCCCTTAGCATTGGAGGATTCTATAAACGCAGGGACATGAAAAACACAGAATAGGATAGGAATGCACGTGCAAAATAGAGCATTTGGAAACATAGGATTTCACCAACCCGGTGTTTGGCTCACATGAATTGGAAGAACAGAGGAATGGAGAAACAAAGTTATGCGACGAGTGTACAACCTCTTTGGCATAGCCTTGTGGACCTCGCATCATTGGGTTGGACGTGGAGGATGGTGATGATGTTGGTGTGACTGTCGGAGGCAGGGAAGAAGATCCGAGGCCTCTAGAAACGGCGCCGAGGGTACTGCTCCACTGTGATGGACGGTTTCGTTGTTGGAGCAGCTCCGCTAAGGTGTACGGCGATGAGGCTGAAGCATGACAATACAGACAACGTTAATCTGAAGTGGGACCCTAATATCATCTGCAATAGATGATGTAAAATACATCACCAAAAAGTGCTAGATGTAAAACGCAACAGCCGCACTACGCACCGCCCGACAGATGTTGTAAGTACTGCTTCACTCAACTTAATCAAGAAAATGAACTTCACAAATAAACTGAATTTTACCGTCAAACTGATTGAACTAGTAACAGAGCATTGCGATAGATGTTTAGGGCGCTCGAGCACTAGTAGCAGAGAAGCAAAGATCTAAATCAGCAGACGCCGAAAGGTGGAACGAACTAGCAGAGAGCAAGTCGTGAAGTAGCACCGCGAGCGAGTGCTAAAGCAGCAACTCCTATAGCTGCCGGAGGTCGTGCAGCAGCAACATCAGCGCAAGCGAGAGCAAGAGCAGAGCAGCAGCACGAACGAAAGCAGGAGCAGTGCAGCAGTGTGACCGACAGCAAGAACAGAGCCGCGGCACGAGCGAGAGCCGGAGCAGCTGCAGCTAGTGTCGTTGTGGAAGTCGCCGCCGAGGAAGCAACAACATGGGGGAGAGACGCCGTGGATGATGTGGCCGGCGACGGCGCCGTCGATGGAGACACCATGTCTGCTCGGTATCGAGCGCAGGCATCCCCGTGAGATCGTATAAAAGATAAAATGCAGCGGTGAGTGCAGAACTTCCTTGGTGGCGCCGAGTTGGCCTCGGCTTCATCGGAGGAATTGGTGAGGGTGCTGCGGTTCCGGTGGGGCAGGTCAAGACGGCGCTGTGGGGACTGAGGTGGCGCGATAGACGAGGCGAACGTCGGGGCAGCTCCTTGGAGGTGGAGGACGGGGCGGCTGATCCGGCGGGACGGCGAGCTGTTGCGGTGGACGAAGTAGTCGGGGAAGAGTCTCCGGTGGCGGGGCAATGGGAGGCCGACGGAGGAGCGGGGTTTCAAGGGTTTTGGCGGCCTCTGTACGAATGGGGGGGTGAAGGGGAGGGGAGCCAAGCTTAGGAACGCGCTTGTCCAAATGTAGGGTAAGTTACAGCGCATTTCCCACCGGTATTGACACCGCGATGTGGAGCTTCATTTTCGGCCGAGGGGTAGAAGGGGATTTCATGTCTGGGCTGCGGGGCAATTTGGATGAGGAGGGAGTTCTCACAGGCCCAAATTTCGGATAACAAGGCATGGTGCGGGTTGAAGAAGTGGAGTTTCAAAGCAGTGAGACAAAAGATACTCGAGCTTGAAAATTTCGGGATAACAAGGTGCGGATTCCTTCTTCGCAGTAACAAACTTAACGTAAAAAAACAATTCATACAAGACACAAGAGAGTCATGTCCCTTTACTATATTGCTATAGATGCCATTGAAAAACTAAAAGAAAAATGTAAAAAATCTGAGAACAAGATTACCCAAGACAAGACCAAATCGATTCGACTTCCTCAACAACAACAAAAAACAAATCAATTCCCACCAAAGAAAGAGTAATGTCCCTTTTATATGATTACAGATGCCATGATCTTGAATTTGAATTTTGAATCCACGTTATGTTGAATTCAATATATCATTAGGTGACCTTGCGGTTTATAATTGATGTAGTCATACATTTTGATCTTCCATCATATATGAACATTTTACTCCACCATGTGAACATATATATTGTCGCTCACCATATGGACTAAATTTGAATCAATTTTCCTTATTTGAATACAATTGTTGTCAAGTTATACAATAATTTAAATATTATCTTGATAACAAAAAGACATGCATTTAGCAGTAATCATATTTCACTATGAACTACATGTACCATACGCCTCCAATTCAAATATTTGTATCCATTTTATGTTGAATTCAAATCATAGTACATTATTAGTATAGGTAGCTAGATGTTCGGGATAATCTAAACCCTGTTTTCATACGATAATTTTTGGCTGAATTGGGACAAGTTTTGGTATTAGCCTCTTGCAAAACCGAGATTCTCTCAACAAGCCTCGTGGTTCCGAGAGGAACGTGTCACCTTTGTGTGCGTAAACGATATACGCTGCCTCCCCTGATTTTATTTACAGAGGCAACATAGAACTATATGAGTGCCCTGTTAAATTTTGGAATTATTTCGGTTCATTTGGCCTTTTATATATTAATTTAGTTTCGGACTTTTAATGTGCATAATCTAAATATGAATTGCATGCACATGCTCCGTGCACCAAAGTGGGTTGAAAAATCACATGTGTGTCCTTGGTTGAATTTCTAGGTCCCATGGAAGAAATGAGAATGAAATTCAAACATTTGGGCATCATGACTCTGCTGAGAACATCGAGAAACTTAGATTTTAAGTTCATGTAAATCCAAAACTCGGCTGGAAATCATGAAACTTGGCATGGTGTAATATCATGGCACTAACATGTTGTGGTAAAAAATTGGGCCGATTTGGAAGCTCGTGGTTCTAAGAGAGAGCGTGCCACCTTTGAGTGTGAAACGATATACGCTGCTCCCCCCCCCCCTTGAGTTTCTTAACAAAGGCAACATAGAACTACATTAGTGCCCTGTTAAATTTTGAAATTATTCCGGGTTCGTTTGTCGTTTTTTATACATTAATTGAGTTTCGGTCATTTAATGTGCATAAGTCAAATTTGAACTACAAGCACATGCTCTCGCACCAAAGTTGGTTGAAAATCACATTTGTGTCCTCGGTGAATTTCTAGGTCCCATGCAAGAAATGAGAATAAAATTAAAACATCTGGGCGTGTGGCTCGCCGAGAACATTGAGAAACTTGGTTTTAAAATTTTGTAAATCCAAAACACGCCTGAAAATCATGAAACTTGGCATGGATGTCATGTCATGGTACTACCATGTTGTGGTAAAAAATGGCCGAATAGGAACAAATTTTGGTATAAGCTTCTTGCAAACCGAAGCTTCTCTCAAGAAGGCTCGTGGTTCGGGAGGAACGTGCCACCTTTGAGTGCGAAACGATATATGTTGTCCCCCTTGAGTTTATTTACAAAGGCAACATAGAACTACATGAGTGCCCTGTTAATTTTTGGAATTATTCCGCTTCGCTTGGCCTTATTTACACATTAATTGAGTTTTTGGTCATTTAATGTGCATAATTCAAATTTGAACTACAAGCACATGCTCCCTGCACCAAAGTTGGTTGAAAATCACATTTGTGTCCTCGGTGAATTTCTACCCTCCTTCCATCTATATAGGTCCTAATGCGCTTTTCGAGGCTAACTTTGACCAAACGTTAGAGCAATAATATATGACATGCAACTTACACAAAGCATACCTTCAAATTTGTATGTCAAAGGAGCTTCCAATAATATGATTTTCATAGTATACATCTCATGTGCTATTAATCTTGTCAATAGTCAAAGGTTGTCTTGAAAACACATTAGGCCCTATATAGATGGAAGGAGGAGTAGGTCCCATGCAAAAATGAGAATAAGATTCAAACATCTGGGCATCGTGGGCTCGGTCGAGAACATTGAGAAACTTGGTTTTAAAATCATGAAACTTGGCATGGTGTCATGTCATGGTAGTACCATGCCGTGGTAAAAAATTGGCTGAATAGGAACAAATTTTGGTATAAGCTTGCAAATCGGAGCTTCTCTCAAGAAGGCTCGTGGTTTTGGGAGGAACGTGTCACCTTTGTGTGCATAATTCAAATTTGAAATACAAGCACATGTTCCAAAGGCACCAAAGTTGGTTGAAAAATCACATGTGTGTCCTCCGTAAATTTCTAGGTTCCATGCAAGAAATGGGAATGAAATTCAAAATTCAAGCGCCGTGGCTGGGTTGGAAACATTGAGAAACTTAGTTTTTGAATTCCTGTAAATCCAAAACACGCATGAAAATAATGAATTTGGCTTGGTGCCATGACATGGCACCAACATGCTGTGGTAAATTTGCAGTCCGACGGCGGCTACATACATTAACAATCAACAAAGTCATTTTTGAACAAGTGCTGTCACGCTACAATCGGAAACACAAGTCTTATTGAAACCGTATGCTTCTACTTACTAGTACCATTTACGTGCCGCCAAGCGCCCCCATTTTTATTAGCTAGGAGGCGCCTGCAGGGTAGCTATTTGAGTACAAGAGGCGCGCGATCGACCCTCAAGATGCTTATCGGGAGGAGAGCCTTTGACCTCCATCTGCCGCCCACCTCTCTCCCGAGGTCTCCATTAATGGTGCCCGAGCCTCTGTTTAATGGCGTGGCTATGTCTCACTCGACTGAGATTTAAGAGAGAAAAAAGAAACTCTGAAAGCACGGATCTTGATGTAAGATCCGACAGACCTATATAGCATCTACTGCGACTTATACCAAGACTGATGAATATATAACGACGATTAATTTTTTTTATCAAAGAAGGGGTTGCCCCTTCCGATTTTCATTACTGAAAACCACCACAATTCACAAGAAGTTCAGCACAACTCCAGCCTAACACGAAGGACTAAAAGCTACCAGATTGAAATCGAACATCCCAAGAGGCCAACAAAGGCCAAACATCCGCTTAGAACCCAATATTTCACAACCGATTTACACAATCCACATCCTAAACCGATTATTACATCAAAATAAACCAGGAAACTCAAGGAAGCCCAAAGAACAACTAGAAGAATAGCAACGCCAGAGCCGCCACAAAGAAGAGTTCTCTTCATTCCACCTCGCAACATTGATCTTCCACAGAAAGATAAGGATGATTAATTGTCTTACATAATTAGAAAGATAATTAAAAGCTACATGCGGCTACGCCCAAAATACACAAGGGCAAAAGAAGAAGGAAGACAAGGATCCGCTCACTGATCTCTACTTTCTTGATGCGTTGTCGCAGTCATGGAACTAGTCTCCGCGGCGAGAGGCAATGACTCTTTCGTGTCCTCAAGACGCTGCTTGAGAACATCCACGGATTCCTCCACCAACCTTTGGCGCCGCTATGCAGCATGTCATTCTCGCCCATAAGTTTCTTGACGATGACGCCGTCCTCTTCAACAAGGCACCGGTCTCCTCCACTGGTCTGCACTTCGACGATCTTTCCTCAACAGTCGCGCCGCCCGAGCCTCTCATTGCCCTCCCTTAGTTGCCGCATGACGCCGGTAGCCTGTTCAAACGAGGCTTTCACGTCGTCCTGCAACCTTGCCCAGCCGGAGATCCGATCCATCTGGCTATGGACGATCGCATGCATGCGCCTGTAATAGTCGTCGCCTGCCCGCGAGAAATTTTCCCAGGCCGCCGCGGAGCGGCAGGACATCTCTGCTGCATTCGTGGTGCGGCGGGACATCTCTGCTGCTTCCGCGGCGTGGCCGGACCAGTCTGCTGCATCGACGGCGCGGCGGGACCTCCGTGCTACTTCAGCCGCACGGCGGGACCTTCAGTTGCCATTTCGCTGCAAGGGATATGTCGGCTGCTCTCGCAGCGAGGCAGGATATCTCTCTGCTTCCATGCTTGCTTCTCCCTAGTGGCAATCTCTAGACCGAGAACTCAGGCTGGCCATGGCAGACGCAAGGGAAGGATGTTGAATGACTTGTTTGTTTTTGTGGATGAGGAGTTGAGGAGGAATGTGCAGTCATCTTAGCATACTAGTATTTATAACCGAGTACTAGTACGCTCCTAAGTGGGAAACCTTTTAGGTTGTGATCGTGTGAACAGGTTTGAATTCAATATAGCGTGGTACTAATACGCCCTAAGTGGGAAACCGCTTAGGTTGTGATCGTGTGAACAGGTTAGCAATTCAATATAGCATGGAGTAATTTGGAATATGACGAGACGCAAGCTCAAAATTTATTGATGGTTCTAGTTTTGAAGTGCGACACTGTTCCCGGATGGAGTACTTCTTTTTCTACTCCCTCCTTTCCGGTTTTATAGGGCTTATCTCAAAATTTTAGTTTTTCCATTTTATAAGGCTCATTTTGATTGTTCCCCAACAAATTGTCCAGATTCCAACGGAGGGAGTGTTTGTCATCAAAATGGATAAAAAGAGACGATCTAGAACTAAAATACGCCTACATACATCTCCTTTATCCATTTTGATGACAAGTAGTACTTCTTACCAAAAGGAACTTTATATCCAATGTATACAAAATGTCCGCTCGACTATTGGAAATTACCGATCCGATGTCAAGTAATTGCTGCATCGCCACCAAAACCCACCATTTCTTAAGCTAAAGTAGACCAAGGTAATCCCTATATTAGCATATTACTAAGATAAACAAAAGGCATCAGAGAAACATTTAGGACGTGAGCTTGTCAATCTGAATGTGGAGGGACACAAGCTTAGCCCCGCCAGCAGCTTGGGCGAACTGTCAAGAAGGTCAGCTCCTGCACGCCGACGCCGCCGGATCCTTGCTGCTTGTCACCTCCATTTCCACCTTGACGGCGCTTGTCGTGCCTTTGTGCTCTCAAGGGCCGCTCGCCCACAGCTTGGCCAAGTAGTGCGGTAGTGGGGACGCCCACGCCTCGATGCGATGATCGACACGACGATAGGCGCGCCGATGTCGAGCATGCCGCCGACCAAGAAAAATGCGCGCGTCCTCCTCCATGAACAACAAGAGCCGTGGGTTCGATAGTGGCACTTGCAGCCGGAGCACCTTGCCGATCGATCCCGTGCACGGCATGGGATGCGCGGTATCGATGTGGTGGTAGAGCGCCACAAGGGCCTTCGAGCCGCAGACGGGCACGGGCATTTGCAGGCGCGAGCGACACACGCCCGTGATTGGTGAGCTTGTGGTAAGTGACGAGAGCCCACAGCCTTCGTGGCGGCACTCCATCCTCACCGATGAAAGGATGGAGTCCACCGCCGTGTTCCGCATGTCGGCCACCGACGCGCCACACTTCGCATCGCCGCTGGTTCCCGGCGCCGACGCGCAATCCGGCAGGCCAGTGCCTCCTTGCACCGCAGAAATCAATCGAACAGCACATCAATCAAGAAACCTACACCTTGCTCAATCAGCCGAACGGACGAGGTGTATTCGAACCTCATACACCGGAGGCGCCAAGGGCGGAGGCACAAGGGGCAGTGGAGCACGGTGAGGTCCATCTAGACCTTAGAGAGCTCCATCGCGGGTCCTGCTCACTGCATGATCTCGCCTCCTCGCACAACCATCTCTCGACTTGGGCCGGGTATTACAAAGCTTTACTCATCATATATTTTATATTCTCCGCTCCTAAATGTAAGTCTTATAGAGATTTCACTAGGTGGACTACATACGGAGCAAAATGAATGAATCCACACTTAAAATGCATTTATATACATGTGTATGTAATTCATAATGGAATCCCTACAAAGAATTATATTTAGGAACGGAGGGAGTACTACTTCAAGGTGCACTAAATCAACACATGCAAGTATCAAAAGAAGAGTCACGACATGCATGCATGCGTTGTAATTAATACATCGGTAAACGCAAATTATTGAAATATATCGAGTGCGGTGCTTTGATGTGTCGCACAACTCGCACATCAACGAGAAGTTTGATTATCCTCTCCTCACGGACTTTAACTGCACTGCTTTTTAGTGTATGACAGGTTGGCCACACACCGTAGGGCCCACCTGTCATACACGCAAAGGCAGGAGCGCCCCTCCCTCGCCCATGAGCGTGGTGGCTGGCAAGACTAGGAGAAGCTTTCCACACGCCTCCCTCCGCACGCTGTGGACATGCAGCAGTTCAATCGGTCTCGATGGCCGAAGCGCATCAGTACTACCTCCAAAGGCACTAGTACTCCATCATTGTTCGACTTCCCAAAGAGGCGAAGAGCCAAGCGCAGCCCGGACGCCGTGTGGCAGTTTCATGTAGAGTAGTCTAGGATAGCGTGTACCGTGCTCAGAACCTTAAAATCGCTGAGGTCGGCTCCATGCTATGTGGCTGCCTCAAAGTTTAAAAAAATTAAAATAGTCTTCGCCCTACCTGTCACCCTCGGTGATTGTAGTTTGCACGCCATCCGTCAAGACAGGAATATATATTTTAATTTGTTTTTTTGTCAAAAGGATTCCTCGCCTCTCGTGATCGTAACGATGCATACGGCCACATATATTTTAATTTGTGGTGGGTAAATGTTAGAGGTTACAGCAAATATATTGTACATCATGGGTCTTTCAGCCAAGTTTAGAGGCAAGCATGTGGAGCCAGTGCTATGATGTGTCGCACAACTCGCATAACAAGGAGAAGCTTGATTTTACTACACGCCTTCTCCTCGCCCATGTGCGCGTTGCTCGCAAACGAGGACAGGCTTTTGCTTTGTAGTACTTCTTAATAAGCTATCCGCCCCGCCACGGTGGACGGACATGCAGCAGTGAATTCGACATCGAGAAGCAGTAGTAGTAACATCATTGTTCGCCTTCTCAAGAGGCGAAGAGCCAAGCGCAAACCGAACGCTGCAGTTAGAACATTGAGCACGCATATAGCCATGCTCTTGCATGAGATAAAATTGCTATGTGAGCCCACTATTGTACTAGTACGTACAACTACTTGCTAGTATAGCCCTGTAAACAAGAAAGGAGTATTTTCCCTTCTAGATATTTCAACAAGTGACTAAACTACACCGAGATGGAGTAAATATGGAGCAAAATGAGTGAATCTGCATCGTAAATAAATACGTACTAGTTCTATCATTTTCCTCTCCGAGGTGCAAAATATTGAGTATACTGACTAGTCTCTTTTTGACACGCATTTACGTTTTTTGACATAGTACAGACGCAAGCGCTCATATACATGCGCATACACTCACCCCTATGAACGCACACACGCACGGCACTATCATCTTGAAATTTATGAAGTCACCATAGGCACCTCGTCGTTGACGGGTCCATACTACCTCCGTCCTGGTTTATAGGTCCCTTTTATAGTTTGTGCCAAATTTTGACTAAAGATTTAACTAACAAAATGTTAATGCATGTCAAGAAAAATTATCTCATTGGATTCGTATTTGAACCTAGTTTTCAAAAATATAATGTTTGGTGACATGCGTGAACATTTTCTTAGTTTAATCTATGGTCAAATTTTGGCACGAAATACAATGGGGACCAATAAACCCGAACAGAGGTAGTAGGTGCTTGAATGCCAAGGAGGAAGAGGGTACCAGTTCTCGAGACATTGAACGGTCAATGATGCATCCTCAATTACATGTAGAGGGAATTAATTGGAGAAGCAGAATAGAGCCAAGACGATGTGAATGCAACAGAGTTTGACTCTCATATAATAAAGGCGCCTCGCCACCCAATCCATCTACTCCCAAGTCTCTCGCAACACTGCTCACTCCAATCCAAGACCAAGTGACCGTGCCACAAGCACCTATGGAGGCGATGGACGCGATCGGGCAATGGTTGTGCCAAATTATCCAAGGCGCTGCCTGCGCCCCAAGACCACAGAAGGCTTCCAGACGGTCCTGGGCGACCGCAGCATCGAGTTCTTGCTAACGCCGGCCGCCTCGCATGGACGACATGATGGTCAACTCCATCCACAAGTTCACCGCCACAAGAAGCGCAAGGACGACCTTGCCAGATTGCTCCAGCCCGCGCAGGCCAGCTCCTCATTGCCTGCCACCCTCATCGGCCTACATGGTGACGAACTCTTTCAAACCCTAGTGGCCCTGCAGGTGCCGGAGGCCACGACAAAGAATGTCCACCTCGAGGCCGTGCTCGCCGTGCAGCGCCTCGCCATGCAAGAAACCGTCGACCTGCACATCCACATCTACGAAGAAATTGTCTACATAGGCCACTACAAGGCAAGCGAGGACAGAAAGACGTTGGCCTTCTTCCAGCGGATGGAATCTTTGGACGCCATTGTTCAAAAGCACGTCGACCTGGCCACGAAAGCCGCTGCTACTTAGGCGCTGCGGGGCCGACGCCTGAGTCGAGGAGGTGGACGCCGCCGATGGATGCATCTCTTCTTCTTACCTCCTGAATTAGCATCAAGGCCGCCGTGGCCTTAATGTTTTATTAGTATAGATCATCTGCTCCCAAATATAAGTCTTTCTAAAGATTCCAGCAAGTGACTACTACATACGGAGCAAAATGAGTGAATCTACACTCTAAACTATGTCTACATACATCCAGTATGTTGTATTCCATTTGAATTAGTTTCTAAAAGGCTTATATTTATGAACGGAGGGAGTATATGGCATTTTTATTCCAAATGAACGCTTTCACCGTGAAGTGGGGTCATAGCTGAGCAACCCACCCGCCCACCCCAAGGCGCCGCCGAGTTTAGAATTAGAAGAGAGAAACGAGGAGGAGAGCTAGCTGTAACACTGACGCTGTTGTCGATGGGATTCGTGTTTATATAATAGGAGTAATCGAGCACTCGTGCTCTTTTTTTTTGAGGGAAAAATTAGTCGTATGTCTAGTACCACTAGTTGGGTGTGTGCGACCTATAGCTGTCATCACTTTAGGTCTCCTTTTCGAACCGCAGCTACGCTTAATAGTACATATTTTTTCACGCATTTATCCTTCTATATGTACTCCTAGGCTATTTCCACGTGCTCCCATTCGCCGACATGTGGGACACAGAACATCTGGGTCGTAGTGCATGCACGACTCGGAGCATATGCTGGGGTACTTTACATTTCAGACATCACGATGCAAACCCCCCGCAAAAGAATAAATAAATGAATGAATTACTACATGAAACCGGATTATTTTCGTGGAAACCGGAGCACGTTCATTAAATTTTGGACATAACACGTTTATAAAAAATGACCGGACCTAAACCAGTCTAAGGGCCTCTTTGATTTTTCCCGCAAAAAAAGGGCCTCTTTGATTCACAGGATACTGAAAACACAGGAATGGGGAAAGTATGATGACAATGAACCGAGATGAGGAGAACTCTAACTCAGTTAGAGGTTAGAGTTAGATTCTAACCCTGAACTAACCCAATTAGAACCTCTCCACCGGGCTAGTTTTTTTAGCTGGGTTAGAGCAAACTAGCTCAAACTAACCCTCTTGTTTCGATAATTTGAGGCTATTTCAACCCAAACTAGCTCTAACTCGTGGATCCAAACAAAGAGGAGTGTTATCAGACATGCTACATGCTGTGGACCGTAGCACATTGTTTTTATGGCCATATCACCACATTGTTTTCTACCGCCGTTCACTGGCTACCGTGGTTCGCACCGCTGGTTCACTGGCTGTCGTGGTTCGCACTCCTCCGATCTGAGTAATATCCTCTGCTCCTAAATATAAGTCTTCGAGATATTTCACTGTGGACCACATACAGATGTATATAGATGCATTTTATGTGTAGATTCACTCATTTTTCTCCGTATGTGGTCCATAGTGAAATCTCTCCAAAGACTTTTATATTTAGGAACGGAGGGAGTAGTATAGTACTAGTATATACCGCATCATTCTTTGATCCTTCTTACTACTCCGACATGTGGGAGAGCCAACATCCGGGTCGACGTGTCGTGCACCAGATTAGAGCGCGGAACGGAAGGGGGGCATCACCGCGGTCGGAGCGCCAGTAATTCATGACTATAGTGAGTGGTCATATCACAAGTCTTTCATGACTATAGTGAGTGGTCATATCACAAGTCTTTCTAGTAGTAACGCGCCGTCAAATCGCACAGCCCCACTCGCTCACCCTCCTCGCCTCTCACAAACCGCCACCCGAAAACTGTCAAGCGATCGCCTGGGAAAAGCCCCGCCTCAACTTTTAACTACGCCGAAAATAGTTCGAGCTTGTTCGTTTATATAAATACAGACTTATCAGATGTTTATTCACCCGTGGGTTGTTCAATGAATGGAGGTGCGGGAGCACAAGTGAACCTTAAATTGAGAGTTTTTTCTTTAATGCCACGCACTCCAAATTGAAACGCTTGTCGTGGAAATAAAAAAGATAATCACTCCACTATATATGGATGCAGGGCCTGAGCGCTTGCTTTACTAGGGTTGCTCTTCATTCTCTCATCCTCTCCAGATATAAACAAGACAGCAGTAGCGCCATTTTCTCTCGCCACCGCTGGTCACAGATCCGCCGGATCCTTCGGCCGGTGTGTGTAGAGGACTAAAGGTGCATCATTCACGCTGTCATCACCGCCGAGGAGGAAACCCACACTGCCGGAGGGGCCCGATCCTCTCCCTGTGCCATTCTCTCCGACACACAGCCCTGGAGGTCCTCCGACCCTTCTTCCTCCCCGCCAGATTGTCCGCAGATCCGACCTGCCGCCACGACATCCCGCGACCTCGTATAAGTTCTTCGAAGCTGCCTTGCTTCTACGCCCCAGCTCCCCACGTGTTCTGCATGTGCATCTTTTTCTACTCCCATCAGCTCTTCCAAAGCCACCTAAATTTTTAGTATTATTAGAGGTAAAGCTACTTCATGCATTCGATCTAGGGCTTTGTTCAAACAACGAACAAAGGGGGGAAAGTTGTAGCATGAATCTAGGACTTGATTCAAAGAGGAAATAATATGGTTAAAGTAGTAGAGACCGGATACCCAACCGGTCTCTTGGTTGAAAAGGGAAATAATGGGAAAGCGCAGTACAAACTGGATAAGGAACATATCTATTATTGGTTGAAAAAAGGATAGAAAGTGGCGGCTGGTGGACAAGTCAATAGAGTATGTCCAGGATTAGATTTTTTTGAGGAATTAGACAGTGGGAGAGGCTCCCACTGTGTTTGTATTACTCAAAAGAAGGATACAATGTACATGGTGGATTTACATGGTGCCTGACCTCCACTTGTGGAGGTTGGGCTACTACTACTTTTTATGGGGAGGTAAAAGGATAGAAAGTGGCGGCTGGTGGACAAGTCAATAGAGTATGTCCAGGATTGGATTTGCTGCCATCACATAGTAAAAGGTCTCCAGGATTAGATTTGCTGCCCTCACATAGTAAAAGGTCTCAGGATTAGATTTGCTGCCTCACATAGTAAAAGGTATCGGGATTAGATTTGCTGCCCTCACATAGTAAAAGGTCTCTGTGATTAGATTTGCTGCCTCACATAGTAAAAGGTCTCCAGATTAGATTTTCTGCCTCACATAGTAAAAGGTCTCTGTGATTAGATTTGCTGCCCTCACATAGTACAAGCTCTCCAGATTAGGTTTGCTGCCCTCACATAGCGTGAACAAGCTCGCATCACCACTTTATGCCTCCTTGTAGGTATATTGTGCCGATGCGCCCACCGTCGCATGTCCTTATACCAACCTTTTGCTGTTGTTAATGTAAGGGCGCATGTAAATGAAGTGATCACACTGCTACCTTAGGGACATGTCTAACCAGGTTATCGTTAATCTAATGCCTCCAAAGGATAAGATGCAATTAAACTGTGTTAAAATGGCACTCCCGCTATTTTCCCCAAAGATGATAAGTAAGTTGCTCCTTTACGCTGCCGAGTGTCCTGTGTCCCCACGGTCCCATGCCCTTAAACCAACTCTTTAGCTGTTGTTGATTTATCGTGTCCGTAAACAAGCAATGCCACCATTAAAGTAATCCCATATTTGAGGAATCTCATTGTTGATCGTAATGCTTCCGTAACATGAAGCATTTCGACGCTTTTAAAATTTCTACTGTCCTTGCGTGATTGCCATGAACATAATTAAGATGCTTCTTTTCATTTTGTATATGTTTCAGATATTCTTATTGACCAGCAATCGCTTACTTTCTATCATTTTGTGCAAATAGGATATCCATTTCACCTTGTTGCTATTGTGACTTTTGGTGAACTGCACAAAACACTTTTCTGAATGAGTGTCTTGTGCAGTTCAACTAAAATTTCACGTGGGCAACATCTCTCAATTTTGGTGGACTGCACAAATTGGTGATTGGAGTTTCCAAAATCTCCGCCAAGTTCTCGCTGTAATCTCGCAACATTTTATTAGCCTTTGCAAGATGGAGTCGCCACCGCCACCACAATGGCAGTTTATTTTAGTGGAACTACACAAAGGATAAGAAAATTATAGTTGCACCTTACATGAGCCGGACAGCCAACCTTAATGTTCCTCAATTTTAGTGCAACTACTAAAGAAGAATTTGCTACCACAAGAGCAAGTACTTCTTGCTAGCTGAATGATGCAATCTTTGCTTCATTTCGTGAACTCAGAAAAAGGCGCAGAATTGAATCATGGAACTCCAGTGCACCTCATCCAAGTAGAGCTGGAGGTTGAGTTCAAGGAGGTCTTTATTAAAGCGAAATCATGCTCTCTTGTCTCCTTGTTTGTGCCAGGCAAACAGGAATACTCAACTACGATGTTGTGACGGTCAAGAGCATTCGCCAAGTTCTTTGATTGTAAGACATGGCTAGCCAAGATGGATTTAATCCCGATATTCACTTTATCAAAAGGCTCTAATGGGTTGGTTCTGAATCTTGCAAGTCGGGTATCGTGAGATGTGTAGGCATCTTTGTTGTACTTATTATTTGAATCTTATTTGTTGGTTCTCAATCTTGCAAGTGGGAATCAATGAGATGTGTAGGCATCTTTGTTGTACTTATTATTTGGATCTTATTTGTTGGTTCTGAATCTTGCAAGTGGGAATCAATGAGATGTGTAGGCATCTTTGTTGTACTTATTATTTGGATCTTATTTGTTGGTTCTGAATCTTGCAAGTCGGGAAACACGGCATGATGATGCAGAGGACAACAACCATAACAAACAGTTCAAACTTGGTAGTATTATCTTTGTGAAAGTGCGACAAATGTGCTGATCGTAAAGGCCCCGAGAATAATAATTCTAATTGTTGTGCATGTTGATCCTGTGGCAATCGATAGAACGAAATAATGCATTGCTTGTTTTAAGTATAAATTTCTATTAAAGCTAATTAAATTTAAGTAAAGTGACCACTAACTCCTGTTATTACAAGACCAATACAGACCCGCCGTGAACCGACGGTGGCCGGAGTAGGTTTCTTAATGGAGGGGTTTGAATGCGCCGAGGGTGCATCTTCACGGGCGGCAGCGGACGAGGGAGGGGTAGTAATTGTTGTCGCTCAGACACACTCACCATCGTTGAATCCAGCTACCCAAGAGCTGAAAACGAATCGTCGCCGCCGCCACACACTTGTTCACCAAGAGACTCCAATGGCGATCCAAGGTGAGCCTCATCGGATATGGACTTCAGCAGGAGTTCCCTTGAGTTCGCTGCTCAGTCCTATGGCTGCACCAAATTGAATGTGATGTACACCAATGATACAGACTCGTGAAGCTCTGCCGCCACCCTATGGCTACACCAGGTTCTCGAGCATTCGCCTGCTTTATCGGCAGCGCCGACCGCACCTTCGCTATGGTGGAGAGAAGGAAGAACGCGACGATTCGCCATCCGTGCAACAAGCTTGTCGACATCCGTAAGCACAAGATCATCAAGAACGGGCAGGAGAAGGACTCGTGGTTGACCTCGCCGAGACCATCATCGACCCTCGACACGCCAACATGAAAGAAGACGACCAACACGTGGAGGTGCCTCAATCTAGCCTACATAACCTACGCGCCAAGGACGATACACATGCTACGACATGTACAGTGCAGATCTTGGACATGAGGGCGTGTTCGCTTCCCATAACCGACGAGTACACGGACAGCCGCAACATCATGATCAAGCGTGCTGTGAAGGTCTAGATGTTGTACTTTATCTGCTTATAAGCACCTTTATCATCTGAGTGTTTCATGCATTAGCCTATGTGTCGTAATTATCTGTTTTGTCCAAAATATTTCTTTTAAGAACCCACTAACCTGATTACTTTTTTAGTGGCTATTTGCTTATGTATGTAAACTAGTTCACTTGTCCGTAAGAAAAAACTAGTTCACTAGGCTGCCGTGCTTTGAATCTCCTTCCTCCCAACATATTCCTCTCCTCAGGTGGACCTAGCAGGTCTCTGAATTTTCTCCCACTTTCTTTTTCGATGTAAACAGAGTTTTCTCCCAGTACTTTCCCCTAGAACCAACTCAACTGTCCCACGCCTAGCCTAAAAATAATAATACCCCACGCACTATTAACTCATCAAATTAAATGATATTTTATTTCGTAAGTTGAAAGTTCTTACAAAATAATAATAATAATTGTTTATATATAACTTGCCAAGTTAACTCCTAGTGATTGCGTACATAAGCTTGCAAAGGTTTTACTGACGTGCAATCATGTGTTTATGTTTTTATAACATTTCTCCGTCTAGCCCAACATGATATTTTCACCCAGCCCAGCAAGTCCGTGGATTTCTAGAAAAATGCAAATGAGATTTAAACGGGCTGCATAGATGCTACATCATTGTTTCACCCGGCCCACCAAATGGACTAAAAAAACAAATGGACTGGCTGACATGTGGGCCAGTAGGTCGAATCCTAAGAAGGTGTTGGATTTACATCCAACGGCCGGCATTCTTCTTCAATCTCTCGTCTTCTTCCCCCTAGCGCTGCCGGAACCGCCTTCTCCAGCCTTCGGTGTCTAGCGGCATTGTTTTGCGCTCCTCAGCAAAACGCTACCCCGCCGACGGCCAGGCCATCCCTCCACTCCGCACCTCCTGTTATTCTCTCGCTGAGTGTAGGCCCACCCCGCACCCAATCAGTCAAGTTTCCCACCCTCTTCGCTCGCGACTCCACCGCCGCTGCCTTCCCCATCTCCGGTCGCTCCAATGGGCTCGCCATCGCCCACCGCTCGGCGCGCCGGGCGCCATGCGGGTCAACATACGAGAGTCATCGGAAGAGGATCAGACGGGAGAGCTCGACGGCCGGGACCCACGAGGTCCATGGTCGCACGCAAGGAAAGTTCTCCTTATTACGCACCGTACGTGGAAGGGCTTCAGATTTCACAAAAAAACGCTCTCTCACCGATGTGTCGGACCCACCAACTATATCTTCGCACGCAAGGAAGTGCCTCCTTATTACGCACCAAAAATGAATACCCCTGCTAGCTGGGACCCATCATAGTGGGTGGCTGACTTGTGGGCCTACTAAGTTGATGAGGACGGAGGGCTTTGTCAACTTAGTCAATATGAACGATTCTAGCTCCAAAGGACTGCATAATGTCCATCCGACGGCAATAGTGCTTCTTCAACCTCTCGGTCTTCTTGCTCCACCGCCAAAGCAGCGCCGGTCGTGCTGCTGGTTTCTCTGCCTCTCGTGGCCGGTTGTGATGCCGCTGGAGGCCTCACCGCCCTACCACTCCCACCGCTGGCCTGTGGTATCCTCTCATCGACCCACACCCCCGTTATTCTGCAGCGACGGAACCTCACGCCGCAGCCGAACCAGTGAACCTCGATTCTCTCCGTGGGCATCCACCGCCGCTGCCTTTCCTCGGCTCACGCATCCCTTCCTAGGCTCGCTGTCCACCGCCTTGGTGCTCTCGGCGCAAGCGTGGTCAATGTGGTCAACGACCGACTTCCATCGGAAGAGTACTGTACATGGAGAGGTCGATACCGGGTCCACGGCCACAGCCCAGTTTTTTTGTGATTTGCCAAGTAAGTCGCTTTGTCGCCTGTTGGGCTGCAAATCTTTCAAGACGAGGAGAGCTTTCATTCGGCTGGCCGAGAAAATGGCCCATCAAGAATGAGAAATGGGTTGTACATTTTAAAACACATCAAACCGCAATTAGTTTCAAATATCTTTTTTCATTTCGAGATTTTAAATTACATTAATTTTTATGCGTGGAGAATTTGTTGGATTTTATGTTGATATACATTTATTTTAAAATCAGTTTGAATGTGAGTCAAATTTCGATTAAAACAGTTCGACCGCACCAAATATGCAAAATTTCATATAATTTTTAACCGTGGCCACAATATGGGCTGTAATGCTAACAAAAAGAATATGGGCTCAAAAAAACCTTAAGAATTAGCAAATGGGCTGTAAATTATTATAAATAATGGCAGATGGGTTGTATGCTGTTTTCCACAGATTTGAGGCTTTCCTAAAAAGGTTGATGCACAAGCAAAGGATCGTTGGATGGCCATCCAACGGCCGTCGTGTTTCTTCAATCTCTCGCAGTTCCTCGCCCAGCCGGCCAAACAAGCGCCAAGGGACTGCTCGCTCCTCCTCCCTGGGTCGGGTTGCCAGTTGCCGCCACAGGCCTCACCGCCCCATCAGACTCCCATCGCTGGCCTAGCCATCCTCTACTCACCCACACCTGCCGTTATTCTCCGGCGACGGCAGACGAGCCAAGAAACCCTTGTACAAGAGTACTCCTCCTCGTGGGAAACAACTCGCCGAGTCTTCCCCGCCTCCGTGTCGCCCCTTCCTAGGCCTCGCCATCGCCCACCACTGGTGCTTCATACGCCTCCAACGATCTATAATTTTTATTATTCCATGTTATTATATTACCTGTTTTGAATGATTATGGGCTTTATTATACACTTTTATATTACTTTTGGGACTAACCTATTAACCGGAGGCCCAGCCCATATTGTCGCTTTTATTGCCTGCTTCAAGATTTCGAGGAAAAGGAATATCAAACGGAGTCCAAACGGAATGAAACCTTCGCAGCTGCTATTTTTGGGAAGAATATCATCCTCGAGACTTGAGTTCACGCCAAGATCCTCGAGGAGGCCAGAGATAGGGGCTCTCACCGGGCGCCACCGCCTCAGGCCCTCGAGCACCTCCCGACCGACCTCTTTCGCCTATATATCCCTACGCACTCCTAAAACCACCGAATATCAAGATAGATCGGAGTTGCGCCGCCGCAAGCCTCTCAGAGCCACCAAAACCTCTCGAGCCTGCTCCAAGACTCGCCGAGGGGGAAACCATCATCGGTGGCCATCTTCATCATCCCGGCGCTTCCATGACGAGGAGGGAGTAGTTCACCGGGCTGAGGGTATGTACCAAGAGCTATGTGTTTGATCTCTCTCTCTCTCTCTGTGTTCTCTCGTGTTCCTCTATGGCACGATCTTGATGTATCCCGAGCTTTGCTATTGTAGTTGGATCTTATGATGTTTCTCCCTCTACTCTCTTGTGATGAATTGAGTTTCCCTTGAAGTTATCTTATCGGATTGAGTCTTTTATGAGAACACTTGATGTATGTCTTGCCGTGTTTATCTGTGTTGACAATGGGATATCATGTGCCACTTGATGTATGTTTTGGTGACCAACTTATGGTTCCGCCCATGAACCTATGCATAGGGGTTGGCACACGCTTGACTCTCCCAGAGAAACTTTGGGGCACTCTTTGAAGTACTTTGTGTTGGTTGGACGAATCTGAGATTGTGTGATGCATATCGTATAATCATACCCACGGATACTTGAGGTGACAATGGAGTATCTAGGTGGCATTAGGGTTTTGGTGTCTTAAGGTGTTATTCTAGTACGAACTCTTTTATAGATTAATCCGAAAGAACAGCTTTGAGGTGGTTTCTTACCCTACCATAATCTCTACGTTTGTTCTCCGCTATTAGTGGCTTTGGAGTGACTCTTTGTTGCATGTTGAGGGATTGTTAGATGATCTGTCTATGTTATTATTGTTGAGAGAACTTGCACTGGTGAAAGTATGAACCCTAGGCCTTGTTTCCTACCATTGCAATACCGTTTACGCTCACTTTTATCATTAGTTACCTTGCTGTTTTTATATTTTCAGATTACAAATACCTTTATCTACTATCCATATTGCACTTGTATCACCATCTCTTCGCCGAACTAGTGCACCTATACAATCTACCATTGTATTGGGTGTGTTTGGGACACAAGAGACTCTGTGTTATTTGGTTGCAGGGTTGTTTGAGAGAGACCATCTTCATCCTACGCCTCCCACGGATTGATAAACCTTAGGTCATCCACTTGAGGGAAATTTGCTACTGTCCTACAAACCTGTGCACTTGCAGGCCCAACAACGTCTACAAGAAGAAGGTTGTGTAGTAGACATCAGTGCTCTCGGCGCGTTTTTCCTTGCTAGGTCAATTGATACGTCTCCAGCGTATCTATAATTTTTTATTGCTCCATGCTATATTATCTACTGTTTTGGGCATTATTGGGCTTTATTATCCACTTTTATATTACTTTTGGGACTAACCTATTAACCGGAGGCCCAACCCAGATTTGCTGTTTTTTGCCTATTTCAGTATTTCGAGGAAAAGGAATATCAAACGGAGTCAAAACGGAACGAAATCAACTGGAGAAGTTATTTTTGGAAGGAAAGCCACCAGATAGACTTGGACTCTATGTCGAAGATACGGAGCTGGCCACGAGGGTGGGGCGCCTCCGCCTCGTGGGGCCCCAAGCTCCACCGACGCATTCTTTCACCCATATATACCCACGCACTCCTAAAACTTCTAGAACAGAAGATAGATCAGGAGTTCGCCGCCGCAAGCCTCTCAGAGCCACCAAAACCTCTCGAGAGCCTGCTTCAAGACTCCCACGGAGGGGGAACCCATCACCGGCGGCCATCTTTATCATCCCGGCGCTCTCCATGACGAGGAGGGAGTAGTTCACCCTCGGGGCTGAGGGTATGTACCAGTAGCTATGTGTTTGATCTCTCTCTCACTCTCTCTCGTGTTCTTGATTTGGCACGATCTTGATGTATCGCGAGCTTTGCTATTATAGTTGGATCTTATGTTTCTTCTCCCCCTCTACTCTCTTGTAATGAATTGAGTTTTCCCCTTGAAGTAATCTTTTCAGATTGAGTCTTTAAAGATTTGAGAACACTTGATGTATGTCTTGCCATGTTTATCTGTGGTGACAATGGGATATCACGTGCCACTTGATGTATGTTTTGGTGACCAACTTATGGGTTCCGCCCATGAACCTATGCATAGGGGTTGGCACACATTTTCGCCGTGATTCTCCGTAGAAACTTTGGGGCACTCTTTGAGGTTCTATTTGTTGGTTTGAGTAGATGAATTGAGATTGTGTGATGCATATCGATAATCATGCCCACGGATACTTGAGGTGACATTGGAGTATCTAGGTGACATTAGGTTTTGGTTGATTTGTATCTTAAGGTGTTATTCTAGTACTAACTCTAGGGTTGTTTGTGACACTTATAGAAATAGCCCAACGGATTGATTGGAAAGAATAACTTTGAGGTGGTTTCGCACCTACCATAATCTCTTCGCTTGTTCTCCACTATTAGTGACTTTGGAGTGACTCTTTGTTGCATGTTGAGGGATAGTTATGTGATCCAATTATGTTATGATTGTTGAGAGAACTTGCACTAGTGAAAGTATGAACCCTAGGCCTTGTTTCCTAGCATTGCAATACCGTTTACACTCACTTTTACTGTTAGTTACCTTGCTGTTTTTATATTTTCAGATTACAAAAACCTATATCTACCATCCATATTGCACTTGTATCACCATCTCTTCGCCGAACTAGTGCACCTATACAATTTACTATTGTATTGGGTGTGTTGGGGACACAAGAGACTCTTTGCTATTTGGTTGCAGGGTTGCTTGAGAGAGACCATCTTCATCCTACGCCTCCCACGGATTGATAAACCTTAGGTCATCCACTTGAGGGAAATTTGCTACTATCCTACAAACCTCTGCACTTGGAGGCCCAACAACGTCTACAAGAAGAAGGTTGTGTAGTAGACATCAAGCTATTTTCTGGCGCCGTTGCCGGGGAGGCTAGGTAAGTGAAGGTATATCTTTAGATCTTGCAATCGAATCTTTTTTTTCTTGTTTTAGCACTAGTTTAGTTTATAAAATAAAACTATAAAAAAATGGAATTGAGTTTGTCTCATACGCTTCATATTTTTAATATCTTTCGTGAGTATGATGGAAAGGAGAATTGTGCCAAAGTGATAGAAGAAGAATGCATTAAAATGTTTGGCACCAAATCTTTGAATGATGAGCATCATTGCAATGTTGTTAGTATGAATTATTTGAATATCCATGATGCTAATGATATGCAAAGCCACAAGCTTGGGGAAGCTATGTTTGATGAAGATGATATTTCTTGTCCCCCAAGCTTTGATGAGCAAATTTATTACGAAGAAAGCATGCCTCCTATCTATGATGATTATTGTGATGACATGTATGCTTTAAAGAATAATGATAACCATGAAACTTGTCATCTTGATCTTAATTTTCAATCACATGATAGTTATTTCATTGAGTTTGCTCCCACTACTATTCATGAGAAGAATTTTGCTTATGTGGAGAGTAGTAAAAATTCTATGCTTGTAGATCATGAAAATAATGCTTTAGGTGCTGGTTCTATTGTTGAATTCATTCATGATGCTACTGAAAATTATTATGAGGGAGGAACATATGCTTGTAGGAGTTGCAATAATATCAAGTTTCCTCTCTATGTGCTTAAAGTTTTGAAGTTATGTTTGTTTTGCCTTCCTATGCTAGTTGATTATTGTTCCCATAAGTTGTTTGCTCACAAAATCCATATGCATAGGAATTGGGTTAGACTTAAATGTGCTAGTCATATTCTTCATGATGCTCTCTTTATGTATCAATTCTTATCTTTTATGTGAGCATCATTGAAATCATAATGCCTAGCTAGGGGCGTTAAACGATAGCGCTTGTTGGGAGGCAACCCAATTTTATTTTAGTTTCTTGCTTTTTGGTTCTGTTTAGTAATAAATAATCTATCTAGCCTATGGTTAGATGTGGTTTTATGTTTTAGTTAGTGTTTGTGCCAAGTAGAACCTTTGGGAAGACTTGGGTAAAGTCTTTATGATCATGCTGTAAAAAAAACAGAAACTTTAGCGCTCACGAGATTAGCTAGAACTTTTTACTGGAGAGTGATATTTAGTTGATTCTTTTTGCAGATGATTACTAGACAAATTCCTTAGGTCCACCAATTTATTTTAGAATTTTTGGAGTTTCATAAGTTTGCGTTAGTTACAGATTACTACAGACTATTCTGTTTTTGACAGATTCAGTTTTCATTGTGTTGTTTGCTTATTTTGATGACTTTATGGATAGTAAAATAGTTTATAAACCATATAGAAGTTAGAATACAGTAGGTTTAACACCAATATAAATAAATAATGAGTTCATTACAGTACCTTGAAGTGGTGTTTTGTTTTCTTTCGCTAACGGAGCTCACGAGTTTTCTGTTAAGTTTTGTGTTGTGAAGTTTTCAAGTTTTGGGTAAAGATTCGTTGGACTATGGAATAAGGAGTGGAAAGAGCCTAAGATTGGGGATTACCAAGGCACCCCAAGGTAATATTAAAGGATAACCAAGCGTCTAAGCTTGGGGATGCCCCGGAAGGCATCCCCTCTTTCGTCATCGTTCATCGGTAACTTTACTTGGAGCTATATTTTTATTCACCACATGATATGTGTTTTGCTTGGAGCGTCATTTTTTTTGTTAGTATTTGCTTTCTGTTATTTAGGATAGTGTTTTGCATCTTTAGTTTCAATAAAAAAGTCAAGGATAGCCTTTACCATGCTTATTTTGCTAGTATACATGTTGCTGTTTGAAAAACAGAAAGTTTACCGCTGTTGCAAAAATTCTCTAGAAAAGTCAGAGAGTGGTATAATGTTTAATCTTTTTTCATATTGAGCTCTGATAAATTTATTACAGTGGGAATTTTAGTTCATAATTTTGGAGTTAGGGAAGTATGATGAATCTTACATTCTTTACAGACTGTACTGTTTTGGCAGATTGCTGTTATGTTTGCATTGTTTGCATATGTTTGCTTGTTTAATGATTCTATTTAAGGATAGGAGTATTAAATATGCATAGGAATTTAGTATGCAATGTTGAATAATAATTTTAGTGATTTGTTACAGTATAAAATGATAAGATTTTGCATTGGTTTATACTAACCTATCTCACGAGTTCTTGCTGAGTTTGTGTGATGAAGCTTTTGAGAAATAGAGAAACCATGATATGAGAGGAATTAAGGAGACACAAAGTTCAAGCTTGGGGATTCCTAAGGCACCCCAAGATAATATTTCAAGAAGTCTCAAGCATCTAAGCTTGGGATGCCCCGTAGGCATCCCGCCTTTCTTCTTCAACAACTATCGGTTAGTATCAGTTGAGCCTAAGTTTTTGCTTCTTCACATGAGTTGTGTTATCCTTGCAATGTAATTTTCTTTAGCTTTGCTTGCTGTTTGAATAAAGTATCAAGATCTGAAATTCTTAAATGTTAGAGAGTCTTCACATAGTTGCGTAATTATTCGACTACTCATTGATCTTCACTTATATATTTTGGAGTAGTTTGTTGTTTGCTCTAGTGCTTCACTTATATCTTTTAGAGCATGGTGGTAGTTTTATTTTGAAGAAATATATGAACTCTCATGCTTCACTTATATTATTTTGAGTGTCTTAAATAGCATGGTAATTTGCTTAATAATAATAATATGCTTGGTATTCAAGATTTGTAAAACTTTCTTTTGAGTGCGTTGAATACTAAGAAAAGATTGATGCTTGATAATTGTTTTGAGATATGAAGATGGTGATATTAGAGTCATGCTAGTTGAGTAGTTGTGAATTTGAGAGATACTTGTGTTAAAGTTTGTGATTCCCGTAGCATGCACATATGGTGAACCGTTATGTGATGAACTCGGAGCATGATTTATTTATTGATTGTCTTCCTTATGAGTGGCGGTTGGGGACGAGCGATGGTCTTTTCCTACCAATCTATCCCCCTAGGAGCATGCGCGTAATACTTTGCTTTGATAACTTGTAGATTTTTGCAATAAGTATATGAGTTCTTTATGACTAATGTTGAGTCCATGGATTATACGCACTTTTCTTCCTTCCACCATTGGTAGCCTCTCTAATACCGCGCACCTTTCGCCGGTATCATACACCCACCATATACCTTCCTCAAAATGCCCTAGGTCTTCGTGAGCAAGCAAGTTGGATGCACACCCACTTAGTTTCTTTTGTTGAGCTTTCATATGCTTATAGCTCTAGTGCATCTGTTGCATGGCAATCCCTACTCACTCACATTGATATCTATTAATGGGCATCTCCATAGCCCGTTGATACGCCTAGTTGATGTGAGACTATCTTCTCCTTTTTGTCTTCTCCACAATCACCATTCTATTCCACCTATAGTGCTATGTCCATGGCTCACGCTCATGTATTGCGTGAAGATTCAAAAAGTTTTGAGAATGTCAAAAGTATGAAACAATTGCTTGGCTTGTCATCGGGTTGTGCATGATTTAAATATTTTGTGTGGGGAAGATGGAGCATAGCTGCACTATATGATTTTGTAGGATAACTTTCTTTGGCCATGTTATTTTGAGAAGACATAACTGCTTTGTTATTATGCTTGAAGTATTATTATTTTTATGTCAATATGAACTTTTGTCTTGAATCTTTCGGATCTGAATATTCATACCACAATTAAGAAGATTTACATTGAAATTATGCAAACTAGCATTCCACATCAAAATTATCTTTTTATCATTTACCTACCGAGGACGAAGCAGAATTAAGCTTAGATGCTTGATACGCTCCAACGTATCTATAATTTTTGATTGCTCCATGCTATATTCTCTACTGTTTTGGGCATTACTGGGCTTTATTATCCACTTTTATATTACTTTTGGGACTAACCTATTAACCGGAGGCCCAGCCCAGATTTGCTGTTTTTGCCTATTTCAGTATTTCAAGGAAAAGGAATATCAAACGGAGTCAAAACGGAACGAAATCAACTGGAGAAGTTATTTTTGGAAGGAAAGCCACCGGATAGACTTGGATTCTACGTCAGAAGATACGGGAGCTGGCCACGAGGGTGGGGGGCGCGCCCACCCCCCTAGGGCGCGCCCCTGCCTCATGGGGCCACCGAAGCTCCACCGACGTACTCCTTTCACCCATATATTGTTGGGGATCGTAGCAGAATTTTAAAATTTTCTACGCATCACCAAGATCAATCTATGGAGTCATCTAGCAACGAGGGGAGAAGGAGTGCATCTACATACCCTTGTAGATCGCGAGCGGAAGCGTTCAAGAGAACGGGGTTGATGGAGTCGTACTCGTCGTGATCCAAATCACCGATGACCGAGCGCCGAACGGACGGCACCTCCTCGTTCAACACACGTACGGTTGGGGAAGACGTCTCCTCCTTCTTGATCAAGCAAGGGAAAGGAGAGGTTGATGGAGATCCAGCAGCACGACGGGCGTGTGGTGGAATCAAGCGATCTCTAAGCAGGCTTCGCCAAGCACTACGAGAGGGAGAGGTGTCACGGGAGGGAGAGGAGGCGCCAGGCTGGGGTGCGGCTGCCCTCCTCCCCCACTATATATAGGCCTCTGGGGCGCCGCCCCTAGGAGATGCACCTCCAAGGGGGCGGCGGCAAGGGGTGGCTTGCCCCTGTTGCTGGGGCGCTTTCATCCCTAGGGTTTCCAACCCTAGGTGCAGGGAGGCCCAAGGGGCGACCAGCCACCCAGGGCTGGTTCCTTCCCCACTTCAGCCCATGGGCCCTCCGGATAGGTGGCCCCACCCGGTGGACCACCGACCTTCCGTGGTCCCAGATAATACCGTGACCTCAAACTTTCCCGATGGTCAAACTTGACTTCCTATATATAAATCTTTACCTCCGACCATTCCGAACTCCTCGTGACGTCCGGGATCTCATCCGAATCCAACAACTTTCGGGTTACCGCATACTAATATCTCTACAACCCTAGCGCCACCAACCTTATGTGTAGACCCTACGGTTCGGGAGACACGCAGACATGACCGAGACGACTCTCCGTCAATAACCAACAGCGGGATCCGATACCCATGTTGGTTCCCACATGCTCCTCGATGATCTCATCGGATGAACCACGATGTCGAGGATTCAATCAATCCCGTGATACAATTCCCTTTGTCAATCGGGTACGCTATTTGCCCGAGACTCGATCGTCGGTATCCCAATAGCTCGCTCAATCTCGTAACGGCAAGTCACTTTACTGCATGTAATGCATGATCCCGTGATCAACCACTTGGTCACATTGAGCTCATTATGATGAAGCATTACCGAGTGGGCCCAGAGATACCTCTCCGTTATACGGAGTGACAAATCCCGCCTCAATTCGTGCAACCCAACAGACACTTTCGAGATACCAGAGTGCACCTTTATAGCCACCCAGTTACGCTAGGACGCTTGGCACACCCAAAGCACTCCTACGGTATCCGGAAGTTACACAATCTCATGGTCTAAGGAAATGATACTTGACATTTGGAAAAGCTCTAGCAAACTAACTACACGATCTTGTGCTATGCTTAGGATTGTCTTGTCCATCACATCATTCTCCTAATGATGTGATCCCGCTATCAATGACATCCAATGTCCATAGTCAGAAACCATGACTATCTGCTGATCAACGAGCTAGTCAACTAGAGGCTTACTAGGGACATGTTGTGGTCTATGTATTCACACATGTATTACGATTTCCGGATAACACAATTATAGCATGAATAATATATAGACAATTATCATGAACAAAGAAATATAATAATAACCATTTTATTATTGCTCTAGGGCATATTTCCAACATATATACCCACGCACTCTAAAACGTCCGTAACAGAAGATAGATCGGAGTTCCGCGCCGCAAGCCTCTCAGAGCCACCAAAACCTCTCGGAGCCCGTTCTAGCACCCCTCACGGAGGGGGAACCCATCACCGTGGCCATCTTCATCATCTCGGCGCCTCCATGACGAGGAGGGAGTAGTTCACCGGGCTGAGGGTATGTACTAGTAGCTATGTGTTTGATCTCTCTCTCTCTCTCTCTCTCTGTTCTTGATTTGGCACGATCTTGATGTATCGCGAGCTTTGCTATTATAGTTGGATCTTATGTTTCTTCTCCCCTACTCTCTTGTAATGAATTGAGTTTTCCCTTGAAGTAATCTTTTCGATTGAGTCTTTAAAGATTTGAGAACACTTGATGTATGTCTTGCCGTGTTTATCTGTGGTGACAATGGGATATCACGTGCCACTTGATGTATGTTTTGGTGACCAACTTATGGTTCCGCCATGAACCTATGCATAGGGGTTGGCACACATTTTGTTGTGATTCTCCAGAGAAACTTTGGGGCACTCTTTGAGGTTCTATGTGTTGGTTTGAGTAGATGAATTGAGATTATGTGATGCATATCATATAATCATGCCCACGGATACTTGAGGTGACATTGAGTATCTAGGTGACATTAGGGTTTTGTTGATTTGTATCTTAAGGTGTTATTCTAGTACTAACTCCGTGGCTGTTTGTGACACTTATAGGAATAGCCCAACAGATTGATTGGAAAGAATAACTTTGAGGTGGTTTCGCACTCTACCATAATCTCTTCGCTTGTTCTCCACTATTAGTAACTTTGGAGTGACTCTTGTTGCATGTTGAGGGATAGTTATGTGATCCAATTATGTTATTA
Organism: Aegilops longissima; assembly: GCA_021605205.1. Taxonomy (NCBI): domain Eukaryota; kingdom Viridiplantae; phylum Streptophyta; class Magnoliopsida; order Poales; family Poaceae; genus Aegilops; species Aegilops longissima. The sequence goes on from CM038680.1 coordinate 645,900,774, forward strand.
TTGTCGGGAGGTTGATCGCTCCCACGAACACCTATGGGACCGAGTCCCTTGTGGTTCAAGCGGGGGCAGAGAATGCACAAAGAGCAGATCGAGGCGATGCACACGAAGCAGTTTACCCAGCTTCGGAGCTCTCCGGAGAGATAATACTCCTACTGCTGCTTGGTTGATTGTATTGTGTTCTTGCTAGGGAGCGATGAGAGCTACAAAACCTAGCCTAAGGAAGTGTGGTCTCGTATGAGTCGAATGAACCGAACGAGCCGAACCTACGCTGAACCTGGCGAACCTGGCGAACCTCGCGAACCTGGCGAACCTGGCGAACCTCACGAACCTGGCGAACCTCGCGAACCTGGCGAACCTCGCGAACCTCGCGAACCTGGCGAACCCTTTCTACGTTGCTTGAGCTGACGGTGTGAGGTATGCAGAGAAGCACCACCGTCAACACAAAGGACCTCTGTTGCTTTCTGAAACTCCTGCTCATCAGCTTCGCTGCCTTGCATGTCTTCATCGCCATCATCGCTTTCATCCTTGTCGCGCCGCTGGGAGGTCTGTCTCTTGCTGCTGCTTGGCCTTGCTGCCAAGGCCCTCCCCGCCGGGTCTCTTCTTGCTAGCTGCCGCAGCACCTTCCTGGCCTTCTCCTTGTCTCGCCGCCAGACTTTCAGCCCTCTCAGTAGCTTCAACAAGCTGCTCGACTTTCTTGCAGCTCGAGGTCGTGGCCCTTGGTGCGTGAATCTTGCAAGATCGCTTGTTGAGTTGTCCCGCTTGTCGGCAGCCGCCACAGCTTGGCGGTCAGTGTCAGCGGCAACCTCCTTGCCGGAGCCACTAGCCTTGGCCTTCTTGGCGGCACCATCCTTGCCGGACTGCTCGACAACTAGTACTTCTTGGCTCTTCTTCTTTCTGTTGTTCCGCCGCCGGCTCTTCTTAGCCGGGGCGGTCTCATCGCTGTCAGATCCTGCTTCAACATTCTCTCCTCGAGTCTCTCCTTCTTCAAAGACGCGTACACTTGTCGGCCAGGGCATATAGCTCACTAACGTCCTTGACTTTGCACATCGCCATCTCCTCCCTCATCCTGCGGTTCCGCACATTCTGATGAAATGCGCTGATCACCGCGGCTGGGTGGACATCTGGGATGTTGTAATGCACACGGCTAAATCTCTGAATAAACTTGCGCAGGGACTCTCCTTCCTTCTGGGCGAGCAGGTGAAGGTCACTCTCTTGGCCATGAGGCTTGTGGCCACTCGTGAAGGCGCCGACAAACTGATGGCACAGATCTGCCCAAGAAGATATGGAGCTGTCCGGCAAGTGCATGAGCCAAGATCTGACGTTTGGCTTGAGTACCAGCGGAAATAGTTGGCGAGGATCTTGTCGCCTCGCCCCCCGCAGCTTGCACCGTGATGGTGTAGATGCCGAGGAACTCCGGCGATGCGCCCCGCCATCATACTTCTCCGCACATCTGCTTGAAGTTTTTCTTGTCGGGCCACCGACTTGCCGCAGCTCACGAGTGAACGCAGGGCAACCTACCGCGACGACAAGTCACCTGGTTCTTCGGCGCATGCATGTCAACAGCGGCCCGGCTGGGTCGATTGACGCCGCTTTCTTCGGCGCCGGCGCGGTTCGAGCATCTTCTTGTTGCCGTTTGAAGAACTTGGCGCTGATCACGGCGAAGCCAGGATCCGACGACGCGTAGAGTCGCCGAGGTGAATCCGAGGAGCTGGTGATCTTGGCCTTCGGAAGGGAGTGTATGGTGGTTGCACTCGCAGGTCTCGCCGCCACCGGCCGCGTTTTGTCGCCTCGCCGCCGCAAGGACGCAGTTGGTTGTCATGAACGCCGCCGCTGGCAAAGCCGATGAGACTCGATGGTGGTTTCCACCGTCGACCTTTGTCGGCCGTTGAGGGTAGTCTAGAAGCGCTTGAGCTCTCGCCAAGGCTTCGCTGGAGTGGTGGGTGGCAATGGCGACGGCACAGGAACGGATGTGCTCGGACTCCTAACCAAGTTAGAGGAGCAGCATCCCGCCGGGCGATCAGATTCGCCGCATTTCAAAGCATGTTGGCGCATGCTGGCCCCGAGGGCTTCGGGATCCTCCAGCTTGGCCTTGATCCAACGAGCGATGGCGCTGCGAGCACCATGACGCTGTCGGTCCCGGGCCTCCGAGATGGACGCGTGCGATCCGGACGCCAAGCTCGCGATGCCTTGTCCTGACTTGGCAGCGCCAGGCTCCTCGACGACGCTGTTCTCCGCCAGCTGCCTTTCCCCACCACTCGCCAGCCCGGTGGTGGTGGGTTTGACGCGACGGCTTCACGCCGCCAAGCCTTCTTCTTCGTGGCATGTTGATGAAGATGATGAAGAATTTGCTCGTGAACGCCGGATCAGTTCACAGCCTCGACGCACTCTCTACCTCGGGCGCGCCAAAGATGTCGGGAGGTTGATCGTTCCCACTTAACACCTATGGGACCGAGTCCCTTGTGGTTCGTGGGGGAGAATGCACAAAGAGCAGATCGAGGCGATGCACACGAGCAGTTTACCCAGCTTCGAGCCTCCGGAGAGATAATACTCCTACTGCTGCTTGGTTGATTGTATTGTGTTCTTGCTAGGGAGCGATGAGAGCTACAAAACCTAGCCTAAGGGAGTGTGGTCTCGTATGAGTCGAATGAACCGAATGAGCCGAACCTACGCCAACTCGCGAACTCCGGCGAACTCGCGAACTCGGGCGAACTCGCGAACTCGGCGAACTCGCGAACCTCGCGAACTGGCTAACTCCGGCGAACCTCAAGGACCTCGGCGAACCCTTTCTACGCTGCACACGGGCCTCCTTTTATAGGCTCAAGGGGTCACCACAGTGGCAACGAAGATGAGGGTACAAATGGAAAAACAGTAGTTGGTACACCAACTTGTACAAAGGTATGCTTTTTATACCTAACTCGACGGCAAGGGACAAGAGTAATAAATGCCCGCCCCTCGCCGCCTCGAATAAAGGTAACAGGGACCGCTGCGCGCCTCCGCTTGCCATGATGGTAGCTTGTCACGCGCTTATCGCTGTTCCCTCGCTGGCTGCACAGCCTTTGACACGCTGCGCTCGGAATAGCCCCATGGCGATATCGCTATGGATGAGCCGGAGCCGAGATGAAGAGAGGTTGCCGCGCAAGCACCTTGCCGCGGCTGAAACTTGTCGCACTCGGAGCTTATCGCCACTAGCCTTCCCGACAAGCCCTCTTGCCGGGTCTTGTTTCCTTCATGCCTTGAGGGTTTCCCCGCAAGCTCCTTTGCCGGGCCTTGATTACTTTGTTCTTGAATGGCTCCAAAGGAGCCACGGAAGATCTTGACGGTCACCAGCCAGCCCCCGCTGGTGTTGCAATCGTCCTGCAGACGAGTTCGGGGTACTAGGGTACCCCAACTCTAGTACACCGGCAGAGCCTCGGCTCGGGCCACACACGGCGCCGAAGCTCATGGGCCAGCCCTAAACAAAGGCACGGCACGCTGCGGGCCTAGATTACGCCATTACTCGCACCGACGTGGCGCCGTGGGGAGATCGTGGGGCTTTTTTAATTGAAAATCGAACGTCCCGCACCTCTACCCCTTATAAGGGGGGGAAACAGGGCAAGACGCCCATCTTGCCATTGCTGTCACATCAAGAAAACCACCGCCGCCCCCTCTTCTCAAGTCCAAAGAGAGCGACGCCCGCCTCCATTGCCACCGGCGCCACTAACGCCGCCGACCTTCCTCCACCACCTCCCCATGGCTCCGAAAGCCGACAAGGGAAAGGCGTGAATCGCCGAGGCGCAGCGCTCATGGGCGCTGCGGAAGGAGCGGCCATCTTCGACTTCGCCGACGCCAAGGAGCTGCGAGCTGTATTACCTTCTTCGTCGACGGAGACGCGGGCGCATCCGCACGAGGGTGATCTCCGCCGCCACATCCGAGAAGGTTTCCGCCGGGTACCCTTTCTTCGCTTTTTCCATCAAGGGCTCTGCCCGCCTTTTCCGAATTCTTTATGACGCCATGAACACATACGCCTCCGCCTCTGATTTCACCCCAACGCCGCCCTCACCATGGCGGTTTTCGACACACCTGCGTAGAACTTTGTCGGGTCCACCCAAATGTAGCTCTTTTCCGCCATTACTTCATGCCCCGAGTTGAGAGAGGAGAGCCGCTTGCCGAGGGATTGCATGGATCTCCGTGGATCGCAAGAAGGAAGCATATCTTGACGGAGAGCTGCGAAAAGTGGGAGGAGTGGAGAGCCGACCGGTGTTGGATCTTAGAGGAGGACCCGCAGCCTTTCACCGCCTGCGCCAAACTCCCATAGTCTGCGGCAACGATTGGAGCAACTTGGCGCCGGAGGATGCCAAGTTGAAGATTGCCGTGACCCGAATCTCTGCGATCGTGCATGCCGGCTTACCGTAGGAGCTGTTGGCGCTGGATTTCCTTCGCCTCGATTGCGCCTTTGCAGAGAGGGGAGGCCTGCTTGGGAGTTCCAAACGCGCGGACATCATGAGGCTGCGTCCGGCCTCAACCGAACTTCACCGCCTTGAGCCGGATGCCATGTCATGGAGCTGTTCAAGCTCGATGCGATCACCCCGAGTGGTTCATGTTGCCGAGGGAGTCGTGCTTTGTGCAACAACTGCCGCTGACCGCATCCACGCGATGATGCTGCCAGCGATTCCCATGGAATCGCTCCAACTTGGCAGGAGCCCGCCGAGGACATCGTGGCAGCAGTTCTTCGATAACTTGAAGAAGTGTCGATCCGTACCGACGAGCAGAAGTGGCTCACCCGCGACACCACCGAGCAAGAGATGGAGCGCATCGCCACAAGGTTGGAGGAGGCGGAAGAAGTTGCTGCCGCCGGCGTGTTTGGGTTCACCGTAGAAGAGGCAGAGGCAGCCGAGGCGGCAAGCCTTGCCGATCGAGAGGAGTTCGCCGGGCGAGGAGGAGCAGGCCGAGCCCGACGCCGAGCCGAACGAGCCTGCTGGGGCGCCTCCGCTGGCTGCAAGTAGCTTGGCGCTGGAGGAGCCCGCGCCCCGCTTAAGAAGACGCCCAAGACCGGAGAAGTGGCGGGCGGCAGACGGGCCAACAGCCGCCTGCTGCCTGGGACGCGCTTCCACTGCACGGCAAGCACTGCTGGGAGCGCCATGCCGCCACAAAGAACGGGAGCGGGCCTGAGCCACGGCCCCGCACCCGCCAAGCGCCCGAGGGAGCCTACCTCCAGCTGCCGACCGAGCGACTTGACTTCTCCGCCTCAGCCCGAGGAAGAAGAGGAAGAGTAAGATCTTGTCGCTGCATTTGTAATTCTTCAATTTATCGCTTTATCTTGTATCTCGACTTGTTTCATTCTCGAGCTCTTTCCTTTTCAGACGCTTGGCTCAAAGGGCGCCAAGAGGACCAAGACTCGTGGTTGTCGCCGAAGACGATTCTCTGTGGCGGCTGTGAGGCGGTTCGAGACCTCTGTTTGACCCGCAACCTTCCTCGAGCAGCCCCAAAGACAGCCCCCAGCCGAAGTGTTTGGATTATCTCACGGTTCGGTGTGCATGGGTGCTCTTTCTTTACTGATATCTGACTTGTTGACTTGTGTAGGAGCAGAGCAGCCTCATCAGGAGGCCCCGGAGGTCACCCCCGAAGTTCTGCTTGCTTCAACTACGCCACCAAGGGAGAACTCTCCGCCAAGGGAGCGCCTCCGACAAGGGAGGCTTCCCACAAGGGAGTCTGACAGGCAGCGCCACGACCCTCCGTGGTGGAGACCGCTACAGATCCGATTGCAGGTAATCTTCTTACTTGAGAATTTCCCTTGGGTTCCTTTTCTTTTGTTCTTATTTTCAAACATTTGCTTGACTGTTCTTTCTTTTTCTGATCATCAGATCCATCTGCCGGAGATCCGATGGAGACTGAGGTTGCCGGCGAGGAGGACGCTCGCGGCAACAATGATGATGCCGCCAACATGGAGGAGGAGGCCGGCGCCGATGGGTCCGCCGGCAAGGAGGCCGCCAAGGCTGCCGGCGCAGAGGCTGGGGAGGGGTCCGGTGATCGTACTGATGGCCCTGAGGCTGCAGAGCGCCAGCGCTGCACCGATCGCCGACCCCCGCCACCGATGCCGCACCAGACCAAGAGCCCCAACCCGCGCCTATCTCAAGGCCAGCGACGGTGTCTTCATCAAGCTTCCATGGGCGCCGAGCCTGTGGCGCCGGCCGAGGGAGAGACCTTCGACGTGGAGCTGTTTCGCCTCCGCTGGGTTGTCATCGTTAACGCGCCAAGCAGCAGCAGTGGGCGAAGTTCGAGGAGGAGCAGCTGCCAAGAAGCTGCTGCCGCTTACCGCGCCCGGCTAAGCTAAGCCGAGTCACGGAAGCACTTGTCGCGAGGGCGGAGCTGACATGGAGAAGCGCCAAGAGCTCCGCGTACAACAAAGAAACTCTCCGGACGTAGCAGAGGCGCTGAACAGCTTGCCGAGAGCGCACGGCCTTCATCCCGAGAAGGCCGAGGTCGAGGAGCAGCAAAGGCTTGCCGGGCGAAGCTTTCAAGAAGAAGCAGGAGTCGGGCGAGCGGAAGATCGACCTCGAGAGCTATGAGGAAGATCTTTACGCGCGAGCAATCAATTGGCGGAGCACTCAAGGAGGTAAAGGACGCCACCACCGCCGAGGCCGCCAAGAAGGATTTGAGACGAGGGTGGCACAGCTGGAGGCCACCTTCAAGAGCGAGGAGGAGGTCACCGGCTAAAGCGCGAAGCGAGAAGGACGCCTACACTCTTGGCGAGTTGCAGGGTCGTTTCGCTGAGAAGATCAAAGAGCTCGACGCCGCCAAGGACTCCAAGACGGATCTTGAACTGAAGCTGGCTACCCTGACGGAGACGCTGGACGGCGCCAAAGAGCGGGAAGTGGGTTTGTTGGAGAAGATCAAGTCCAACGAGGAGCTGTTGGCGAATGCCGCGACTGCCCAGGATACCCTCAGGGAGAGCATAATGCACTGGACAGAAGGTCTTGTGGACACTGCCGCCGCCATCCACAATGAGCTGATGGAGCCGGGATGGTGGATCTTGGGTACTCCACCGACGAGAACCTCCAACCCAGCGCCAAGCTCACTTCGTTCTTCAAGGGCGGTTGACGGGTCTCCACTGCCCGGAGGAGATCCCAAAGCAGCTGGTCGACAAGTCGCGCCAAATCTGCGCCGGGATTCTGCAAGGTGCCGATGAAGGTGGCCTTCCGCAATCCAAAGGCCAATTTCGCCAACGCCCTCAAGTCCCTCGCCTCCATCTCACGACGTCAAGCACTCAAGGCTCCTTGTCGCACCCATTGTGGACAGGGTGAGCGGATTCAAGAGGGTCGACGGCGCATCGCGTGACTAGGCCGCTAAGTTTATCTTTTTCCTTGTCGCTGCAGATCATGTTTAGGAGAACAATCTATTAGATCTGCATGTTATTTTGTAATATACTCTATCTTAGGCCACATTGCAATGTTATTTTTTACTTGATTCCTTCCTTTGTATGCTTGTGCCTTACACTTTTAGGGAACTTGTCGGCGCGGCACCTTTGTCATGAAGCGCTGAGTGCGGAACATCAGCAGCCTGCTGGCGATGCCACCTCCGACAAGCAACCTTGTCGCAACTAGTTGCAGCACACTTAAGTTGTTGAGCGGACTTGAAACAAGGTAAGGGCGCAAACTAGCCGCGAGTCGGTTCCTCCGCGCACAGGTTTTCCATACAAAGTACTATCGTTCGAGGAAGATAACTTAAAAAATTTAAAAACTGATTGCTTAAACTTAGCAACTTAGCTTTTCTGTCGTTCGCTTCCCAGCAAGGCGATACTTCCTCGAGCGACACTTGGTGGCCCACAACATTATCTTCTCCTTCCCCCCCGGTTAACTTGTGGGTGGATGAACCTTCCTCTCTTTTGAGAAGAAAGAAGAGAAAATAAAGTTATGGAGCCTAGTGGCTCGTTATCGCCATCGGGTGTGGATGCTGCACAAAATGTCGATAACACATGCATAATAATGATGAAAGCATGAAATTGACAAGTTGTGCGCAACACATGAGCTTTATCGATGCACGGGTCTCGCGCGACTTTGTACAAAGGATTACATGCAACATCGGCAAGATTTGTATAAAAGGGTGGTTGCCGAACGGTTCTCGCAACCTCGCCTCTATGGGTAAAACTTACGAAGATGCTCTATATTCCAGGAGTTGCTCATCGAACGCCATCTTCGGTCTCACATGACAGCGCCAGCCTAGTGACTCGCTTCACCCGAAAGGGCCTTCCCACTTCAAGGCCAACTTGTTGGAATTCTTGGCGGATTGAACGCCAAGAACAAGGTCGCCTCGAAGCTTCGCATTAACTTTATGGTTATGGTAGCGGCGCAAAGCTTGCTGGTAACGAGCAGCTCAGACAAAGAGTTCAAGATCTATCTCCTCGAGGAGCAGCGTCATCTTGTCGCAGCTTTTTGCTCAAGCTCATCATAAGCGAGCACTCGAGGTGATCCGTGATACGAAGTTCCGTGGGAGAACTGCCTCGCCCATAGACTAGAGCAAAGGTGTCCGCCGCTGGCTCGACGGCGCCGCTCGATCGACCAAAGAACCACCGCAGCTCCTCAATCCAGCTTTTTCCGCACTTGCGCAGCCTCGTCAAAGTTCTGGTCTTGAGTCCCCGCAGACTTCAGCGCTTGCCCTCTCTCGCTGACCATTGCTTCGGTGAGCAATGTATAAAGCAGACCTTGGCGCCAAGATCTTGGACGATCGCATGAAGGTGCGACTCAGGAATTGGGTGCCGCTGTCGGTGATGATCCGTTAGGAATCCCAAAACGGCAAACAATTGACCAAGAACTTGATCACGACTGTGTTGTCACCTTCCTCATCGCTTCCACTTCCGCCACTTTGTGAACTTGTCGATTGCAACGCATAAGTACTCAAAGCCCCGACAGCTCGGGGAAGGGGCCGAGGATGTCGAGCCCCTGCATCAAAAATGGCCGTGACAAAGGGATCGCCCGAGAGCTTGAGCTGGCTGGTGTATCTGCTTTTGAATGGAACTGCACGCTTCACCTTGGTTACTTGCGCAGTTGCATCCTCGAGGGCTGTCGGCCGAAGAAACCTTGCCGTAAAACTTTGCCGAAGTGCTTTTGCGCCAATGTGGTGGCCACATATGCCTCCGTATCTCTCGCCAACAGCTTCGCCCATCTTCCCGCAAATACACTTCAATTTCACACCGCTGAGCCTTCTTCTCGCATGTGATGTTGTCAACAAACCGGTACATACTTGACCGCCGGGCTACTCTTTCCGCCTCTTCTTGCTCTTCGAAGTTCTCCTGTCTCGAGGAAATGGACGATCTGCTGCGCCCATGTTGGAGCTATGCTCGACAACAAGGACTAAAGGCACATCTGCCGCCAAGGGAACATCAGCTTCTACGGTAAGAACCTGCGGCTCACCGAGCTTGATGATCCCCGCAAGCTCGCCGAGTTAAAATCTTGTCGGGAGCGCCTCGCTTCAACGAAACAAACCCTAGGGTTTGTCGGAGCAGATCGCCCTCAGCGATATCTCGCGTTGATTTTGGGGACCTTCTTGGCGGCGGCTTCGTGGAGCTCTCCGAAAGTAGTCACCGTAAACCAACTTCCTCTTCTTGCTCTGTCCGTTGATGGTGTTACAGCTTGGTTGAGTCAGCTTGAGCACAAAAATTCCTGCTTCCATGTGTAACTTGAGTGCGCGACTTTGACAGCCATCAGCAATATCATTCTCGGCTCTTGGAACATGTTCCATTTGCGTGCCTTCAAAGTGCTCTTCTAGCTTTCTCACTTCATCAACGTAGGCTTCCATCAACGGACTCTGATAATCTTTGTTTACTTGGTGGACGACAAGCTGCGAGTCACCCCTGACAATAAGCTTCATGATCCCAAGGTCCACTGCTATTCTGAGTCCGGCAAGCAAACCTTCATACTCTGCAGTATTATTTGTTGCTTTCTCCTAGGGAAAGTGCATTTGGACTATGTACTTGAGGTGCTCTCCGTGGTGCGATAAGCAGCACGCAAGCACCGGCGCTTTGCAGCGAGAAGGCACCGCCAAAGTACATCAGCCACTCTTTACTTGCCTCCTTGACGGGATGCTCGCTCGAATCTCTTCATCTTGTGTTACGCCCATTCTGCTATAAATTCTGCCAAGGTTCGCTTTGGATAGTTGAAGTGCTTTCAAACTTGAGGCCAAAGCTTGACAGTTCCAAAGGCTCCACTGACAATCCTGCCTGTTGCTTCCGGATTTTGCAATATCCTCTTTAGCGGAAAGCGAGTGACAACTATTATCTCATTCGCTTGAAGTAATGGCGCAGCTTTCGAGGCCATGAGGAGGCCGAAAAGCAATTTCTGCACCCTGCATACCTTGACCTAGCCCCGCAGAAGGGAACCGACAAAGTAGACCGGACGCTGCACCATCTTTTTTCGCATCTTCTCGCAATCCTCGCAGATCCGTCCTTGTCGGGACCAGAGCTTGACGGCGAAGCCTCTCGCTTGTCGCTGGATGCATCCGCCTCGTTGTCGGCTCATCATCTGCCTCCCTTTCCGCTATTAACGCAGCACTAACCATTTGATTGGTTGCCGCTATATAAAGCAGCAACTTCTCTTGTGGCTTAGGTGCGATAAGTATTGGAGTGGAGGACAGGTACTCTTTAAGTCCTGCAGCGCAGCCTCCGCTTCGAGTCCATTTCATTGACCCGCCTTTTTCAAAATCTTGAAAATGGCAGTAGGCCAGCTGACCTAGAGATAAACTCGCCGAGAGCAGCCACGCAACCGCAAGCCTTCTTACATCCTTGACGCGATTTGGTGCTTCAATCTGCTCAATGGCCTTAATCTTGTCGGGATTGGCTTCAATTCCTCTCTGAGATACGAAGAACCCGAGAAGCTTGCCGGAAGGGACTCCAAACACGCACTTCTCGGGGTTGAGCTTGAGGTTGATCTTGCGCAGATTTGCAAAGGTCTCATCTAAGTCTTGAACCAGAGTTGCTTTGTCCCTGCTCTTGACCACTATGTCATCCATGTAAGCTTCTACATTTCTATGCATTTGTGGTTCAAAGGCGTCATGGACTACTCTTGCAAACGTTGAACCAGCATTCTTCAACCCAAAAGGCATCCGTATGAAACAGTACGTGCCACATGGGGTAATGAATGCGGTTTTCTCTTCATCTTCTTCTGCCATGAAGATCTGATGATATCCTGAATATGCATCAAGAAATGAAAGCAAATCACATCCAGCCGTGGAGTCAACAATCTGGTCTATACGCGGCAAGGGAAATGGGTCTTTGGGACAAGCTTTATTAACATCTGTAAAGTCGATATAGAGTCTCCATTTCCCATTTGCCTTTCGTATAACTACCGGATTGGCCAACCACGTGGGATGGAGCACTCCTCTGACAAGGCCTGCTGCTTCCAACTTCTTGATTTCTTTTGCTATAAATTCTTGGCGCTCCACTGCCTGCTTCCTGACTTTTTGCTTGATGGGCCGCGCATGAGGACAGATAGCTAGGTGATGCTCAATCACTTTCCTGGGAACACCGGGGATGTCAGACGGTTGCCATGCAAACACGTCGACATTCGCCCGCAGAAAGCAACGAGCCGCCTTCCTATTTAGGGTCAAGCGTGGCAATCGATGGTGAAGGTACCACCAGGTCGCCCTCCTTGGCGACACCTTCTTGGTCTTCGGGAGCTGCCATCATCTTCTTGCACTTGCCGGTGGAGCTTGATGGTGCGCCCTCGACGGTAGCGCAGCACCAAGAGGTGCGCTTGCCGGAGTGGGCATCGAGCTCTTGCCGGATAAGGTGGTCTTCTTCTTCCCCCCGGGAGCTTCAGCGCAAGTGGTTTGCTATCTGTCGCAGCTGCTGCATCCCGGTAAATCTTGTCGGCGCAGATAAGAGCATCTTTCTTGTCGCCATGAACACAAATGACACTTATCGGGCCGGGCATCTTGAGCAAATTGTATGCATAATGAGAGGCTGCCATGAACTTGGCGAAAGTGCCGACGCCAAGTATCCCATTGTAGGGCAATGGGAAATCAGCAACGCCGAATGTGACCTCTCAGTCCTGAAATTCAGCTCGCTGCCAAATGTTACCGCAACGTGATCTTCCCTTTCGCTTGCTCCTTCCTCGGGTTGATTCCTTGAAAAGTACCAGCCTCTTCAAGCTCGCCGCCGTGGATCCAAGCTTCGGAGCACCGCAGCGAGATCAGGTTTAAGCCGCCCCACCACAACCAACATCTTAGTGACCTTGAGGTTGCGGATAGTTGGTGAGACCAACATCGGCAAGCACCGACCGCAGTTATGCGATCGGGTGGTCCTCAATATCAAAGATGATGGGCGTGTGACCATTTTAGAGGCTTATGCGTGATTCTACGGATGGTTCCGCTGCATTAACCTCCCGCATCCATTGCTTGAGCTGACGGTGTGAGGTATGCAGAGAAGCACCACCGTAAACGCAAAGGACCTCTCGTTTTTCAAACTCCTCCTCATCAGCTTCGCTGCCTTCCATGTCTTCATCGCATCATCGTTTTCATCCTTGTCGCGCCGCTGGGAGGTCTGCCTCCTGCCGCTGCTTGGCCTTGCCGCGCGCCCTCCCCGCCGGGTCTCTTCTTGCTAGCTGCCGCAGCACCTTCCTGGCCTTCTCCTTGTCTCGCCGCCAGATTTCAGCCCTCTCGTTGTTCAACAAGCTGCTCGACTTTCTTGCAGCTCGAGGTCGTGGCCCTTGGTGCGTGAATCTTGCAAGATCGCTTGTTGAGCTGTCCTCGCTTGTCGGCGGCCGCCACAGCTTTGGGCGGTCGGTGTCAGCTGAAACCTCCTTGCCGGAGCCACTAGCCTTGGCCTTCTTGGCGGCACCATCCTTGCCGGACTGCTCGACAACTAGTACTTCTTGGCTCTTCTTCTTTCTGTTGTTCCGCCGCCGGCTCTTCTTAGCCGGCGCGGTCTCATCGCCGTCGTCCTCGCTTCAACATTCTCTCCGGAGTCTCTCCCTTCTTCAAAGACGCGCACACTTGTCGGCCAGGCATATAGCTCACTAACGCCCTGACTTTGCACATCGCCATCTCCTCCTCATCCCGCGGTTCCGCACATTCTCGATGAAATGCGCCGATCACCGCGCAGGGTGGACATCCGGGATGTTGTAATGCACACGGCTAAATCTCTCTGAATAAACTTGCGCAGGGACTCTCCTTCCTTCCGGGCGAGCAGGTGAAGGTCACTTCTGGCCATGAGGCTTGTGGCCACCGTGAAGGCGCCGACAAACCGATGGCACAGATCTGCCCAAGAAGATATGGAGCTGTCCGCAAGTGCATGAGCCAAGATCCGACATTTGGCTTGAGTACCGCCGGAAATAGTTGGCGAGGATCTTGTCGCCTCGCCCCCCACAGCTTGCACCGTGATGGTGTAGATGCCGAGGAACTCAAGGATGCGCCCCGCCATCATACTTCTCCGCACATCCGGCTTGAAGTTTTTCTTGTCGGGCCATCGACTTGCCGCAGCTCACGGTGAACGCAGGGCAACCTACCGCTGCACGGCAAGTCACCGTTCTCTCCGGCGCATGCATGTCAACAGCGGGCCCGCTGCTGGTCGATTGACGCCGCTTTTCTTCGGGCGCCGGCGCGGTTCGAGCATCTTCTTGTTGTCGTTTGAAGAACTTGGCGCTGATCACGGCGAGCTCAGGATCCGACGACGCGTAGAGTCGCTGCCGAGGTGAATCCGAGGAGCTGGTGATCTTGGCCTTCGAAGGGGAGTGCATGGTGGTTGCACCCCGCAGGTTCGCCGCCACCGCTCGCGCCTTTGTCGCCGCCGCTGCAAGGACGCAGTTGGTTGCCGCGGAACGCCGCGCTGGCAAAGCCGGCGAGAGTCTCGATGGTGGTTTCCACCGCCGACCTTTGTCGGCCGCTGGAGGGTAGTCTAGAAGCGCTTGAGCTCTCGCCAAGGCTTCGCTGGAGTGGTGGGTGGCAATGGCGACGGCGAGGAACGGATGTGCTCGACTCCTAACCAAGTTAGAGGAGCAGCATCCCGCCCGGGCGATCGCATTCGCCGTGCACCAGCATGTTGGCGCATGCTAGCCCCGAGGGCTTCGGGATCCTCCAGCTTGGCTTTTAATCCAACGAAGCGATGGCGCTATGTAGCACCATGACGCTGTCGGTCCCGCCTCCCGAGATGGACGCGGCGATCCGGACGCCGAAGCTCGCGCTGCCTTGTCCTGACTTGGCAGCGCTGGGCCTCGATGACGCCGTTCTCCGCCTGCCTGCCTTCCCCACCACTCGCCAGCTCCGTGGTGGTGGGTTTGACGCGACGCTCTGCTGCCGCCAAAGCCTTCTTCTTCGGTGGCATGTTGATGAAGATGATGAAGAATTTGCTCGTGTGAACGCCGGATCAGGTTCACACAGCCTCGACGCACCCCCTACCTGGCGCGCCAAAGATGTCGGGGAGGCTGATCGTTCCCACGAACACCTATGGGACCGAGTCCCTTGTGGTTCGGCGGGGGGCGGAGAATGCACAAAGAGCAGATCAAGGCGATGCACACGAGCAGTTTACCCAGCTTCGGAGCTCTCCGAAGAGATAATACTCCTATTGCTGCTTGGTTGATTGTATTGTGTTCTTGCTAGGGAGCGATGAGAGCTACAAAACCTAGCCTAAGGGAGTGTGGTCTCGTATGAGTCGAATGAACCGAATGAGCCAACCCACGCCAACTCGGCTAACTCTCGCGAACCTCGCGAACTCGGCGAACTCGCGAACTCGCGAACTCGGCGAACTCGCGAACCTCGCGAATCTGGCGAACCCTTTCTACGTTGCACACGGGCCTCCTTTTATAGGCTCAAGGGGTCACCACAGTGGCAACGCAGATGAGGGTACAAATGGAAAACAGTAGTTGGTACACCAACTTGTACGGTGTATGGCTTTATACCTAACTCGACGGCAAGGGACAAGAGTAATAAATGCCCGCCCTCGCCGCATGAACAAGGTAACAGGACCGCTGGCGCGCCCGCTTGCCACGATGGTAGCTTGTCGCCGCTTATCGCTGCTCCCCGCCGGCTGCATCGTCTTTTACACGCTGCGTTCGGAATAGCCCCATGGCGGCATCGCTACGGATGAGCTGGAGCGAGATGAAGAGAGGTTTCGCCGCTGCAAGCACCTTGCCGCTGCTGAACTTGTCGCACTCGGGAGCTTATCGCCATCAGCCTTCCCGCAAGCTCCTCTTGCCGGGTCTTGTTTCCTTCGCGCCTTGAGTATTCTTTCCGGCAAGCTCCTCTTGCCGGGCCTTGATTACTTTGTTTTGAATGGCTCCAAAGGAGCCGCTGAAGATCTTGACGGTCACTGTGCCAGCCCCGCCGCTGGTGTTGTAAATCGTCTGCAGACGAAGTTCGGGGTACTAGGGTACCCTACTCTAGTACAATCGACAATTATTGTTGAGAGAACTTGCACTAGTGAAAGTATGAACCCTAGGCCTTGTTTCCTACCATTATGTATACCATTTACGCCACTTTTATCATTAGTTACCTTGCTGTTTTTATATTTTCAGATTACAAATACCAGTGTTGTCACAGAAGAGTGACTCGCCCCGACGCATTGGGTATGACTCTAGGTCGGTGATGAACTCCTTCATCCAGATTGCTTCATGCGCTGCCTCGAGGCTGCCATGTACTCCGCTCACATGTAGATCCCGCCACGACGCTT
This sequence comes from Aegilops longissima, assembly GCA_021605205.1. Taxonomy (NCBI): domain Eukaryota; kingdom Viridiplantae; phylum Streptophyta; class Magnoliopsida; order Poales; family Poaceae; genus Aegilops; species Aegilops longissima. The sequence continues at coordinate 645,916,408 of CM038680.1, forward strand.
TGCTTGCAAATCGCACCAGCTTATCGCCCCACCATTCAAAATATACATGTATCCGGTTTGTGAATTAGAGTCATCCAGATCTGTGTCGGGCTAGCATCGACGTAATCCCTTTATGACGAGCTCTTCGTCACCTCCATATACGAGAAACATGTCCTTAGTCCTTTCGTGTACTTCAGATATTCTTGACCTCTCGCCCAAAGGTTCCATGCCGGGATTACTTTGGTACCTTCCTACCAAACTTACGGCAAGGTTTACATCAGGTCTGGTACACAAAGATGGCATACATAATAGACCCTATGGCCGAGGCATAGGGACGACACTCATCTTTTCTCTATCTTCCGCTTTGGTCGGTGTCGGTGTCAAACCAGCGGATCTCGGTAGGGGGTACCGAATCGTAAGCGCCTAGGCGGATGGTAACAGGAAACAAGGGACACGATGTTTTTACCTGTGTTCGGCCCTCTCGATGGAGGTAGTACCCTACCCCGCTTGATTAATATTGATGATATGGGTAGTACAAGAGTAGATCTACCACGAGATCAAGGAGGCTAAACCCTAGAAGCTAGCCTATGGTATGATTGTTGTTCTGTCCCCACGGACTAAAACCCTCCGGGTTTATATAGACACCGGATAGGTTAGGTTACACGAGTCGGTTACAATGGTAGGAGATCTACATATCCAGACGCCAAGCTTGCCTTCCACGCCAAGGAAAGTCCCATCCGGACACGGGACGAAGTCTTCAATCTTGTATCTTCATAGTCTTGGAGTCCGCCGTGACGATAGTCCGCTATCCGGACACCCCTAGTCCGGGACTCCTCAAGAGTCCTCGAACCAGGCTTCAATGACGACGAGTCCGGGCGCGATATTGTCTCCGCATTGCAAGGCGGGTTCCTCCTCCGAATACTTCATAGAAGGTTTTGAACACAAGGATAGTGTCCGCTCGCAAAACAAGTTACACATACCACCGTGAGAGATAATAATTTTGTACAGATCCGCCGACGCACTCGCGCAAAGATGACATCACACCATGGCCAGCCTTTATATGAATCGCTTTTACGCTCCGCCAGCGCTTAGCGACAGCGTTTCTTGGCACGCCTTTATCAAAGCATAGATCGTGGCCCCTTATTCCGGGATTCTCATCAATACGGACGTAGAACCCATCCGCCATTGATTACGGCGCTTGGGAAATAAGCGAAGTTTTACCAGCTGGTGGGGACGATAGCTTCATTCCTCATCATATAAGGGATAAGGATCCACCTTTTCACCCACGCCTTCTTCCTCCTTTGCTTATCCATTTCACAAGACTCGAGCTCCAGCGCCTAAGTCCGACATCCCACCTCAACCTTCTCCAACCATGTCGAGCGGAGGCAGGTGGATGGCCTCCTCCGCCACGGAGGAGCACATCACAAGATCATGGGAGGCCGGATACTTGTCCGCGACATCGCAAGACAAAGCTGCCCGATGCGGGCAGCTTATTCCAACCCCCGCCCCATGAGAGGGTAGTGTTTCTCCCCACTTCCTCCGCGGACTAGGTTTTCCACTTCACCCATTTGTCCGGGGCTCATGTTCTACTACGGCCTGGACTTCCACGACCTGGCCCCAATTTCATCCTCAACATCTCGGCGCTTATCGTCAGGCGAGGTCTTCCTTCCGCATCCAGCCTCACTTCGCTTATGGCTGAAGATCTTCAACGCCCGCCAAGGTAGTGGGCGGCCATTGCTGGAGTGCGGAGGCGCCATGGTTGGCAAGATGGCCAAGGTCCTATGGCTCGAGGGCGCCTTTGTGGAGACCGAGCGCCTTTGTGGAGACAATAAAGGGGTGGCAATCGGGTGGTTCTACATCACCGCGCCATGCAACCCCAAATGGGTGGCGGCCCCGATTCAGATCTGCTTCCCACACGGCTCTCGCCATGGAAAGAGACGGCCCGACGTGGGGGAATTTGACGAGCTATCCGGATTTCAAACATGCGTCCGCAACTCGGTGGACAAGAATCTCGCTTGTCGACGTAATCCGTGATGCTCATCCGCCGGATTCTCCCATGCCAACAACAGGCCTTTAACTTGTGGGAGTTCGATCCGCACAAGATCAATTTGAGCCGGCTCTTCGACACTACGCATTTAAGATGCCCGAAGGTGCTGTTCAAGGGCGCCAAGCCCCAACATCCGCTAACAAGGATCGTGGATACAGCTCGCGCGCCCAGCCGCCGAGGTAAGTTATTTTACCCTTTACGGGACTCTTTTTCATAGATTGACTCTATGTGGGATCTAAAACTCCCTAATCTTTGACAGATCGGTCAAGACGCCCGGACAGATTAACTGTCCGCCTTTGCCGAAGACCCGGAGGACGCCTGATTGACGGAAGTTGCCGGCCCGCGCCCATGTGGTGCCGAGAAGAAGGCTAAGAAGGAGGCCACGGAACTCAAGGAGCCCCGACGCTGGGCTTGCAGCCGATTCTCGGGCGTAATCTTCTCCCGAGGACGAGGAGGAGGAAAGAAGCTTCTCCCCAGCCGGGAGGAGAGGAAAAGGAAGGCCGCCCTAACCGGGAGGCCGAGGGTCCAAGAAGGAAGAACCTTCCTCCCGACTTCTCCACCAACGCCGACGACGACGAGGAGGATTGGCCTACAAGGGCCAAGCTCTCGCGAGATCGTAAGTGTCTGGATACTCATGGCTTTTTATTATTGCAGAGTGGTAATGTCGAACAATCGTGCAGCCCGCCCAAGGGCGAGTTCGCTGATTCATCGAGCGGGTCCCTGGGCTTGTCGGAAATGGAGAGTACTTCGCTTCCGACCGCCTCCTCGCCCCACGTTGCGGACGACACAGAGGTGGTGCCCCAAGGGGGGCTTGGTCAAGAGGAGTTGGCGCAGGAGGAGCCACAAGGCAACCTCTCAGACTCCAGGCGCGTGGGGGGCAAGACCCCTGGGGTTTAAGCCCGACCTCGTCCCGACTCCATGCCGAACCATCACGTTCCAAGTCCACCAGCGGATCCTTCGCAAGAAGGGTAAGATGCCAGTGTCCTCCATCCAACCGGAGGCACCGGATAGCTTACTAGAGGCGCTTAACATCGCTTCCATCGAGGAGGAGCACCGCACTGTTGTGAGTGCGGTGATCCGACAGTTCAGTCCGCTAAGAGCGGATCGATCAAGCCTGTACCAGCCTTCTAACAGCTTTGAGGTAAGTTTAGAATATGTAAACTATTATCGCATAGACAAGAGTTCTCGATGCTTAGTTCGTGTTCGGAAAGAAAAGCCGGACTAAGGATCTAAAAGATATACGCAGGAGTCTAACATAAGTATGTCAATATGGGAATGCAGTTGCGCTGACCTCTCTCAAGACCGATCATGGAGGTCAATGCATTGAAGCAGAACTCGAGCGGTCCGAGAACGAGCTCGGACAAGCCAAGAAGCTGCTCGAGGACAAGGAAGGTAAGTAATACCTTATTAAAGAAATACCTTATAGAAAAGGTTTTGGTTGCAAAAATAACAGAATAACTTGGTACTACAGGCCACTTAACGAGGTGGCTACCTCAAGGAAGTGGTGTCCGTGGTCAAAACAAAGCGGTTATGGAATGCACTGAGCGAGAGAAGGGGAGGCGAGCTGGCTACAGACGGCAAGAGCTCCAAGCTCGTGGAAAAACACGAGGGTTTGGAGCGTGACTCAAGACTCGAGAGTCCGAGCTCGCTGCTCTTGAGAGTGCCAAAGCTGCTAAGGCCGAGACCCAAAAATCCTCCAAGAAATTGAGTCGTTAAAGAAGATAGCGGCGGTAAGGCATTCTTTATGCAGAGCAAGCATGTGAAAGTGAATTACCTATTACTTACCCGGATTCGAGCTCTCCAGAGCATTCGCAGATTTGCCCCAGTAGTGTGTCCGATGTCGCCAGATTCTACCGCCGCCAAGGAGGGAGCTCGACGGAAAGGTGTTCTGGTCTCAAGATGCCGAGGCCAACATCCGGTGTTTCGAGCGACCAGCTGAAGCAGCTGGTCGAGCTCCACAAGGTCGCCGAACAGGCCATGAAGGGCCTTGTAGCGCTGGTTGTGGCTATTGGAAGCCATGCCTGGAGCTACTTCGCTTGGTGTAGGGGCCGGTGGACGCCTCCACGGATTGAAGTCATCAAGCGCCCAGATGCATTGAAGGTGTCCGTTGGCCCTTGCCCGCTAAAGTGCACTCGGGCAAGCTGGATGCGAGAAGCTTGACGGACGGGCCACCGAAGGGCCATGAGCATCGCACGCCCAAATGTACTATGAGGGCCTCCTCAAGGGTGCCCGCCGAATAGCGGATGAGTGCTCCAAAGATGTAATTTTGTATAGGCTCGCATTTGTTATCCCAGACGCTGAAAACTTGTTCATATGCACTAAGCAACGCTTGTTAATTTAAAATATTACCTTCAGGCGGCCGCTTATCAAATTTGAGAGATGGCAAGTCGTTATTTCAGCCCCATGCCACGAAAAGTGGGGTGTTTGGGATAAACTTGAGCACTCTTGTTCCCATTCTTGGGTCCATCTAGGAGGCGCCAACACAACGTAACAAGGCAACCGGACTTATAATGCTTGAACACTCTCACTTAGCCATAGAATTCTATAATTTTAAATTTCGCGAAGCCCCTAGTATCCGAAGACCGAGTTCGGGCGCTTATCCACGCCTTTGGCCGGACAATTCCGTTCCTCGCCTAAGCGCATAAGTCCTTAGGGACCCAAAAACCTCTCGAACAGCGATCGCTCTCGCCTCTATCATGACGGTCAGTTTTAGCTTTCCATCGAGATGCTCGACCCAGCTCAACTGGGCACAATCGCAGTGGTTCTCCCGTGCTACCTTAGCCGATAGAACGGAACGAAGGTACCAAAACACGGAGCCGGGCAAACCCAACTATTGACCCAAGACATGATTCGAGCCGATTCATATAATGCTATAAGTTCGGGTGCCGACTTGTGAAAGTGTTCGGACTTATCACACCATAATTTTGGGATACTTAAGCCCTCGGTGTATTGGTCGCACTAAAGTGTACGGTTGCAACATGTCGTGAAATGAACATATGTATAGATAAAGGAAGTAAAGCAATAATAAGCAAAAGCTATGTATTGTTTATTCAAAAGGTACTGCAATGAAAGCAAAATGATACAAATAGTGCGATAAGCAAGGGATGGGACTATCTAACATGTCCTCTCCAGGGTAAGCTGAGATGGTATGTAAAACATGTATAATGCTCGAATAGAGACCACCAACACTTGACGTGGCTTTCGCTTCCTCGCTATTGCATCGTGAGTTCGGCGATTCATGCCGGACAGACTTCTCAAAGACGGAGTCCTGAAAGTAAGAAAAAGGAAGAAAAAGAAAAAATAAAAAGAATGACACAATCGGGAGCCCCTGATGCGGTCGAGCCGCATTCTTGGCGTGCCGTGGTCTTGCCCCTCCCCATATGCCCATGGTATCTCCAGAGCGTAATTATGTACGCCAGAAACTAGCTTCGCAATTTCGCGAGGGCGGGTTGGGGCTGATTGCTACGCATGCTTGAATCATGCCAGGCGGTCTTGTTGTAGGTTACTCCGGGCGCGCTTGACAGTGTCCGGATGCTTAGTGGCCGGACTCGAGAATTGCTGTGAGAGGCTGCTTTGTACCTCCACCGCGAGGGCCGCTGGTGATCCTCCGCTCGAGAGAGCGCTCGTGTTTCCATTGACCGTGATTACCTCGAGGGCCTCGCATCTTGAGCTTGAGGTATGTGAAAGCGGCACCGCATTGAACTTTGCAATGCGGTTTGTCCGAGCAAAGGCATGATAGCCGCCATGAATGGGACGATGTCAAGATTAACTCTTCGCTCGAAGTTATCCGGGATCCAAGACCACTTCGAGTGTCACCGAGCCCGCATAACTAGCCTCTACACCCGTATGACGCCTTTAAAGGTCGCCTTTGTAGGTTTAACCTTGAGGGGTCTATGCCCATTTTGCGCACTATCCTCGTTAAAGCAGTTTCAGGTTGCTACCGCTGTCCATCGTGAATCGGTGAGGTGAAATCACGATAATTGGGTCAAGAACCAATGCGGCGAAGCCGCCGTGACGGATGCTAGTGGGTGTTCCCTTCGATCAAGGTGATCGGGCAGAAGACCATGGGTTGAACTTGGGCGATCGCTCCATCGCATATACGCCCCTTAGTGCATGCTTCCGCCCCTTTGGGTATGTGGGTTGCGATATCATGTTCACCGTCCGCACTTGTGTAGGAAAACCCTTCGTCCTCTATTGTTCGGCGGCCGGGCTCTTCCTCGCCATCTCTATGCAGCCCTTGTCATTGAGTTCGCACTTAACTTGCCTACTTGCTTGAACACCCAACAATCCCTGTTGGTGTGATTGGCTGTTTTTCGGGGTGCCATGTATCCGCACAAGCGATCGAGTATTCGGTCCAAGTTGGACGGGCCCGGTATTTCTTTTGAATGGCTTCTTCCACGACCGGGTTTAGAGCCTCAATCCGCATTGACGGCCAGATCTTCATCATTATCGCCGCACGCGGCGCTTTGTTCTTGTTGCGACGCTGCCTGCCATTGCTATCCTTGGTATCCGAACTATCGTGGTGTTTGGCCAAGTTGTTGCTTCGAGCTAGCCAGCTGTCCTCTCCCGCACAAAAGCGAGTCATGAGGGTTGTGAGGGCTGCCATAGATTTCGCTTTTCCTGTCCTAGGTGCCGGGCAAGCCACTCGTCATGATGTTATGTTTGAAGGCTGCAAGGGCCTCTCGATCCGGACAAATAACGATTTGATTTTTCTTTGTGAGGAACCGTGTCCAGAATTGTCCGCCGATTCTTCTAGCTACTGAATTATGTGGCTAAGGTCATCGGCGCCCGGTGGTCGCATATGTGCCCCGAAGTTATCAAGGAATGCGGCTTCCGTGTCCTCCCAACAACCAATTGATTCTGCCGCAAGCTGTTGAGCCAATGCCGAGCTGGTCCTTTAAGCTTGAGTGGGAGGTATTTGATGGCATGTAGATCATCACCAAGGGCCATGTGGATATGGAGGAGATAGTCCTCATCCGCACCGCAGGATCTGTGGTACCATCGTATGATTCAATGTTTACGGGTTTGAAGCCCTCGGGATTTGATGATCCATTACTTCATCCGTGAAGCATAGTGGGTGTGCGGCGCCCAGATAATATATCACGACGTAGCTCATATGAGCTTTGTCTATCGTGGTTCGCCCGCCAGTTCGCCCGCCAGGTTTGTCAGATCCGCGCGACGGTAATCATCCCGCCGCTGGGCGCCCACGCGATCCGTAGATTGATCTTGTGTGTTTTGCCTTATCCTCCAATATATCTCGCAAGTCCGGGCGCGCTTTCCCGCGCCTTGGCACGCTTTTGAGCGGCGCCGGGTGTGGCTTGAGCGGAGGGCCGAGAGGCTTTTCCGTCGCGCCACGGGTGGCCGGTCTGCCATGTCATCCGCCGGTGACTTGGGTGCTTCCTCCTCTAGTCGAGGCAATGGCCTGCGCTTGGGGTAGCTTTTGAGGGGCGCTCGAGTTCATACTCTTCGCTGCAAGGACTTCACCCATCTGCCGCCTAGCAGGTCTTGATCAGCTCTAAGTTGTTGCTGCTTTTTCTTGAGGCTGCTTGCCGTGGCTATAAGCCCGCGCTTGAAACGCCTCCTGCTCGGCGCGGATCCTCGTGCACGCATAAATTGCCGTCGCCGAGGCTTGCCTCATCTTTGAGGGAGGCACATAATTATCGCCCTCGACCTTCTTTCTCTGCCAGACCGTCGGGCGGACTTGCTTCTCCTCCTCCCGCGCTGAATCCTGCCGAGGGGGTTCTCTTCGCACCGTCCGGGTGTTATTATCTCCGTGCCGGAATCACCGCTTTTATTGAGGCAGGATTTAGAGCGGCGCCACGACGCCGGGCGCTCGGCTGTTTCTTGAGGGGTCATCCTCCGTTGTTCCATCGCTGCTCCCATCTTTTGGGATGTCCACCATGTATATGTCATATGACGAGGTGGCCTTCCAAAGGCCCTCAGTAGGCGCTGGGTCTTGGTCGCCTCCGCGCTGCCGCCCATACCGCCGACGCCTTCGAGTCGAAATCGAGCACGCCGTTAAATCATCAACAAGCTACAAAGTGGGTGGTGGTGGGCATTGAATTTCGCCGTCTCAGATCACAACCTTCCTGCCCGTAGTCCGCCAGGCTCTCCGGATAAAGAGAGAGAGACTTTAGCGATTCAGAATGTCGCCAAAGGGCGAAAGTGCTGAAAGATGTCCGCGCAGTGAACTCCATAACGGGCGCCTAATCGGATTCGATTGGCAGGGGCGCTGAGGGTTCGAGTCCGGAGAGGAGTCCGCACCGGAGTCGAGGTCTTCGCAGCGACAGGATGGAGTTCGCCCGATCGCCATAGAGATTGTAACCCCGAGGCGGTGTCCAACCACTCGCCCTCGATCGGGAATCCGCCCGGATTAAGGGTTGAGCGGATGTCGGTGCGCCTCCGTGGCAATCGCTCGGCTGCAGAGCTAGATCATGCCCATCGAGACAAGGCGGCATCGCTATTGCGCTCGAATCCGTCAAGATCAAGTCTCGCGATATCGGCCGATAGTTCAAACTTCCAAATCTGACCTGATGGCCAGAGGCGAGCTGATCCGCTCCAGATGGCTGCTTAATTGGCCCAGCAAAGCGGTTTATTTAACATGAAGATCTATCTGGGGAGAAAAGTCTCACCCGACCATGTCGTTGTTGATGATCGAGGAGCCATCGGCCTATCGGTGACGGCATACAGAGGAACTCTCAATGAAAGCACCAATGTCGGTGTCAAAACGGCGGATCTCGGTAGGGGGTCCCGAATCAGGCCTAGGCGGATGGTAACAGGAGGCAAGGGCCACGATGTTTTTACCTGTGTTCGGGCCCTCTCGATGGAGGTAATACCTTACCCTGCTTGATTAATATTTATGATATGGATAGTACAAGAGTAGATCTACCACGAGATCAAGGAGGCTAAACCCTAGAAGCTAGCCTATGGTATGATTGTTGTTCTGTCCCACGGACTAAAACCCTCTCGTTTATATAGACACCGATAGGTTAGGGTTACACAGTAGTCAGCCATAATGGTAGGAGGTCTACATATCCAGATCGCCAAGCTTGCCTTCCACGCCAAGTAAAGTCCAATCCGACACGGACGAAGTCTTCAATCTTGTATCTTCATAGTCTTGGAGTCCGCCGTGACGATAGTCCGCTATCCGACACCCCTAGTCCGGGACTCGCCACGGGCATTGAGCCGTGCTCAATCGCACACCTTGCAATACAGTGCAAGAACCCCTTCTTGACTGATCCATATTGAACTTCTTCAATATCTTGTCAAGGTAATGCATTTTGTGAAAGACCAATGAGGCGCCTCGATCTATCTCTATAGATCTTGATGCCTAATATATAAGCAGCTTATCCAAGGTCCTTCATTGAAAACACTTGTTCAAGTAGGCGCTTATGCTTTCCAAGAATTCTATATCATTTCCCATCAACAAGATGTCATCCACATATAATATGAGAAATGCTACGGAGCTCCCACTCACTTTCTTGTAAACACAGGCTTCTCCATAAGTCTGTGTAAACCCAAACGCTTTGATCATCTCATCAAATCGAATGTTCTAACTCCGAGATGCTTGCACCAGCCCATAGATTGAGCGTTGGAGCTTGCACACCTTTTTAGCGTTCTTAGGATCGACAAAACCTTCCGGCTACATCATATACAGTTCTCCCTTAAGATGGTCATTAAGGAATGTCGTTTTGACGTCCATTTGCCATATCTCATAATCATAGAATGCGGCAATTGCTAACATAATTCGAACGGACTTCAGCTTCACTACGGGTGAGAAAGGCTCATCGTAGTCAACCCCTTGAACTTGTCGATAACACTTAGCGACAAGTCGAGCCTTATAGATGGTCACATTACCATCCGTGTCTGTCTTCTTCTTAAAGATCCATTTATTTTCTATGGCTCACCGATCATCGGAAAGTCACCAAAGTCCATACTTCATTTTCATACATGGATCCTATCTCGGATTTCATGGCTTCTAGCCATTTGCCCGAATCTGGGCCCGCCATCGCTTCTTCATAGTTCAAGGTTCACCGTCGTCTAACAACATGATTTCCAAGACAGGGTTGCCGCATCACTCAAAAGCGGAACGTGTCCTTGTGGACCTACGGGTTCAAGAGCAGCTTGATCCAAGTACCTTGATCATCATCATTAACCTCCTTCAGAAGTCGGTGCAGTGCACCACAGAACTTCTTCCCGAGCTGCGCCACTTACCGCTTCAATAGGTAGTACTTCATCAAGCTCTAATTTCTCCCACTTACTTCTTTCGAGAGAAACTCTTTCTCCGTAAAGGACCCGCTCTTGGCAACAAAGATCTTGCCTTCGGATTTGGGGTAGAAGGTATACCCAATGGTTTCCTTAGGGTATCCTATGAAGACGATTTTTCCGACTTGGGTTCGAGCTTTCAGGTTGAAGTTTCTTGACATAAGCATCGCATCCCCAAACTTTTAGAAACGATAGCTTAGGTTTCTTCCCAAACCATAATTCATACGGTTTCGTCTCAACGGATTTCGACGGAGCCCTATTTAAAGTGAATGCGGCAGTCTCTAAAGCATAGCCCCAAAATGAGAGCGGTAGATCAGTAAGAGACATCATAGATCGCACCATATCAAATAGAGTGCGATTACGACGTTCAGAGACACCATTTCGCTGAGGTGTTCCAGGCGGCATGAGTTGTGAAACTATTCCACATTTCCTTAAGTGCGTGCCAAATTTGTGACTTAAATATTCCCCTCCACGATCTGATCGTAAGAACTTTATTTTCCTGTCACATTGATTCTCAACCTCACTCTGAAATTCCTTGAACTTTTCAAAGGTCTCAGACGTGTGTTTCAATAAGTAGACATATCCATATCTACTCAAGTCATCAGTGAGAGTGAGAACATAACGATATCCTCCACGAGCCTCAACGCTCATTGGACCGCACACATTGGTATGTATGATTTCCAACAAGTTGGTTGCTCGCTCCATTGTTCCGGAGAACGGAGTCTTGGTCATTTTGCCCACAAGGCATGGTTCGCATGTGTCAAATGATTCATAATCGAGAGACTCTAAAAGTCCATCAGCATGGAGCTTCTTCATGCGCTTGACACCAATGTGACCATAGGCGGCAAGTACACAAGTATGTGGGACTATCGTTATCAACTTTACATCTTTTGGTATTCACACTATGAATATGTGTAACATTACGCCGAGATTCATTAAGAATAAACCATTCACCAGCGGGCATGACCATAAAACATATCTCTCATATAAATAGAACAACCATTATTCTCAGATTTAAATGAGTAGCCATCTCAATTAAACAAGATCCCGATACAATGTTCATGCTCAAAGCTGGCACTAAATAAAATTATTGAGGTTTAAAACTAATCCCATAGGTAAATGTAGAGGCAGCAGTCGACGGCGATCACATCGACCTTGGGACCATTCCAGACGCCAAGATCGTCACCTCGCCCTTCGCCAGCCTCCGCTATTCCGCAGCTCCTGCTTTTGAGTTACAAATATGAGCAACGACCGTATCAAATACCCAAGAGCTACTACGAGTAATCGGTAAGGTACACATCAATTACATGTATATCACATATACCTTTGGTGTTGCCGGCCTTCTTGTCCGCTAAGTATTTGGGGCAGTTCCGCCCAAAGGAAAACTTCCCTTGCAATAAAAGCACTCACCTCGTGCTTGGGTCCATTCTTTGGCTTCTTCTCAGAATCGGCTTACCGGCGCAGCAACTCCCTTGTCATTCTTCTTGAAGTTCTTCTTACCCTTGCCTTTCTTAAACATAGTGGTTTTATTCACCATCAACACTTGATGTTCCTTTTGATCTCCACCTCCGCTGATTTCAGCATTGAATATACCTCGGAATGGTCTCTTCCATCCCCTACATATTGAAGTTCATCACAATGCTCTTGTAGCTCGTGGAAGCGATTGAAGGGTCCTGTCAATGACCGCGCCATCCGGGAGATTAACTCAAGAGCTGAGTCAAGCGGTTGTGCAACCTGCACATTTTGAGTATGTGCTCACTGACAAAACTATTTTCCTCCATCTTACAGCTGAAGAACTTGTCAGAGACTTCATATCTCTTGACCCGGGCATGAGCTTGGAAAACCATTTTCAGTTGTTCGAACATCTCATATGCTCCGTGTTGCTCAAAATGCTTTTGGAGCCCCGGTTCTAAGTCGTAAAGCATGCCGCATCGAACGAGGGAGTAATCATCAAGACGAGACTGCCAAGCGCTCATAACGCCTTGGTTCTCTCGATGGTGCTTCACCTAGCGGTGCTTCTAGGACATAATCTTTCTTGGCAGCTATGAGGATGATCCTCCGTTCCGACCCAGTCCATATAGTTGCTGCCATCATCTTTCAGCTTGGTTTTCTAGGAACGCTGAAGTTGAGGGCAACATTAGCGTGGCCATTTGATCTACAAGACATATTGTAAAGATTTTAGACTAAGTTCATGATAATTAAGTTCATCTAATCAAATTATTCAATGAACTCCCACTCAGATAGACATCCCTCTAGTCATCTAAGTGAAACATGATCCGAGTCAACTAGGCCGTGTCCGATCATCACGTGAGACGGACTAGTCAACATCGGTGAACATCTTGATGTTGATCGCATCTTCTATACGACTCATGCTCGACCTTTCGGTCTTCCGTGTTCTGAGGCCATGTCTGTACATGCTAGGCTCATCAAGTCAACCTAAGTGTATTGCGTGTGTAAATCTGGCTTGCACCCGTTGTATTCGAACGTTAGAATCTATCACACCCGATCATCACGTGGTGCTTCAAAACAACGAACCTTCGCAACGGTGCACAGTTAGGGGGAACACTTTCTTGAAATTATTTTGAGGGATCATCTTATTTAAGCTACCGTCATTCTAAGCAAATAAGATGCAAAACATGATAAACATCACATGCAATCAAATAGTGACATGATATGGCCAATATCATATTGCTCCTTTGATCTCCATCTTCGGGGCACCATGATCATCTTCGTCACCGGCATGACACCATGATCTCCATCATCGTGTCTTCATGAAGTTGTCACGCCAACGACTACTTCTCCTTCTATGGCTAACGGTTTAGCAATAAAGTAAAGTAATTTACATGGCTATTCAATGACACACATGTCATGCAAAAATAAAGACAACTCCTATGGTTCTGCCGTTGTACTACTCATCGACATGCAAGTCGTGATTCCTATTACAAGAACATGATCATATCATACATCACATATATCATTCATCACATCCTTTGGCCATATCACATCATTAAAGCACTTGTTGCAAAAACAAGTTAGACGCCCTCTAATTGTTGTTGCAAGTTTTACGTGGCTGTTATAGGTTTCTAGCAAGAACGCTTTCTTACCCACGTAAAACCACAACGTGATATGCCAATTTCTATTTACCCTTCATAAGGACCCTTTTCATCGAATCAGCTCCAACTAAAGTGGGAGAGACAGACACCGCTAGCCACCTTATGCAACTAGTGCATGTCACCGGTGGAACCTGTCTCACGAAGCGCACGTAAGGTCGGTCCGGCCGCTTCATCCCATGATGCCGCCAAGCAAGATAAGACTAGTAGTGGCAAGAAAATTGACAACATCTACGCCCACAACTGCTTTGTGTTCTACTGCATAGTAACTACGCATAGACCTAGCTCATGATGCCACTGCTAGATCGAGCAGAATTTTAAAATTTTCTATGCATCACCAAGATCAATCTATGGAGTCATCTAGCAACGAGGGAGAAGGAGTGCATCTACATACCCTTGTAGATCATGAGCGAAGCGCTCAAGAGAACGGGGTTGATGGATTCGCACTGCAGATCCAAATCACCGATGACCGAGCGCCAACGGACGGCACCTCCGCTGCTCAACACACGACGGTTGGGGAAGACGCTCTCCTTCTTGATCCAGCAAGGGAAAGGAGAGGTTGATGGAGATCCAGCAGCACGACAGCGTGGTGGTGGAATCAGCGGCGATCTCTTGAGGGCTTCGCCAAGCACCACGAGATGGAGAGGTGTCACGGAGGGAGAGGGAGGCGCCAGGCTGGTGTGCGGCTGCCTCCCTCCCCCCACTATATATAGGCCCCTTGGGGGGCCGGCCCTAGGAGATGCAATCTCCAAGGGGGCGGCGGCCAAGGGGTGGCTTGCCCCTGCTGTGGGCGCCCCACCCCTAGGGTTTCCAACCCTAGGCATGTGGGAGGCCCAAGGGGCGCACCATCCCACCAGGGGCTGGTTCCTTCCCCACTTCAGCCCATGGGGCCCTCCGGATAGGTGGCCCCACCCGTGGACCCCGGACCCTTTCGTGGTCCCAAGACAATATCGGTGACCCCAAACTTTCTCGATGACCGAAACTTGACTTCCTATATATAAATCTTTACCTCCGACCATTCCGAACTCCTCGTGATGTCCGGATCTCATCCGAATCCAACAACTTTCGGGTTACCGTGATACTAATATCTCTACAACCCTAGCGCCACCGAACCTTATGTGTAGACCCCACGGTTCGGAGACACGCAGACATGACCGAGACGATCTCCGGTCAATAACCAACAGCGGATCTGGATACCCATGTTGGTCCTACATGCTCCTCGATGATCTCATCGGATGAACCACGATGTCGAGGATTCAATCAATCCCGTGATACAATTCCCTTTGTCAATCGGTATGCTATTTGCCCGAGACTCGATCGTCGGTATCCCAATACCTCGCTCAATCTCGCTACCAGCAAGTCACTTTACTCGCACCGTAATGCATGATCCCGTGATCAACCACTTCGTCACATTGAGCTCATTATGATGATGCATTACCGAAAGGGGCCCAGAGATACCTCTCCGCCATACGGAGGACAAATCCCAGCCTCGATTCGTACAACCCAATGACACTTTCGGAGATACCGTAGTGCACCTTTATAGCCACCCAGTTTCATAGACGCTTAGCACACCCAAAGCACTCCTACGGTATCCGGATGTGCACAATCTCATGGTCTAAGGAAATGATACTTGACATTTGGAAAAGCTCTAGCAAACTAACTACACGATCTTGTGCTATGCTTAGGATCGGTCTTGTCCATCACATCATTCTCCTAACGATGTGATCCTGTTATCAATGACATCCAATGTCCATAGTCAGAAACCATGACTATCTGCTGATCAACGAGCTAGTCAACTAGAGGCTTACTAGGGACATGTTGTGGTCTATGTATTCACACATGTATTACGATTTCCGGATAACACAATTATAGCATGAATAATAGACAATTATCATGAACAAAGAAATATAATAATAACCATTTTATTATTGCCTCTAGGGCATATTTCCAACATATATACCTCACGCACTTAAAACGCCCGTAATGAAGATAGATCGGGAGTTCCGCCGCAAGCCTCTCAGAGCCACCAAAACCTCTCGGGAGCCTGCTTCGCACTCTCGCGGAGGGGGAACCCATCACCGTGGCCATCTTCATCATCTCGGCGCCTCCATGACGAGGAGGGAGTAGTTCACCGGGCTGAGGGTATGTACTAGTAGCTATGTGTTTGATCTCTCTCTCTCTCTCTCTCTCTCTCTCTCTCGTTCTTGATTTGGCACGATCTTGATGTATCGCGAGCTTTGCTATTATAGTTGGATCTTATGTTTCTTCTCCCCTACTCTCTTGTAATGAATTGAGTTTTCCCTTGAAGTAATCTTTTCGGATTGAGTCTTTAAAGATTTGAGAACACTTGATGTATGTCTTGCCGTGTTTATCTGTGGTGACAATGGGATATCACGTGCCACTTGATGTATGTTTTGGTGACCAACTTATGGGTTCCGCCATGAACCTATGCATAGGGGTTGGCACACATTTTTGTCATGATTCTCCGGTAGAAACTTTGGGGCACTCTTTGAGGTTCTATGTGTTGGTTTGAGTAGATGAATTGAGATTATGTGATGCATATCATATAATCATGCCCACGGATACTTGAGGTGACATTGGAGTATCTAGGTGACATTAGGGTTTTGGTTGATTTGTATCTTAAGGTGTTATTCGAGTACGAACTCCAGGGCTGTTTGTGACACTTATAGGAATAGCCCAACGGATTGATTGGAAATAATAACTTTGAGGTGGTTTCATCTCTACCATAATCTCTTCGCTTGTTCTCCACTATTAGTGACTTTGGAGTGACTCTTTGTTGCATGTTGAGGGATAGTTATGTGATCCAATTATGTTATTATTGTTGATAGAACTTGCACTAGTGAAAGTATGAACCCTAGGCCTTGTTTCCTACCATTGCAATACCGCTTACGCCACTTTTATCATTAGTTACCTTGCTGTTTTTATATTTTCAGATTACAAATACCTTTATCTACTATCCATATTGCACTTGTATCACCATCTCTTCATTAACTAGTGCACCTATACAATCTACCATTGTATTGGGTGTGTTGGGGACACAAGAGACTCGTGTTATTTGGTTGCAGGGTTGTTTGAGAGAGACCATCTTCATCCCACGCCCCCACGGATTTATAAACCTTAGGTCATCCACTTGAGGGAAATTTGCTATCGTCCTACAAACCTGTGCACTTGCAGCCCAACAACGCTCACAAGAAGAAGGTTGTGTAGTACACATCGCTGCTTCCTCAAGGCCAAGGTGGTCAATTGATACGGCTCCAGCGTATCTATAATTTTTTATTGCTCCATGCTATATTATCTACTGTTTTGGGCATTATTGGGCTTTATTATCCACTTTTATATTACTTTTGGGACTAACCTATTAACCGGAGGCCCAGCCCAGATTTGATGTTTTTTGCCTATTTCAGTATTTCGAGGAAAAGGAATATCAAACGGAGTCAAAACGGAACGAAATCAACTCGAGAAGTTATTTTTGGAAGGAAAGCCACCGGATAGACTTGGACTCTATGTCAGAAGATACGGGAGCTAGCCACGAGGGTGGGGGGCGCGCCCCCCTGCCTCGTGGGGCCCCCGAAGCTCCACCGACGTACTCCTTTCACCCATATATACCTACGTACCCTAAAACTTCCAGAATGAAGATAGATCAGGAGTTCCGCCGCAAGCCTCTCAGAGCCACCAAAACCTCTCGAGAGCCTGCTCAAGACTCCTCACCGAGGGGGAACCCATCATCGGTGGCCATCTTTATCATCCCGGCGCCTCCATGACGAGGAGGGAGTAGTTCACCCGGGCTGAGGGTATGTACCAAGAGCTATGTGTTTGATCTCTCTCTCTCTCGTGTTCTTGATTTGGCACGATCTTGATGTATCGCGAGCTTTGCTATTATAGTTGGATCTTATTTTCTTCTCCCCCTCTACTCTCTTGTAATGAATTGAGTTTTCCCCTTGAAGTAATCTTTTCGAATTGAGTCTTTAAAGATTTGAGAACACTTGATGTATGTCTTGCTGTGTTTATCTGTGGTGACAATGGGGTATCACGTGCCACTTGATGTATGTTTTGGTGACCAACTTGCGGGTTCCGCCCATGAACCTATGCATAGGGGTTGGCACACATTTTCGTCGTGATTCTCCGGTAGAAACTTTGGGGCACTCTTTGAGGTTCTATGTGTTGGTTTGAGTAGATGAATTGAGATTGTGTGATGCATATCGTATAATCATGCCCACGGATACTTGAGGTGACATTGGAGTATCTAGGTGAAATTAGGGTTTTGGTTGATTTGTATCTTAAGGTGTTATTCTAGTACGAACTCTAGGGTTGTTTGTGACACTTATAGGAATAGCCCAACGGATTGATTGGAAATAATAACTTTGAGGTGGTTTCGCACTCTACCATAATCTCTTCGCTTGTTCTCCACTATTAGTGAATTTGGAGTGACTCTTTGTTGCATGTTGAGGGATAGTTATGTGATCCAATTATGTTATTATTGTTGAGAGAACTTGCACTAGTGAAAGTATGAACCCTAGGCCTTGTTTCCTAGCATTGCAATACCGCTTACGCCACTTTTACCGTTAGTTACCTTGCTGTTTTTATATTTTCAGATTACAAAACCTATATCTACCATCCATATTGCACTTGTATCACCATCTCTTCGCCGAACTAGTGCACCTATACAATTTACCATTGTATTGGGTGTGTTGGGGACACAAGAGACTCTTTGCTATTTGGTTGCAGGTTGCTTGAGAGAGACCATCTTCATCCCACGCCCCCACGGATTGATAAACCTTAGGTCATCCACTTGAGGGAAATTTGCATACTGTCCTACAAACCTCTACATTTTGAGGCCCAACAACGCCTACAAGAAGAAGGTTGTGTAGTAGACATCAAGCTCTTTTCTCGCGCCGCTGTCGGGAGGCTAGGTAAGTGAAGGTATATCTTTAGATCTTGCAATCCAATCTTTTGTTTCATGTTTTAGCACTAGTTTAGTTTATAAAAGAAAACTACAAAAAATGGAATTGAGTTTGTCTCACACGCTTCATATTTTTAATATCTTTCGTGAGTATGATGGAAAGGAGAATTGTGCCAAAGTGTTAGAAGAAGAATGCATTAAAATGTTTGGCACCAAATCTTTGAATGATGAGCATCATTGCAATGTTGTTAGTATGAATTATTTGAATATCCATGATGCTAATGATATGCAAAGCCACAAGCTTGGGGAAGCTATGTTTGATGAAGATGATATTTCTTGTCCCCCAAGCTTTGATGAGCAAATTTATTATGAAGAAAGCATGCCTCCTATCTATGATGATTATTGTGATGACATGTATGCTTTAAAGAATAATGATAACCATGAAACTTGTCATCTGGATCTTAATTTTCAATCACATGATAGTTATTTCGTTGAGTTTGCTCCCACTATTATTCATGAGAAGAATTTTGCTTATGTGGAGAGTAGTAAAAAAGCTATGCTTGTAGATCATGAAGATAATGCTTTAGGTGCTGGTTCTATTGTTGAATTCATTCATGATGCTACTGAAAATTATTATGAGGGAGGAACATATGCTTGTAGGAGTTGCAATAATATCAAGTTTCCTCTCTATGTGCTTAAAGTTTTGAAGTTATGTTTGTTTTGCCTTCCTATGCTAGTTGATTATTGTTCCCATAAGTTGTTTGCTCACAAAATCCCTATGCATAGGAAGTGGGTTAGACTTAAATGTGCTAGTCATATTCTTCATGATGCTCTCTTTATGTATCAATTCTTATCTTTTATGTGAGCATCATTGAAATCATAATGCCTAGCTAGGGGCGTTAAACGATAGCGCTTGTTGGGAGGCAACCCAATTTTATTTTAGTTTCTTGCTTTTTGGTTCTGTTTAGTAATAAATAATCTATCTAGCCTCTGGTTAGATGTGGTTTTATGTTTTAATTAGTGTTTGTGCCAAGTAGAACCTTTGGGAAGACTTGGGTAAAGTTTTATGATCATGCTGTAAAAAACAGAAACTTTAGCGCCACGAGATTAGCTAGAACTTTTACTGGACAGTGCTATTTAGTTGATTCTTTTGCAGATGATTACTAGACAAATTCCTCAGGTCCACCAATTTATTTTAGAATTTTTGGAGTTCCATAAGTTTGCGTTAGTTACAGATTACTACAGACTATTATGTTTTTGACAGATTCTGTTTTCATTGTGTTGTTTACTTATTTTGATGACTCTATGGCTAGTAAAATAGTTTATAAACCATAGAGAAGTTGGAATACAGTAGGTTTAACACCAATATAAATAAATAATGAGTTCATTACAGTACCTTGAAGTGGTGTTTTGTTTTCTTTCGCTAACGGAGCTCACGAGTTTTCTGTTAAGTTTTGTGTTGTGAAGTTTTCAAGTTTTGGGTAAAGATTCGATGGAATATGGAATAAGGAGTGGCAAGAGCCTAAGCTTGGGATGCCCAAGGCACCCCAAGGTAATATTAAAGGATAACCAAGCGTTTAAGCTTGGGGATGCCCCGAAGGCATCCCTCTTTCGCCTTCGCTCATCGGTAACTTTACTTGAGCTATATTTTTATTCACCACATGATATGTGTTTTGCTTGGAACGTAATTTTTTTGTTAGTATTTGCTTGCTGTTATTTAGAATAGTGTTTTGCATCTTTAATTTTAATAAAAAAGTCAAGGATAGCCTTTACCATGCTTATTTTGCTAGTATACATGTTGCTGTTTGAAAAACAGAAAGTTTACCGCTGTTGCAAAAATTCCCTAGAAAAGTCAGAGAGTGGTATAATGTTGAATCTTTTTTCATATTGAGCTCTGATAAAGGTATTACAGTGGGAATTTTAGTTCATAATTTTTGGAGTTAGGGAAGTATGATGAATCTTGCATTCTTTACAGACTATACTGTTTTGGCAGATTGCTGTTATGTTTGCATTGTTTGCATATGTTTGCTTGTTTAATGATTCTATTTAAGGATAGGAGTATTAAATATGCAGAGGAATGTAGTATGCAATGTTGAATAATAATTTTAGTGATTTGTTATAGTAGAAAATGATAAGGTTTTGCATTGGTTTATACTAACCTATCTCACGAGTTCTTGTTGAGTTTGGTGTGGATGAAGCTTTTGAGAAATAGAGAAACCATGATATGAGAGGAATTAAGAAGACACAAAAGTTCAAGCTTGGGGATGCCCGAGCACCCCAAGATAATATTTCAAGAAGTCTCAAGCATCTAAGCTTGGGGATGCCCCGGTAGGCATCCCACCTTTCTTCTTCAACAACTATCGGTTAGTATTGGTTGAGCCTAAGTTTTCGCTTATTCACATGAGTTGTGCTATCCTTGCAATGTCATTTTCTTTAGCTTTGCTTGCTGTTTGAATAAAGTATCAAGATCTGAAATTCTTAAATGTTAGAGAGTCTTCACATAGTTGCGTAATTATTCGACTACTCATTTATCTTCACTTGTATCTTTTGGAGTAGTTTGTTGTTTGCTCTAGTGCTTCACTTATATCTTTTAGAGCATGGTGGTAGTTTTATTTTGAAGAAAATATATGAACTCTCATGCTTCATTTATATTATTTTGAGAGTCTTAAATAACATGGTAATTTGCTTAATAATAATAATCGCCACCGCCATCGCTCATCCAACCCCCGCAACGCCACTGCTCATCCCAGAGGCAGATCGATCGGCTTCACTTAGTAGCAAGAGCGGCGAATCGCCGATCGGGTTCAGTTAACAGCCATCGATCGATCGCCGGGTTCAGAACGCGTAGCCTGCAGTGAAATCGCCGGGTTCAGCTTAGAGCCCAACGCCGCCGGTTCAGCTTAGAGCTAACGCCGCACACACGCTGCAGACGCAGTATGAGAGAACGCGATCGCCGCCCCGACCTCCCATCGTAACCGGAACTCCCCAAATTTTCCTCCCCTCGCTTCTACCACGGTTTTTCCCGCCATGGACGGCCCAAAGAATGTCATGCAGCTGCGCCTCCGCCCGCCTGTGACTAAAAGCCCATTTTCTCGTCATGATTTTTTGTCATAAAAGTAGGAGCCCACCACATCTATGATGATACCGGTTTTGTCACAATTATCGCTATAGAAGTGTCATGTGTATGATGAAAAAAATTGTTCGCCCAAAATGTCACGGATGTGTCTTTTTTTAGTGTTAGAACAAAATATGACTCTACATGAATGCCTCCGGCGATGTATCGCGATATGCATTGAATCAAGAGTGACATCTATGAAAGAATTGTGAACGGTGGCTTTGCCACAAATACGATGTCAACTACATGATCATGCAAAGCAATATGACAATGATGGAGCGTGTCATAATAAACGGAACGGTGGAAAGTTGCATGGCAATATATCTCGAATGGCTATGGAAATGCCATGATAGGTAGGTATGGTGGCTGTTTTGAGGAAGGTTTATGGCGGTGTATGATACCGCTAAAAGTGCATGATATTAGAGAGGCTAGCAATGGTGGAAGGAAGAAGAGTGCGATAATCCATGGACTCAACATTAGTCATAAAGAATTCATATACTTATTGCAAAAATCTACAAGTTATCAAAGCAAAGTATTACGCGATGCTCCTAGGGGATAGATTGGTAGGAAAATACCATCGTCATCTCCCCGACCGCCACTCATAAGGAAGACAATCAATAAATAAATTATGCTCCAGCTTCATCACATAACGGTTCACCATATGTGCATGCTACAGGAATCACAAACTTTAACACAAGTATCTCTCAAATTCACAACTACTCAACTAGCATGACTCTAATATCACTATCTTTATATCTCAAAACAATTATCAAGCATCAAACTTCTCATAGTATTCAACACACTCATAAGAATTTTTACTAATCTTGAGTACCAAGCATATTAGGATTATTTTAAGCAAATTGCCATGCTATTTAAGACTCTCAAAATAATCTAAGTGAAGCATGAGAGATCAAAAAGTTTCTATAAAACAAATCCACCAACGTGCTCTAAAAGATATAAGTGAAGCACTAGAGCAAAACTATATAACTCAAAAGATATAAGCGAAGCACATAGAGTATTCTAACAAATTCCAAATCATGTATGGCTCTCTCAAAAGGTGTGTACAGCAAGGATGATTGTGGTAAACTAAAAAGAAAAGACTCAAATCATACAAGACGCTCCAAGCAAAACACATATCATGTGGTGAATAAAAATATAGCTCCAAGTAAAGTTACCGATGGAAGTAGACGAAAGAGGGGATGCCTTCCGGGGCATCCCCAAGCTTTGGCTTTTTGGTGTCCTTAAATTATCTTGGGGGTGCCATGGGCATCCCCAATCTTAGGCTCTTGCCACTCCTTGTTCCATAATCCATCTAATCTTTCACCCAAAACTTGAAAACTTCACAACACAAAACTCAACAGAAAATCTCGTGAGCTCCATTAGCGAAAGAAAACAAAAGACCACTTCAAGGTACTGTAATGAACTAATTATTTATTTATATTGGTGTTAAACATACTGTATTCCAACTTCTATATGGTTTATAAACTATTTTACTAGCCATAGATTCATCAAAATAAGCAAACAACACACTAAAAACAGAATCTGTCAAAAACAGAACAGTCTGTAGTAATATGTAACTAACGCAAACTTCTGGACCTCCAAAAACTCAGCCAAAATATGAAGATCTACGCAATTTGTGTATTGATCATAAGCAATTGAATCAGTATTTTATCACGTTCTGGTGATTTTAACAATTGTTTTCGTGAACAGAAAGTTTCTGGAAATTTCTGCAAGATCAAATAACTATCATCCAAGAAGATCCTATAGGTTTAACTTGGCACAAACACTAATTAAAATATAAAACACATCTAACCAGAGGCTAGATCAAATATTTATTCCTAAACAGAAGCAAAAAGCAAAAACCAAAATAAAATTATGTTGCCTCCCAACAAGCGCTATCGTTTAACGCCCCTAGCTAGGCATAGAGATTCCAATGATGCTCACATGAAAGACAAGAATTGAAGCACAAAAAGAGAATCATAAAGCATGTAAAAAACACATCTAAGTCTAACATACTTCCTATTCATATGCATCTTATAGGAAAATAAATTATCATAGCAAGCAAAAACTAGCATATGCAAGGAAGCGGAAAGAAACAATAGCAATCTCAACATAACGAGAGGTAATTTAGTAAGATAAAAATTTCTACAACCATATTTTCCTCTCTCATAATAACTACATGTGGGATCTAAAGTTGACACTCTTCCAAACCCACTTTCAATATTATTGCAAACAATATTATCAATCTCATATTCATCATGAGGATTAAATAAATTTTCAAGATCATAAGAAAAATCACCCCAATCATGATCATTGCAACAAGTAGTAGACATAGAACAACTAGCATCCCCAAGCTTAGGGTTTTGCATATTATTAGCACAATTGATATCAAGAGAATTTATAGTAAGATCATTGCAATCATGCTTTTCATCGAAGGAACTATCAAGTATGAGTGCAATAGCAACGTTCTCACGCTTAACATAAGGAACTATAGCAAATTCATCTTCATAAATATTGGCATCATGGCCACAAGAATAGCAAGCGCCATGTTCATCAAGGATATTTCAATCAGATCATCGGAATCATCATTATCTATAGATTCATGTGTATCATTATTTTCTTCCAAAGCAACGGTCATTCTCTCAATAAATTCTTTGACATACACATTATGAGCATAGTTTTCATAGCAATATTTAAGTATGTCAAAATTTTCAGATTCAGAGAGAGTAATAGCATACTTTTCAATCAAAGAAGCAACTTCATAAGCACCTTAAAAGCAACAAATTCTTCAATTTGTTCGATATCATAGTAACTATAAACACCCTTTTCATAAGAAGATAAGATTTCATTTTCATTAAACTCACAAAGGTAGGGAAGGTGTTTTTAGGTTCTTAGAGCAACAAGTAAAATCACAAATTTCACAAAGATTCCAAGCATAACACAACAATCTGTTTATTTGATTCCATAAGAGTCTCCTTTTCGCACAAACGGTGACGACAAAATGAGCATGCTCATCTAAAGATTTCCCATCAACTAGGCTAATTGGGGTTTCAAAGATGAGCGCATAAGGATCAAGATGATCCAAGTAGAACACTTTAGGCTTTGTTCGGTTAATCCTCTCCCCGAGAGGATTGGAGGGGATTGGCAAGGATTGGTTCATATTTTGACTTAGAAGATGTTTAAATCCTCCTCAAACCCCTTCAATCCACTTGGATTTACACGCAACCGAACAAGGCCTTAAGTGGATCTATACCATTAGATTTTTAGCAAGCAAAGATGCAAGCAAATAGAAGGCACATGGTAACACAAGCAAACAAGAGGCAAGTGAAAAAGGGGCGAACGGAAAAAGAGGGAGAATAAAACAGCAAGGGTGAAGTGGGGGAGAGGAAAATGAGAGGCAAATGGCAAATAATGTAATGCGGGAGATAAGGGTTTGGGATGGGTAATTGGTATGTTGACTTTTATGAGACCTCCCCGACAACGGTGCCGTAAATCCTTCTTGCTACCTCTTGAGCACTGTTGGTTTTCCCTTGAAGAGGAAAGGGTGATGCAGCAAAGTAGCGTAAGTATTTCCCTTAGTTTTTGAGAACCAAGGTATCAATCCAGTAGGAGGCTACGCATGAGTCCCTCGTACCTACACAGAACAAATAAATCCTCACAACCAACGTGATAAGGGGTTGTCAATCCCTACAAGGTCACTTATGAGAGTGAGGTCTGATAGATATGATAGGATAATATTTTTGGTATTTTTATGATAAAGATGCAATGCAAAATAAAAGCAAAGTAAAGAGCAAAGTAAATAACTAAGTGTTGGAAGATTAATATGATGAAGATAGACCCGGGGGCCATAGGTTTCACTAGTGGCTTCTCTCAAGAGCATAAGTATTCTACGGTGGCTGAACAAATTACTGTTGAGCAACTGACAGAATTGAGCATAGTTATGAGAATATCTAGGTATGATCATGTATATAGGCATCACGTCTGATACAAGTAGACCGACTCCTGCCTGCATCTACTACTATTACTCCACACATCGACCGCTATCCAGCTTGCATCTAGAGTATTAAGTTCATAAGAACAAAGTAACGCCTTAAGCAAAATGACATGATGTAGAGGGATAAATTCATGCAATATGATAAAAACCCCATCTTGTTATCCTCGATGGCAACAATACAATACGTGCCTTGCTGCCCCTACTGTCATTGGGAAAGGACACCGCAAGATTGAACCCAAAGCTAAGCACTTCTCCCATTGCAAGAAAAACCAATCTAGTAGGCCAAACCAAACTGATAATTCGAAGAGACTTGCAAAGATAACCAATCATACATAAAAGAATTCAGAGAAGATTCAAATATTGTTCATAGATAATCTTGATCATAAACCCACAATTCATTAGTCTCAACAAACACACCGCAAAAGAAGATTACATCGAATAGATCTCCACGAGAGAGGGGGAGAACATTGTATTGAGATCCATAAAGAGAGAAGAAGCCATCTAGCTAATAACTATGGACCAAGGTCTGAAGTAAAATACTCACACTTCATCGGAGAGGCTATGGTGTTGATGTAGAAGCCTCCATGATCGATTCCCTTCCAAGGAGCTCCTAACAGACCCAAGATGGGATCTCGTGGGCATGTATAGGTTGCGGCGATGGAATTAGGTTTTGGCCCAGATTCGATCGCTTGGGGGTACGAGGTATATATAGGAGGAAGGAGTACGTCGGTGGAGCAACAGGGGCCCACGAGGTGGAGGGCGCGCCTGGGGGTAGGCGCGCCTCTACCTCGTGGCCTCCTCCTTTATTTCTTGACGAGGGTCCAAGTCTTGATCATATTCGCTCAAAATCACGCTCCCTAATGTTTCATTCCGCTTGACTCGCTTGATATTCCTTTTTGAACTCAAATAGGCAAAAACAGCAATTGGGTTGGGCCTCCTGTTAATGGGTTTGTCCCAAAAGTAATATAAAAGTGAATAATAAAGCCCAATAATGTCCAAAATGAAGATAATATAGCATGGAGCAATCAAAATTATAGATACGTTGGAGACGATCACGCTACCGCACAGCATGTGCCTTATGACATGACCGACGAGCAAAACGGTTATAGTGAAGGCCCAAGTGGACTCCCATTTTGGACCGAAACCACCACCACCGCCAAAGGAGAAAGTGCCCGAGGAAATCGTTGACCACTTTATTCGTATGGCTAAAAAACCAGCTCCCAAGCCTATTGACTCAGACTATGAGTGCCAAATCGTAAAGGCACATCGAGCACGACTACGAAGGAGTTAAGCTCGAGCTCGAGCCAAGCAGCTGCCAAAAGCGGAAAACCGCTCCTCACCGGGAGAACAAAGCGGTAATCGACTTCCGCCATTGTACCAACACATGCAGTATCGGTACCGATCAGCTAGTAATAACCGACACCATATAAGGTAGGTCAAGAGATCGGATGCATTGTAGAACAACTCCTAGGCTTGGAGCCAATGGAAACTTTTAAAGAGGAGGAGCTAAAACGGAAATATGTCCGCGGCGAACCTATGGTCAAGCCTAAGGAGGTCAAGAAGCTCTCAATGAGAATGTATGAATTGCATCAATGGTACATGGAAATTACCAAGACTACCAATCGAGAGTCCCTCATGGTGGAAGTCAACGAAGATCATTACTTCCATCAGCTAGCTCTGTCTGTGAGTATACAAAACTATTTCAGTTATTCATTCAAGACGCACTCGACAAATCTATCGTCAGTTGCTATTGTCTGTAAGTGATTTCTTTCTATAATTTAAGTCGCAAGCTAGCTGTGTAGTGCTCTCGTTGATCATTACCTGTAATTATCATCACTATATTATTTTCTATGGTATTATGCAGGATGAAGATGTATGAAATGAAAAAAGCTGGACGCTATGGCATTGGGTTCATTTACCCAAATACCATTAACGAAGAGACATGGACATATGAATGGTATAAAGCGTATGGAGAAAACATGCTAGAGTTTTTGAAGCGCCTCAATAGCAATCCAGATATACTACTTCCTTACAACTTCTGGTGAGTCACACTATCTTCTACTACAAATTCTGGTTTTGCTTACTAGCTAGATGTTAATAAGTGTATAGGGTTTAGGGTAGTTGAGGAGTGTTATGCATATGCCCGCTTAATTTATACATGCAAACGCATGCAGCTACCACTTGATCTTGTTAATCATTAAAGTTGAAGAAGGAACAGCTTGAAGTAATGGACTCACTACTTAAAGAACCTATTGACTACTCAATCATTAAGGGGATAGTGGACAGGTAATTTCAATCATTATTGAACTATAGTGGGCAGGTAAGGCGCTTAGTATGCAAAGCAAGTATGCGAAGAAGCAAGATGTCTTACTAACCTGGATTCGAGTTCTGTATGCTGTGGATTTGCTGCAAGGTGTCGATGTCATGGAGTTCTTCCGAGCCGAAGAAGGAAGCTCAACAGAGAAGCAGTTCTGGTCGCAACACCTTGCGCCAGAACATCCAGTGCCCTTCACCGATCAGCTAAAGCAGTTGGTCGAGCTCCATAGGGTGGCGGAACTGGCCATGAAGGATTTAATAATCCGACTGTTACTTTGGACTCATGAAGCGGCTGGTGAACGTGTGTCCTCGGCTGGACGTCATCAAGCGGTCGGTCTACATCGAGGGTGCATGCATGGCCTTCGCCCGCGTCAAGGTCTGGTGGGCGAAGATGGACGCCGTCAAGCTCGTGACCGAAGGGCCGCCTGAGGGCAAGGAGCACCGCACGCCAGAGCGATATTTTGATGACGTCCTGGAGGGGTCTCGCATTGTAGCGATGCAATGTGTGAAAGACATTATCTTTGAATGAATACATTCATGTTGTCTCTGCCATGTATGATGAAACAAAGTTGTTATGTAATATAATTTTTGTTATGTTTAAAAAATTTACCTCCTGTGCGGCCGTTTTGTATGAAATCTAAGAGTTGGCCAGTCGTCGGCTTCTGCCCCCACGTAGGTAGTACGGGGGTGTTCGGGATGGAATCTAAACACTCTTTATCCAATTGTTTGGTCCTTGAAGGAGGTGTTTAGCGCAACGAACCAGGCAATCAGACTATGCGGCTTTAGCACTCTCACTTAGCCATAGGAGTTTGACAATAAAAATGTGGGCGCAGCCCCTAGTATTCGAACTAGAATGCTATAAGCATCTGACTAGGTAAGTACCGATCCTTCGCGTAATGCGGAAAAAATCTCTATCGATTTGAAATCTCCGAAGAGCTGACCGGCTCTCGCCGCATCATGACAGTCAGTTTTCGGCTTTGTCTACTGAGGTGCTCCTTCGGGTAAACAAGGGCACAATCACAGTAGTGCTCCCTTTACTACCTTAGACGATATAGCGGAACGTAAGGTAGCAAGCACAGGAGCCGGGCAACCCAACTATTGACCAAAGACATGATTCGGAGCCAATGCATATAGTGCTAAATTCAGGGTGCCAAACTATACTATAAAAAGTGTTCGGACTTTGTTGCCATAGTGCGGGGCGTTGTGAAGCCCCTGGCAAATTGAAACGTACCAAAGTGTACGGGTGCTATCTGATAAGCTTATTAAAAGAAAGGGAAAACAGAAAAAGGAGTAAATGCAATGAGCAGGGGCCCTGAAAGTTGGGCCGCAAACTGTTTCCATTATAATTTGATTACTACGTCAAAGCGCATTGATACAAATAGTGCGATAAGCAACAGGCTATTTAACATGCCACGACCAAGGGAGAGCTGCGTGTGGGTCCTGGAAACAGGTAGAGTGGTCGTTAAAGAAACCACCTAGAAATTCCCCTCTACGTCCAAGCTGACTGCCGGCTTGGTGTATTTGTCCTTTGAAAGGACCTGCGATCAAGCCATCAGGGAAGGCCTGTGGAAAAGAAACCTGAAAATCAGAAAAGAAAGAGTGAAAGTATATGTGTCTGGGAGCAGTCAAACCGCATTGTGCATCACAAGCTAGTTATGCCTCCACCTGTGGTATTTTGAGTGCGTAGTTATGTACGCGCGGTGTGAATGCCGCCACTTCATCAGATCGAACGGAAGCCAAATTGCCGGCCGAGCTCTTGACGAGCCGAGCTGTCCTGTTGAGAGTAGTCCGGACCTCTTGATAGTGTCCGGGGCTCGGCCACCAATTAAGGCCTTGTTTGAAAAGGCCGCTCAGATTTCGCTGCTAGGGCAGCGTGTGCTCTCTGCACGGAGGGAGCATTCCGTATTTCCATTAACTGTTATGATGCCGCGTGGTCCTGGCATTTTGAGCTTGAGGTAAGCATAATGAGGGACCGCATTGAATCGAGCGAATGCGGTTCGTCCGAGCAGTGCGTGATAGCCGCCGCTAAAAGGGACGATATCAAGATTAGCTCTTTGGTTCGAAGTTGTCCGTGATCCAAGACAACCTCTAGCGTAATTGAGCCCGTACAACGGGCCTCTACACCTGGTATGACTCTCTAAAGGTAGTCTTTGTGGGCTTGATCCGTGATGGGTTAATGCCCATTTTGCACACTGTATCCTGATAGAGCAGGTTCAGGCTACTGCCGCCGTCCATGAGGACTCGCGTTAGGTGGAATCCATCAATTATTGGGTCAAGGACCAATGCGGCTAAACCACCATGACGGATACTGGTCTGATGATCCCGTCGATCAAAAGTGATCGGGCATGACGACCATGGATTAAATTTTGGGGTGACTGGCTCTATCGCTGAGACGTTTCGAAAAGGCTATGCCCCCCTTGGGGATGTGTAGCATATATCATGTTCACCGCTTTAACCTGGGGAAACTTTTGTCCGCCGTGTTCGGTTGTCGGGCTCGTCATCGCCCTCGCTTGCTATCCCTTTTCTTTGTTCTCGCATTTAACTTGTCGGCCTGTTTAAAACCCAACAATCTCTGGTATGATTGGCTGGTTTGCCTAGGTGCCATGGATCCGCAAGGACGATCGAGTATGCAGTCCAGATGGATTGTCCCGATTGTTTCTTTTATATGGCTTCTTCCGCTGACCGGACTTGGAGCCACCGAATCCGGCGCTGACTGTCGTGGTCATCGGTGTTGTCACCATTGCTTCGTGTTTGTGTCCGCCATGCCGGAGCTTGCTGCTATTTTTGACCTCGGGATGCCTGCTTTCGCTTCAGATTTTTGCTACGGGCCAGTTAGCTATCCTCACCCACACAAAGCGGGTCATGAGTGTCGTGAGGGCTGCCATGGGCTTCGGCTTTTCCTGGCCGAGGTGGCGGGCGAGCCATTCGTCACAGATGCTATGTTTAAAGGCTGCTAGGGCTTCGGCATCCGGACAGCCGACGATCTGGTTCTTTTTAGTTAGGAACCTAGTCCAGAATTTCCTGGCTGACTCTCCAGGCTGTTGAACTATGTGACTTAAGTCATCATCCCCGTGGCCGGACATATGTACCTTGGAAGTTGTCAAGGAAGGCTTTTAAAGTCCTCCTAGCTGCCAATAGAATTTTCAGCAGACTTTTTAACCAAAGGTCGAGCTGGCCCTTTGAGTTTTAGTGGGAGGTATTTGACGGCGTGAAGATCATCTCCGCGGGCCATATGGATGTGGAGAATAAAATCCCCGATCCATACCGCGGGATCGGTTGTTCCATCGTATGATTCGATGTTTACGGGTCTAAACCCTTCTGGGAATTCCTGATCTATTACTTCGTTAGTGAAGCAGAGAGGGTGTGCGGCACCTCTATATCGGGCCGCATCGCGACGTAGTCTGGCGGAGTCCGCTCGTGGTTTTCTCCCGGCGGGCTAGGTTTGTCACGCTCAGATAGATAGACGCCGCCGCATGTCGAGGCACGCCCTCGCGATCCATAGATTGATCTTGTATGTCCCGCTCTACTATCCAGGTCCCGCCAAGGTCATATGTGTAACCCCGAGCTATTTTGTCCCTCGCTTTTACGGCGAGGTGGGCGGTCTAATGTTCGCTTGATTTACCGCTTATCCCGACCACGTGGTGGTTGGTCACCGCATTGTGCGATGATGTACGGCTCCGCCACCGCCATCGAACCGAGGTAGCAATTTGCGCCGGGTAACTTTTGGTTGGGCGCGAAGGTCGATTCTTCGCTGCCGTGACATCACCATCTATCGCTGAGCAGATCTTGATCAGCTTGAAGCTACCGCGCTTTTTTCAGCTTCTTGCAGTGGCTATTAGCCGACGCCTAAAGCGTTTTACCGAGAGGTTCCTCACGCACGATGACATCCTCGCTTGCCAAGGCTCACCTCATCCCCGAGGGTGGAAGATAAGTGCTGCCCTCCGAGTCATCGCTCATGGCCTGTTCATCGTGGCTGACTTGCCCATCTTCCCGATCGCCCTGCTCGCCGCTTGTTCGTCGGGATCTTCTTCGTTTTCGCACCGCAGAGTGTGATCGCCTCCGTGCCGGTGTTCCTGCCCTTGCTGCGGCGGATTTAGAGCGGCGCCGCTAACGCCAAAGACTTTGGTTGTGTCTTGGGAGGCTCGCCCTCGATCGGCTTTTCCTTGTCCTCGCCGTTATTCTCTTTGGGTGTATCCACCATGTATGCGTCGTACGAAGAAGTGGTCGCTCTAGCGCCCAAAGAACGGCGGGTTTTGTCCATGCTCCTCATCTGCATCGCCATCCATACCGCCGATGTCTTCGAGTCGTAATCGAGCATGTCGGTTAAGTCCTTGACAAGAGCTATGTAGTGGGTGGCGGTGGGAAGCGAAATTCCCATCATCAGCCTCTAGTTCGAACCGATATAGTTCGCCAGAGTCCCCACTAAAGACATATTTTTTATGAGTTCAGACGCCGCCTAGAGGCGAAAGTGCCGAAGATGTCCGCTGCCCTTAATTCGGTGATCGATGACCGATCCAGCTCGACATAAGCGCATACACATGGTTCGTAACTTATCGCCGGAAACAAGTCCGAGGTTCCGAGACACGATATCGCCGAGGTTGGGTCTGCAGTATGCTCCAACGCCGCAGAGTCTACGGCTTCCGCGGGCGGGGTTGAGCTTCCCGCCGTCGGATGGCGCGGTTCAGTAGGGGAACGAGCAGAAATTCAAAATTTCCTACGAGTCACCAAGATCTATCTATGGAAATACTAGCAACGAGGGAAGGAGAGTGCATCTACATACCCTTGTAGATCGCTAAGCGGAAGCATTCAAGAGAACGGGTTGAAGGAGTCGACTCATCGTGATCCAAATCACCGAGATCCTAGTGCCGAACGGACGGCACCTCCGCTGCTCAACACACGTGACAGCCCGTGACGCCTCCCACGCCTTGATCCAGCAAGGAGAGAGGGAGAGGTTGAGGAAGACTCATCCAGCAGCAGCACAACGCGTGGTGGTGATGGAGGAGCGTGGCAATCCAGCAGGCTTCGCTAAGCACCACGGGAGAGGAGGAGGAGGAGAGGCAGGGCTGCACCAAGAGGGAGAGGTTCTCATGTGTTGGGCAGCCCCCAGGGCTCAAGTATTTATAGGGGAGAGGGAGGTGGCTGCGCCTCATCTAGGGTTCCCACCCAAGGGTGCAGCAGCCCTAGATGGGACTTGGGGCGCCAGGGGGAGGAGTGCCCCAAGTCAAGTGGAGGCCCTCCCCTTAGGGTTTCCCTTCTATGCGCATGGGCCTTGGGGGCTGGTGCCCTTGGCCCATTATGGCTAGGGCGCCTCACAGCCCATGCTACTGCATTGGACGTGGTGGAACACTTCCGACCTCCGACCCTCCGAATCCTTCGAACCTTCTCGAAGCTTCCCAGACAATACCAAAAACCCAACTTTTCCCGAGTCCAACAACAACTTTCCATATATAAATCTTTACCTCCGACCATTCCGAACTCCTCGTGACGTCCGGATCTCATTCGGGACCCCAACAACATTCGTAACCACATACAAACTTCCTTTATAACCCTAGCGCCATCGAACCTTATGTGTAGACCCTACGGGTTCGGAGACATGTAGACATGACCGAGACGTTCTCCGTCAATAACCAACAGCGGATCTGGATACCCATGTTGGCTCTACATGTTCCACGATGATCTCATCGGATGAACCATGATGTCAAGGACTTAATCAATCCCGATACAATTCCCTTTGTCTAGCGGTATAGTACTTGCCCGAGATTCGATCGCCGGTATCCCGATACCTTGTTCAATCTCGCTTCCGCAAGTCTCTTTACTGCCCGTAACACATCATCCCGTGATCAACCCCTTGGTCACATTGTGCACATTATGATGATGTCCTACCGAGGGGCCCAGAGATACCTCTCCGCTTACACGGAGTGACAAATCCCAGCCTCGATTCGTGCAACCCAATGACACTTTCGGAGATACCGTAGTGCACCTTTATAGCCACCCAGCCATGCCAGGACGCTTGGTACACCCAAAGCATTCCTACGGTATCCGGAGTTGCGTAATCTCATGGTCTAAGGAAATGATACTTGAAATTAGAAAAGCTTTAGCATACTAACTACGATCTTTGTGCTAGGCTTAGGATTGTCTTGTCCATCACATCATTCTTCTAATGATGTGATCCCATTATCAACGACATCCAATATCCATGGTCGGAAACCGTAACCATCTGTTGATCAACGAGCTAGTCAACTACAGGCTTACTAGGGACTTGGTGTTGTCTATGTATCCACACATGTATCTGAGTTTCCTATCAATACAATTATAGCATGGATAATAAACGATTATCATGAACAAGGAAATATAATAATAACTAATTTATTATTGCCTCTAGGGCATATTTCCAACAGCCTCCCACTTGCACTAGAGTCAATAATCTAGTTCACATCGCCATGTGATTAACATCGATAGGTCACATCGCCATGTGACCAAAACCCAAAGAGTTTACTAGTGTCTCAGAAACTAGTTCACATCATCATGTGATTTAGACTCAATGAGTTCGAGGTTTGATCATGTTTTGCTTGTGAGAGAGGTTTTAGTCAACGGTCCAACCTTTCAGATCCGTGTGTGCTTTGCAAATTTCTAGGTCATATTGTAACGTTGCTTCCACGCTCCACTTGGAGCTATTCCAAATGGTTGCTCCACTATACGATCCGGTTTGCTACTCGAGTCACTCGGATAGGTGTTAAAGCTTGCATCAACGTAACGCTTTACGCCAACTCTTTATCACCTCCATAATCGAGAAACATGCCCTTATTTACTCCAAGGACAATTTTGATCACTGTCCAATGATCCATTCCTGGATCATTCTTGTACCCTTTGATCGACTCATGGCAAGGCACACTTCCTGGCGGTACACAACATAGCATACTGTAGAGCCTATGTCTAAGGCATAGGGACGACCTTCGCCCTTTCTCTCTCTCGCCGTGGTCGAGCTTTAAGTCTTAACTTCATACCTTACATCTCGCAAGAACTCCTTCTTCGATCGATCCATCTTGAACACCTTCAAGATCATGTCAAGGTATATGCTCATTTGAAAGTACCATTGCGTTTTGATCTATCCCTATAGATCTTGATGCTCAATGTTCAAGTAGCTTAATACAGGTTTCACTTGAAAAACACTTTTCAAATAACCCTATATGCTTTCCAGAAATTCTACATCATTTCTGATCAACAATATGTCAACAACATATACTCATCAAAAATTCTATAGTGCTCCCACTCACTTCTTTGGAAATACAAGTTTCTCATGAACTTTGTATAAACCTAAAATCTTTGATCATCTCATCAAAGCGCACATTCCAACTCCGAGATGCTTACTCCAGTCCTTAGAAGGATCGCTGGTGCTAGCATACCTCTTAGGATCGACAAAACCTTTCTGATTGTATCACATACAACCTTTCCTTACGAAAACAGGTAAGGAAACTTGTTTTGACATCCATCTGCCAGATTTCATAAATGCAGCTAATGCTAACATGATTCCGACGGACTTAAGCATCGCTATGGATGAGAAAATCTCATCGTAGTCAACTCCTTGAACTTGTGAAAAACTTTTCGCCACAAGTCGAGCTTCATAGATGGTGACATTACCATCCACGTCCGTCTTCTTCTTAAAGATCCATTTATCTCAATGGCTTACCGATCATTGGGCAAGTCCACCAAAGTCCATGCTTTGTTCTGATATATCGATCATATCTCGGATTTCATGGCTTCTAACCATTTGTCGGAATTTGGGCCCACCATTGCTTCTCCATAGCTCGAGGTTCATTGTTGTTCAGCAACATGACCTTCAAGACATGATTATGCATCACTCAAGTAGTACGCATCCTTGTCACCCCACGAGGTTCTATGATGTCTATTTCGATTTACCGCTATCGCTTTGGGGTTATGCTTTAGAGACACGCCACATTCACGCTAAATAGGACATCAAAACTGCTGAGACGACGCCTTATGAACTGTGGTTTGGCAAGAAACCAAAGTTGTCGCTTAAAGTTTGGGGTCATGGCGTTTATGTAAAGAAACTTCAACCTGATAAGCTCAACCCAAATCGAGAAATGTGTCTCATAGGATACCCAAAGGAGATCAAGGTACACCTTCATCACATCCGAAGGCAAGATTTTCGCTGTTAATTGGATCCTCTAGAGAAGGAGTTTCTCTCGAAAGAAGTGAGGGAGGAAAGTAGAACTTGATGAGATAATCAGATTCCGCTCCCTATTGGAAAGTAGTTCATCACAAGAAATGGTTCCCGTGACAACTACACCAATTAGTGAGGAAACTAATGATGATGATCATGAAACTTCGATCAAGTTACACGAACCTCGAGGTCAACCAGAGTAAAATCCGCACCAGAGTGGTACGGTAATCCTATTCTGAAGTCATGTTACTTGACCATGATGAACCCACAACTATGAAGAAGCGATGGTGAGCCCAGATTCACAAAATGGCTTGAAGCCATGAAATCTGAGATGGGATCCATGTATGAGAACAAAGTATGGATCTTGGTTGACTTGCCCGATGATCGGCAAGCCATTGAGAATAAATGGATCTTTAAGAAGAAGACTGACGCCGATGGTAATGTAACTGTCTATAAAGCTCACTTGTTGCAAAAGGTTTTCAAGTTCAAGGGTTGACTACGATGAGACTTTCACCCGTGAGCGGCTTAAGTCCGTCTCAATCATGTTAGCAATTGCCCATTTTATGATTATGAAATTGGCAAATGGATGTAAAACCGCATTCTTGAATGGATTTGAAGAAGAGTTGTATATGATGCAACCAGAAGGTTTTGTCGATCCAAAGGGCTAACAAAGTGCAAGCTCCAACGATCCATTTTATGGTCCGTGTTTCTCTGAGTTGGAATAAACGCTTGATAGTGTGATCAAAGATAGGTTTATATGCATTTTGGAGAAGCCTCGATTTACAAGAAAGTGAGTGGAGCTCAGAGCATTTCTGATATTATATGTGGAATACATATTATTGATTGGAAATGATATAGAATTTCGGATAGCATAAAAGGATACTTGAATAAAAGTTTTTCAATGAAAGACCTCGTGAAGCTGCTTATATATTGGGCATCAAGATCTATAGAGATAGATCAAGACGCTTAATTGACTTTCACAAAGCACATACCTTGATAAAGTTTTAAAGTTCAAATGGATCGCAAAGAAAGGTTTTTACCCGTATAAGGTGTAAGATTGAGAAGACTCAATGCCCACCACAGCAGAAGATAGAGAGAAAATGAAAGATGTTCCCTATGCTTCAGCCATAGGCTCTATCATGTATGCAATGCTGTGTAATTCTGACGATGCTTAGCAGTAAGCTTGGCAGAAGGTACCAAAGTAATCCAGAGTGGATCATCGACAGCGGTCAAGAACATCTCAAATATTAGAAGAACTAAGGATATGTTTCTCGATATGGAGGTGACAAAGAGCTAGTCGAAATGGTTACGCCGATGTAAGTTTTGACACCGATCCACGATTCTAAATCGCAAACCGGATACGGTTTTTATTAAATGGGAGCCGCCAACAGCCTAAACAAAGCGCCGTATGGATCTACATGTGAAGCGGAGTACATAGAGCTGCTTCAAGCAGCAAATGAAGGAGTCTGATGAAAGAGTTCATTCCGATCTAGGTGTCATACCTAGTATCGACCATGAAGATCTTCTCGTGACAATATCGTGCAATTGCCTTGGCAAAGGAATCCAGATTTCACAAGAGGACCAAGCACATCAAAGACGCTTAATTCCATTCGGGACCAAGTCCAAGTGAGACATAGATTTGTAAAATACATACGGATCTGAATGTTGCGCATCTGACTAAGCCCTTCCACGAGCAAAACATGATCAGACCAAGACTCCATGGGTGTTAGACATTACTTTGTAATCTAGATTATGACTTTAGTGCAAGTGGAGATCAAGGAAATATGCCCTAGAGGCAATAATAAAGTTATTATTTATTTCTTATATCATGATAAATGTTTATTATTCATGCTAGAATTGTATTAACCGAAACATAATACATGTGAATACATAGACAAACAAAGATGTCACTAGTATGCCTTATTGACTAGCTTTAATCAAAGATGGTTATGTTTCCTAACCATGAACAAGGAGTTGTTATTTGATTAACAAGGTCACATCATTAGTTGAATGATCTGATTGACATGACCCATTCCATTAGCTTAGCACTGATCGCTTAGTATGTTAATGCTTTTCATGACTTATACATGTTCCTATAACTATGAGATTATGCAACTCCTGCCACCGGAGGAACACTTTGGTGCTACCAAACGCCACACAACGAATCGGGTGATTATAAAGGAGTACTACAGGTGTCTCCAAAGGTACATGTTGGGTTGGCGATTTCGAGATTAGGTTTTGTCACCCGATTGTCGAGAGGTATCTCTGGCCTTCTGTAATGCACATCACTAAGCTCAAGCATTGCAACTAATGAGTTAGTTGTGAGATGATGTACGGAACGAGTAAAGAGACTTGCCGAACGTAGATTGAACTAGGTATTGGAATACCACGATCAATCTCGCAAGTAACATACCGATGACAAAGGGAACAACGATGTTGTTATGCGGTTCGACCGATAAAGATCTCAGAGAATATGTAGGAACCAATATGGGCATCCAGGTTCCGCTATTGGTTTATTGACCGAGAGGTGTTCTAGGTCATGTTCACATAGTTCTCGAACCCGTAGGGTCCGACGCTTAACGCTTCATGATGCTTATTATGAGTTTATAAGTATTGATGTACCGGTTGTTCGAGTCCCGATGATCACGGACATGACGAGGAGTCTCAAATGGTCGAGACATAAAGATTGATATATTGGAAGCCTATGTTTGACTTCGAATGGTTCCGGTGAAATTGGGATTTTATTGAACACGGGGTTACCGAACCCCCGGGGGTATATGGGCCTTGATGGGCCCTGGAGGAGAAGGAGAAGGCCGGGCTATAGGCTGCGCTTCTCCCTTCCTAGTCCTATTAGGACTAGGAGAGGGGGCGCGCCTTCCCTCTTTCCCTCAATCCTACTTCCAACTAGGAGAGGGGGGAGTCCTCCTCCGGAGAGGACCTCCAGCGCCTCCCCTTGGGCCGCCACCCTGCCTCCTTTATATACGGGGCACCCCATGACACAAGATCACTGATCTTGCCTTAGCTGCAGTGTGCCCCTTCCACCATATTCCACTTCGTCATATCGTCATGAGCTTAGGCGAAGCCTCACCGAGAAGTCTATCGCCGGAGCTTAGCGAAGCCCCGCGCCGGTGGAGCATCAACATCGCTACCACGCTGCAGGACGGAACTCATCTCGAATTTTGCCGGATCGGAGTCCGGGATCGCCATCGAGCTGAACGGTGCGTAACTCTGAGGTGCCGACGGCGTTTGATCGGTCGGATCGTGAAGACGACGACTACATCAACTTGCTTATAACGCTCCGCTGCTTCTACGAGGGTACGCGGACACACTTTCCTCCGCGCGCCATCACCATGGTTCGTGATCGAGGAAAATTTTTGAAATTACTACGCTCCCCAACACTTTTCCTACCAATCTATCCCCCAGGATCAAGGAATGTCCGATGACTTGTGTAGAATTTTGCAATAAGAAGTGAGTTCTTTGCGACTAATGTTGAGTCCAGTTGATTATATACCACCTTCCATCATTGCTAGCCTCTGGCACTGTATCACATTTATCACCTTGAGAGTTAGTGCAAACTTCGCCGGCATCCAACCCCATGATATGATGTTCTATCACACATAAATCTCTCCTTATATCTTCCCCAAAATAGCCACCATACTACTTATTGTGGCATTTCCATAGCCATTCTGAGATATATTGCCATGCAATCTTCTAATTGCTTCTATTTATTATGACACGCTTCATCATTGTTGGCATTGCCTTGCTGATCATGTAGTTGATGATCGTATTTGTGGCAAAATAACAGTATAATTTATCACATGTCACCTTGGATTCACGTTCCATCCTGGTACATCACTGAGTGCACTGTTATAGAGCCGTTATTTGTTCTAGTAACGAGTTGTAATCATTGAGTTGTAAATAAATGTAAGTGTGATGATCATCATTAATAGAGCATTGTCCCATGAAAAAAAAGACAACAAAAGAAAAAAGAAAGGCCAAAAGAAAGCCCCCTCAAAAGGGGGGACAATGCTACTTATCCTTTTTCCACACTTGTGCTTCAAAGTAGCACCATGATCTTCATGATATAGGAGTCTCTTATTTTGTCATCACTTCATATACTAGTGGGAATTTTCCATTATAGAGCTTATTTGTATATTCCAAATGATGGGCTTCTCAAATGCCCTAGGTCTTCGTGAGCAAGCACGTTGATGCACACCACTTAGCTTCTTTTGTTGAGCTTTCATACATTTATAGCTCTAGTGCATCCATTGCATGCAATCCCTACTCCTTGCATCGATACCAATTGATGGGCATCTCTCTCAGCCTGATTAGTCACACAATGTGAGACTTTCTCCTTTTGTCTTCTCCACACAACCCCATCATTATATTCTCATTCCACCCATAGTGCTATAACCATGGCTCACGCCATGTATTGCGTGAAAGGAAAAAAGTTTGAGATTACTAAAGTATGAAACAATTGCTTGGCTTGTCACTTCCGGTTGTGCATGATGAGAGCATTTTGTGTACAAATGAAGCATGGCCAAACTATATGATTTTGTAGGGATAAGCTTTTAAGGTTATGTTATTTGATACGACATAATTAAGTTAGTTAGTATGCTTGAAGCATTATTATTTTTATGTCAATATTAAAACTTTATCTTGAATCTTTGACCGAAACATTCATGCCACAATAAAGAAAAAAATTACATTGAAAATTATGTTAGGTAGCATTCCACTGCAAAATTTTGTTTTTATCATTTACCTACCGAGGACTAAAAAGGGTGAAATTAAGCTTGGGATGCTTGATACGCCTCCAACGATTCATAATTTTATTGTTCCATGTTATTATATTATCTGCCGGATGTTTAATGGGCTTTATTATGCACTTTCATTATTTTTGGACCAACCTGTATTAACCGGGCGTCCAAAGTGCAAATTGCTGTTTTTTTGCCTATTTCAAGGTTTCTAGAAAAGGAATATCAAACGATCCAAAACGGAATGAAACCTTTCATGAGGATCGCTTTTTGGAACAACGTAATCCAGAGACTGAGTGGACGCTAAGGATGCATCGAGGGCGTGCCACGAGGTAGGAGGGTCGCCATCAGGTAGGCGCTTCACCGTGGGGCCCCTCTTGGCTCCAGCACCGACCTACTTTTCACCATATATACTATATACCCTCAAACATCCGGCAGAGCACCATGAAACCCTATTTCCACGCAACCTTCCGCACTCACGTGAGATCCCATCTTGGGCCTTTTTCCAAGCTCCACGGAGGGGGAATGATCACGAGGGCTTCTACATCAACACCATAGCCCTCCGATGATGTGAGTAGTTTACCATGCATCTTCGTGTCCATAGTTATTATCTAGATGGCTTCTTCTCTTTGATCTCAATACAAAGTTCTCTCGATTCTCTTGGAGATCTATTCGATGTAATTCTTTTGGCGCTTTGTCGAGATCCGATGAATTGTGGGTTTATGATCAAGATTATCTATGAACAATATTTGATTCTTCTCTCAATTATTATGCATGATTTGATATCTTTGCAAGTCTCTTCGAATTATCAGCTTGGTTTGGCCATTAGATTGATCTTTCTTGCAATGGGAGAAGTGCTTAGCTTTGGGTTCAATTTATGTCCTTTCCCAAGGATAAAGAGGCAAGGCACGATTGTATTGTTGCCATCGAGGATAAAAGATGGGGTTTATATCATATTTCTTGAGTTTATCCCCACATCATGTCATCTTGCCTAATGCGCTACTTCTATTCTTATGAACTTAATAATTTAGATGCATGCCGGATAGCAATGATGTGGAGTAACAGGTAGATGCAGTAATCGTCAGGTCTACTTGTTACTTAACGTGATGCCTATGTTCATGATCATGCCCAGATATTCTCATAACTATGCGCTTTTCTATCAATTGCTCGACGTAATTTGTTCACCCACATGTAGATTATGCTATCTTGAGAGGCCATAGTCAAACCTATGGCCCCGTCTATTTTCTATCATATTAATCTCCCGTCAACTAGCTATTTCTATCGCGCTTATTTTGCAATCTTTACTTTTCAATTATACAAAATACAAAAATATTTATCTTATTATCTTTATCGTATCTCACTTTGCAAGTGGTCGTGAAGGAATGACAACCCTTTATCGCTGGTTGCAAGGTTCTTGATTGTTTGTGCGGTGAACTAGGGATTTGTGTAGTCTTCACTACATTGATACCTTGGTTCTAAAAACCTGAGGGAAATACTTTACGCTACTTTGCTGCATCACCCTTTCCTCTTCAAGGGAAAACCAACGATGCTCAAGAGGTAGTATATAGTATTGTAAAACACCAGCAAAATGAAAATAATTAAATGGAAACACAAAATTAAATGAAAAGAAATCATGAACCTAAATCCTCCTCATCCTCTTCTAGACAAGTTGGTGTTACTAACCAATACTAAAGGTCTTCCCGCCTCTTTGCTACCGTCAAGACTACTTGGTGACCTCTTTAGTGATGGTTCGCTTAACTGACATTAGGGGGATCTTTAGTCTCTGACCTTTAGTGCTTGCCATAACCGCACTAAAATATTCTTACGAATCCTAAAAAGTATCCCGCTCGCACTAGTGGGCTTCAAAGATCCAAAAGGGTGTGTCACTTGTTCACATACCTGCATATTTGCAGTAAAAGGTTTAAAAGCAAAAGTATTATCCAAATGCAGTAGCTATCAGAGACGACATTTAATCAAAATGCATCCTCGATGGTAAGGAATTATGCATGGACCGGATCTCATTGAGAAAGGAAAGTGTTTGGTGGATTTGAAATGGTCAAAAGTTTGTATTCGAGGATAATTGATCTCGAGGGATAATCAAGATCACCACAAATCCCTTCAGATCCCGTGATTCGGCGGAATCCTAAGCTAATTGACCAAGATAACCACTGCTAGAACGAGAACCTCAGTGCCAGCAAAATGTTGAGGATGATTAGATTCCTATGCACAAGCATGAAGAAGATAACTAAATCACTTTGGATATTGAGAGAAACGACATGTTCTCTAGGAAATTCACTAGCGCTGATTTGTCCATGAGGAGAAAGCGTACCAATTATCGTAAACGACGACGCATAACATATGGAATATCATCATCTGATAGCACAAATCCTGCCCAAAGTTCGTCTTTACGTGAAATTAGCAACCAAATCCTTGAAGTTCTGACTAATAGAAGCAGCACCTCCCAAATTTATCTAATCATTATATTTGTGCCCCCACCGAGAAGATGGCCACCATGCTAACACGATGCATGTTTTCTAGAGCCCTTTTCCATGGTCTCATGAGAGGTATATGAACTCCCAAATTTAAACAAGATGAACATTGTTAAAAGAATGGTATGGTTGATAAAGATGTGTTTGGTAACCGATAACCCACAAGCATAGGGATCGCTACCATTTTAGGTGGAGTATTAACACAAATTTATTGATTCGACACAAGGGGAACCAAAGAATATTCACGGTATTAGCAGTTGAGTTGTCAATTCAACCACCGGAGAACTAAATATCCAAGAACACTAGGAAGGGGAAGGTCATGGGCCACAGGCCCCCCCCTTTCTTTTCCTCACCATAGCCCATCATAGTCGACGACCAAGGTTCCGTAACTCCTCAAGACTCCTAAGAATTTAATTTCCTGAGTATCAATTTTATAGACCATCAAACTTCCATCCCAACTACATCATCTTGCTTGCCGATCATCGGGCAAGTCAACCAAAATCCACACTTTGTTCTCATACATGGATCCCATCTCAGATTTCATGGCCTCAAGCCATTTTGTGGAATCTGGGCTCACCATCGCTTCTTCATAGTTAAGTAGGTTCATCATGTTCCAATAACATGACTTCCAAAACAGGATTACCGTACCACTCAGTGCGGATCTTGCTCTGGTTGATCTCTGAGTTCTGTAGAAACTTGATCTGAA
This sequence comes from Aegilops longissima, assembly GCA_021605205.1. NCBI lineage: Eukaryota > Viridiplantae > Streptophyta > Magnoliopsida > Poales > Poaceae > Aegilops > Aegilops longissima. The sequence goes on from CM038680.1 coordinate 645,960,286, forward strand.
GTTTCATGATCATCATCATTAGCTTCCTCCCTATTTGGTGTAGGTGTCACGAAACTGTTTTCGTGATGTACTACTTCTCAATAAGGGAGTAGATACATTATCTCATCAAGTTCTACTTTCCTCCCACTCACTTCTTTCGAGAGAAACTCCTTCTCTAGAAAGTTTCGAATTAGCAACAAAAATCTTGCCTTGGATTACGTGATAGAAGGTGTACCCAACTGTCTCCTTTGGGTATCCTATGAAGACACATTTCTCGATTTGGGTTCGAGCTTATCAGTTTGAAGCTTTTCACATAAGCATCATGCCCCAAACTTTCAAAAGCGACAACTTTGGTTTCTTGCCAAACCACAGTTCATAAGGCGTCGTTTCAGCAGTTTAGATGGTGCCCTATTTAAAGTGAATGTAGCCGTCTCTAAAGCATAACCCCAAAATGATAGCGGTAAATCAGTAAGAGACATCATAGATCGCACCATATCTAATAAAATGCGATTCGACGTTCGGACACACCATTACGTTGTGGTGTTCCGGTGGCGTAAGTTGCGAAACTATTCGCATTGTTTCAAATGTAGGCCAAACTCGTAACTCAAATATTCTCCTCCACGATCAGATCGTAGAAACTTTATTTTCTTGTTACGATGATTTTCCACTTCACTCTGAAATTCTTTGAACTTTTCAAATGTTTCAGACTTGTGTTTCATTAAGTAGATATACCCATATCTGCTCAAATCATCTGTGAAGGTGAGAAAATAACGATATCCGCCACGAGCCTCAACATTCATTGGACCACATACATCGGTATGTATGATTTCCAATAAATCTGTTGCTCTCTCCATAGTTCCGGAGAACGGTGTTTTAGTCATCTTGCCCATAAGGCACGGTTCATAAGTGCCAAGTGATTCATAATCAAGTGACTCCAAAAGTCCATCAGCATGGAGTTTCTTCATGCGTTTACAATCGATATGACCTAAGCGGCGGTGCCACAAATAAGTTGCACCATCATTATCAACTCTGCATCTTTTGGTTTCAACATTATGAATATGTGTATCACTACTATCAAGATTAAGTAAAAACAAACCATTCTTCAATGGTGCATGACCATAAAAGATATTATTCATATAAATAGAACAACCATTATTCTCTGATTTAAATGAATAACCGTCTCGCATCAAACAAGATCCAGATATAATGTTCATGCTCAACGATGGTACTAAATAACAATTATTTAGGTCTAATACTAATCCCGAAGGTAGATGTAGAGGTAGCGTGCGACTGCGATCACATCGACTTTGGAACCATTTCCCACGCGCGATCGTCACCTCGTCCTTAGCCAATCTTAAGCAATCCGTAGCCCTGTTTGAGTTGCAAATATTAGCAGAACCAGTATCAAATACCCAGGTGCTACTGCGAGTATTAGTAAGGTACACATCAATAACAAGTATATCACATATACCTTTGTTAACCTTGCCATCCTTCTTATCCGCCAAATACTTGGGGCAGTTCCGCTTCCAGTGACCAGCCTGCTTGCAATAGAAGCACTCAGTTTCAGGCTTAGGACCAGACTTGGGTTTCTTCTCTTGATCAGCAACTTGCTTGCTGCTCTTTTTGAAGTTTCCCTTTTTCTTTCCTTTGCCCTTTTTCTTGAAACTAGTGGTTTTGTTAACCATCAACACTTGATGCTCCTTTTTGATTTCTACCTCCGCGGCTTTCAGCATCGCGAAGAGCTCGGGCATAGTTTTGGTCATCCTTGCATATTATAGTTCATCACGAAGCTCTTGTAGCTTGGTGGCGATGATTGGAGAATTCATCAATGGCGCAATCATCCGGAAGATTAACTCCCAGTTGAATCAAGTGATTGTTATATCCGGACATTACGAGTATATGCTCACCGACGAACCGTTCTCCTCCATCTTACAGCTATAGAACTTATTGGAGACTTCATATCTCTCAATCCGGGCATTCGCTTGAAATATTAACTTCAACTCCTGGAACATCTCATATGCTCCATGGTGTTCAAAACGACGTTGAAGTCCCGGTTCTAAGCCGTAAAGCATGGCACACCGAACTATAGAGTAGTCATCAGCTTTGCTTTGCCAGACGTTCACAACTTCGGCGCAGCCCTTGCACCAGGCCCGGCACCTAACGGTGCTTCCAGGCGTAATTCTTTTGTGCAGCAATAAGGATAATCCTCAAGTTACGGACCCAGTCCGTGTAATTGCTACCATCATCTTTCAACTTTGCTTTCTCAAGGAACGCATTAAAATTCAACGGAACAACAACCGAGCCATCTATCTACACATCATAGACAAGCAAGATACTATCGGTACTAAGTTCATGATAAATTTTAAGTTCAATTAATCATATTACTTAAGAACTCCCACTTAGAAAATATCCTCCAATTCTCTAAGTGATTGCGTGATCCATTTCAACTACACCATGACCGATCATCACGTGTGATGGAGTAGTTTCAATGGTGAACATCAACATGTTGATCATATCTACTATATGATTCACGCCGACCTTTCGGTCTCCGTGTTCCGAGGTCATATCTTATATGCATAGCTCGTCAAGTATAACTTGAGTATTCGCGTGTGCAACTGTTTTGCACCGTTGTATTTGAGCGTAGAGCCTATCACACCCGATCATCACGTGGTGTCTCAAAGACGAAGAACTTTCGAAGCGGTGCATACTCAGGAGAACACTTCTTGATAATTTAGTAAGGATCATCTTATAATGCTACCGTCAATCAAAGCAAAATAAGATGCATAAAGGATTAACATCACATGCAATCAATATAAGTGATATGATATGGCCATCATCATCTTGTGCTTGTGATTCCATCTCCGAGCACCGCTCATGATCACCATCGCCACCGGCGCGACACCTTGATCTCCATCGTAGCATCGTTGTCGTCTCGCCAACTATTGCTTCTACGACTATCGCTACTACTTAGTGATAAAGTAAAGCAATTACATGGCGTTGCATTTCATACAATAAAGCGACAACCATATGGCTCCTGCCATTGCCGATAACTCGGTTACAAAACATGATCATCTCATACAATAAAATATAGCATCACGTCTTGACCATATCACATCACAACATGCCCTGCAAAAACAAGTTAGGCGTCCTCTACTTTGTTGTTGCAAGTTTTACGTGGCTGCTACGGGCTGAGCAAGAACCGTTCTTACCTACGCATCAAAGCCACAACGATATTTCGTCAAATAGACTCCGTTTAACCTTCTCAAGGACCGGGCGTAGCCACACTCGGTTCAACTAAAGTGAGAGAGACAGACACCCGCCAGTCACCTTTAAGCAACGAGTGCTCACAGCGGTGAAACCAGTCTCGCGTAAGCGCACGCTGTAATGTCGGTCCGGGCGCTTCATCTCACAATACCGCTGAACCAAAGTATGACATGCTGGTAGGTAGTATGACTTGTATCGCCCACAACTCACTTGTGTTCTACTCGCATATGACATCAACGCATAAAACCAGGCTCGGATGCCACTTTGTTGGGGAACGTAGTAATTTCAAAAAATTTCCTCGATCACTCAAGACCATGGTGATGGCATAGCAACGAGAGGATAGAGTATCCGTCCACGTACCCTCGTGACCGAAAGGCGTTATAACAACGCGGTTGATGTAGTCGTACTTCTTCCCGATCCAACCGATCCAAGTACCGAGCGTCACGGCACCTCCGAGTTCTGCACACGTTCAGCTCGATGGCGTCCTCGAACTCCGATCCAGCCGAGTGTTGAGGAGAGTTTCGTCGACCTGACGGCGTGGTGGCGATGATGATGTTCCACCGATGCGGGGCTTCGCCTAAGCTCCGCTACGGTATGATCGAGGTGTAATCTGGTGGAAGGGGCACCGCACACGGCTAAGGAACGATCTAATCGATCAACTTGTGTGTCATGGGGTGCCCCTGCCCTGTATATAAAGGAGGGAATGGGAGGGGCTGGCGGCCAGGAGGGGCGCGACGGGGGTGTCCTACTCCTACTAGGGTAGGATTCCCCCAAATCCTAGTCCAACTAGGGTTTGACCAAGGGAGAGGAGAGAGGCGCCACCCCTTCTCCTAATCCTAATAGGACTAGGGAAGGGGAAGGCTGCGACCAGCTATAGGGCCCCTTTTCTCTTTCCCACTAAGGCCCATCAAGGCCCATTGACCCCGGGAGGTTCCAGTAACCCCGGTACTCGGTAAAATTCCCAATTTCACCCGGAGTGATTCGGAGTCAAACATAGGCTTCAATATATCAATCTTTATGTCTCGACCATTTGAGACTCCTCGTCATGTCCGTGATCTCATCAGGGACTCAACAACCTTCGTACATCAACATCATAAAACTCATAGTAGCATCATCCGAAGCGTTAAGCGTGCGGACCCTACGGGTTCGAGAACTATGTGAACATGACCGAGACACCTCTCGGTCAATAACCAATAGCGGGACCTGGATGCCCATATTGGTTCCTACATATTCTCGAAGATCTTTATCGGTCGGACCGCATAACAACATCGTTGTTCCCTTTGTCATCGGTGCGTTACTTGCCGAGATTCGATCGTCGGTATCAATACCTAGTTCAATCTCGTTCTTGGCAAATCTCTTTTCTCGTTCCGTAATACATCATCTCATAACTAACTCATTAGTTACAATGCTTGCAAGGCTTTAGGTGATGAGCATTACCGAGAGGCCGGAGATACCTCTCCGGCAATCGGATGACAAATCCTAATCTCGAAATATGCCAACCCAACATGTACCTTCGGAGACACACTAATGTACCTTTATAATCACCCGATTCGTTGTGACGTTTGGTAGCACCAAAAGTGTTCCTCGGGCAAGCGGGAGTTGCATAATCTCATAGTCATAGGAACATGTATAAGTCATGAAGAAAAGCACTAGCAACAAACTATACGATCAGGTGCTATGCTAATGGAATGGGTCATGTCAATCAGATCATTCAACCAATGATGTGATCCCATTAATCAAATAACAACTCCTTGTTCATGGTTAGGAAACATAACCATCTTTGATTAACGAGCTAGTCAAGTAGAGGCATACTAGTGACACTCTGTAGGTTTATGTATTCACACATGTATTATGTTTCCGGTTAATACAATTCTAGCATGAATAATAAACATTTATCATGATATAAGGAAATAAATAATAACATTTATTATTGCCTCTAGGGCATATTTCCTTCACATACATGTTCCTATAACTATGAGATTATGCAACTCCCGTTTACCGGAGGAACACTTTGGGTACTACCAAACGTCACAACGTGAATCGGGTGATTATAAAGGAGTACTACAGTGTCTCCAAAGGTACTTGTTGGGTTGGCGATTTCGAGATTAGGTTTTGTCACTCCGATTGTCGAGAGGTATCTCTGTGCCTTCTCGGTAATGCACATCACTTAAGCCTTGCAAGCATTACAACTAATGAGTTAGTTGTGAGATGATGTATTACTTGAACGAGTAAAGAGATTCTACCGTAACGAGATTGAACTAGGTATTGATACCGACGATCGAATCTCCTGTAAGTAACATACCGATGACAAAGGGAACAACGATGTCGTTATGCGGTTTGACCGATAAAGATCTTCAGAGAATATGTAGGAACCAATATGGGCATCCAGGTTCCGCTTATTGGTTATTGACCGAGAATGGTTCTAGGTCATGTCTACATAGTTCTCGAACCCGTGAGGGTCTGCACGCTTAACGCTTCGATGACAGCTCATTATGAGTTTATAAGTATTGATGCACCAAGTTTGTTCGAGTCCCGGATGTGATCACGGACATGACGAGGAGTCTCAAATGGTCGAGACATAAAGATTGATATATTGGAAGCCTATGTTTGACTTCGAATGGTTCCGAGTGAAAACAGGATGTTATCGAACACCGGGGTTACTGGAACCCCGGGGGTATATAGGGCCTTCATGGGCCTCAAGGGAGAAGGAGAAGGGCGGCCAAGGTGGGCTGCGCCCCTCCCCCTTCCAGTCCGAATAGGACAGGAGAGGGGGCGCCCTTCCTCTTTCCCCTCCCCAATCCTACTCCAACTAGGAGAGGGGGGGAGTCCTACTCCTGTGGGAGTAGGACTCCTCCTCCTTGTGCGCCTCCCCTTGGGCCGCCACCTCCCCTTGCCTCCTTTATATACGGGGTAGGGGCACCCCATGACACACAAGTTGATCTACGGATCTTGCCTTAGCCGTGTGCGGTGCCCCTTCCACCATATTCCACTTCGGTCATATCGTCATGAGCTTAGGCGAAGCCTCGCCCGGAGAAGTCATATCGTCATGAGCTTAGGCGAAGCCCTCGCGTCGGTGGAGCATCAACATCGTCACCACGCCGTCGTCTTGACGGAACTCATCCCGACACTTTGCTGGATCGGAGTCCGGGATCGCCATCGAGCTGAACGATGTGCGTAACTCGGAGGTGCCGTGACGCTCGGTGCTTGGATCGGTCGGATCATGAAGACGTCGACTACATCAACCGCGTTGTTATAACGCTTCCGCTTTCGGTCTACGAGGGTACGTGAGACCGAAAGGTCGAACGTGAATCATATAGTAGATATGATCAACATAGTGATGTTCACCATTGAAACTACTCCATCTCACGTGATGATCGGACATGGTTTAGTTGATTTGGATCACGTAATCACTTAGATGACTAGAGAGATGTCTGCCTAAGTGGGAGTTTTTAATATGATTAATTGAACTTAAATTTATCATGAACTTAGTACCGATAGTATTTTGCTTGTCTATGTTTACTGTAGATAGATGGCTCGTGTTGTTGTTCCGTTGAATTTTAATGTTCCTTGAGAAAGCAAAGTTGAAAGATGATGGTAGCAATTACACGGACTGGGTCCGTAACTTGAGGATTATCCTCATTGCTGCACGTAAAATTACGCCCCGGAAGCACCGCCGGGTGACAGAACTGCTGCAGATGCCGAGCCGAAGTTGTGAACGTCGCAAAGCAGAGCTGATGACTACTCTATAGTTCGATGTGCCATGCTTTACGGCTTAGAACCGGGTCTTCAACGACGTTTTGAACGTCATGGAGCATATGAGATGTTCCAGGAGTTGAAGTTAATATTTCAAGCAAATGCCCGATTGAGAGATATGAAGTCTCCAATAAGTTCTATAGCTGCAAGATGGAGGAGAATAGTTCACAAGGAGCACATACTCAAAATGTCCGGGTATAACAATCACTTAATTCAGCTGGGAGTTAATCTTCCGGATGATAGTGTCATTGATGAATTCTCCAATCATCGCCACCAAGCTACAAGAGCTTCGTGATGAACTATAATATGCAAGGGATGACTAAGACAATTCTCGAGCTCTTCGCGATGCTGAAAGCATGGAGGTAGAAATCAAGAAAGAGCATCAAGTGTTGATGGTCAGCAAGACCACTAGTTTCAAGAAAAGGGCAAAGGAAGAAGAAGGAAACTTCAAAAGAACAGCAAGAAAGTTGCTGATCAAGAGAAGAAACCCAAGTCTGGACCTAAGCCTGAAACCGAGTGTTTTACTGCAAGCGATCGACACCGGAAGCGGAACTGCCCCAAGTATTTGGCGGATAAGAAGGATGGCAAGGTGATCAAAGGTATATGTGATATACATGTTATTGATGTGTACCTTACTAATACTCGCAGAGTACTGGTATTTGATACTTGGTTCATTGCTAATATTTGCAACTCAAACAGGAACTACGGATTGCGAAGATTGGCTAAGGACGAGGTGACGATGCTGTTGAAATGGTTCCAAAGTCGATGTGATCGCAATCGCACGCTACCTCTACATCTACCTTCGGATTAGTTTTAGACCTAAATAATTGTTATTTGGTGCCAGCGTTGAGCATGAACATTATATCTGGATCTTGTTTATTGCGAGACGGTTATTCATTTAAATCAGAGAATAATGGTTGTTCTATTTATATGAGTAATATCTTTTATGGTCATGCACCCTTGAAGAATGGTCTATTCTTGTTGAATCTCGACAGTAGTGATACACATATTCATAATGTTGAAACCAAAAGATGCAGAGTTGATAATGATAGTGCAACTTATTTGTGGCACTTGCCGCTTAGGTCATATCGGTGTAAAACGCATGAAGAAACTCCATACCGATGGGCTTCGGAATCACTTGATTATGAATCACTTGGTACTTATGAACCGTGCCTCATGGGCAAGATGACCAAAACGCCGTTCTCCGAACTATGGAGCGAGCAACTGATTTGTTGGAAATCATACATACTGATATTTGTGGTCCAATGAATGTTGAGGCACGCGGCGGTATCGTTATTTTCTCACCTTCACAGATGACTTGAGCAGATATGGGTATATCTACTTAATGAAACACAAATCTGAAACATTTGAAAAGTTCAAAGAATTTCAGAGTGAAGTGGAAAATCATCGTAACAAGAAAATAAAGTTTCTACGATCTGATCGTGGAGGAGAATATTTGAGTTACGAGTTTGGTTTACATTTGAAACAATGTGGAATAGTTTCGCAACTCACGCCACCCGAACACCACAGAAAATGGTGTGTCCGAACGTCAGAATCGTCGTTTTACTAGATATGGTGCGATCTATGATGTCTATTTCCGATTTACCGCTATCGCTTTGGGGTTATGCTTTAGAGACGCCACATTCACGTTGAATAGGACACCGTCAAAATCCGTTGAGACGACGCCTTATGAACTGTGGTTTGGCAAGAAACCAAAGTTGTCGTTTCTTAAAGTTTGGGGATGCGATGCTTATGTAAAGAAACTTCAACCAGATAAGCTCGAACCCAAATCGGAAAAATGTGTCTTCATAGGATACCCAAAGGAGATCTGTTGGTACACCTTCTATCACAGATCTGAAGGCAAGATTTTCGTTGCTAAATTCGGATCCTTTCTAGAGAAGGAGTTTCTCTCGAAAGAAGTGAGTGGGAGGAAAGTAGAACTTGATGAGATAATCAGTATCTGCTCCTTATTGGAAAGTAGTTCATCACAAGAAATGGTTCCTGTGACAACTACACCAATTAGTGAGGAAACTAATGATGATGATCATGAAGCTTCGATCAAGTTGCTACTGAACCTCGTGGGTCAACCAAAGTAAAATACGCACTGAGTGGTACGGTAATCCTATTCGGAAGTCATGTTACTTGACCATGGCGAACCTCACGAACTATGAAGAAGCGATGGTGAGCCCAGATTCCATAAAATGGCTGGAAGCCATGAAATCTGAGATGGGATCCATGTATGATAACAAAGTATGGACTTTGGTTGACTTGCCGATGATCGGCAAGCCATTGAAAATAAATGGATCTTTAAGAAGAAGACGACGCCGATGGTAATGTAACTGTCTACAAAGCTCGACTTGTTGCAAAAGGTTTTCGACAAGTTCAAGGGGTTGACTACGATGAGACTTTCTCACCAGTGGCGATGCTTAAGTCTGTCCGAATCATGTTAGCAATTGCCGCATTTTATGATTATGAAATTTGGCAAATGGATGTAAAACCGCATTCTTGAATGGATTTCTAGAAGAAGAGTTGTATATGATGCAACCAGAAGGTTTTGTCGATCCAAAGGGTGCTAACAAAGTGTGCAAGCTCCAACGATCGATTTATGGTCCGTGCAAGCCTCTCGAGTTGGAATAAACGCTTTGATAGTGTGATCAAAGCATATGGGTTTGTACTGACTTTTGGAGAAGCCTCATTTACAAGAAAGTGAGTGGGAGCTCAGTAGCATTTCGATATTATATGTGGACGACATATTATTAATTGGAAATGATATAGAATTTCTGGATAGCATAAAAGGATACTTGAATAAAAGTTTTTCAATGAAAGACCTCGGTGAAGCTGCTTACATATTGGGCATCAAGATCTATAGAGATAGATCAAGACGCTTAATTGGACTTTCACAAAGCACATACCTTGATAAAGTTTTGAAAAAGTTCAAAATGGATCGAGCAAAGAAAGGTTTTTACCTGTGTTGCAAGGTGTAAGATTGAGTCGACTCAATGCCCGACCACGCAGAAGATAGAGAGAAAATGAAAGATGTTCCTATGCTTCAGCCATAGGCTCTATCATGTATGCAATGCTGTGTACCGACCGACGTATGCTTAGCTGTAAGCTTGGCAGAAGGTACCAAAGTAATCCAGAGTGGATCATCGGACAGCGGTCAAGAACATCCTGAAATACCGAAAAGGACTAAGGATATGTTTCTATATGGAGGTGACAAAGAGCTAGTCGTAAATGGTTACGCCGATGTAAGCTTTGACACCGATCCGGACGATTCTAAATCGCAAACCGAATCGTGTTTTTATTAAATGGTGGAGCTGTCAGTTGGTGCAGTTCTAAACAAAGCGTCGTGGCGGGATCTACATGTGAAGCGGAGTACATAGCTGCTTCGGAAGCAGCAAATGAAGGAGTCTGGATGAAAGAGTTCATTTCCGATCTAGGTGTCATACCTAGTGCATCGGGACCGATGAAGATATTCTGTGACAATACTGGTGCAATTGCCTTGGCAAAGGAATCCAGATTTCACAAGAGGACGAAGCACATCAAGAGACGCTTCAATTCCATTCGGGACCAAGTCCAAGTGGGAGACATAGAGATTTGCAAAATACATACGGATCTGAATGTTGCAGACCCGTTGACTAAGCCTCTTCCACGAGCAAAACATGATCAGCACCAAGACTCCATGGGTGTTAGGATCATTACTTTGTAATCTAGATTATTGACTCTAGTGCAAGTGGGAGATCAAGGAAATATGCCCTAGAGGCAATAATAAAAGTTATTATTTATTTCCTTATATCATGATAAATGTTTATTATTCATGCTAGAATTGTATTAACCGGAAACATAATACATGTGTGAATATATAGACAAACAAGATGTCACTAGTATGCCTCTACTTGACTAGCTTGTTAATCAAAGATGGTTATGTTTCCTAACCATCAACAAGGAGTTGTTATTTGATTAACAAGGTCACATCATTAGTTGAATGATCTGATTGACATGACCCATTCCGTTAGCTTAACAGTTGATCGCTTAGTATGTTAATGCTTTCTTCATGACCCATACATGTTCCTATAACTATGAGATTATGCAACTCCGTTTACCGGAGGAACACTTTGGTACTACCAAACGTCACAACGTGAATCGGGTGATTATAAAGGAGTACTACAGGTGTCTCCAAAGGTACTTGTTGGGTTGGCGATTTTGAGATTAGGTTTTGTCACTCCGATTGTCGAGAGGTATCTCCGTGCCTTCTCGGTAATGCACATCACTTAAGCCTTGCAAGCATTACAACTAATGAGTTAGTTGTGAGATGATGTATTACGGAACGAGTAAAGAGACTTACCGTAACGAGATTGAACTAGGTATTGATACCGACGATCGAATCTCGGGTAAGTAACATACCGATGACAAAGGGAACAACGTATGTCGTTATGCGGTTTGACCGATAAAGATCTTCGTAGAATATGTAGGAACCAATATGGGCATCCAGGTTCCGCTATTGGTTATTGACCGAGAATGGTTCTAGGTCATGTCTACATAGTTCTCGAACCCGTAGGGTCCGCACGCTTAACGCTTCGATGACAGTTCATTATGAGTTTATAAGTATTGATGCACGAAGTTTGTTCGAGTCCCGGATGTGATCACGGACATGACGAGGAGTCTCGAAATGGTCGAGACATAAAGATTGATATATTGAAGCCTATGTTTGGACTTCGAATGGTTCCGAGTGAAAACAGGATATTCTGGAACACCGGGTTACGGAACCCCGGGGGTATATGGGCCTTCATGGGCCTCAAGGGAGAAGGAGAAGGGCCGGCCAAGGTGGGCTGCGCGCCCCTCCCCTTCCAGTCCGAATAGGACAAGGAGAGGCGCGCCCTTCCCTCTTTCCCCTCCCAATCCTACTCCAACTAGGAGAGGGGGGGTCCTACTCCGGTGGGAGTAGGACTCCTCCTTGTGCGCCTCCCCTTGGGCCGCCACCTCCCCTTGCCTCCTTTATATCACGGGGCAGGGGCACCCATGACACACAAGTTGATCTCACGGATCTTGCCTTAGCCGTGTGCGGTGCCCCTTCCACCATATTCCACTTCGGTCATATCGTCATGGAGCTTAGGCGAAGCCCTGCGCCGGAGAAGTCATATCGTCATGGAGCTTAGGCGAAGCCCTGCGTCGGTGGAGCATCAACATCGTCACCACACCGTCGTCTTGACGGAACTCATCCCGACACTTTGCTGGATCGAGTCCGGGATCGCCATCGAGCTGAACGTGTGCGTAACTCGGAGGTGCCGTACGTTCGGTGCTTGGATCGGTCGGATCGTGGAGACGTACGACTACATCAACCGCGTTGCTATAACGCTTCCGCTTTCGTTCTACGAGGGTACGTGGACTGACACTCTCCCCTCTCGTTGCTATGCCATCACCATGGTCTTGCGTGATCGTAGGAAAATTTTTGAAATTACTGCGTTCCCCCAACACTTTTCCTACCAATCTATCCCCCTAGGATCATGAGCGTAATGCTTGTTCTTTGATGACTTGTAGAATTTTGCAATAAGTATGTGAGTTCTTTATGACTAATGTTGAGTCCATGGATTATATGCACTCTCACCTTTCCATCATTGCTAGCCTCTTCGGTACCGTGCATTGCCATTTATCACCTTGAGAGTTAGTGCAAACTTCGCCGGTGCATCCAACCCCCATGATATGATATGCTCTATCACACATAAATCTCCTTATATCTTCCTCAAAATAGCCACCATACCTACTTATTGTGGCATTTCCATAGCCATTCTGAGATATATTGCCATGCAACTTTCCACCGTTTCATTTATTATGACACGCTTCATCATTGTCATATTGCCTTGCATGATCATGTAGTTGACATCGTATTTGTGGCAAAGCCACCATGCATAATTTATCATACATGTCACTCTTGATTCATTGCCCATCCCGGTACACCGCCGGAGGCACTCATATAGAGTCATATTTTGTTCTAGTATCGAGTTGTAATCATTGAGTTGTAAATAAATAGAAGTGTGATGATCATCATTAATAGAGCATTGTCCCATGAAAAAAAGACAAATAAAAAAAGAAAAAAAGAAAGGCCAAAAAAAAGAAAGCCCCCCCCCCCCAAAAAGGGGGGACAATGCTACTATCCTTTTTCCACACTTGTGCTTCAAAGTAGCACCATGATCTTCATGATATAGAGTCTCTTATTTTGTCACTTTCATATACTAGTGGGAATTTTCCATTATAGAGCTTGGCTTGTATATTCCAACGATGGGCTTCCTCAAATGCCCTAGGTCTTCGTGAGCAAGCAAGTTGGATGCACACCCACTTAGTTTCTTTTGTTGAGCTTTCATACATTTATAGCTCTAGTGCATCCATTGCATGGCAATCCCTACTCCTTGCATTGACATCAATTGATGGGCATCTCCCTAGCCCGTTGATTAGCCGCGTCAATGTGAGACTTTCTCCTTTTTTGTCTTCTCCACACAACCCCCATCATTATATTCTATTCCACCCATAGTGCTATGTCCATGGCTCACGCTCATGTATTGCGTGAAAGTTGAAAAAAGTTTGAGATTACTAAAGTATGAAACAATTGCTTGGCTTGTCATCGGGGTTGTGCATGATGAGAGCATTTTTGTGTGACAAAAATGAAGCATGGCCAAACTATATGATTTTGTAGGGATAAGCTTTCTTTGGCTATGTTATTTTGATACGACATAATTGCTTAGTTAGTATGCTTGAAGTATTATTATTTTTATGTCAATATTAAACTTTTATCTTGAATCTTTCGGATCTGAACATTCATGCCACAATAAAGAAAATTACATTGAAAATTATGTTAGGTAGCATTCCACATCAAAAATTTTGTTTTTATCATTTACCTACTCGAGGACGAGCAGGAATTAAGCTTGGGGATGCTTGATACGTCTCCAACGTATCTATAATTTTTTATTGTTCCATGCTATTATATTATCTGTTTTGGATGTTTAATGGGCTTTATTATGCACTTTTATATTATTTTTGGGACTAACCTATTAACCGAAGGCCCAGTGCAAATTGCTGTTTTTTTTGCCTATTTCAGTGTTTCGTAGAAAAGGAATATCAAACGGGATCCAAACGGAATGAAACCTTCGCGAGGATCGTTTTTGGAACAAACGCAATCCAGGAGACTTGGAGTGGACGTCAAGGATGCAACGAGGCGGCCACGAGGTAGGAGGGCGCGACCAGGGGGTAGGCGCGCCCCCCACCCTCGTGGGCCCCTCTTGGCTCCACCGACCTACTTCTTCGCCTATATATACTCATATACCCTGAAAACATCCAGGAGCACCATGAAACCCTATTTCCACCGCCGCAACCTTCCGTACCCGTGAGATCCCATCTTGGGGCCTTTTCCGGTGCTCCGTCGGAGGGGGAATGATCACGGAGGGCTTCTACATCAACACCATAGCCTCTCCGATGATGTGTGAGTAGTTTACCACAGACCTTCGTGTCCATAGTTATTATCTAGATGGCTTCTTCTCTCTCTTTGGATCTCAATACAAAGTTCTCCTCGATTCTCTTGGAGATCTATTCGATGTAATTCTTTTGGCGGCGTCTTTGTCGAGATCCGATGAATTGTGGGTTTATGATCAAGATTATCTATGAACAATATTTGATTCTTCTCTGAATTATTATGCATGATTTGATATCTTTGCAAGTCTCTTCGAATTATCAGTTTGGTTTGGCCTACTAGATTGATCTTTCTTGCAATGGGAGAAGTGCTTAGCTTTGGGTTCAATTTTGCGGTGTCCTTTCCCGGTGGATGAGGGCAGCAAGGCACGTATTGTATTGTTGCCATCGAGGATAAAAGATGGGGTTTATATCATATTTCTTGAGTTTATCCCTCTACATCATGTCATCTTGCCTAATCGTTACTCTATTCTTATGAACTTAATACTCTAGATGCATCTTTGGATAGCGATCGATGTGTGGAGTAATGGTAGTAGATGCGAATCGTTTGGTCTACTTATTACTGAACGTGATGCCTATGTTCATGATCATGCCTAGATATTCTCATAACTATGCGCTTTTCTATCAATTGCTCGACAGTAATTTGTTCACCCACAGTAGATTATGCTATCTTGAGAGAAGCCACTAGTCAAACCTATGGCCCTCGGGTCTATTTTCTATCATATTAATCTCCCGTCAACTAGCTATTTCTATCGCCGTTTATTTTGCAATCTTTACTTTTCAATCTATACAACAAAAATACCAAAAATATTTATCTTATTATCTTTATCAGATCTCACTTTTGCAAGTGGCCGTGAAGGGATTGACAACCCCTTTATCGCGTTGGTTGCAAGGTTCTTGATTGTTTGTGCAGGAACGAGGGATTTGTGTGTAGTCTTCTACTACATTGATACCTTGGTTCTAAAAAACTGAGGGAAATACTTACGCTACTTTGCTGCATCACCCTTTCCTCTTCAAGGGAAAACCAACGCATGCTCAAGAGGTAGCATAGTATTGTAAAACACCAGCAAATGAAAAATAATTAAATGGAAAACACAAAATTAAATGAAAAAGAAATCATGAACCCAAAACCCTCCCAACCTTCTAGTACCGGTTGGTGTTACCAACCGGTACTAAAGGTCTCCCCGCCCCCGGCGCTGGCTCGCACCACGTGGTGACCCTTTAGTGATGGTTCGTGCTTAACCGATACTAAAGGGGGGGACCTTTAGTCCCCCACCCTTTAGTGCCGGTTACAGAACCGGCACTAAAAGGCCTTACGAACCGGTGCTATATCCCGGTTCTGCACTAGTGGGGCTTCAAAGATCCAAAAGGGTGTGTCACTTGTTCACATACCCAGACAGCTTGTGCAAAGGTTTTAAAAGCAAAGTATTATCCAAATGCAGAGCTAACAGAGACGACATTTAATCAAAAATGCATCCTCAGATGGTAAGGAATTATGCATGGACTGGATCTCATTGAGAAAGGAAAGTGTTTGGTGGATTTGAAATGGTCGAAAAGTTTGTATCTGGAGGGATAATTGGATCTCGAGGGATAACCGAAGATCACCACAACCCTACTAGATCCCAGATTCGATGGAACTCTAAGCTAATTGACCAAGATAACCACTGCTAGAACGAGAACCTTGTGCACGCCATAAAATGTTGAGGATGTGATTAGGATTCCTATGCACAAGCATGAAGAAGATAACTAAATCACTTGGATATTGGAGAGAAACGACATGTTCTCTGCATTCCAGTTGGCAGTTGATTTTGTCCATGAGGAGAAAGTTGCAGGTACCAACATTATCAGAAACGACGACGACAACATATGGAATATCATCATCTTGATAGCACAAATCCTGCCCAAAGTTCGTGTCTTTACGTGGAAATTAGCAACTAAATCCCTTGAAGTTCAGACTAATAGAAGCAGGCACCTCCCAAATCTTACTCCAATCTGTCATATTTGTGCCCCCCACCGAGAAGATGGCCACCATGCGAACACGATGCATGTTTTCTAGAGCCCTTTTCCATGGTCTGCGAGAGGTATATGAACTCCCAAATTTAAACAAGATGAACATTGTTGGGAAAGAATGGGTGTATGGTTGATAAGATGTGTTTGGTAACTGATAACCCACAAGTATAGGGGATCGCTACCATTTTTTAGGGTGGAGTACTCAACACAAATTTATTGATTCGACACAAGGGGAACCAAAGAATATTCGCTGGTATTAGCAGTTGAGTTGTCAATTCAACCACACCTGGAGAACTAAATATCTGCAGCAGAGTGATCAGTAGCACAATAATATGATAGTTTGATAGCAGTGGTAACAATAGCAACAGTAACGGTAACAGTAGAAGTTTTGAGTCAGGACCCCGATCCTAAGTCACACCGATCTAGCATGTAACACATCATATCACTTTGCGGCCTCACGCACGGTATTCCCACGGGTGTCGCCTTACCATGGCCCGGGACCGTTTGCGCCTTTTGGCTCACGTATATGATAGTGTCGCTAGCATCCATATGACAAAGAACCCGGGCCGACATGGCTAGTCGTGAACCCAGAGCGGCGCCAACCTATGGGGACAGGCATACATGAATCACATCGAGCATGTCGGTCATCAACGTATATATTCGGGCTGTAGCACTGGGCTAACAGGACTCCGGTATCCCGGGCTGTAGCAGGCTAGGCAGGACTCGAATAACCCAGCGTGACATTTCCCGAAGGGACGTACATAGGAACGGCGAAACACATGCCGGCCATCAAGTGTCCAAGCGGTAGTCTTTGGGCTAGCAGGACTCCGGTGAACCGGCTGTAGCGGACTACTATCGCTCGAGGCACGAGACTACATTTCCCCATATGAGAGGCTGCCAAGGATAAACAACTAGTTTGTCGGATCCCACACATACCAAGCATTTCAAACATACACACAATATGCTCAATATGTGTAAATACGACGTGGCATCACAACATAACTCTACGACTCAGATATTATTCATTAGGCTCCAAGAGCGAGATATTACAAACATGGGTCTCATGACCCAACACTCGAAACATACAAGTCAAAGCACAAGCGGAAGCTAATCATGTCCGAGTACGCATAACTATAAATGAGAAAGGTGAGAAGCCCGACTATCTACCGAGATCTGCCGAGGGCACAAGATCGTAGCTGAGGTAACAAGCTAAACGTCAAGTCCACGCGGAACTACTAGCGAGACCGACGCCTCTCGCAAAACATAAATAAGCAAACGTGAGTACAATTGTACTCAGCAAGACTTACATCGAACTAACTACATATGCATCATTATCAAAAGGGGTGGTGGAGTTTGACTGCAGCAAGCCAGCTTTGACTCGGTGGCTATCCTGAACTACGATGCAAGTAACTCTTTTGAGGTGGCGCTACGAGTCCACATATTCACCATATCAATACACCACTATGGACCCGCTCCCGTCTCCCTACGAGAACGCCATCCATAGCACTCACGCTTATCTTGCGCATTTTAGAGTATCCACTTTCACTTGTCTATGAACTGATATAGGCAACCCAGAAGTCCTTCTCCGCGGACACGGCTATTCGAATAGATCATATTAAACCCTGCAGGGGTGTACTTCTTCACACACGCTCTCACCACTTACCGCCGTTTACACGACATGTACTCGGCAACCTTCAAGCGGAAGCCCAACGTGGGTGTCGGCCACGGCCTACCTAAACATTCAAGTCCCTAGTCCAGGTTTATCGCCTATTCGGGTTCCATCCGCAGGGAGTCCGGCCGAGGTTTCCCATACAGCCCCGAACGATGTGTGCAGGGTTCCCGAGATACCAAACGGGCACTCGGTACACCGGGCCACGGTGTATCTACCGCATCATAGCCCACCCCTAGGGTCAGCGCTACGCACGGCCTCCAACACATATCCTACAAACACCAGAAACTAGTTGCAACTCCTGGACAGAGAACAAGGATGGTTAAGAAGCCGAGAGGGTCCATTGGTTTCAGGCCCAATGCGTGGTAGTAACTGTATCATGGATCACAAACACAGAACTCAGTTCCTGAGGACGGCTGCAATGAGACAACCCACCATGTACTCCTACATGGCCTCTCACCGCTACCTTTACCAAATCGTGTTCACACACTTAGCTCTCACACAATAGGACATGTTCATAACAATTCCAATTCATTCCCGATGAATCGGACCGACTCAACTCTAAGCAATAGCAGGCATGACAAGCAAGCATAGATGAGTAGGCACAACATGGCTCAAACAATTCCTACTCATGCTAGTGGGTTTCATCTAATTCTTGTGGAATGACAGGTCATGCAAAGGATCAAGGGTTCAGCTACCGCAGCAAGTAACACATGAGTCGTTGTTGTCCTAATGTAGTAAAATAGAGCAGGAGCGAGAGAGTGGGATTATATCGGAATGAACAAGGGGGTTTTGCTTGCCTGGCACTTCTGAAGATAATATAGTTCTTCATCGGTGTCATCGATTTCATCGTCGATACATCGCTCTCGGAGGGACAAACACCGCAATCGAGAAAGAACACAATCAATGCAATGCACATATATGATGCATGATCATGTTAAGGAACTGAATTCACCTAATGCAATATCTAGCCAGGTTAATTGGAGTGGAACTCAAGCAAGAACAAATTCCAACTCCAAATGCTAGTTCATAGATTACCCTAATCATGATTCATCCTATTCAGTGAGGTTAACTTGTTCAAACATGCATGATCATGGCATAAACAGATTCTTCATATTTTTCTGATCATTTTTCATATATAAATTATTTCAATCCGAGTTACGGTTGAATTTCTATGATTTATTGAAATTTAGGGCATTTTCTGGAATTTCCTGAATTAAACTAAATCCAGAAAATGATTATGGCGTCAGCACCACGTCAGGGTGACGTCAGCAGATCAACTGGGCGCCCCAGGTCAAACCTGACCTGTGGGTCCCGCGTGTCAGTGGCACAACTATTTAACCCAGTTATTTAGCCTTAGGTTAATTCTAACTGAACTGTTTGTGGGGCCGGGGCCCACTAGTCAGCGACTAACTAGCTAACTAACCTAGGTTAATTAGTGTTAAGCTAATACTAACTAAAATGTTAGGGGGTGGCCCACACATGGACGCACGGGAGGTCAAATCATGGTCAACCCCGGTCAACTCGCCGGAGTTGACCGCGGCTCGTCGCCGCGGAGCCGTAGACAGCGGAGGTGCAGTTTTCCTCCTCCGTGACCAAATGACCGCGAGGGCGTCTATGTGACGCGGCGCTTCGTCCGTGTCGAGTAGTGGCAGCGGCTGGGCCTAAGATGGCCGGAGTCGTCACCGGCGTCGACCGTGGTGGTCGCCGAGCTCGAGCGAGCTTCGGGTCGGCCTTCGGTGGCCGGGAGGCTCGTCGAGGCACCTCGTGATCTATGCAGCGCAGGAGAAGGTGAGCACGACAGCCGGGCCACTAGGTGGCGGAGGCACGCCGGCGGCGGTCCAGCGGCGGCGGGTTTGATCCACAGTGGGAATGGTGGCTAGAGGGGAGAACGAGTCGGGAAGAGGGGAAGCGACGGAGGAGCTCACGGCGGGTGCGGCGATGGCATCGGCGAGCTCGGGAGGCACCGAGCCGACGAATCGGGCGGCGGCGACCGGCGGGTCGAGGAGGGGAAAAGCGGCGGGCGGCGCCTGGGCTTCTCCGGTCGCGTGTGGGGGGGGGGCGGGGATGGAGTGGCGGAGCTGGTGGGCTAGTTGGGGAGCGAGGAGGCCTGTGGCCGCGGTGGTGGCGGCGGCGGCGATGAGCTCCGCTCGGTCGCGTGAGGAGAGGGCGGAGGAGGGAGAGGCCACAGGCGAGGGAGAGAGGATCGGTGGGGGTGCGTGGCGCTCGGGAAGCGTCTAGGGAGGAGGAGGCAGCCAGGCGGGGAGGAGGTGGCGGCGTGTGGCCACGCGCGGGCACGCACGCCCCCGCCACCTTGTCCGATGAGGAAGACGACAGGGATGGTTGCGGTGGTGGGCTGGGCTGCTACAGAGAAGGCCGTAAGTGGGCTGCCGTGAGCGCCAGTAGTCCTTCTCTCTCTCTTTTTATTTGTTTTAGTTTTCTAATTTTACGTAACTTTCGGGCTTTATTAAAAATACTAATGCTACCCCAAAAATCATGAAACTGGCTCAGCCTACTGTTTGGAAAATATCCAACAGCAAACATTTAAGTTTATGATTATTTGAGCATTTAAAATATTTTATAGTATTTAAATGCCCAAATGCAAATACCATATGAATTAATTCAAAAGTCCAAATGTCATGGAAAAATGTGCAACATCTCAGTTCTTGTTTCAAGATTTTTCCAAAATGGTGAACATTTTGAAGGCCATTTGGTTCATTGAAAAATATTTTCTTAATTGAACCTATTTGAATTGTTTTTGGTGCTAGGGCTTGGTCATCCCCATTTCAAATTTTCATGAAATTAAACATGATGCATGGATGCAATGCCACTGGTTACAAGCAAGCTCTAGGGCTGATCTGGGGCTGTGACATTTTGTAGTAATTGTAACAGCAGCAACAATAGTAGTAACTTAGCAAAGATCAATATATGAAAAGCGTAGGCATTGGATCAGTGGTGGATAATCGTGTTGGATTACATTCATCATGTAACAGTCACAACATAGAGCGACACGAAACTAGCTCCAATTCATCAATGTAATGTAGGCATGTATTCTATATATAGCCATATGTGCTTATGATAAGAACTTCCACGACATCTTGAATTACTAGAAAGGGGGAACTCGTCTGTCGAGCCAAGGACTTCGGATATGAAGTTATTTACATCAAGGAGGTCGTCCTCGGCGTAGAAGACCAGTTCGGGGGCTACTGGCGGTGTCCTGGACTAGGGGGTACTAACCTAGTCGGCCCGTAGTCCTCGGGCTGGGCCAGGGGCCCTCATTCCCATTAAGGTGGACTCTGGAAGGTACACGCCTGAACGTGACCAAGACTGCCTTTGCCGAAGACTTGATGTATACTCCAAGACATCTCCTGCCGCCTCCATGTGATCCCTCTAGATATCGACCCTGTAACCCTAGACACCCTACCTGGCATGCATATAGGTCATTTGGTTTAGCCCGTAGAGGGGACCGAATCACAATTACATTCACCTAGCCCTAGAGTTAGAACAAACTTACGATCTCGAGGTAGATCAACCTTGTACAAGATACATCTCCATCAATATTAACAAGAGCAGGACGTAGGGTTTTACCTCCATCAAGAGGGCCTGAACCTGGGTAAACATCGTCTCCCTTGTTCTTATTACCACCGATCTGAGATCCATAGCTCGGGACCCCTTACCCCGAGGTCTGCCGGATTTCACACCGACACTTGAGAACATGGTTTAGAGCATGTATTACCTCATCCAGGCTCAACCAGGCAACAACTGCAAAGGGGCCAAAATGGCTACATGCAACCAAACGCATCCCTGATGTTGGGAACTGACTACACTTAGGTCAATACTGCATGCCCTATGTTTAGTGCCGCATGATTGGCCGACAATTGGGGATTACTTCTAGTAGGATGGAGCAAGAAATTTTTGTCATGTGTTCCCTCATTGTTTTTTTTTTTGCGAGAAAACTTCCGATCTATTCATCAACTGTCAAGGTAGTACAAAGAACACCAGAACATCTAGGTTTGTAGACCACCTAGAGATGATACAAGCACTGGAGCGAGCT
Organism: Aegilops longissima; assembly: GCA_021605205.1. Classification (NCBI taxonomy): domain Eukaryota; kingdom Viridiplantae; phylum Streptophyta; class Magnoliopsida; order Poales; family Poaceae; genus Aegilops; species Aegilops longissima. The sequence goes on from CM038680.1 coordinate 645,982,473, forward strand.
GAAGGTGCACCGCCGTCATCACCCCTCCCTCATCGGAGCCGGGCAAACATTATTGTACTAGTAGACAGGCGGGAAGTTGTTGTGCTAAGGTCCCATAGGACCAGCGCACTAGAACAGCAACCGCCAGCGATTAAGAGAAGCCTAGATCGGAAGGATCCAACCTGCAGACACATAGACGAACGAAAACCGAATCCAAAAAGATCCACCGAAGACAAACGCCGACCAGATCCCACAAGATCCGTCGGAGACACATCACCACACGCCCTCTGGCGATGATAGAAACCTCGTCGAGACATGGGTTAGGCGGGGAGGACCTTATTCCATCTTCAAGAAGCCGTCTCCACCTAGTCTTCCTGAGCATGACACAAATCCTAACAAAACACCAAAAAACGAAGCCCTCCCGCCGGCAAGGGCCGGTATCCACCGCGCCTCCATGATCCAAGGACCATAGGAGACGAGGCGGACCGGCGGCGCCGCCGACGAGAGGCAGGGAAACCCTTACTGAGAGGTCGCAGGAGGTAGGAGCGAAGGGGTATGTGTCGCTAACAAGAGTAAATCAAGTGTTATGTCTAATTTCAAACTACCTTACAACAAGTGTCTTTTCGACAAAATCATACAAAAACAAGAGTACAACACGCAAATGCGGTGTGACAAACAAAAAAATATGATATTGATTATCGCATATATTGATTAAATTTAAAACGAAAGAGTGCAAGACATGCCAGTTGGATGGAATTGTAAAATTACTTATTTTTACTTTATTAATAGGTTAGTACAGAAATAACTTCATAGCTTCGGGTTACCTTCTCATCTTGCTGAAACATTGGGGAAAATGACAAGTTTAAAGTAAGGAGGTGCTAATTTCTGTAGAAACGTAGCAAGGAGGGGGGACCGTTCCTGATTAATATACCACATCCTTTCAACCATTTTTATTTTGGGCTAGACAACAATTTGGCAAACCAAGAATTTGGTTAGCAATTGAATAGCTACCAACCTATACTTTGTCCATCCCACAAAACTTGTTACAAGTTGGCAACTCATGGAGCTGCCAAATGTTGGCTAGCCAACCTTTTGGCCACGGACCAATGATGCTCTTAATTACGTAGTACTAGGAAAGAGTTGGCATAAATAATGATTTTGTTATGCTATGGATGTCGTTGTGCTAGATACAAAATCTATAACTTGTTATAGAAAAATAGCCACGTGAGCAAGGAGTGATTATTAACAAAACAAAAACATACAGGTAAAAAATCCTAACCATCCGAGCTGCCCTCAGTTCACAGCGTAAAAACGGTTTAAAAAGAACAGAATGATCGTGACCAACTTTCATACCTAAAATAGCCTTTGAGGGGGTCTTGGCGTTTTCGTTCGTTCACCGAGGTACGTACGTACGTAGCCATCCATCGACGCTGCAGCCCAACTAACTAAAACTCCCTGGCGATGATGAGTGGCATCCATCCATCGATCCATGATGGCACCACCGCCGACGGCGACCGAGCGGTGCCGAGTCAAACGACGAGAATAGTCGCCCGCGCGTGCCGTAGGCGGTAGGCCCTCCTCTCCTCTCCTACCCCGTCACCGGCGATCGGCGCCCGCCTCGAAACAGCCTCACCGCTCTATCTGTCCGGATCACGTCTCCACCCGACGACAACGACGACGAACCTGGGATCGGTTTTCCGTGTCGTGCGTCAGTGTTGACCCCTGCCCCTGCCCCTGCCCTTGCCCATCGGGACGAACATGAACAGGCCCTGCCTTTTGTCTCTCCGCACCGCACGCATTGACCTTTGGCTTTACTCGCTACCAGCTCCTCGCGTGAAGCAAAACGCGGGATGGGACGGCATGTGATTTGACCCCTACTACGCTTTTGGCCTCCTAGATTCCCCCTTAGGCTGGTCACTAGTCTAAGTTACTACATAATGTAAAATAACATGATAGTAGTGTCATAGATGGGTTCATTTATTATTTGTAGACTCATTTTATCTTGGGAAGCGTTATGTTACAGTAACATATTATGTTACCACCTCACATTAAATACTTGCCACATAAGCAAAAATTTCTTGAAATGCGCTATGTCACTAGCTAAGTTACTCCCATTATGACTAGCCTTAAAAAAACACTACCATGATCTTCTTTTTCGTACGCCGAGGTTCGATGTAGTAATAAGTTGACCAAAACCTAAAATGTTGGCCTATATCACTTTTTACAAATGTCTGCTTATGGAATCCGCTTTTAAATTACTTAAATTTTTGGACCTTCCTTAGATTTACCTCATTCCACTCTCGCTACTCCTTATGCTGGTTCATGTGCACCGACCCCTCCTACCTTTGAAAAACAGTCCACCATCATTTGCACACCCTCCAAAAATAATCTTTCGTCCTCACCGACAACGGTTTATCCGCCTCCTTCATGACCGGCACTTGGATACTTAGCCATCCTCTACCCACCGCCTTCCCCGACCTCTCCTCCCACTCTACCAAAACCATAATCCTAGTCTATCAGATCATGCTCCATGGTTTACTATCTAACCCGAGGAACCACTCAGTAGGAGTGGCCTCCGTAGAATTGGATGTTGGTTGCTCTTTGTTGCGGGATTTTGGCACGAACGACTCCGGGGATGATTGCTTCCCACCCACGGGACCCTTTTCTCCACCAAGAACACCTACTATTCTCGGAAGATTATCACATCAATATTTGTAGAAAATTGAAGAGTGCCACAAGCAACTAAATGGAAGTTTTAGGCAGCAAAAGAATCTACGCATAAAGCACTTATATAGTAATAATAATAAAAGCTAACCCGAAGAGGAAAGTGGAGAAGTCTCCGAAGACACGCCTCATTGCCTTGCGCTTGGTGGATGGGTTGGGTTTACAATGTAAACTCCACATCTTTGTTGGAGATCATTAAGGCTGTGGTGATAGGTTGGTGATGAAGGTAAACGCCCGCACCCCTCGTGGGTGCAGATACATGAATGATTGATAGCGGTGCTCAATAAGAGATAAGCATGGGAAGTGTGGTGCTAAGAAGACGTCTTTTTGTGGGTGACAACTCGATTAGACAATAGAGTCGTAACTCAAACACATTTATATTGGACTCATAGTTTTCAAACTCATGTGGGAATACAAGTATTTACTGCAAAAGTTCTTGTAAAAATTAAACACTAGTATTCCTTGATGTATACAAACTTTGTTTCCGTGTGGTCTTTATTAGCACCTTGAAAACAAAATGAGCAGTATAACATAAAACTATATACCTTTGCTCCATATATTATAAAACACAAAAAGTACGTAAAGTATATCTTAAAACAAATACGAAAAATATGACTTTTTCCTTTTCTTTCATAAAAAACTTACCCTAAAATAAAAGTAGAGAAGTCGTCGAAGGGGCGCCTCCTTGCTGTGCTCTTGGCGAATGGATTGGAATTACAAGGTAAACTCCACAACTTTTGTTGGAGATCGCCGAGGGCCTTGCTATGGGTTGAAGATGGAGGTGAACGCCTCACCCCTCGTCGGTGCAGAGACATAAATGAGCAAGAGAGCGAGAGTGTTGCTCAAGAAGAGATAAGGATGGCCAACTCGTTTTAACTGGAATAGACAATGGAGTTGTCACTCAAATACATTTCTCTAGACTCATATTTCGAGGAGTAGAACTATTCACCATAAAAATATTGTACTAGAAAACAAGATATTGATATTTTTTTTATCCACACGGTCATCTTTTCATGTGGCCTTTATCAGCAACTAAAAAACAAAAGGAGTAATATAACACAAAACTATGCACTTTTTTGTCAAAATATTATGAAAAGCAACAAAATCCCAAAAAACGTTTGAAAACAAATAAATAACGCAATTTTCTTTTACATTTAAATGGTCTCTGACACGTTGGGCCCACACGTAAGCCCAACCCGCAAAGCATCCGACGCCGTGTGATGTAATCTTCTCCGGGCGACGAGGAGAGTGAGACGATCCACTCGCCGGCAGAGGATAGGCAGCATCGCACGACGGCCATGTCGTCCTCGCCTCTGACCGCCACGCCCACCCCTCTCCTTCCCGCCAAGTCCAAGAACCCGCCGTCGCACCACCCGCTCCTCCCCCACCTCCCGCACTGCACGAGCCTCCGGGCGCTCGCCCAGCTCCACGCCGCTGCTGTCAAGTCCGGCCTGGGCGCGCACCCGGCCTTCGTCACCAGGCTCCTCACGCTCTGCACCGAGCATGGCGCCGCCCCGGCCCACCTCGCGTACGCCCGCCAGGTGTTCGACAGAATCCCCAGCCCCGGGGACGTCGTCTGGTACAACACGCTGCTGCGCGGCTACGCGCGCTCGGCCGACAGCGCGGCCGAGGCTACGCGGGTGTTCGCGCGGATGCTGGAGGAGGGCGTCGCGCCGGACACGTACACGTTCGTGTCGCTGTTCAAGGCGTGCGCGGCGGCGCGGGCCGGGGAGGAGGGCCGGCAGGCGCACGGCGTGGCCGTCAAGACAGGCGCTGCAGACCACGAGTACGTCCTGCCCACGCTGATCAACATGTACGCCGAGTGCGGGGACACGCGGTCGGCGCATGCCATGTTTGGCAGGGTGCCGGACGGGGACTGCGTGGTCTCGTACAATGCAATGATCACCGCTGCTGTGAGGAGCAGCCGGCCCGGGGAGGCGCTGGTGCTGTTCCGGGAGATGCAGGCCAAGGGGCTCAAGCCAACGTCCATCACGGTGACCAGTGTGCTCTCGGCGTGCGCGCTGCTGGGAGCGCTGGAGCTGGGGAGGTGGATCCACGAGTATGTCAGGAAGGCAGGGCTTGACTCCCTCGTGAAGGTCAACACTGCGCTGATCGACATGTATGGGAAGTGCGGGAGCTTGGAGGATGCCATTGGCGTGTTCCAGGGTATGGAATCAAGAGATAGGCAAGCCTGGTCCGTGATGATCGTGGCGTATGCAAACCACAGCTACGGCAGGGAGGCCATTTCACTGTTCGAAGAGATGAAGAAGCAAGGGATAAAGCCTGATGCGGTCACATTCCTAGGCGTGCTCTATGCCTGTAGCCATTCTGGCATGGTGAGCGAAGGGCTACAATACTTCGACAGCATGAGGGAGTATGGTATCGTTCCTGGGATAAAGCACTACGGTTGTGTGACTGATTTGCTAGCCCGATCAGGTCAGCTTGAAAAGGCTTATAAGTTCATTGACGAACTGCCGATAAAGCCCACCGCCATCTTATGGCGGACGTTGCTTTCTGCCTGTGGAAGCCATGGAGCTGTTGATCTTGGAAAACGTGTCTTTGAGAGGATTCTCGAGCTGGATGATACTCATGGTGGTGACTATGTAATATACTCGAACTTGTGCGCCAACACTGGGGAATGGGAAGAAATGAACAGGGTAAGGAAGCTGATGAATGAAAAGGGGGTGGTAAAGGTGCCTGGCTGTAGCTCAATTGAGATAGATAACAGGGTTCATGAGTTCTTCGCAGGAGATGGAAGACACCCACATGCACGCCGAATGGTTGATCAAGTGATTGAGCAGCTAAAACTTGTTGGTTATATCCCTAATACGTCCCAGGTCTTCCATGTTGAAATGGGCGAGGAGGAGAAGGCCACAAGCCTAAGGTACCACAGTGAGAAGCTGGCGATTTCTTTCGGGCTTCTAAATACATCTCCAGGAACTACTCTCCGTGTTGTTAAGAACCTTCGTGTATGTCCAGATTGTCATTCGATGGCAAAGCTTGTCTCTATGCTCTTTAATAGGCAGATCATACTCAGAGATCTAAATCGTTTCCACCACTTTGAGGATGGGGTCTGCTCTTGTGGAGACTACTGGTAGATTTTACAGACACAATTTTTGTACCACAATGCTCTATCCTTGTTGTGTCCATTCAGGTATGGTCAACTTGTATATGCATGCAAAACTAACAGATAACTGAAGACTATTTTCAAATACTAATGGCCCTAAACATTAATAACTATCCCATGTTTGTTACTGGATCTGTACTGTTTAGTCATACCAGTAGCCAAACCATAACTTCCTGACTGCCTGGGTCGCATGTTTTACCATGATCCTTGCAGAGCATTATATCTGTTATAGGTACTGCATTAGTGTATGCAAATGATCTCCTACGTTATTGTAAAGATTCTAAAATAAGGAACTCTATTAAAGATATAACCTGTTTGATAGGAAGTTGCCATGTGCATCATATTCTATGGCTGTGAGCTAATATATACTCCCTCCGTTTCAAATTTGAACTAAAACCACGACGAGTAATTTGGAACGGAGGGAGTAAGAGTCTATGGGCAGATTGCAGTACTGCTTCTTAGCATGAATGTAATTGATAGCTAACATGGGAGTCTGTATGCAGTTTATAGTTCTTTCAGAGCTGTAACAATCCCTGATATTTTCTTCTCTTTTGTTTTTCTTGTTCTCTCTGTTCCTGTTTCATCAGTGGCGCTTAACTTGGTTGTACCCAACTATTTATTTCCTCTTTTCAATGGAAAGATGTAACAACACTTGTGGTGTCCAGGAAAAAAAAGTTTCTTAGTTGCAATTTTTTTCTTGCCAAATCATAATTTGTATTAGCTTGTAAAAGTTGTTTAGTCAATTTGACGATCATACTATAGTCACCTTATTTATTGTTCATTGAACGATATTCCCACTTTTTGAATTATTAAATGCATTTCTTTGGTAGTTTGAAGTCTTACTGCAAATGCAGTTCGTACAAGTCATGGTACGGAGTTTGGGTTCAGGGACACCTTTCCTGCAAATTCTATAGAGGCTGTGAGTGAACTCTGCATTTTGCACATACCTTGCAAACTTGTCAGTTAATGGATATCCCACTCATTTTTACCATTTTCACATCCCCACTTGATGATGCACAACAGCAAATTAAAATCTTTTCCTGCCACCTTCTTTTCATATGACTAACATATTATGCCACACCCATAAGCCCAAATAGGTGATTCTGATGATGTTAGTTTGTTCATTTCATGATTGTTTTCACTCAGTTTCCCGAAGTTCATATTTTCCTGATGTATAATGATAAAACCATGCCATCTGGACCTTAAAATGTTATTAATATTATTTTATTGTTAGCACTATCACTCTTGCCCATGGAAAGAGAGAAAAGCAGATGTTTTGTCACTTTATTGTATGAATAAAGTTGGTACGCATTCTACAGATTAGCCTGATGATTTGCTCCAAATGACCAGATCCATGCTAGCAATGCAGATCAGCATCGTGCCCTGCTGTGGAGTTAGATCATATCTTACATGGGATAATTATCAGATAATAGAAGTAGTCGTAATGTTAAAATGTTTCCAAGGAAAGGAAAATACCAATAGTTGTTTGGTACACAACTCTGCCCCTCGAACTGGAAGGTCATCAGCCTGACAAAAGCAACATGAAGTCTCAGGTTGTGAATAAGTAGTTGTTTCTACAATATGGTTGAGCCTTCGATCCTCAATAGCCCAAATTGTTAGAAAAAATGTGGATAGCGCAAATAAGCTGTAAAGCAGAGTCACATGGGCTCTGTTCATTCTACGGAAGATGGTGTCATGACACCGAAAACACATATAAATGTGTCTAGTCAACAGTACCTTAGTTAATTGGCAATGAAATTTGAAATAGTCTGGCTGCTCCATTCCAGCATTGGAGGTTAAAATGTTGCAAGATTCTGACTGCAATGCAGATTCAACAAATCTTGATGACATATCTGGTAGGACCATCAGACCATCTGCATATCTTTATCTCTGTATGATGCTAGATTTTTTTACCTGATTTACTGGCAACATTTGCTATGTAAGTTGGTATTGCATGAGTTGATTGGTTCCGCTTGTACCTATTCAGGTGAAACTGGAGCATGGTCTGTAGTCTACTTGTATAGTATCACTGTTACACTCACATCCCATGGTTGAATTCATTGTTTTTGTAACATTTCTGGCAAGGGGATTTTGTGAATTTTTTTTGTGTGCTCACTAGAACTCATAGGAGATTAGGACACATGCAAAACTTTTTGGTAAACCTAATCTTCTACTGAATGAAATCAACACTTCATCATATACTGTACTTTAAGGTTCAGGTTGGTCATATATCTCTTTCTTGCATGTGCTGTCCTAATAAAACTCGTGGTATCGCCTACCAGTACATGTCTAAGAATAGTCATAACTGAATTAGATCTCAGACCCCATGTTCCTGCTACCAGCACGGAATAGTGTATCAGTTCGGTCTTCGGTATCATCATTCCAATGTTATGTCATAAATAGGGCAGCAAACCACGTTGTTTAGATGACTGAAATGAATGCTTGCCAAATCAGCCACCATTTATACATCCGGAGATATGTTTAGATTGCCGTGCTTCATTTAACTTGGTAGACTGACCTTGCCGTATGAACATGACAATGCAGTAGGTTACCTGCTATCTTGGTGGATTTGATTATCACATAACTTTGTCTGCACCTTCATGCGTAGTTACTTAAATAACGAGGTAAGAACGCCATCAAGCTCTCTTTATCAATTATTCTAGGGCAAGTTGCATGTTTTACTTGGTCCAACAGCTGGTTTTGTCATATCCATAGCCACATTTCCTTTTTCCTCTTCCATTATCTGCAAATATGTTCAGTATTTGCCTCGTTAACATACGCCAGCTTGTCATTAACTCAACCCATCAATGATGAAAAGGTCAGTTATGCCATGCTGCATGGCCACTAAGTTTCATGTGTTTTATTTCGACTTCTTGTACTAGCTATGTTCTTCAGTCGTACCATACATGTTCTTGCCACCATACATACAGTTCCTGTCGCTGTTGCCCGTCTCTGAAAATTAGTTGACATACTGTATTATATACTTGATAGACTTTGAAACAGTACACCGTAATCTTTCAGTTGCCTGAGCTTAGTGTGTTGCTGTGTGTGACAAGGTCAAGCTGCAAAATTCACATGGGTTGGGTGAAACCATGAAGCCGTCTTGTTCGAGCGGATTGCGGAAAGGAACCCCGGCCTGCCTGGAGCCAGCAAAGATGAAGGGTAGAAGAAGCTTCTTGCCCTTTGAGTTGATCAACCAACGAGTAAAAGAAACCCCTCTTTGCAGCTGGAACCCATGAACGGTACTCGCTTTTTATTAATTCCTCTCTGACCAATCGTTATCAAATGCGTTTGTGCCATTACTGTTCATAATTTGGTGGTACCCTAGCTAGAATCTTACTTACTTTATTGTCTATGTTTTTTTCCATTACTTGCTCCGTCCTCTGTTTTTGTAGCTTCCTTTTTCGACAAGGACATCCATATCCTTTTGAAATGGAGCTCTTTGGCAGTGTTTGATATCTGAGCTGCCAGATGGCATGATATTATGTACTTTTTATAAATCCCCAGGGTTCATATGTTTAACACTTTGGGTTATTTAGTTTAGCCGAACAGTCGTCTTTTAAACCTTTACAGAGAAAAACAGTGATACACTCCCTCTTTTCCCACTTTTAGCAGTGGTCCTAAGTCCCAACAACTAATTCTGAACTGAATTCTGACATAGCATGGCCCCTCAACTAACTGCATCCCAGATCGATCCAACTAATAACTACACCAAGTTTTTGCAGAAGTCACACCGCCAAATTAGCGCATTATTTTCGTATGATTATGTAGCGCATTATTTTCTTGAAATGAGGAGGGAACAGGTAAAGAACACTGAAATGATTCTTTGCCTTTCAGTTGAGTTCTGTAACGCAAATCTATCAATCCACTGTTATTTCATTGTTTCCGAAAAATAAAGATTACAGTATATACCAAATGTGTGCATTTTTACCCTTTCTCACGGCACAAAGGCAGCAAACAGTTACAAATTGCAGTATTGCCGTCTGCCACGTATCAGTACATCGGCGGTGGAGGCGCATACATCGGCGGTGGCGACGATTGCCCGTGCGCGGCACACTGTGCCGGCGGCCGGTGGAGGAACTCGATGCACTGCTCGCCGGGCCGCTGGTCGGGACGTCCGGCGATGCAGTTCTGCCGGTCGTCGATGTGGGGCACCTCGAGGCACCGGTGCGGCTCGCCGCAGAAGAAGTTGTGGGAGTAGGTGAAGTTCTTGAGGTTTGGCAGCGCGCAGATGCTCTCGGGGATCTCGCCGGCAAGCATGTTGTTCGCGACGTTGAGCTGCTCGAGGGCGCGCATGTTGCCGATGGTGTCGGGCAGCTTGCCGACGATGCCGTTGGAGCTGAGGTCGAGCACGGTGAGCTTGTCCAGCTTGCCGATCTCCGGCGGGATGCAGGAGGAGATGCCGCTGTTGAGGAGGATCAGCTCGTTGAGTGTCCCGGCCATGTCGCCGATGCTGCTGGGCAGGCACCCCCCGACCCGCGGCAGGTTGGCCAGCACGATCACCGACGCCGTGGAGCTGCTGAAGTTGGCCGGGAGCGTGAACTCGAAGTTGTTGTTGTTGATGAAGAGCGCGTCGATCTTCTTCTCGAAGATGGCCGCCGGCACCTCGCCGCAGAAGTTGTTAAACCTTCAGAGACGCCATGGACAGCCAGTGAGTTGTTAAACCTCTGTGAAGTGCGGTGCAGGAGCGGAGGTGCAGATGATGATGATGATGATGATGATGATGCGTGCGTACCTGATGTCGACGTACTGGACGTTGGGGAGGCAGAGGAGCTGGGAGGGGAAGTTGCCGGTGAGCTGGTTGTTGCTGACGTCGATCTCGTGGAGGAGGTGGAGGGAGCGGAGCGCGTCCGGGAGCGCGCCGCAGAAGCGGTTGGAGTTGAGGTGGAAGACGGCGAGGTCGGAGAGCAGGCCCAGCTCCTCGGGCAGCGTGCCGGCCAGGTCGCCGTGGTTGAGGTCCACGGAGGCCACGGTGCGCGCGCAGGGGTCGTCGGGCGCCGTCGCGCAGTAGACGCCGTAGTAGCTGCACACGTCGGGGCCGCACCAGTTCTTGGTCAGGTTCTTGGGGTCGTCCGTGATGGCCTTCTTCAGCGCCTGCAGCGCCACGTACGCCTTCTCCAGCCGCGAGTTGTTCGTAGCCGGCGCCGCGGCTGGCGGCGCCATGCTCGGCGCCCCCGCCGGCTGCGACGCCGCCAGCAGCAGCGGCGACGCCACCACCACCAGCGCCAGGAGCACCGCCGCCGTCGACCGCCCCATCATCGCCATAGGTAATGGAAATGGAATGTCTGCTGCTTCTTTTCTTGGGATTTGTGTTCTAGTATATGTCCTGCCGTGCGTTCAATTCGGCTTATATAGCCGGCCGGCGCCTTTCTCCGCTTATTATTCCTTGGGTGTTCGTTGGTGTCGAGTGCATCGTTTGTTCATGGCCTCTATGTTTCTTTCTTCCTCTTTCTCTCTCTCTCTTTGTTTAATGATGATGTCCGGGGTATCATTGGCGCGCATCCATGCAAACGCAAAATAAAACCAAAAGCTTCGGTTGACCGCTTCGTTTTCGTTTTCGCGACGCGATTTTGTTCATACTGCGCGGATTTTGGGAGTGGGTGATGGGTGATCATCCGTGTTTTTCCTACCTAGTAAATTGACTTTCGCTGTCGTGTGCCTTTGTACCCGACTCCTTGGCTCTGAGGCTGAGGACACGGTCAAAGACAGACTGATGCCTGCACTCAGTGACAAAATCCCACTGACCGTTTTTTTCAGAGTTAGTGGCACCAACAGAGCACACACATAAATTTATTCTGCATTTTGTTATTGGTGGAATGCACGTTGGTAAGATGCCTTCTCTTTATGAAGTTCTGCATTTCCTTATTGCTCATAAAACTCTTTGTCTGCTATTGCTTAGCTTCATTCATTAATTCCTCTCACTTATGGCCCATCGTGTTTGTTAATGGAAATCTCACCAATTCACAACGTCATTTCCTCGCAATGATGTTGATACATCTATCTATCTATCTGTCTACCTCGCCGGTGTTGATTATATGTGCTAATCATCTTCTTTTAGTGCTGAATCAAATGATGACCTGCCCAGGAAAAGTATCAGCACTGCTTCTATTATATATGATCCTTTCCTTTAACTTAACCTACGAGAAAGAGAGATATGCCTTTGGCTCTAGTTATTCCCCGTGTTTGTCGGTCTTTTTATCGAATCTTCTTTGGCTCTTGTGCTTATGTATAATATGCTTTCGCCACCCAATCAGCTCAAACCACCGAGAAATTATATGTGTGGCCTGCACGAATGTTGACGATGGGGGCTTCATCGATTCTTCCTGTTTGGCATAGTGCAGAGGCGCACCCTGTCTAGCCTTTTCCGTCTTGCATTCACTATTCGGTGCCGGTGGTCATCATTTTAAGCCACTGTTAGGAGCCTACTACTTCTGATAGGCATATAATATCTGTTATCCTAACCTTTTTTCCTGTGATGAAAAGCATCTTTTATTCCACCCTAGCTAGGAAAAATTCTTCTAGTTCTTCCATTGACATTTGGGTTCGTACTGTCGCCCGAAAACGAATATCGATGAACCGAATTCGACAGGATTTGAGGATGGTTGACATTTGACAATGCAAGATTATCCGTGTTCGGCTTGATGTTCAAACTCTTGTTAAGAACAGCTGGATACCCCCTTCGTCCTTCATCACGAGCAACCAGTGAACCAGAAAGTCTACCGAGGGAGTAGGAACCGTAGTTGTTGTACTGAAACTATGGGAACCATCATAGTTTAGCGACGAGGTCACGTCAGGCCCGTCTGCAGTTTTCTAACACCACGAACTGAAAACCATCGCCCGGCAGCTGTCGCGCTCGATCGAATCGTAAACAAAGAATCACCACAAAAATAGAATAGAAACCCAAACAAAGAGAATATCTAGGCAGGAACCGTAAATCGCAGGGAATATGTCCATGGCTGAAAAAATAGCACCCCTGTCTGTTGATGCAGAGTAGCATACATATACTAATAGATTGGCCTGCATGAGAATCTCTGTTCTGGATGGTGACTGATGTCGTAATGCAACCATCTCCATTAGTTAATCACATCCTAATTGTGTTTTGGGTCTTTGATCGCCGCGATTAGTTTGCTCTTAATCTCGCATGATTCTGCGGTTTCGTGTGCCGCGGGAACCTCGACGTCACGCACCGGATTCTGACGTGACCGGCGGCTGGCTGCTGCTGCCGTTAGTCGTCGCCGGCCGGCGGCCGCATCAGGTGGCACGTCGGGCTCCCTGGATCGGCCGTTGGTGTGGTGTGATGAGATGCTAGGTTGCTAACTCGTTTTCTCTAATGATTTGCGATGCATTTTATATCACCCTGCCTATGATTTATGATCACTTTAAATACTATTATTATTGTGAAAGGTCTACGGGGGGCTTGAGCTCACCTGACCACTTTGATTATATGCAATGTCTTCAACTACATGTCGTAATCCAGTACCGGTTCCTGATCGGTTGAGCATCCTTTGCCGGGCTTGATTAACACAAGAAACCTGTGTATCTTCTAATATAATACAAGTTTTATTTTGTTCAATTTGCCCTTTGTTCGTCATTTAAGCAATTGCATGTTAAGTGTTTGACATAACCATTTCAGCTAATTTGCTCCCCGTTTTCAATTGATGTATTCTCTTCTCATGTCTGCTGCATGTTTTCTTTGACCAAATAATACCCACAATGCTCAATTATTCAAAGGGGCCCCACTATCATTGGGGACGATTCTCTTCATGGGAACTAGGCAACTATAGCTATGGCATGAGGTTGTTTAACCTAAATGTTGTTGGGTGATGGGTCATCTAGATTCTGAGATGTATATATATGCTCCTTTGCTCATTTAATATGTAATATCACATTTCAGACATGTATATGTGGACTAGAAAATTCTGAAATTTATAGTTGTACAAAATGCAATAGCTAGTTCCCCTTTTTTTTCCCTCTATAAAGTTAAGCTTAAATACTCATTCATACATGGAGCTATGTTTTTTTCTTAGAAAAGGAGAATGAAACCCCTGCCTCTGAATCATTGTGATGCACACATCTATATTATTTAAAATGCAAGTAACATCATGCAGTATCCAGCACAACACAAACACACCAAGGAGAAAAAAGCCACAACCAGCATAAAGCAGGAATATATGCCTACACACATACTAGTATATTATTAGACTGCCATCCAAACCAGTTGAATGTATCCCGTGCGACATCTCCCATTGGTTGCACCCAAATACTATAGGCTTTTGCACTTCCACACTTTAAATGACCACGTAAGGATCCATCATGTATCTCTGAAAGTTCATATATGTGTTTTGTGTTGAAGAGAGCATGATTTAGACTTACAGTGGGCCCACATTGAACCAATAGTGATTCCAAGTCAGAGATTGTGAGAGGAGAATGTATCACATCCATGTGGTGCTACTGGTGCACTGGATGATGTAGCACATTTTAAAATGTTTGAAAAAACATTAAAAAAATCTAGCACATTAACACAATATCAATGTATGTTGTCATAAAATTTCATATAAAAAATTGAAACATTAATCGACATACAAAAATGACAAATTTGACATCAATGCGTTAACGGGCCAAATCTAAAGCCCAACCTATGTTATGTACAATTCAGTGTCGAATTTATCGTTCTTGTTATCCGAGCTATGTTTCAAATTTTGAGTTAAAATTTTGTGACAACACACATTGATGTTGAGTGAATGTGCTATTTCTTCAGAATTTTTCAAACATTCTAAATATGCTATAGGAGTTAGATGCACTGGGTGCACCAGATATTCTTCCACCATGAGAGGTAAGAGCACCTCCAACAGATGCCCCAAAAGTTGGTGCCATAAAATGGGATTTAGGTAAGGCGAGAGTAAATTTTTGGGCACCAAAAAAGTTTTTGTTGTAATAGATGCTTTAACATTGGTGTCCTAAAACTGAAACTTCAACTAAAAAGACATAAACTCATTGCACATTTTAAACTCTAGCTAGTATGAAATGCTGCACATTAAACATGCACGAAACTTAGACACTATCACTCTCATAGATCACTAGCAATACATTGTGATAAACCTAACTCTATGGCGTAGCGTGAGGCTTGAAGTAGTTGTCAAAGTCATTGTGGGATGAGATGTCGACCACCCCGGTGCCGAAAGGGCCAGCCTCGTGCTTATTGGTTGTAGATGGCTTCACCCCCTCCTCATCGGAGAGCTCCATATCTCGAGCTGGTCGAACAGCTCATTGACCTTGAATTTGATCCGGCGATCCTCCTCCCCATCTTGTAACTTCTTGCTCTACGCCTCCTTCTCCTTGAAGTATGCAATGTTGTGCGTGAGGAGCTCCAGATCGGCGTCAATGAGCTTTGCTATGTAGAGCACATCGTTGGCCTTGACGTTGCGTTGCGCCTCGGCTTGGCGGTGCTCCTTCTCCTCCTCATGGCACATGACCCGAATGGGAGGGACGAGGCATTCCGTGTACTCGGCCTTCTGGGGGAAGTTGAGCACCGCCCGGCTTTGGCCGTACCAGAGCGTCGTCACGTCGTAAGCCCACGGTGTCAAAGGTTCATAGCAACACTATGCATGGTTTCTACGGTGGCATCGTTCATCGTTGCTTTGAGATTCGTGCTACATTTAAAAAAATTGTATGATACATATATATGATTGGAAGCGCAAGCCGATGTAAACCTTGTCTCTCTCCAAAAATAAATATGTTACTTTTTTTTGTGAGGACACGCGTGTTGGAGGACGAGAGACGTGGTCTCTGCAGTTCCATGTCGAAGAAGACTGTAAAACGCGTGCATCTTGCAACTTGCGCATTGTATATGGAAACTTGTGCAAAACTGCTCCGTTGCAACTTGCAGGAGATCAGAAGCTTCTTTTTCCTGACGTTCGTTAGTTTGTCTTGGGTTTGCGTGCAGTCCGTCGTCAGTAGGAAGGAAAAGCGGGAGTCGACCATTTCCGTGACCTGAAGATTTGGTTGACGTGTGCTCAACCACTGCATGCTCACCAACCACTACTGCATGAGACCGAGACGGACCAGGTTGATCATTACATGCATGCATTTGTTTTTTTACTACTAGTACTAATTATACCGTGTTGCCACTGCAACTTGCACATCGTGTGTTTATCTTTTCTCTTGCGTATAATGTTTGACAGTTGTTGATGGTTGCCGACGGCAACAGTGACATCATCGTACGTGGAATGCAATTTCAGTGACCTGCTTGTACTACACGCTCGTCTAGCTGCAGGGGGCAGAGTGTCATACTCCACCTGAGAGCGCTAGCTTCCTGACTGCGGCAGCGAGCCAGCGCCAGAGTACGGACACTACCCCTTCTTGGCCGGCATCCACGGTTTATTCTTGCCTCACCTTTCACCGCCTCTTTCGATTATTTTCGCCTCACCTCCCACCATCCCACTTTCACTGGATTTTTTCTTCCTTCCATTAAAAAGCCAAATCCCACTAAAAAACTACACAATGAAAAAGAAACATGTACACCGCCACTCCTCTCGCGATCCAACTTCTCTTCGATCTTTTTCCTAGGGCGTGGTTGTGGGCCGTCACCGCCATCGTGGAACCAGGGTTCCCAGCCTCTGCCGCGCCAACGTCTTGCTCCTCTGCCGACTTCAGAGACCGCCGCCGCAGCTACTATCACGGAACCCCAGGTCAGGGGAGGACTCAAGGACCCGCAAAAAAAAGGGCAGGACTCAAGGGAGAGCGTGGTTGTGGGCCGCCGCCGCCGCCATCGCGGAACCCCAGAGCAGAGCATGGTCGCGTCGCGGGCAGCGAGGAGCAGCGCAAGGCCGTGCCGTACATGAAGGAGGAACACACGTATTTATGTTCTATTCGTCTTTGGATCTTTATGCTTCACCTATCCTGAATCATAGGTATGCTGATACATAGCTATACTGATGTTGTCAAATATTCCCTCCGTTCGGAATTACTTGTCTTGAAAATGGATGTATCTAGAACTAAAATACGTCTAGATACATCCATTTCTGCGACAAGTAATTCCGAACGGAGGGAGTACATATGTATACATACACATAACTGAATGATATTGTTGTGCATACATATTTGAACGTTATAGCCATACAGATACTTGAATGTTATAGCTATACAAATTGTACGGAAAAAGTTATACTACTTAAACCTGAATGGCGCCATTTTTTTACCATGCTTTGGTTGAAATCGTTGTTTGGTTCTCGGGGGAACAAATCTTACGGGGATTTATCGGGGGTGTATCTGGTGCACGGGGGCAATTGGTGCTACCGGCGCACCGGTCCCTTGTTGCACATTAAAAAATGTTCCAAAAAATGTTTTGAATTTTTGCGACAATGTTCCAAAAAAAATTCCAATTTTTTTTGATGTTGTGTCAATGTATGTTGTCACAAAAATTCAAATCAAAATTTGAAATCTTCCTCAAGATACAAAAATGACAAATTTGTCACTAAATAGTACAGGGGCATATTTGTCATTTTTTTATCTCGAGCAATGTTTTGAATTTTGATTTGAATTTTTAGGACTATATACATTGATGTTGTGTATGTTGTCACAAAAATTCAAATCAAAATTTGAGACCTTGCTTGAGATAAAAAAGATGATGAATTTGACACTGTACTATTTAACAACCACATGAAAACAAATATATGAATTCAATATTTTCCCATCTCCAAAATAACAACTCGTGTATATAACAAAAGCTAACCGGATGGATTTATCCAAGTTGCATATACATGCTTTACATGTGGATAAGGCTAAAACTCGAAGTCAACAAAGTTCTACTAAAAAGTTTCTCTTCTATCAAATTGCTCTTTTTACTAAAATAAGTAAGGAAAAAAAACTAATATATTATTTTGTACTAAGCATTAATTTTGTTTTTAACTGTAACCAATGATTTATTTATATAATTAGGGACGCATAAAATCGTTATACATAAGATAAGTACAACTAGTTTCATATTATTTTCTCTACTCTCAACGTTTGACGCATAAGCCACAAGGATGATGCAAAAATAAATATGAAATGCACAAAATGATAGTTCACTCATCAATCATTCCTATATTTGATTCATAGATTGCATGGGATTACATAGGTTTAACTTATCCACAACATATGCTTACTCCCCTAAACTATTTATAGGTTTGTCGCCGGTCAAAAAAAAATATTATTGGTTTGTCTAACAGTTGATTCATTACCATGTGAAAGTTCTTAATTGAACTGATAACTAGTGTTGGAAAATATGAAGTAGAAAAAAAATGAACTAGTTGGCATCTTAAATGTGCGGCACTCTTTTGTTTGAGAGATCTCTATTGAAAAATATATAATAGATTTTCCCAAATTATTTAAAAATATCTCACTACATGTATCAATTATACTCATTATACAAGTTTTTTTGTGTGAATGATAGTCATTATACAATTTAAAAAGAAGATTTATAATATGTACACATAATTTGCGATTTTGTCAAAATAACTATTCTCCATGAAACTTGAGCTTACACTACTGTGACATTTATATTGCCAGAATTCGCCATGCTTGCTAAAGCAGATTGTCATCCTCACGATAACCTAATTTTTTATTATGTAATAAAAAGGTACGATTTTCCATGCTTAAAAAAGTGACGTCAGTCCCATTCTCCCTCGGTTGTCAATTTTTTTTTTTTTTTTGAGTTGAACTCTTCGGTTGTCAAGTTCTACATTTTACCGGCGCGGGGCTCTAACTGGGCCGCGGCCCACAAGGCCGAGCTGGGGCATCTCTGCTCTCCTCTTTCTCCTCTCTCCAGTCCCCACACTCCCCTCTGCGCCACCGTCAAACTTCGCCGCCGGATCCGAGCCCGTCCGCCGCCGTACGCCTCGGCTCTCACCCGAACCTTCCAATCTACTCCGGCAGTACAATCTAAGCTTCCTTCCCTCGCGGGTATCGCCCCGCGCAGCCAGCAGCAGAGGTCGCCTGGTCGGCACGGCAGGACCCAGGCGAGTGCGGCACGGCAAGGCGGCGTGGCGTGCGCTCAGCGCTCGCCGGGCTGCCGCGGTAGAGCGGCAAAGCAGGGCACGCGACCAGGCGGCGCGGCAGGTGTGGGATGCGGTTCCTCTTCTCTAGCTCTCTGCCGATGATATCTGAGTTTTCCTTTTTCGTTCAGTCAATGCACCAATGCGGTGTTCATTAACAGAATACCTCCTTGTGAGTGGAAATTGTTGCCTTTCTGGAGCTTACTAATAGTGCAGACGAGATCTGATGTGCATATATTGACACTGTTATTGCATAGCAGTCGCCACACCACTTAAGATTTGTCCCATGTGTGTGATTGATTGCTTCAACACCATGAAATGCTTAGTGAAAATGCCTTACTTATGCAGAATTATGCTGTGGCTTGCTCCTTTCTTGATCCACTCATCATAGTTAAATGATCCTGTATTTACATCAGAAATACTTCTACCGTAGTTGTAGTTTTTGGGATGCGACCATGAGTGTTTCTGGTTTCATTTCCTTTCTTGTTTTTATTTCAGGGGATCACAGGCTTGCAGTTTTCTTAAACATTCTAACTCTATTATGAATCCAGGAGTTGCACCTTGGCAGCATAGGATGATTCTGTAATCATGTAGTTGCCTCCATGGCTCTTAAGGTTGCGTCTTGCATACGGTTTTCAAGACTGCGCCTGTTGTCGAGCAGGCTAACATACTGCTCTGTCTCGGATGTGCCTGCTTCTCGTGCTTCTGGGGGTACAGCGGGGTCCACTGAGTTCGAATCTGCAATCCGGTCGCTCAAGAACAACAATCTCCGGCCAGAGATACTGACCCGCATTCTTGATTCTACTTCAGATTTGAACTTGGCCCTTCGGATATTTAAATGGGCATCAAGTCAGAGGATATTTGCTCATACGGCTGACACATACGCCTGCATGATCTCCAAGCTCGGTGTTGTTGGGAATTGTGATGAGATGGACAGCCTCCTAAAGGAGATGATTAAATTGAATGCCCCTATATTGGACAAAATCTTGAACGACTTAGTTCAGTTCCTGAGCAATAAGAACCGTTGCAATGAAGCCTTGCTGGTGATTCAGAATGCTTGCTCTGGGAAGCTCAAGATCTCAGTGTCATCTTGCAATGCTGTGCTGTGTGGTTTAGTCAAGGAAAGGAGGGGTTTGCGACCATTCATCCATGCGTACATGGAGATTGTGAAGGCGGGAGTCCTTCCTGATGTGGATACCTTGAATTGCTTAATTGAGGCTTTGTGTGAAGCTGGCAAATTAGACCTGGCGCTGATTCAGCTTGACAGGATGAGCAAGAAAAGGTGTACTCCTAATAGCCGCACTTTCAAGATACTCATAACAGCACTTTGTTCTCACGGCAGAGCAGATGAATCAATAGAAATTTTTGAGGAGATGATGCAGCTAAGATGCATCCCCGATAGCTGCTTTTATGTTCAAGTGCTGCCCTTATTTTGTAAGTTCAATAAACCCAAGGAGGCAAGTAAGTTGTATCAAATGATGAAACAAGCCAGCCTTCAGTTGGACCTACATTCTTATGGTGCCTTGATTAAATGTTTGTGTGAGAACCAACTATTGGATGATGCCGTCATGACATTTACAGAAATGATAGCGTCAGGTCATGCACCAATGACAAATACCTATGTGAATGTTGTAGATTGCTATTGTACATTATCCCAGTTCCACAAAGCTGTGAGTTTTCTTGAGGAAAATGATGTTGCAGAAACAGAGCCATATAATGTACTGTTGAGAGTGTTATGTGAAACAGGTACTTTGAGAGATTTAGTGAGCTATTTTGAGGAATTTCGCACAAGGGGGATGGTTGATTGTCGCTCATGGAACATAGTTATCACTCAGTTCTGCAATGAAGGGAACATTAGAAGAGCATCTGAGCTTATTGGTAGAATGACAGTTTCTTCTTTTACAGCTGATGAGAGTACTTATTCTTCTGTTGTATCTTGTTACTGTCGGATAGGGTTGCACAGGACTGCCCTAGATCTGTTCAGAAGGGCCAGTGTTAGTAATCTGGTACTGAATTCAGAATCTTTCTCGCAGCTGGTAGAAGGTTTGTGCCACATGGAGCGGATCCAAGAAGCTGCTGAAGTTTTTAAATATCACTGCAAAAAAGGTTGCAGCCTTACCTGCAAGGCGCTTGACATACTAATCCAAGGGAGTTGTATGGCTGGAATGATATGTGACGCAATCAGAATGCGTTCACTAGCTGTTTGCACTGGCACTTCTTGCACATTTTCAACTTATAACACAATTATCCATGCACTACTGCGTTTGAAGAAGGAGAAGGATCTGTTGCTTCTCCTTGCACAGATGCTGATGGAAGGTTGTCTATTGGACAGCTTCACATACAATGTTCTTGTGCGTTGTTTCCTCACCAAGGAGACAATTCTTGAGGCTGCTCTGTTGTTCAACAAAATGGTGAATGATGGCTTTGTTCCTGACCAAGAGACATTTGAACTATTAGTCCCTGATATGGCCGTGTTTTCGTTACTAAGCAGGGTTTCAGAAAGTTTACTGAAAGTGGTAAGTATAGATGGAATGGCAAGCCCTAGAATTTATAACATTATCATTTATGGTCTTATCAAAGAAGGCTTCAAGAGTGAGGCATGTAAGTTTTTGGATCAAATGCTAGACAAGGGATGGGTACCTGACTCAAAGACACATCGTGTGTTAGTTGGGACAATTGATGGAGAGGAGGCTAGAGAAGTTGGCAATTCCTTCCGAACAGCTGATGATGACACTGTAAGCAATATACTGTTGGAGGGTCTAGAATAGAGTCTGGAACAAAACACTATTTCTCCATATTGTGTGACTACGTATTACAGGCCAGGGAGAGACTTTTCCAGTTTTCAGGCGGTTACGAATATTTGTTGAGATTAAATGTTGGATGCTCAAGCAACTTCAGCTCTGACACAAAGGCTGATGAAATTAGGAATATCTGCAGCTGGCGAGATGGTGAGTGACTAATATTCTTTATAACATCATGCAATTTTCACACATTTGTTGATGTTGTAGTCTAGTGCTCTATATAGTATTTGGTTTATACTTATTACATTTTGTGAACTTACTAAATTTCCTTGCTTAAGATACTGCAAATATACTGTTTTGCTCAACAATACTATGTGGACATAAGCCCTGTGAAGAAGATATTCTGATCGGGATGGTGGTTCATCCTGATCAGAATATCTTCTTCACAGGTAGGTATGGTGCCATGGCGTGATTGTGTCGTCGGCTCAGCGGAGAGACGGTACGGTGGTGAAAGGAAGATAGCAGCAGAAAAGAAGTTTTGAACAGTGTTTGATGAACGAGTGCAATGTGAAATGAGGGGCACTTTGGGCCATACGGAAATACAGTGTGAAAATCCACTGACAAACCGAGAAATTTCTGACGACTGATGAATAGCTGGCCTCTTTTTCTCCATCATGCATGCGCGTGCCTCAAGGAAAAAGACCCCATCAGTGCCAGATATTTCACATGAAGTAAAAAAAACCCTCTCATCTCGCTTCTTAGGCCCGTTTGGAACGAAGGAATTTTGCAGGATTTTCATAGGAATGGAATCCTATAGGAATTTTTTCCTATGTACCCTTTGGATTGTAGGATTAGCTTTGAAAATTCCTATAGGAATCTTTCCTTTCCTTTATACTATTCTTTTAGGATTCTAAATACTTGCTCCATGTTTTCACTTCCTTTGAGAAGTCCAATGCAACATGTGTCTTTATCTCTCCTTTTCTCTCTCTTCTAAAGAAACAATTCCTGCATAATTCCTGTGGAGCATCCAAACAGCTATGTTGTGTAATTCCTGCAATTTAGAATCATGTAGGAATCTACAAGACATGACTTGCAATTCCTGCACTTTTCCTCGTCCCATGTTTAGGGGGCCTTATTATGCATGCATGGGGTCTTAGGAAGGGATCAACCAGCAAAGCAGAAGCACTCCACTCTACGTTTGCGAGGAAGAAAATTAGTTTAGGCACGAGGATCGAGAAAGGTTAAAGCTATACTGCATGCTTTGATTATTGTGTTAATCTGGAGACAACAGTGAATTAATCTACCTAACCCATGTCTGCACGTAATCAATCTGCTGGCTTAGTGTAACTTGCTGGAGGCTGATCAATCACGTGGATCAAACAATATACCGAAGCCAACTTCACACTCCATCCTAGCTAGCTCAAATTCTTTTGCGCCCACGAATCTTGCTGGCCCACGCTATGCATCCATGGTGCTCTCTGATTCTGGACCCGTTACAATCTTCTGGACTAAGTCATTTGCTGGATCACGCGAGAGGTTAATCTGGCAAACGATATAGTAGTACATGCGTACCTTCTCTAGTTCAGTGCGTACAGTAGAGGTTGGTAACCAACCTCGAACTTGATCCATTCGGATTAGTTGATGGATCACCGTCATCACTCCATCCAGCTCAGTGCGGGTCCTGGCGATGACGGCCTGATGAGCTCCGAGTTGTACCTCGCCGTGCGTGGGGGCAAAAAGGAGGAAGCCATGGCGCTGCTTCTGCAACAATACAGTGGTGCCCATGCTGCTGATGAAATCTCTGGTAATGCCGCTAGTTCCATACACACAGTTGTGAGTTTTCTGAATTAATTTTGGTACCCAGTGAGCTGACATTTCCGAATTCTGTATGAAATTTCTTTCAAAATGGCAATTTGAATTGTTACTCAGGTATACACCAGCTCAGCCCGGAGAGGAACAATGTTCTTCATTTAGCCGCGGATCAAGGGCATGACGAGCTGATCCGGGAGCTCTACACCAGCTTTGGGGACAAGACCTTGCTCTCTTCCCCCAACTCGGCTCTGGACACGCCGCTGCACTGCGCGGCGAGGGCTGGGCATGAGATGGCCGTGTCGCTCCTCATCCAGCTCGCTATGGACAGCGGAGATCAGAGCATCTTGTGCTGCAAGAACGAGGCTGGGGACACGGCTTTGCATCTAGCGGCAAGGCTCGGCCATGGCGCGGCAGTTGAGGCTATGGTCTCTGCGGCGCCAGGGCTGGCCTCTGAGGTTAACACCGCTGGCTTGTCGCCGCTCTACTTGGCAGTGATGAGCAAGTCGGCACCCGCTGTCAGAGCAATAACGACCAAATGCAGCCACGCATCGGCTGCTGGCCCGAGCTCGCAGAATGCTCTGCATGCCGCAGTCTTCCAGGGCTCAGGTCAGCTAGCGACGTGTTCCTCCTTGGTGTTTGTAGCAGACTCTGAAAGTTTATGCAGATTTGTCAACCCTTGACTGATATATATGTACCATCTGAGCATTGTCAGAAATGGTCAGCCTACTACTGGATTGGAAGCCATCTGGCCCATCCCTGGCCAGCAAAGCTGATGGCACTGGCAGCACTCCACTCCATTTCGCTTCGTCTGACGGCGACCGCTCCATCGTAGGTGCCATCCTGCGGGTCGCACCGCACGCGGTGCGCATGCGGGACTCGGCCGGCCTCTCTGCTCTCCACGTGGCGGCGGGAATGGGCCACGCCCACGTGGCCGAGGCGTTGATGGAGGCCTGCCCCGATGCTACCGAGCTCCGGGACGACTGCGGCGGGACCTTCCTGCATGCCGCGGCCAGGGGAGGCCACTCCAGGGTCGTGTCGCTTGCCATGAAGAAACCGACGCTCCGCAGCCTCCTCAACACGCATGATGGGGATGGCAATACGCCGCTGCACCTCGCGGTGGCCGCATGCGCGCCCAGCGTCGTGGAGGCCTTGATGTGGCGTGGCGAATTGTGTGCCGACGTCATGAACAACGAAGGGCACACGCCGTTGGATCTCGCAGCTAGATCAACCAGTTTCTTCTCCATGGTAAGCATATATTCATTGAGAGCAGGCATTGCTTGGAGTCTACATCAACTAACACCCGTTGTTAGTTAATTTGATTGTCTATATGAACATTGTTGGACTAAAGTTTTCGTATGATTATGGTGCAGTTGGCCTTGGTGGTGACGCTGGCCACGTTCGGGGCACAATCTCGGCCTCAGAGGCAGGACCATGTGGAGCAATGGAGGGGCCGTGACATAGCGCAAGGAATCGAGAAGATGTCTGACAGCCTCGCGGTGGTTGGCGTGCTCATCGCCACTGTGACCTTCACCGCCGCCAACAACGTGCCGGGTTCCTATGAGCAAGCTGACGGCACGGCACCCGACAAGAGGGTGTTCAAGGGCATGGCGGTGCTACAGGAGAAGATCCTCTTCCAATTCTTCCTGATCCTCGACAGCTTCGCCCTGGTCACCTCCGTGCTCGCCGTGATCCTTCTCGTCTTCGGGAAGGCGTCGCGCTCTGCGGGGTCGTGGAAGAGCTTCGCGGCGGCGCTGCACTGCATATGGGTGTCGCTGGTCAGCATGTTCATTGCCTTCTACGCAGCTCTCGCTGCGGTGACGAGCACGGAGGCGCTCTACCGTATCATCTACCACGTCATATACATCGGCTTCGCACTACTATACGGCACGGTCGTAACATTGATCGTGCCGGTGTCGACCTGCACACTTTGGAAGGCTCTTTGGTGCACCGTCTTGAAAGGAAGGCACAACGTCCTCGGGAGGCGTCTCAAGCAGCAGTATCCAGTTGCCCGCGCTTATGCACCCCACCTGATTTTTTTCATGGCAACAAATTATGTAGCGGTTGCTGGTTTTGTCGCTGTCTCTATCTTGAGCGAACAAGCTGCCAGAGAGGCGAGGCATCCTGGGGCACCTGCGCCTGCGCCTTCCTCTGCCCTCCTCTCCTAGGAGTAGCATTATCCAAATTAGAAAAGGGTGCTAAAATAAAACCAGGTTAGTAATTTGGTACTTAATTCAGAATCTTTCTCGCAGCTGGTAGAAGGTTTGTGGCACATGGTACGTATCCAAGAAGCTGCTGAAGTTTTCAAATATCACTGCAAAAAAGGTTGCAGCCTTACCAGCAAGGCGTTTGATATACTAATCCAAGGGAGTTGTATGGCTGGAATGATATGTGACGCAATCAGAATGCGTTCACTAGCTGTTTGCACTGGCACTTCTTGCACATTTTCAACTTATAACACAATTATCCATGCACTGCTCCATTTGAAGAAGGATAAGGATATGTTGCTTCTCCTTGCACAGATGCTGATGGAAGCGTTTCTATTGAACAGCTATGCATACAATGTTCTTTTGCGTTGTTTCCTTGCCAGGGAGACAATTCTTGAGGCTGCCCTGTTGTTTCAACAAAATGGTGAATAATGGCTTTGTTCCTGACCAAGAGACATTTGAACTATTAGTCCCTGATATGGCCGTGTTTTCGTTACTAAGCAGGGTTTCGGAAAGTTTACTGAGAGTGTTAAGTATAGATGGAATGGCAAGCCCTAGAATTTATAACATTATCATTTATAGCCTTATCATGGAAGGCTTCAAGAGTGAGGCATGTAAGTTTCTGGATCAAATGCTAGACAAAGGATGGGTACCTGATTCAAAGATACATCGTGTGTTGGTTGCACCACTGATGGGGAGGAGGCTAGAGAAGTTGACTATGCCTTCCAAACAGTTGATGATGACACTGTGAGTAACATTCGGCTGGAGGGGCTAGAACGAGTCTTCCAAACAAAGCGGCGACAATGTGAGCAGCATACTGTTGGAGGGGCTAGAATGTTGTGTGTAGTGTTACAGGGAGCCGAATCTTCCATATTGTCCTTGCGATGTCAAGAGATGGTGAGTGCGTTTTTTTTATTAGTAATATGTAAGAAATTGGAGTGTCATTTATCCAATAATCTATGTTGTACTAGCTTATCTGTACATTTGCTTTGTCCCATTATGACATAGGTTTTTTTTAGGAGACAGATGCTTCGCGTGTCCACTGCAGGGTGTCAAAAGAGCGTAGACAAATGAAAAAGTAACAGGAAAAAAGATGAGCACCATTTCGGTTGCCCGGGCATTGCTTATAAAATATCTTATCATCAAACATGTGGTAGAAGTAGACAATTTAAAGGGCAAAGTTTGTTTGAAACCTTGAACTTGTACTAAAAATACAAAACTTAAAGGGTAAAGTCTAAATCGAACCCAACCTTCCTATCGCTGAATTTGGCACTGCCAATATTGTTTGATCATGGTCTTTATTAGTTGTCAAAATCTCGTTTGGGCCTTTGGATAGCTGAAGTCGCGAGATTGATCATGGGATTGCTAACGTGTCTTGAAGCAAGGGTTCTTCCTTCAATACATACAAGACATTTGTAGGATGGCGGGATGCAATTCCAGACGCAACTCAAGAAGGGACGACTTCAGTCCGTCCTTTTTACAACAGAGGCATTATTGGTCTGAAGTACCGAGTGTGATGAAAGACATGGAAAGTAGAAAGAACCCTTCGCGTACAAATTAACCTACCGTTTAGCTCTGAATGGCTCTAAATTTTCATCCGGATGCCTTCTATTCTCAAAGCTCAGTTGTCTCATTGTCTTTCAAGTTAAGCAGGTATGCCCATGCTTCTCTATCAACACCATACTGGGAATAGTTCATTCAAGTGCATGTGCAGAAGGTGAATGTGAGATAATTGAGTGAATGAGTGTGTGTATATATAGACGAGCGAGCAATTAATATTGTTTGTATAGTTACAGATCAAAGAAGATAGCAAACAGCCTAGCACCCACCTTCTCGCTGCCACGAAACAATTGTAGTATCTGTCTTCAAGAGACCAAATTAATGCATATAATCAAGAGCTCTGTATGTCTTAACATGAGATCGGAGTTCACGTGACTAAGAGTAGGAAAGAGTATCTTACATAACCGAAGACGCGGTACAAATAACTAATTTTTGCTGACAGGTGCATGTGCCCTCGAAACTACAGAAGTGTGTCTATGTGTTTATGGATTAGAAAAGGTTCGGCCGAACCTATAGGCTATAAATTATAACCCAGATACCCCATCTTTGCATCTTTGGAAGACAATAAGACTTTCGTAGTGCATCATTGTGACTCATGGACTGGATGTTCGCGCACCTGACCACCAGAATAAACTTCCCATAGTATTGTTGGAATGGAGGGCACCAGGATGAGTGACACATTTGATTTGAGCCAAGAAAGAGCTAGAGGATGGCTTCCTTTATCCTTTCTTCTCCTTCTAACTACAAGAAACTGTTATCAGCGGCAGAGCCAGCATCCGGTGATCCTGTGAAGCAGCCCGACAGCTCAGGCTCGCCGACACGATCCATAAAAGAGCATCGACGTCATCAGGGGATAACCAGCGTTACCCAGTCTAGTTGGCCTATGCAGTGACTTTGTGGGCTTTGCTTCGTGGCCCGATCAACGCAATTCAGTAGCTCCTCGACTGTACGTCAAACAACAAGCACTCCTCCAAGCTTAATGGTCATTGCACCCAGATGGCTCATGGTCGTTTCATCATAAGAAGGAACGAGCACCATGCAACATCTTCTAATGAATTGAAGTAGTGCTTGCTTTATAGTACACGGGGATTACTTTTTTAAAAACAAATAGATAAATAGAAGAGGAGATCAAATCTCCAATTCCATCCTAATGTGTTTATCAACTTTCTTAATTATGAGCTTGTACACTTGCACTTGCTTTACTTACGCATATGTTACCAAAATTATGAAGTAACACTAGGTTTAGTGATTAGAAGTAGCACTTGCCTTCCACACACCGGCACACATACATCTTAATGTTTTAAAATGCACTTGTGATCTGAAACTTGTCACAGGTATGTGCATTTTAATCACTCGACTTTGATATTACAGAAAAAAGGTCGCAAAATTGGTGTTGATGTTTACTTTTATGAATTATTAATCGATCTGCTCGAGTGTCTATTGGGCGCAATGAATGGTACAAAACAATTTTTAAAATCGCGTGATTTTTTTTACATTGTATAAACATTTTTTTAAATGTCACAAACATATTTTTTGGAACACGTGAATAGTTTTTAAATGTCACAAACATTTTTTTGAATAGTACAGTATGAAACATACTTTTTAAATTACGCAAACATCATTTTACATTGTACAAACGTTTTATCTTGTTACTGTTGGTTGGGGTTGCACAAGACTGCCTAGATCTGTTCAGAAGGGCCAGTGTTATTAATCTGGTGCTTAATTCAGAATCTTTCTCGCAGCTGGTAGAAGGCTTGTGCCATATGGAGCGGACCAAAGAAGCTGCCAAAGTTTTTAAACATCACTGCCGAAGAGGTTGCAGCCTTACCAACGAGCCGTTTGATATACTAGCTAGTTGAAGGGAGTTGTATGGCTGGAATGATGCATGAAGCAATCAGAATGGGTTCATTTGCTATTTCCACTTGCACTTCTTGCACATTTTCAACTCACAACGTAATCATCCGTTTGAAGGAGAAGGTTGTCTACTGAATAGCTATGTGTACAATGTTCTTTTGGCGTTGTTTCCTCACCAAGGAGACAATTCTTGAGGAACCTATGTTGTTCAACAGAATGGTGCATGATGACTTTGTTCCTGACCAAGAGACATTTGAACCGTTTGTCCCTGATATGGTAGTGTTTTCATTACCTAGCAGGGTTTCAGAAAGTTTACTAAAAGTGCTAAATATAGATGGAATGGCAAGCCCTAGAATTTATAATATTATCATTTATAGCCTTATCAAAGAAGGCTTTAATAGTGAGGCGTGTAAGGTTCATGATCAAATGCTAGACAAGGATGGGTACCTGATTCGAAGACACATCATGTTTTAGTTGGCACCATTCATGAGGAGGCTAGAGAAGTTGACAACGCTTTCCAAACAGCTGATGATGACACTGTGAGCAACATACTGTTGGAGGGGCTAGAATGAGAAACTGGCACAAAAAGAACTACAGCTCCACACTTCACAGAGAAGTTGACAATGTCTTCCAAACAACTCCTGATGACAATGTGAGCAACGTACTATTGGAGGGGCTAGAGTGTTGTGTGTAGTGTTACATTAAGACGATTCTTCCGCATTGTCCTTGCGATGTCAAGAGATGGCTGGTGCGGATATAATCGTTGTTGTAATTCGTCAATCGTTGTTTTGACCGCCGTGGGAAAAATGGACAACATATGAGCATAATAGCATTTTTGGATTAGTAACTTGTAAGGAATTGGATTGTCATTTATCCAATTATCTCTGCTATACCAGCTTATCTGTACATTTGCCTATTACGGCAAAGGTTTTTGTAGGAGACAGATGCTTCGTGCGTCCATTGTATAGTGTCAAAAGTGCGTGCACAAGTGAATAGTAACATGAAAAAACATAGAGCACCATTTTGGTTGTCCGGGCATTGCTTAAAATAGCTTATCATCAAATATGTAGTAAAGTAGAAAATTTGATGGGTAAAGTTATTTTGAAAACTTGACTTATACTGAAAATACAAAATTTAAAGGGTAAAGTCTAAATTGAACCCAACCTTCCTATCGCAAAATTTGGCACTGCCAATATTGTTTAATCATGGTCTTTAGTTGTCAAAATCTTGTTTGGGCCTTTGGATTGCTGAAGTCGCGAGATTGATCATGGGATTGCTAACGTGTCCTGAAACAAAGGGTTCTTCCTTCCTTCAGTGCACACAAGGCATCTGTAGGATGGAGGGATGCAATTCCAGACGCAACTCAAGAAGGGACGCTTCAGTCCTTTTTACAACAAAGGCATTATTGATCTGCAGTACCGAGTGTGATGAAAGAAATGGAAAGTATTGTCAGACGAACCCGCCTTTGAGTAACTCCGCGATCACGAAGCTTTGGATGGAAGAGTGAGCACCAGAGAGAGGGAGGTTTTGCGCTGCGAACTGCTTGCAGCTTTTTCGTTTCTCTGCTTTTATTCAGTCGTTACATACTCCAACTGAAAATGAAAAACTAGCGCACGACCAGGTCGAGAGCGCCGCCATCCCAGCACTGTCCTTTTGTCTCCTTTCATGGCACCATAACCGTTCCATCGTGCCATCCCACGATTGGGTCAGGGCGCCGCAAATCTAGACGAAACTGAAAGCAAAACGGCTACTGTCGAAACTGAAACTTTCGACACCTAAAACCCTATTGAACCCTGAACTGAAGTTTACAGCAACACAAAGAACCCTTCACGTACAATTAACCTACCATGGAGTTCTATAGGGCTCTAAATTTTCTTTCCGATGCCTTCTATTCACAAAGCTCAGTTGTCTCACTATCTTTCAAGTTAAGAATATACGCCTATGCTTCTCTATCAACACGGTATTGGGCTTTGCTCATTCATGTACCTCATCGCTGTCAAAATGGAGTACAATGACATTGACAGAGTGAAGATTGTGAATGTGAGATAATTGACTGAATGAGTGTATATATATAGACAAGTGAGTAATTAATAGTACTCCCTCTGTCCCAAAATAAATGTCTTAAAGCAAATAGCCTACCACCCCCTATTTATGCCTTGACAGGAGATGGAAGTCGATCACATGTTAAAACTAGGAGAGAGTAACTTCGGAAACCAAACATGCAGTACAAATAACTAAATTATGCTGACTGGTGGAAACCACACATTTCATGTCTGTGTTTATATATTGTAACTTGGACATCCTATCTTTCTATCTTCAGAAGACAATAAGCCTTTCAGTAGTGCATCCTTGTGGCTCGTGACAACCGCTGGCATTTGCCTCTAGATCGGGCGGATCCCAATTCTGGCAATCGGTGATCCGTCTAATGCCTGTCCTGCGCATCACACTAGTAGAAAAAACCCCATTTGTCCCGGTTCATAAGGTCCATTTGTCCCGGTTGCCGAACCGGGACTAAATTTTCGGTACTAAAGCCCAACACCTTTAGTCGGTTAAGCCTGAACCGGGACAGATGGGGCTCCACGTGGCCGCTGCGGCTTGCCCAGGCAGGAGGGCCTTTTGTCCTCCTCTTATCTCCATGCTTGGTCGACGCTACGTATTATACATATAGAGAGGACTCGACATGCTAGCTAGCTAGTAAACAAATGAAGGAAACCATTAAATACAAAAGATCGTCGATCATGAATATATACAGACAGAAGTGATCGACCTCTCCTTCTCCGAGAGATTAGTCGAACAACAAGTTTTCGTATATCTATCCGACGCTACTGGCTACGTATATACAATATAAGATCTCTTACAACCCCCTAACATCTGAAATCAACTTCCACATGGTATTCTCCGTCTTTGTCGATGACGTGGTCAAGAAAGAATCCCGTCAATTCCTCTTGAATTGCTCGTATGCGATCTTGTGGTAGGAGTTCATCCCGTATCTGCCACATCTAATTTGAACAAGGGGGTCAATACATATATATGAATGAAATTCAACACAAATGATGGTAATAAAATAAAATTGTGAATATTATTGCTTACGCACTACATATTGTTTTTTAGAGTAGCCCCGCTCACAGGTCGTGTGGCGGATGAACTCGCAAATATAGTAATTATTCCCGAGTTCCTGCCACAACCACTTTACAAGAAATAGAGGTCAATCAAACTGATAATCAAGCATGCTAAATGGTATTGATGAAACTAGCTAGAATCAATGGGAGATGCGCGGAACTAGCTAGTAGTACTTACTTTCGGGTGGTTAAATCGCAGCTGCGCCGGCAGTCCCGGAGCTTGTGCGGTGAACTTTTTCTAAACCCTGCCAGACAAAGAAAACAATTACTTGATACCAGGAAATGAACAAAGTTGCTAATTATGGTGCGATAATGATCGATTGAACTTACTTCTCGAGCATTTTCATGGTCGCATACTCCTCGGGATTTTCTCGTTTCGAGTCTATGACGGTTACTAGTCCCTGCTCAAGCTTAATCTCTAGCAGAATAAAGTGAAAGCTGCGCACGTATGCATAACTCATCAATTACATTACTATAACCTCGAGTAATAAGGGAAACCGAATATGCACAAGACAGTAACACTCACCTGTATTCGTAAGGAAAGAGTATTGTATCTTTGTTTTGATTTCGAAGTAACGATGCGAGCAAGTTGGCCTCGGTTAGTTTGGTATCATGTGTAACATTCCATTTGTTGAGAACGTAGTAATTTTAAAAAATTTCCTACGCACACGCAAGATCATGGTGATGCATAGCAACGAGAGGGAAGAGTGTTGTCCACGTACCCTCGTAGACCGTAAGCGGAAGCGTTATGACAACGCGGTTGATGTAGTCGTACGTCTTTACGATCCGACCGATCCAAGCACCGAACGTACGGCACCTCCGTGTTCTGGACACGTTCAGCTCGATGACGATCCCCGGACTCCGATCCAGCAGGGTGTCGGGGACGAGTTCCGTCAGCACGACGGCGTGGTGACGATGATGATGCTCTACCGGCGCAGGGCTTCGCCTAAACTCCGCGACGATACGACCAAGGTGGAATATGGTGGAGGGGGGCACCGCACACGGCTAAGGAACGATCCGTAGATCAACTTTTGTGTTGTAGGGTGCCCCTGCCTCGTATATAAAGGAGCAAGGGGTGCGGCCGGCCCTAGGAGGAGGCGCGCCGAGGAGTCCTACTCCCACCGGAGTAGGACTCCCCCTTCCTAGTTGGATTAGGACTTGGGGAGGGAAAGAGGAAGGGCGCCGCCCCTTCCTTGTCCTATTCGGACTAGGGGAGGGGCGCGCCTGCCCTGGCCGCCCTCCTCTTCTCCCTCATGGCCCACTAAGGCCCATTAACCCCGGAGGGTTCCGTAACCCGGTGTTCCGTAAAATCCGATTTCACCCGAACTATTCAAGTCCAAACATAGGCTTCCAATATATCAATCTTTATGTCTCGACCATTTCGAGACTCCTCATCATGTCCCCGATCTCATCCGGGACTCGAACTCCTTCGGTACATCAAAACTCATAAACTCATAATATAACCATCATCGAAACCTTAAGCGTGCGGACCCTACGGGTTCGAGAACTATGTAGACATGACCTAGAACTATTCTTGGTCAATAACCAATAGCGGAACCTGGATGTTTATATTGGCTCCTACATATTCTACGAAGATCTTTATCGGTCAAACCGCATAACAACATACGTTGTTCCCTTTGTCATCGGTATGTTACTTGCCCGAGATTCGATCGTCGGTATCCAATACCTAGTTCAATCTCGTTACCGGAAAGTCTCTTTACTCGTTCCGTAATACATCATCCCACAACTAACTCATTAGTTGCAATGCTTGCAAGGCTTTAAGTGATGTGTATTACCGAGAGGGCCCAGAGATACCTCTCCGACAACCGGAGTGACAAAACCTAATCTCGAAATACGCCAACCCAACATGTACCTTTGGAGACACCTGTAGAGCACCTTTATAATCACCCAGTTATGTTGTGACGTTTGGTAGCACACAAAGTGTTCCTCTGGTAAACGGGAGTTGCATAATCTCATAGTCATAGGAACATGTATAAGTCATGAAGAAAGCAATAGCAACATACTAAACGATCAAGTGCTAGGATAACGGAGTGGGTCATGTCAATCACATCATTCTCCTAATGATGTGATCCCGTTAATCAAAGGACAACTCATGTCTATGGTTAGGAAACATAACCATCTTCGATTAACGAGCTAGTCAAGTAGAGGCATACTAGTGACACTCTGTTTGTCTATGTATTCACACATGTATTATGTTTCCGGTTAATACAATTCTAGCATGAATAATAAACATTTATCATGATATAAGGAAATAAATAATAACTTTATTATTGCCTCTAGGGCATATTTCCTTCAGTCTCCCACTTGCACTAGAGTCAATAATCTAGTTCACATCGCCATGTGATTTAACATCAATAGTTCACATCTATATGTGGTTAACACCCATAGTTCACATCTACATGTGACCAACACCCAAAGGGTTTACTAGAGTCGATAATCTAGTTCACATCGCTATGTGATTAACACCCAAAGAGTACTAAGGTGTGATCATGTTTTGCTTGTGAGATAATTTTAGTCAACGGGTCTGTCACATTCAGAGCCGTAAGTATTTTGCAAATTTCTATGTCTACAATACTCGCACGGAGCTACTCTAGCTAATTGCTCCCACTTTCAATATGTATCCAGATTGAGACTCGAGTCATCTAGATTAGTGTTAAAACTTGCATCGACGTAACCCTTTACGTATTTAACCTTTTTTCACTTCCATAATCGAGAAACATATCCTTATTCCACTAAGGATAATTTTGACCGCTGTCCATTGATCTACTTCTAGATCACTATTGCACTCCCTTGCCTAACTCAGTATAGGGTATACAATAGATCTGGTACATAGCATGGCATACTTTATAGAACCTATGGCTGAGGCATAGGGAATGACTTCCATTCTTTTCTATCTTATGCCGTGGTCGGGCTTTGAGTCTTACTCAATTTCACACTTTGTAACACAGGCAAGAACTCTTTCTTTGACTGCTCCATTTTGAACTTACTTCAAAATCTTATCAAGGTATGTACTTATTGGAAAAACTTATCAAGCGTCTTGATCTATCTCTATAGATCTTGATGCTCAATATGTAAGCAGCTTCACCGAGGTCTTTCTTTGAAAAACTCCTTTCAAACACTCCTTTGTGCTTTGCGAATAATTCTACATTATTTCCGATCAACAATATGTCATACATATACTTATCGAAACGCTGTAGTGCTCCCACTCACTTTCTTGTAAATACAGGCTTCACCGCAAGTCTCAGTATAAACTATATGCTTTGATCAACTTATCAAAGCGTATATTCCAACTCCGAGATGCTTGCACCAGTCCATAGATGGATCATTGGAGCTTGCACATTTTGTTAACACCTTTAGGATTGACAAAACTGTCTGTTGCATCACATACAACTCTTCTTAATAAATCCATTAAGTAATGCAGTTTTGTTTATCCATTTGCCAGATTTCATAAAATGCGGCAATTGCTAACATGATTCGGACAGACTTTAAGCATCGATCGATCGAGAAAATCTCATTGTAGTCAACACCTTGAACTTTGTCAAAAACCTTTTTCGACAAGCCTAGTTTTGTAGATAGTAACACTACTATCAGCGTCCGTCTTTCTCTTGAAGATCCGTTTAATCTCAATGGCTTGCCGATCATCGGGCAAGTCAACCAAAGTCCATACTTTGTTCTTATACATGGATCCTATCTCAGATTTCATGGCCTCAAGCCATTTCGCGGAATCTGGGCTCATCATCGCTTCCTCATAGTTTGTAGGTTCATCATGGTCTAGTAACATGACTTCCAGAACATGATTACCGTACCACTCTGGTGCGGATCTTACTCTGGAAGACCTACGAGGTTTGGTAGCAACTTGATCTGAAGTTTTATGATCATCATCTTTAACTTCCTCACTAATTGGTGTAGGAATCACTGGAACTGATTTCTGTGATAAACTACTTTCCAATAAGGGAGAAGGTACAATTACCTCATCAAGTTCTACTTTCCTCCCACTCACTTCTTTCGAGAGAAACTCCTTCTCTAGAAAGGATCCATTCTTGGCAATGAATGTCTTGCCTTTCAGATCTGTGATAGAAGGTGTACCCAACATTTTGGGTATCCTATGAAGACGCACTTTTCCGATTTGGGTTCAAGCTTATCATGTTGAAACTTTTTCACATAAGCATCGCAACCCAAACTTTAAGAAACGACAACTTTGGTTTCTTGCTAAACCATAGTTCATACGGTGTCGTCTCAACGGATTTATATGGTGCCCTTTTTAACGTGAATGCAGCTGTCTCTAATGCATAACCCCAAAACGATAGTGGTAAATCGGTAAGAGACATCATTGATCGCACCATATCAAATAAAGTGCAGATTCTGACGTTCGGACACACCATAACGTTGTGGTGTTCCGTGTGGCGTGAGCTGTGAAACTATTCCACATTGTTTCAATTGAAGACCAAACTCAGTAACTCAAATATTCATCTCCACGATCGATCGCAGAAACTTTATTTTCTTGTTATGATGATTTTCCACTTCACTCTGAAATTCTTTGAACCTTTCAACTATTTCAGACTTATGTTTCATCAAGTAGATATACCCATATCTACTCAAATCATCTTGTGAAGGTCAGAAAAATAACGATACTTGCCACGAGCATCAACACTCATTGGATCGCATACATCGGTATATATGTGTTATTTCCAACAAGTCAGTAGCATGGCATACTTTATAGAACCTATGGCTGAGGCATAGGGAATGACTTCCATTCTTTTCTATCTTATGCCGTGGTCGGGCTTTGAGTCTTACTCAATTTCACACTTTGTAACACAGGCAAGAACTCTTTCTTTGACTGCTCCATTTTGAACTTACTTCAAAATCTTATCAAGGTATGTACTTATTGAAAAAACTTATCAAGCGTCTTGATCTATCTCTATAGATCTTGATGCTCAATATGTAAGCAGCTTCACCGAGGTCTTTCTTTGAAAAACTCCTTTCAAACACTCCTTTGTGCTTTGCGAATAATTCTACATTATTTCCGATCAACAATATGTCATACATATACTTATCAGAAACGCTGTAGTGCTCCCACTCACTTTCTTGTAAATACAGGCTTCACCGCAAGTCTGTATAAAACTATATGCTTTGATCAACTTATCAAAGCGTACATTCCAACTCCGAGATGCTTGCACCAGTCCATAGATGGATCGCTGGAGCTTGCACATTTTGTTAACACCTTTAGGATTGACAAAAACTGTCTGGTTGCATCACATACAACTCTTCTTAATAAATCCATTAAGTAATGCAGTTTTGTTTATCCATTTGCCAGATTTCATAAAATGCGGCAATTGCTAACATGATTCGGACAGACTTTAAGCATCGATACGACTGAGAAAATCTCATTGTAGTCAACACCTTGAACTTTGTCAAAAACCTTTTTCGACAAGTCTAGTTTTGTAGATAGTAACACTACTATCAGCGTCCGTCTTTCTCTTGAAGATCCGTTTAATCTCAATGGCTTGCCGATCATCGGGCAAGTCAACCAAAGTCCATACTTTGTTCTTATACATGGATCCTATCTCAGATTTCATGGCCTCAAGCCATTTCGCGGAATCTGGGCTCATCATCGCTTCCTCATAGTTTGTAGGTTCATCATGGTCTAGTAACATGACTTCCAGAACATGATTACCGTACCACTCTGTGCGGATCTTACTCGGAAGACCTCGAGGTTTGGTAGCAACTTGATCTGAAGTTTTATGATCATCATCTTTAACTTCCTCACTAATTGGTGTAGGAATCACTGGAACTGATTTCTGTGATAAACTACTTTCCAATAAGGGAGAAGGTACAATTACCTCATCAAGTTCTACTTTCCTCCCACTCACTTCTTTCGAGAGAAACTCCTTCTCTAGAAAGGATCCATTCTTAACAATGAATGTCTTGCCTTTCAGATCTGTGATAGAAGGTGTACCCAACATTTTGGGTATCCTATGAAGACGCACTTTTCGATTTGGGTTCAAGCTTATCATGTTGAAACTTTTTCACATAAGCATCGCAACCCAAACTTTAAGAAACGACAACTTTGGTTTCTTGCTAAACCATAGTTCATACGGTGTCGTCTCAACGGATTTATATGGTGCCCTTTTTAACGTGAATGCAGCTGTCTCTAATGCATAACCCCAAAACGATAGTGGTAAATCGGTAAGAGACATCATTGATCGCACCATATCAAATAAAGTGCGATTCGACGTTCGGACACACCATAACGTTGTGGTGTTCCAGGTGGCGTGAGCTGTGAAACTATTCCACATTGTTTCAATTGAAGACCAAACTCGTAACTCAAATATTCATCTCCACGATCAGATCGCAGAAACTTTATTTTCTTGTTATGATGATTTTCCACTTCACTCTGAAATTCTTTGAACCTTTCAACTATTTCAGACTTATGTTTCATCAAGTAGATATACCCATATCTACTCAAATCATCTTGTGAAGGTCAGAAAAATAATGATACTTGCCACGAGCATCAACACTCATTGGATCGCATACATCGGTATATATGTGTTATTTCCAACAAGTCAGTAGATTGTTCCATTGTTTCGGAGAACGGAGTTTTAGTCATCTTGCCCAAATGGCACGGTTCGCAAGCATCAAATGATTCATAACCAAGTGATTCCAAAAATCCATCTTTATGGAGTTTCTTCATGCGCTTTACACCGATATGACCCAAACGGCAGTGCCACAAATAAGTTGCACTATCATTATTAACTTTTCATCTTTTGGCATCAATATTATGAATATGTGTATCACTACGATCGAGATCCAACAAACTATGTTCATTGGGTGTATGACCATCGAAGGTCTTATTCATGTAAACAGAATAACAATTTATTCTCTAACTTTTTAAATGAATAACCGTATCGCAATAAACATGATCAAATCATATTCATGCTCAACGCAAACGCCAAATAACATTTATTTAGGTTTAACACTAATCTCGAAAGTATAGGGAGTGTGTGATGATGATCATATTAATCTTGGAACTACTTCCAACACTCATCGTCACTTCCCCTTCAACTAGTCTCTGTTTATTCTGTAACTCCTGTTTCGAGTTACTAATGTTAGCAACAGAACAAGTATCAAATACTCAGGGGTTACTATAAACACTAGTAAGGCACACATCAAACACATGTATATCAAATATACCCTTGTTCACTTTGCCATCCTTCTTACTCACCAAATATTCGGGGCTTTTCCGCTTCGGTGACCATTTCCTTTGCGATTAAGCACTTTCGGTTTCAGGCTTTGGTCCAGCTTTGGTCTTCTTCACTTGGAGTGACAACTTGCTTGTCATTCTGCTTGAAGTTTCCTTTCTTTCCTTTGCCCTTTTCTTGAAACTAGTGGTCTTGTCAATCATCAACACTTGATGCTCTTTCTTGATTTCTACCTTCGTTGATTTCAACATCACGAAGAGCTCGAGAATCTTTTTCGTCATCCCTTGCATACTATAGTTCATCACGAAGTTCTACTAACTTAGTGATGGTGACTAGAGAATTCTGTCAATCACTATCTTATCTGGAAGATTAACTCCCACTTGATTCAAGCGATTGAAGTACTCAGACAATCTGAGCATATGCTCACTAGTTGAGCGATTCTCCTCCATCTTTTAGCTATAGAACTTGTTGGAGACTTCATATCTCTCAACTCGGGTATTTGCTTGAAATATTAACTTCAACTCCTGGAGCATCTTATATGGTCCATGACGTTCAAAACATCTTTGAAGTCCCGATTCTAAGCCGTTAAGCATGGTGCACTAAACTATCAAGTAGTCATCATATTGAGCTAGCCAAACGTTCATAACGTGCATCCGCTCCTGCAATAGGTCATCACCTAGCGGTGCATTAAGGACATAATTCTTACGTGAAGCAATGAGGATAAACCTCGGATCACGGATCCAATCCGCATCATTGCTACTAACATCTTTCAACACAATTTTCTCTAGGAACATATCAAAATAAACATTTGAAAGCAACAACGCGAGCTATTGATCTACAACATAATTTGCAAAATACTACCAGGACTAAGTTCATGATAAATTTAAGTTCAATTAATCATATTACTTAAGAACTCCCACTTAGACAGACATCTCTCTAGTCATCTAAGTGAACACGTGATCCAAATCAACTAAACCATAACCGATCATCACGTGAGATGGAGTAGTTTTCAATGGTGAACATCACTATGTTGATCATATCTACTATATGATTCACGCTTGACCTTTCGGTATCCGTGTTCCGAGGCCATATCTGCATATGCTAGGCTCGTCAAGTTTAACCTGAGTATTCTGCGTGTGCAAAACTGGCTTGCACCCGTTGTAGATGGACGTGGAGCTTATCACACCCAATCATCACGTGGTGTCTGGGCACTACGAACTTTGGCAACGGTGTATACTCAGGGAGAACACTTCTTGATAATTTTTAGTGAGAGATCATCTTAAAATGCTACCGTCAATCAAAGCAAGATAAGATGCATAAAGGATAAACATCACATGCAATCAATATAAGTGATATGATATGGCCATCATCATCTTGTGCTTGTGATCTCCATCTCCGAGCACCATCATGATCACCATCGTCACCGGTAGCGACACCTTGATCTCCATCGTAGCATCGTTGTCGTCTCGCCAACTATTGCTTCTCGACTATCGCTACCGCTTAGTGATATAATAAAGCAATTACATGGCGTTTGCATTTCATACAATAAGCGACAACCATATGGCTCACGCCATTGCCGATAACTCGGTTACAAAACATGATCATCTCATACAATAAAGTATAGCATCACGTCTTAACCATATCATATCACAACATGCCCTGCAAAAACAAGTTAGACGTCCTCTACTTTGTTGTTGCAAGTTTTACGTGGCTGCTACGGGCTGAGCAAGAACCGTTCTTACCTACGCATCAAAACCACAACGATAGTTTGTCAAGTTGGTGTTGTTTTAACCTTCGCAAGGACCGGGCGTAGCCACACTCGGTTCAACTAAAGTGAGAGAGACAGACACCCGCCAGTCACCTTTAAGCAACGAGTGCTCGCAGCGGTGAAACCAGTCTCGCATAAGCGTACGCGTAATGTCGGTCCGGGCCGCTTCATCTCACAATACCGCCAAACCAAAGTATGACATGCTGGTAAGCAGTATGACTTGTATCGCCCACAACTCACTTGTTTTCTACTCGTGCATATAACATCAGCGCATAAAACCTGGCTCTGATACCACTGTTGGGAATGTACTAATTTCAAAAAAATTCCTACGCACACGCAAGATCATGGTGATGCATAGCAACGAGAGGGAAGAGTGTTGTCCACGTACCCTCGTAGACCGTAAGCGGAAGCGTTATGACAACGCGGTTGATGTAGTCGTACGTCTTCACGATCCGACCGATCCAAGCACCAACGTTACGGCACCTCCGTGTTCTGCACACGTTCAGCTCGATGACGATCCCCGGACTCCGATCCAGCAGGGTGTCGGGGATGAGTTCCGTCAGCACGACGGCGTGGTGACGATGATGATGCTCTACCGGCGCAGGGCTTCGCCTAAACTCCGCGACGATACGACCGAGGTGGAATATGGTGGAGGGGGGCACCGCACACGGCTAAGGAACGATCCGTAGATCAACTTCTGCGTTCTAGGGTGCCCCCCTGCCCCCGTATATAAAGGAGCAAGGGGGGGGGGTGCGGCCGGCCCTAGGAGGAGGCGCGCCGGAGGAGTCCTACTCCCACCGGGACTTGACTCCCCTCTTTCCTAGTTGGATTAGGACTTGGGGAGGGAAGAGGAAAGGCGCCGCCCCTTCCTTGTCCTATTCGGACTAGGGGGCGCGGCCTGCCCTCCTCTTCTCCCTCATGGCCCACTAAGGCCCATTAACCCCGGAGGATTCGGTAACCCCGGTGTTCGGTAAAATCGATTTCACGGAACTATTCGAAGTCCAAACATAGGCTTCAATATATCAATCTTTATGTCTCGACCATTTCGAGACTTCCGTCATGTCCCGATCTCATCCGGACTCCGAACTCCTTCGGTACATCAAAACTCATAAACTCATAATATAACATCCATCGAAACCTTAAGCGTGCGGACCCTACGGGTTCGAGAACTATGTAGACATGACCTAGAACTATTCTTGGTCAATAGCCAATAGCGGAACCTGGATGTTCATATTGGCTCCTACATATTCTACGAAGATCTTTATCGGTCAAACCTCATAACAACATACGTTGTTCCCTTTGTCATCGGTATGTTACTTGCCCGAGATTCGATCGTCGGTATCCAATACCTAGTTCAATCTCGTTACCGGCAAGTCTCTTTACTCGTTCCGTAATACATCATCCCACAACTAACTCATTAGTTGCAATGCTTGCAAGGCTTTAAGTGATGTGTATTACCGAGAGGGCCCAGAGATACGTCTCCGACAATCGGAGTGACAAAACCTAATCTCGAAATACTCCAACCCAACATGTACCTTTGGAGACACCTGTAGAGCACCTTTATAATCACCCAGTTATGTTGTGACGTTTGGTAGCACATAAAGTGTTCCTCTGGTAAACGGGAGTTGCATAATCTCATAGTCATAGGAACATGTATAAGTCATGAAGAAAGCAATAGCAACATACTTAACGATCAAGTGCTAGGCTAACGGAATGGGTCATGTCAATCACATCATTCTCCTAATGATGTGATCCCGTTAATCAAAGGACAACTCATGTCTATGGTTAGGAAACATAACCATCTTCGATTAACGAGCTAGTCAAGTAGAGGCATACTAGTGACACTCTGTTTGTCTATGTATTCACACATGTATTATGTTTCCGGTTAATACAATTCTAGCATGAATAATAAACATTTATCATGATATAAGGAAATAAATAATAACTTTATTATTGCCTCTAGGGCATATTTCCTTCACCATTCATCCATGAGATTTGTGTTAACGAACCCAATATCACCTACTTGTCTTTTCTTCAATTCGGCGATCTTCAATCTGCATAATATAGTGAGGATAATTATATATACATGCAATGAAAGAGCTGAGCTATATATAGAGACTTAATTAATTACAGAGAAGTCATACTTACAGACAGTAGCAAGTAATGATTGTTTTATCGAGGGCCTGTTGATTGAAAAACTCGAAGAACTCCTCATATGGAACAGACAACAGATCAATTCCAACGAGGTCGTGCTCCTCTTTAACTCTCAGCGTCAAAGTATCCGTCCCAGACTTGCTGTAGATGTCCATTTGCCAATCATGGAATCTTCACATCATCGTTGTTAGAGGAGCACCAGGTTTGACGAGAGGCTTCTCGTGCCGGAATTTGAATGTGTCCACCTCCATTGTATCAAAAAGTGCATCGTCGGGCATGTAATCTCCAGGATTGGTACCGGGCAGCATCCCCGGAAGATCAGCGACGATATCACTAGACACATTGAGCGGGGGGCACGATTGCTTCGCTTGTTCGCCGAGCTGGGGAATTTTTCCCACTTCTTCGTTCTGCTAACCTTTGATCAGTGCAAGTACTTCCCAACCACTTTGCTTCCTTATATGTCTGGTCATAGTTGGACTGCGGCGGAGGCGGTGATGGTCGCTACAGGGCATCTAAAGTGCACTTTGCTTTCACTCGATCTATCTTCTCCTCCGGAGGTGGATGTTTCTTAGCTTTTACCGATTCAAAGAAGTCCCTCACTTGGCCTTCACAGATCTTCTGGTTTTCCTCCTCGCTCCTCTCGCATGGTAACTTCTCTAGAGGATTGAGAGACGATGGACCGGATCTGTATTGCCTCCCGCCTCTGGCTGTACTGTTAGATGCCGGAGCAGCCGGAGCGGCTGCGGCTGTCTTCTTTCGTTGCTTACGAGGCGGAGAAGAAGGAGGCAGACTGCTACGACGCGCCAGAGCAGCCGGAGCGGCGGCATCTGTGTTCCACCATCGCCATTGCTTACGAGGCGACGAAGGAGGAGACGGGCTGCTCGGACGCGCTAGAGCAGGCGGAGAAGGAGGCGGAGTACTGCCGCCCTCACACGCCGAAGCAGGAGGTGGAGTGCCCTGATCACTCGCCGAAGGAGGAGGAGGAGGAGGCGGAGGAGGCGGAGTGCCCAGCTGACTCGCAGGAGGCGTGAAGTTCAGAAGCTTGATGTGCTCCTTCCGCCATAGACACGGAGTCTTTAGAGCAAGACCCAGCTGAGTCTCCCCATCACCTGTAGGGTGCTCAAGCTGGAGCTCCTCAAATCCCTCCATTATTTCATCCACCATCACAACAGCATAGTCTTGTGGAATCAGACGGCAGTGAAAAGTTGCTCCCGGTGAAGGAGGGAACAAAGAGCCGACAACCGCCTTGACTTTGAGCTGAAGCCATTGCGTCATAAGGTGGCACTAGTGTGAATCCGTGATAAAATC
The DNA here is from genome assembly GCA_021605205.1 of Aegilops longissima. Taxonomy (NCBI): domain Eukaryota; kingdom Viridiplantae; phylum Streptophyta; class Magnoliopsida; order Poales; family Poaceae; genus Aegilops; species Aegilops longissima. The sequence goes on from CM038680.1 coordinate 646,027,077, forward strand.
CACGGGGTAGCTAGGACCCGTGAAGTCGGGCTGCTGAACGAGCTCGGTGGAAGCCATGTTGCTTCTCCGCTGAGATGGCGGGGTAGCTTCTAGGGTAGCTGCTTGGGCAAGATCTCGCTGGTTCTCAATAGCTTGTCGTTCCTCTAGCTTTCGTACCCTTGTGTGAAGCTGCTGCAGTTCGCTCTGCTCCACTTTCCTCCTCCTCTCTTGGGTTTTGTAACCGCCTGCGTCGGGAAACCCAACCTTCCACGCAACAAAGCCTGGCATGCCTCGTGTTCGTCCAGGGTGCTCAAGATTCCCGAGGGCCTTTGTGAGCTCGTCGTTCTCTCTATCGGGAACGAACATCCCTTCCTGCGCTTCCTTGATTGCTTTCTGAAGCTTCGTGATGGGTGTTGCAAGTTGCTCGTCCATCCAATAGCACTTCCCTGTTTCAGGGTCCAAAGTTCCCCCAACCCCGAAGAACCAAGTCCTTGAACGGTCTGGCCAGTGCAATATCTTTGGTTCGACCCCTTTAGAAATCAGGACATGCTCAGCCTTGTCCCACAATGGCCGGGCTTTAAGGTAGCCACCTGACCCCGTGCGATGGTGATTCTCCTTCTTTGCAACATTTATCTTGTTAATTGCTGACATATTCTTACTCCTCTTCGATGTCTTGTGGGCCACAAATGCGGGCCAGTGATCTCTTATCTTCCCAAATCGGCCGGTGAATTCCGGAGTCTTGTTTTTGTCGACATACGTTGATTTCAACTCATTCTTCCACCTCCTGAATAGATCTGCCATCTTCTTGAGAGCATGAGGCTTGATCAATGGCTCTATAACTGGCTTCTCTGGATCCTCCTCTACCGGTATGGTGAAATATACCTTCAGCATGGTCCAAAGATCATCTTTCTGTCTATCTTCGAAAAAAGAAACTTGAAGGTCTTCCTTCTTAGGCTTGTACCATTGGTGGATGCTGATCAGGATCATGTCCCTAACAAGAACCCCGCACTGAGTAGAAAAAGCTTCCTTGGTCCGGAGGGTTTAATCGGGTGGCCATCAGCGATTTTTGTGATCGTGAACCTTTCATCTGGCGCAACTTTTCTTGGGCCTCGTCTCGTTACGAAGTTTTGCTTGATCCGGAGGGCTATAAAAGAAGAAAGAAGAGTTAATATATGTACATACCAAAACAATTAATGCATCAATTAGCTAGTTAGCACAGGCTTAATATATATATATATATATATATATATATATATATATATATATATATATATATATGTACACACACACACACACACACACACACACACACACACACACACACACACACACACACACACACATATATATATATATATATATATATATATATATATATATATATATATATATATACACACACACACACACACACATCGTCGGACTTTGCAACAGTTGATCCCGACTCTGTTCGGTCACCGAGCTGTCATCACGGTCGTCGGAGCCACCATCATGATCATGAATTTCCTCCTCCATTGTTTGATCACCGTCCAGACCTTCTTCGAGGTTGTTGAGAAACAACAAGACATCATCTCCGTCGCGGATTATATCCCCCGATATCTCTTCTTGTTCGAAGTCTTTTTGTTGATCCATAGTTTCTTCAAATATTACAACATGGCAATTAATATACAAACATGAGAGATGGATATATTAATAGTGGCAAACATAGACCCCCTCGGCGATCCTCGACCCTCGACCCCTCGACGACCCTCGACCCTCATCCCCTCGGTGACCCTTGAACCCCTACCCTAGCTAGTTCCCATCCTCGACCGATCGGATTCTCTTAACCATTAAGGGATTTAACAAGATGGCGCCATTCTGGATGTGCAGAAAATGGTCCATATTTTTCCTAATCTCAAGAAAACCATTGCTTCATCATTTGCGAAAGTAACAAAGCGCATAACAATCTGAAGCTCTCGAAATTGTTTTGGAACGGAGTCCTGATATGATAATTTGCTTTTTGGGACGAAGTTCAGCAAGAGCCTTCCGAATATCGCTATTTGGAAGGCCTTTGCTGAAATCCGTACCAAAAAGCGAATCATCCTATCCGGAACTCCGTTCCAAAACAACTTTGAAGAGTTTCATAGTGTCATACGCCTGTTACTTACAGCGAATGATGTAGCCATGGATGAGATAAGAAAAAAAGGATCAACTTGTGCACATCCATAATGGGGGCATTCTTGTTAAACGGAGACCCTCGACCCTCGGCGAACCTCTACCCTCGACCCCTTGACCCCTCGACCCTCGGCGATCCTCTACCCTCAACCCCTTGACCCCTCGACCCTCGACCCCTCGACGACCCTAGACCCTCGACGACCCTCGACCCCTCGACGACCCTCGACCCTCGACGACCCTCGACACTCGACCCCTCGATGACCCTCGACCCCTCGACGACCCTCGACCCTCGACGACCCTCGACCCCTCGATGACCCTCAACCCCTCGACAACCCTGAACCCTCGACGATCCTCGAGCCTCGACACTCGACCCCTCGGCGATCCTCGACCCTCTCTACCCTAGTTTCCGACACCCTAGTTCCCGACACCCTCGTTCCCGATAAAAGATAAGAAGAGGAAGAAGAAGAAAAAATAGAGGAGAAGAAGAAGAAGAAAAAATAGAAAAAAAAGAGGAGAAGAAGAAGGAATAGAGGAGAAGAAGAAAAAATAGCTTCCTCTTCTTATTTTTTTCTCCTCTTCTTTCCACTCCTCTTCTTCCCTTCTTCTTCTTCTTCTTCTTCCTTCTTCCTTCTTCCTAGCTAGATATATAAAACTTTTCTAAAAATGTAACTTTTGCATATATAAAACCTTTTCTTCTTCTTCTTCCTTCTTCCTTCTCTTCCTTCTTCATAAATATATAAAACTTTTCTAAAAATCTAACTTTTGCATATATGAAAACATAATCACAGTACATACATACATATATACATTTTTTATAAAATGCAAAAATAAATCATCATAAATATGAACAAAAATATGAAGAAAAACAGGACATCTAATCATATATACACACATACATATAATCACACACATACATATAATCTAAAAAATCATATATATGAAAAAACAGAGAGGAATGCCGGCCGGACCCGACGTGGCGGCGGCGTGTGGTCGGGCAGGCGTGGTCGGGCGACGGCGATGGGGCGGCCTGGCAGCACGGCGACGAGGTCGGGCAGGCAGGCGGCAACGGCGACGGTGATCAGTTGCTGGACCTATTGTTTCATCAATTCGTTGACTTGAGTATGGGCCATTGTCAAGTCAAATCAGTACCAACGGTGCTCGTAATGTTGTCTTACTCATGGTTGATCCCACGAGCATACACCATTATACCTTTTGGTCTGACCAATGCTATCACCGTGTTCACATGATGGTGGAAGTCCAGTGATATGGAAATTCCGATGAGCTATTGTTGAGCCCATCAGCAGTATTTTGTCCCCCCCCATGAGTCATGTTGAACATCAACCTAGTGTTGGAAACTTGTGTAAGCATTTCTTCGTGTTCCGCTCATGAAGCTTATGCTTGGATGGAAAGAGTGACTTCCTCGAATTCATGTGCTTTAGGTGTAAGTTGCCGCCATGAATTCGGGAAAGGTTTGTTTTGTTTCCTATGGTACCATCCCAAGTCAGTCATGCACGTGCGAAGTATTCTATGGCATGATAGACTGATCATCTTCATTTCATATGAATTCCATAGCACACCAAGCCACTGATTGATTCGTTCAAGGGAAAGGAGTTGTTGTGTAAATCCTAGGTCATGCACAAGACTTCGTTATCCTCGATGATGGTTCCCCACCTGAACTCGGTAGTGTTTTATTATAAGACTACTAGGTGGTACTGCTTGTCTAGGACAGCATGTCCACATGGGTGTAGCAGAACCAGCTCATGTTCTGGAGCTCACTACCGTAGTTCTTATCCCGAGAATCTCGCAACGTCATCTCGTCGATTTGTGTTGCAACCTTTCCTTTTCAGACGTGCTGAGTCTGAAGTATCCTATCACCAATCGGATCTGAATCTCAGGCAGATATGATGGTTGGAACATTCCAATAGTTGCATTTCGTTCCCAGCTTGCACCGTCCTTGTGCCATTTCACTATGGGTTGCCTTCTTAGTAATTCTTGTCTAGGGTCATCATCAAAAAGTGGACTTACCATGGGTCCCCTCCACCTTCGATGATAAGCAAAAATCATCCATTGCGTTGTCTTCAACAAGGTAGTCCACATCATCCATTCTAGTCCGGGTGTACCATTCCTTTGCATTCCACCAAATGATCGCTTGTGATTGCCTTAGGCTGGTATAAAGAGTTTCAATCATCTCTGTATCAAAAGTAATTCTTTTTGCCACTTAAGGGAATAGTTCTTTGCGTCACCTTTCTCGAGGTGCCCCGAGATTGAATCATGTAGGGTTTCTCCCCTTCATTCTGTTGTCGTGTCGGGTGAAGATCTCGAAGACGTCAAGACCAAGATGATGGAATGAATCAACATCTTCGAGAAAGGCAAATGGATCATGAAGATTGTGATAGTTTGTGACTTCCCTTTTCCTCTTACCTCACGTCTTGAATCTCGGGGCGAGATTCTTGTTTAGTGGGGGTGAGTTGTCACAGCCCTAGAGCTTGCTTGTAACTAGTATCATTGCATCCATGCATCATGTTTAATTTCCATGAAATTTGAAATGGGGATTGCCTAAACCCCTAGCACCAAGACAATTCAAATAGGTTCAACTAAGAAATATTTTTCAATGAACCAAATGGCCTTCAAAAATGTTCACCATTTTTGGAAAAATCTTGAAACAAGATAACGGAGATGTTGCACATTTTCCATGACATTTGGACTTTGAATTAATTCATATGGTATTTGCATTTGGGCATTTAAATACTATAAAATATTTTAAATGCTCAAATAATCATAAACTGAAATGTTTGTTGTTGGAAATATTCCAAACAGTGACATTGACCAGTTTCATGATTTTTGGAAATGCCCTGGCATTTTATTTAAAGCCAAACATATTTACGAAAATAGAAAATGGAAATAAAAGAGAGAGAGAATACCTTACAGCTTACTGCAGCCCACAGCCCAGCCTTCTCTCCCCCCCCCTCCTCCTCGCTGGCCCAGTTGGCCCAGCCCACCAACCGCCTCACCGCTCGTCGCCTACCTCTGCCAGTAGGCAGAGGAGGGACACGGCGACCGCGCCGAGCTCGCCACGCCTCCTCCCTGCCCTCCTGCTTGCCACCGAGGCGCCTCCGACGCGTCTGGAGACGCCCCGCAGCCCCCTCTGCCTCTCCCCTCACTCTCTGTTCTCTCCCTCGCTCTCTAGCTTCTTCCCCGAGTGCGACCGAGCGGCCCCGTCGCCACCGTCGCCGTTCGCCGCGGCCACCGCCTCCCCCTTACCTCCCCGACCAGCCCAAGAGCTCCGCCTCGCCCCCCCTCTTCTTCCTCACCCAGCCAAAAGGCGTCGGACGCCCTGGTTGCCGCTAGCTCCGCCGTTCCCCTCCTCGGCCACCGAGGATCGCCGCCGTCGATTCGCCGCCGTTCGTGCTTCCCCGAGCTCGCCGACCAGCCCTACACGATCCCCGTGAGCTTCTACACCGATTTCCCCTTGTCTCCGCGACTTTCGCTAGCTCTAGTCGCCGTTTTGCCGATGACCGAGACCCGCCGCCGCCTGTGACCGCCGCCGACGTGCCTCCGGCCACCTAGTGGCCCGGCTGTCGTGCTCAGCTTTCTCCCCGCTGCATAGATCACGTGGGTGCCCTTACGAGCCTCCCGACCACCGTGGCGTCGACCCGAGCTCGCCCGAGCTCGGCGACCACCACGGTCGGCGCCGTGGCGACTCCGGCCATCTTAGGCCCAGCCGCTGCCACTACTCGGCGCGGACGGCGCCCGCGTCACATAGACGCCCTCCGCCGGTCATTTGGTCACCGGAGGAGGAAACCCGCACCCCTCCGCCGTCTCTGGCTCCACCGGCGACGAGCCGCGGGTCAACTCCGGCGAGTTGACCCGGGTTTGACCATGGTTTGACCTCCCCCGTGCGTCACTGATGTGTGGGCCACCCCCTGACATTTTAGTTAGTATTAGCTTAACACTAATTAACCTAGGTTAGTTAGCTAGTTAGTCGCTGACTAGTGGGCCCCGGCCCCACAAACAGTTTAGTTAGAATTAACTTAAGGCTAATTAACTGGGTTAAATAGTTGTGCCACTGACACGCGGGACCCACAGGTCAGGTTTGACCTGGGGCGCCCAGTTGACCTGCTGACGTCACAGTGACGTAGAGCTGACGCCATAAATCATTTTCTGGATTTATAATAATTCAGGAAATTCCAGGAAATGCCCTAAACTTCAATAAATCATAGAAATTCAACCGTAACTCGGATTGAGATAATTTATATATGAAAAATGATCAGAAAAATATGAAGAATCTGTTTATGGCACTTTCATGCATGTTTAAACAAGTTAACCTCACTGAATAGGATGAATCATGATTAGGTTAATTTATGAACTAGCGTTTGGAGTTGGAATTTGTTCTTGCTTGAGTTCCACTCCAATTAACCTGGCTAGATATTGCATAAGGTGAATTCAGTTCCTTAACATGATCATGCATCATATATGTGCATTGCATTGATTGTGTTCTTTCTCAGTTGCCGGTGTTTGTCCCTCTCGGTGAGCGATGTTCGATGATTATTCGATGACACCGATGAAGAACTATATTATCTTGAAGTGCGAGCAAGCAAAACCCCTTGTTCATTCCGATACAATCCCACTCTCTCGCTCCTGCTCTATTTTACTGCATTAGGACAACAACGACTCATGTGTTATTTGCTGTGGTAGCTGAACCCTTGATCCTTTGCATGACTGTCATTCCACAATAATTAGATGAAACCCACTAGCATGAGTAGGAATTGTTTGAGCCATGTTGTGCCTACTCATTTATGCTTGTTGTCATGCACTCTATTGCTTAGAGTTGAGTCGGGTCGATTCATCGGGAATGAATTGGAATTGTTATGAACATGTCCTCACGTGTGTCAACTAAGTGTGTGAACACGATTTGGTAAAGGTAGCGGTGAGAGGCCATGTAGGAGTACATGGTGGGTTGTCTCATTGAAACCGTCCTCGGAACTGAGTTACGTGTTTGTGATCCATGTGCAGTTACTACCACACATTGGGTTCCGTAACTCGACCCTCTCGACTTATTAATCAACTTGATCTCTGTCCGGGAGTTGCAACTAGTTTACGGTGTTTGTAGGTAGTGTTAGTAGTCTACCAAGTGGCACAAATGCAGGTGGGCTTGGGACAGACTAGGCACGGTGGCACGGTGTACCAAGTGGCACCCGTTGGTGGGCTTGGGAACCCTGCTCACATCGTTTGGGGCCGTGGCGACACCCGGCGGATCTCCTTGCGAATGGAACCCGAATAGGCAATGAACCTGGACTAGAGACTTGTGTGGTTAGTCGGTCGTGGCCGACTCCTCGCCCGGCTTCCGCTTGAAGGTTGCCGAGGTACATGACGTGTCTGAGGCGATAAGTGGCGAGGCGTGTGTGAAGAAGTACACCCTGCAGGGTTATCATTATCTATTGAATAGCGGATTCCTCGGATATGGAAACTTGGACCCCTTGCATAGTTCATAGACAAGTGAAAGTGGATACTCTAAAATGCGCAAGATAAGCGTGAGTGCTATGGATGGCGTTTCTCGTAGGTAGACGGGAGCGGATCCATAGTGGTGTATTTGAGATGGTGAATATGTGGACTCGTGTGCGCCACCTCAAAAGAGTTGCTTGCAGTCATAGTTCAGGATAGCCACCGAGTCAAAGCTGGCTTGCTGCAGTCAAACTCCACCACCCCCTTTTTGATAATGATGCATATGTAGTTAGTTCTGATGTAAGTCTTGCTGAGTACAATTGTACTCACGTTTGCCTATTTTATGTTTTTGCAGAGAGACGTCAGTCTCGCTAGTAGTTCCACGTGGGCTTCGACGTTTAGCTTGTTACCTCAGCTACGATCTTGTGACCTCGGCAGGATCTGGTAGATAGTCAGGCTTCTCAGCCTTTTTCATTTATAGTTATGCGTACTCGAGACATGTTTAGCTTCGCTTGTGCTTGACTTGTATGCTCACGAGTGTTGGGTCATGAGACCCATGTTTGTAATATCTCGCTCCTCGGGCCTAATGAATAAATATCTGAGTCGTGAGTTATGTTGTGATGCCACGTCATATTTACACATATTGAGCATATTGTGTGTATGTTTGAAATGCTTGGTATGTGTGGGATCCGACAAACTAGTTGTTTATCCTCGGCAGCCTCTCATATGGGGAAATGTAGTCTCGTGCTTCGGCGATAGTAGTCCGCTACAGCCGGTTCACGAGTCCTGCTAGCCCAGCACTACTGCTTGGACACTTGACTGGCGGCATGTGTTTCACCGTTCCTATGTCCGTCCCTTCGGGAAATGTCACGCGGTGTTATTCGAGTCCTGCCTAGCCCGCTACAGCCCGGAATACCGGAGTCCTGTTAGCCCAGTGCTACAGCCCGAATATATACGTTGATGACCGACATGCTCGATGTGATTCATGAATGCCTGTCCCCATAGGTTAGCGCCGCTTTGGGTTCACGACTAGCCATGTCGGCCCGGGTTCTTAGTCATATGGATGCTAGCGATACTATCATATACGTGAGCCAAAAGGCGCAAACGGTCCCGGGCCATGGTAAGGCGACACCCGTGGGAATACCGTGCGTGAGGCCGCAAAGTGATATGATGTGTTACATGCTAGATTGGTGTGACTTAGGATCAGGGTCCTGACATGGGCATTGCTTATAAAATATCTTATCATCAAACATGTGGTAGAAGTAGACAATTTAAAGGGCAAAGTTTGTTTGAAACCTTGAACTTGTACTAAAAATACAAAACTTAAAGGGTAAAGTCTAAATCGAACCCAACCTTCCTATCGTTGAATTTGGCACTGCCAATATTGTTTGATCATGGTCTTTATTAGTTGCCAAAATCTCGTTTGGGCCTTTGGATAGCTGAAGTCGCGAGATTGATCATGGGATTGCTAACGTGTCTTGAAGCAAGGGTTCTTCCTTCAGTACATACAAGACATTTGTAGGATGGAGGGATGCAATTCCAGACGCAACTCAAGAAGGGACGACTTCAGTCCGTCCTTTTTACAACAGAGGCATTATTGGTCTGAAGTACCGAGTGTGATGAAAGACATCGAAAGTAGAAAGAACCCTTCGCGTACAAATTAACCTACCGTTTAGCTCTGAATGGCTCTAAATTTTCATCCGGATGCCTTCTATTCTCAAAGCTCAGTTGTCTCATTGTCTTTCAAGTTAAGCAGGTATGCCCATGCTTCTCTATCAACACCATACTGGGAATAGTTCATTCAAGTGCATGTGCAGAAGGTGAATGTGAGATAATTGAGTGAATGAGTGTGTGTATATATAGAGGAGCGAGCAATTAATATTGTTTGTATAGTTACAGATCAAAGAAGATAGCAAACAGCCTAGCACCCACCTTCTCGCTGCCACGAAACAATTGTAGTATCTGTCTTCAAGAGACCAAATTAATGCATATAATCAAGAGCTCTGTATGTCTTAACATGAGATCGGAGTTCACGTGACTAAGAGTAGGAAAGAGTATCTTACATAACCGAAGACGCGGTACAAATAACTAATTTTTGCTGACAGGTGTATGTGCCCTCGAAACTACAGAAGTGTGTCTATGTGTTTATGAATTAGAAAAGGTTCGGCCGAACCTATAGGCTATAAATTGTAACCCAGATACCCCATCTTTGCATCTTTGGAAGACAATAAGACTTTCGTAGTGCATCATTGTGACTCATGGACTGGATGTTCGCGCACCTGACCACCAGAATAAACTTCCCATAGTATTGTTGGAATGGAGGGCACCAGGATGAGTGACACATTTGATTTGAGCCAAGAAAGAGCTAGAGGATGGCTTCCTTTATCCTTTCTTCTCCTTCTAACTACAAGAAACTGTTATCAGCGGCAGAGCCAGCATCCGGTGATCCTGTGAAGCAGCCCGACAGCTCAGGCTCGCCGACACGATCCATAAAAGAGCATCGACGTCATCAGGGGATAACCAGCGTTACCCAGTCTAGTTGGCCTATGCAGTGACTTTGTGGGCTTTGCTTCGTGGCCCGATCAACGCAATTCATTAGCTCCTCGACTGTACGTCAAACAACAAGCACTCCTCCAAGCTTAATGATCATTGCACCCAGATGGCTCATGGTTGTTTCATCATAAGAAGGAACGAGCACCATGCAACATCTTCTAATGAATTGAAGTAGTGCTTGCTTTATAGTACACGGGGATTACTTTTTTAAAAACAAATAGATAAATAGAAGAGGAGATCAAATCTCCAATTCCATCCTAATGTGTTTATCAACTTTCTTAATTATGAGCTTGTACACTTGCACTTGCTTTACTTACGCATATGTTACCAAAATTATGAAGTAACACTAGGTTTAGTGATTAGAAGTAGCACTTGCCTTCCACACACCGGCACACATACATCTTAATGTTTTAAAATGCACTTGTGATCTGAAACTTGTCACAGGTATGTGCATTTTAATCACTCGACTTTGATATTACAGAAAAAAGGTCGCAAAATTGGTGTTGATGTTTACTTTTATGAATTATTAATCGATCTGCTCGAGTGTCTATTGGGCGCAATGAATGGTACAAAACAATTTTTAAAATCGCGTGATTTTTTTTACATTGTATAAACATTTTTTTAAATGTCACAAACATATTTTTTGGAACACGTGAATAGTTTTTAAATGTCACAAACAATTTTTTGAATAGTACAGTATGAAACATACTTTTTAAATTACGCAAACATCATTTTACATTGTACAAACGTTTTATCTTGTTACTGTTGGTTGGGGTTGCACAGGACTGCCTAGATCTGTTCAGAAGGGCCAGTGTTAGTAATCTGGTGCTTAATTCAGAATCTTTCTCGCAGCTGGTAGAAGGCTTGTGCCATATGGAGCGGACCAAAGAAGCTGCCAAAGTTTTTAAACATCACTGCCGAAGAGGTTGCAGCCTTACCAACGAGCCGTTTGATATACTAGCTAGTTGAAGGGAGTTGTATGGCTGGAATGATGCATGAAGCAATCAGAATGGGTTCATTTGCTATTTCCACTTGCACTTCTTGCACATTTTCAACTCATAACGTAATCATCCGTTTGAAGGAGAAGGTTGTCTACTGAATAGCTATGTGTACAATGTTCTTTTGGCGTTGTTTCCTCACCAAGGAGACAATTCTTGAGGAACCTATGTTGTTCAACAGAATGGTGCATGATGACTTTGTTCTTGACCAAGAGACATTTGAACCGTTTGTCCCTGATATGGTAGTGTTTTCATTACCTAGCAGGGTTTCAGAAAGTTTACTAAAAGTGCTAAATATAGATGGAATGGCAAGCCCTAGAATTTATAATATTATCATTTATAGCCTTATCAAAGAAGGCTTTAATAGTGAGGCGTGTAAGGTTCAAGATCAAATGCTAGACAAGGATGGGTACCTGATTCGAAGACACATCATGTTTTAGTTGGCACCATTCATGAGGAGGCTAGAGAAGTTGACAACGCTTTCCAAACAGCTGATGATGATACTGTGAGCAACATACTGTTGGAGGGGCTAGAATGAGAAACTGGCACAAAAAGAACTACAGCTCCACACTTCACAGAGAAGTTGACAATGTCTTCCAAACAACTCCTGATGACAATGTGAGCAACGTACTATTGGAGGGGCTAGAGTGTTGTGTGTAGTGTTACATTAAGACGATTCTTCCGCATTGTCCTTGCGATGTCAAGAGATGGCTGGTGCAGATATAATCGTTGTTGTAATTCGTCAATCGTTGTTTTGACCGCCGTGGGAAAAATGGACAACATATGAGCATAATAGCATTTTTGGATTAGTAACTTGTAAGGAATTGGATTGTCATTTATCCAATTATCTCTGCTATAGCAGCTTATCTGTACATTTGCTTTGTCCTATTACGGCAAAGGTTTTTGTAGGAGACAGATGCTTCGTGCGTCCATTGTATAGTGTCAAAAGTGCGTGCACAAGTGAATAGTAACATGAAAAAACATAGAGCACCATTTTGGTTGTCCGGGCATTGCTTAAAATAGCTTATCATAAAATATGTAGTAAAGTAGAAAATTTGATGGGTAAAGTTATTTTGAAAACTTGACGTATACTGAAAATACAAAATTTAAAGGGTAAAGTCTAAATTGAACCCAACCTTCCCATCGCAAAATTTGGCACTGCCAATATTGTTTAATCATGGTCTTTAGTTGTCAAAATCTTGTTTGGGCCTTTGGATTGCTGAAGTCGCGAGATTGATCATGGGATTGCTAACGTGTCCTGAAGCAAAGGGTTCTTCCTTCCTTCAGTGCACACAAGGCATCTGTAGGATGGAGGGATGCAATTCCAGACGCAACTCAAGAAGGGACGCTTCAGTCCTTTTTACAACAAAGGCATTATTGATCTGCAGTACCGAGTGTGATGAAAGAAATGGAAAGTATTGTCAGACGAACCCCGCCCTTGAGTAACTCCGGCGATCACCGAAGCTTTGGATGGAAGAGTGAGCACCAGAGAGAGGGAGGTTTTGCGCTGCGAACTGCTTGCAGCTTTTTCGTTTCTCTGCTTTTATTCAGTCGTTACATACTCCAACTGAAAATGAAAAACTAGCGCACGACCAGGTCGAGAGCGCCGCCATCCCAGCACTGTCCTTTTGTCTCCTGTCATGGCACCATAACCGTTCCATCGTGCCATCCCACGATTGGGTCAGGGCGCCGCAAATCTAGACGAAACTGAAAGCAAAACGGCTACTGTCGAAACTGAAACTTTCGACACCTAAAACCCTACTGAACCCTGAACTGAAGTTTACAGCAACACAAAGAACCCTTCACGTACAATTAACCTACCATGGAGTTCTGTAGGGCTCTAAATTTTCTTTCCGATGCCTTCTATTCACAAAGCTCAGTTGTCTCACTATCCTTCAAGTTAAGAATATACGCCTATGCTTCTCTATCAACACGGTATTGGGCTTTGCTCATTCATGTACCTCATCGCTGTCAAAATGGAGTACAATGACATTGACAGAGTGAAGATTGTGAATGTGAGATAATTGACTGAATGAGTGTATATATATAGACAAGTGAGTAATTAATAATACTCCCTCTGTCCCAAAATAAATGTCTTAAAGCAAACAACCTACCACCCCCTATTTATGCCTTGACAGGAGATGGAAGTCGATCACATGTTAAAACTAGGAGAGAGTAACTTCGGAAACCAAACATGCAGTACAAATAACTAAATTATGCTGACTGGTGGAAACCACACATTTCATGTCTATGTTTATATATTGTAACTTGGACATCCTATCTTTCTATCTTCAGAAGACAATAAGCCTTTCAGTAGTGCATCCTTGTGGCTCGCGACAACCGCTGGCATTTGCCTCTAGATTGGGCGGATCCCAATTCTGGCAATCGGTGATCCGTCTAATGCCTGTCCTGCGCATCGCACTAGTAGAAAAAACCCCATTTGTCCCGGTTCATAAGGTCCATTTGTCCCGGTTGCCGAACCGGGACTAAATTTTCGGTACTAAAGCCCAACACCTTTAGTCCCGGTTCGCCCACGAACCGGGACAGATGGGGCTCCACGTGGCCGCTGCGGCTTGCCCAGGCAGGAGGGCCTTTTGTCCTCCTCTTATCTCCATGCTTGGTCGACGCTACGTATTATACGTATAGAGAGGACTCGACATGCTAGCTAGCTAGTAAGCAAATGAAGGAAACCATTAAGTACAGAAGATCGTCGATCTTGAATATATACAGACAGAAGTGATCGACCTCTCCTTCTCCGAGAGATTGGTCGAACAACAAGTTTTCGTGTATCTATCCGACGCTACTGGCTACGTATATACAATATAAGATCTCTTACAACCCCCTAACATCTGAACTCAACTTCCACATGGTATTCTCCGTCTTTGTCGATGACGTGGTCAAGAAAGAATCCCGCCAATTCCTCTTGAATTGCTCGTATGCGATCTTGTGGTAGGAGTTCATCCCGTATCTGCCACATCTAATTTGAACAAGGGGGTCAATACATATATATGAATGAAATTCAACACAAATGATGGTAATAAAATAAAATTGTGAATATTATTGCTTACGCACTTCATATTGTTTTTTAGAGTAGCCCCGCTCACAGGTCGTGTGGCGGATGAACTCGCAAATATAGTAATTATTCCCGAAATGGTATTGATAATCAAGCATGCTAAATGGTATTGATGAAACTAGCTAGAATCAATGGGAGATGCGCGGAACTAGCTAGTAGTACTTACTTTCGGGTGGTTAAATCGCAGCTGCGTCGGCAGTCCCGGAGCTTGTGCGGTGAACTTTTTCTAAACCCTGCCAGACAAAGAAAACAATTACTTGATATCAGGAAATGAACAAAGTTGCTAATTATGGTCCGATAATGATCGATTGAACTTACTTCTCGAGCATTTTAGTCATGGTCGCATACTCCTCGGGATTTTCTCGTTTCGAGTCTATGACGGTTACTAGTCCCTGCTCAAGGTTAATCTCTAGCAGAATAAAGTGAAAGCTGCGCACATATGCATAAATCATCAATTACATTACTATAACCTCGAGTAATAAGGGAAACCGAATATGCACAAGACAGTAACACTCACCTGTATTCGTAAGGAAAGAGTATTGTATCTTTGTTTTGATTTCGAAGTAACGATGCGAGCAAGTTGGCCTCGGTTAGTTTGGTATTATGTGTAACATTCCATTTGTTGGGAACGTAGTAATTTCAAAAAATTTCCTACGCACACGCAAGATCATGGTGATGCATAGCAACGAGAGGGAAGAGTGTTGTCCACGCACCCTCGTGAGACCGTGGCGAAGCGTTATGACAACGCGGTTGATGTAGTCGTACGTCTTCACGATCCGACCGATCCAAGCACCGAACGTACGGCACCTCCGTGTTCTGGACACGTTCAGCTCGATGACGATCCCCGGACTCCGATCCAGCAGGGTGTCGGGGATGAGTTCCGTCAGCACGATGGCGTGGTGACGATGATGATGCTCTATCGGCGCAGGGCTTCGCCTAAACTCCGCGACGATACGACCGAGGTGGAATATGGTGGAGGGGGGCACCGCACACGGCTAAGGAACGATCCGTAGATCAACTTCTGTGTTGTAGGGAGCCCCCTGCCCCCGTATATAAAGGAGCAAGGGGGGGTGCGGCCGGCCTTAGGAGGAGGCGCGCCAGAGGAGTCCTACTCCCACCGGGAGTAGGACTCCCCCCCTTTCCTAGTTGGATTAGGACTTGGGGGGAGGGAAAGAGGAAAGGGGGCGCCGCCCCCCTTCCTTGTCCTATTCGGACTAGGGGGGGGAGGGGGCGCGCGGCCTGCCCTGGCCGGCCCTCCTCTTCTCCCTCATGGCCCACTAAGGCCCATTAACCCCGGAGGTTCCGTAACCCGGTGTTCCTAGTAAAATCCGATTTCACCCGGAACTATTCCGAAGTCCAAACATAGGCTTCCAATATATCAATCTTTATGTCTCGATCATTTCGAGACTCCTCGTCATGTCCCCGATCTCATCCGGGACTCCGAACTCCTTCGGTACATCAAAACTCATAAACTCATAATATAACTGTCATCGAAACCTTAAGCATGCGGACCCTACGGGTTCGAGAACTATGTAGACATAACCTAGAACTATTCTTGGTCAATAGCCAATAGCGGAACCTGGATGTTTATATTGGCTCCTACATATTCTACGAAGATCTTTATCGGTCAAACCGCATAACAACATACGTTGTTCCCTTTGTCATCGGTATGTTACTTGCCCGAGATTCGATCGTCGGTATCCAATACCTAGTTCAATCTCGTTACCGGAAAGTCTCTTTACTCCTTCCGTAATACATCATCCCACAACTAACTCATTAGTTGCAATGCTTGCAAGGCTTTAAGTGATGTGTATTACCGAGAGGGCCTAGAGATACCTCTCCGACAATCGGAGTGACAAAACCTAATCTCGAAATACGCCAACCCAACATGTACCTTTTGAGACACCTGTAGAGTATCTTTATAATCACCCAGTTATGTTGTGACGTTTGGTAGCACACAAAGTGTTCCTCTGGTAAACGGGAGTTGCATAATCTCATAGTCATAGGAACATGTATAAGTCATGAAGAAAGCAATAGCAACATACTAAACGATCAAGTGCTAGGATAACGGAATGGGTCATGTCAATCACATCATTCTCCTAATGATGTGACCCCGTTAATCAAAGGACAACTCATGTCTATGGTTAGGAAACATAACCATCTTCGATTAACGAGCTAGTCAAGTAGAGGCATACTAGTGACACTCTGTTTGTCTATGTATTCACACATGTATTATGTTTCCGGTTAATACAATTCTAGCCTGAATAATAAACATTTATCATGTTATAAGGAAATAAATAATAACTTTATTATTGCCTCTAGGGCATATTTCCTTCAGTCTCCCACTTGCACTAGAGTCAATAATCTAGTTCACATCGCCATGTGATTTAACATCATTAGTTCACATCTATATGTGGTTAACACCCATAGTTCACATCTACATGTGACCAACACCCAAAGGGTTTACTAGAGTCAGTAATCTAGTTCACATCGCTATGTGATTAACACCCAAAGAGTACTAAGGTGTGATCATGTTTTGCCTGTGAGATAATTTTAGTCAATGGGTCTGTCACATTCAGAGCCGTAAGTATTTTGCAAATTTCTATGTCTACAATGCTCTGCACGGAGCTACTCTAGCTAATTGCTCCCACTTTCGATATGTATCCAGATTGAGACTCAGAGTCATCTAGATTAGTGTTAAAACTTGCATCGACGTAACCCTTTATGACGAACCTTTTTTTCACTTCCATAATCGAGAAACATATCCTTATTCCACTAAGGATAATTTTGACCGCTGTCCATTGATCTACTCCTAGATCACTATTGCACTCCCTTGCCTAACTTAGTATAGGGTATACAATAGATCTGGTACACAGCATGGCATACTTTATAGAACCTATGGCTGAGGCATAGGGAATGACTTCCATTCTTTTCTATCTTCTGCCGTGGTCGGGCTTTGAGTCTTACTCAATTTCACACTTTGTAACACAGGCAAGAACTCTTTCTTTGACTGCTCCATTTTGAACTTACTTCAAAATCTTATCAAGGTATGTACTTATTGAAAAAACTTATCAAGCGTCTTGATCTATCTCTATAGATCTTGATGCTCAATATGTAAGAAGCTTCACCGAGGTCTTTCTTTGAAAAAACTCCTTTCAAACACTCCTTTGTGCTTTGCAGAATAATTCTACATTATTTCCGATCAACAATATGTCATACATATACTTATCAGAAATGTTGTAGTGCTCCCACTCACTTTCTTGTAAATACAGGCTTCATCGCAAGTCTGTATAAAACTATATGCTTTGATCAACTTATCAAAGCGTACATTCCAACTCCGAGATGCTTGCATCAGTCCATAGATGGATCGCTGGAGCTTGCACATTTTGTTAACACCTTCAGGATTGACAAAAACTGTCTGGTTGCATCATATACAACTCTTCTTAATAAATCCATTAAGGAATGCAGTTTTGTTTATCCATTTGCCAGATTTCATAAAATGCGGCAATTGCTAACATGATTCGGACAGACTTTAAGCATCGATACGATTGAGAAAATCTCATTGTAGTCAACACCTTGAACTTTGTCAAAAACCTTTTTCGACAACCCTAGTTTTGTAGATAGTAACACTACTATCAGCGTCCGTCTTCCTCTTGAAGATCCGTTTAATCTCAATGGCTTGCCGATCATCGGGCAAGTCAACCAAAGTCCATACTTTGTTCTTATACATGGATCCTATCTCAGATTTCATGGCCTCAAGCCATTTCGCGGAATCTGGGCTTATCATCGCTTCCTCATAGTTCATAGGTTCATCATGGTCTAGTAACATGAATTCCAGAACATGATTACCGTACCACTCTGGTGCGGATCTTACTCTGGAAGACCTACGAGGTTTGGTAGCAACTTGATCTGAAGTTTTATGATCATCATCATTAACTTCCTTACTAATTGGTGTAGGAATCACTGGAACTGATTTCTGTGATAAACTACTTTCCAATAAGGGAGAAGGTACAATTACCTCATCAAGTTCTACTTTCCTCCCACTCACTTCTTTCGAGAGAAACTCCTTCTCTAGAAAGGATCCATTCTTGGCAACGAATGTCTTGCCTTTCAGATCTGTGATAGAAGGTGTACCCAACATTTTGGGTATCCTATGAAGATGCACTTTTCCGATTTGGGTTCAAGCTTATCATGTTGAAACTTTTTCACATAAGCATCGCAACCCAAACTTTAAGAAACGACAACTTTGGTTTCTTGCTAAACCATAGTTCATACGGTGTCGTCTCAACGGATTTATATGGTGCCCTTTTTAACGTGAATGCAGCTGTCTCTAATGCATAACCCCAAAACGATAGTGGTAAATCGGAAGAGACATCATTGATCGCACCATATCAAATAAAGTGCGATTCTGACGCCGGACACACCATAACGTTGTGGTGTTCCAGGTGGCGTGAGCTGTGAAACTATTCCACATTGTTTCAATTGAAGACCAAACTCGTAACTCAAATATTCATCTCCACGATCAGATCACAGAAACTTTATTTTCTTGCTATGATGATTTTCCACTTCATTCTGAAATTCTTTGAACCTTTCAACTATTTCAGACTTATGTTTCATCAAGTAGATATACCCATATCTACTCAAATCATCTTGTGAAGGTCGAAAAATAACGATACTTGCCACGAGCATCAACACTCATTGGATCGCATACATCGGTATATATGTGTTATTTCCAACAAGTCAAGAGCTTGTTCCATTGTTCCGAGAACGGAGTTTTAGTCATCTTGCCCAAAAGGCACGGTTCGCAAGCATCAAATGATTCATAACCAAGTGATTCCAAAATCCATCTTTATGGAATTTCTTCATCGCTTTACACCGATATGACCCAAACGGCAATTACCACAAATAAGTTGCACTATCATTATTAACTTTTCATCTTTTGGCATCAATATTATGAATATGTGTATCACTATGATCGAGATCCAACAAACTATGTTCATTGGGTGTATGACCATCGAAGGTCTTATTCATGTAAACAGAATAACAATTTATTCTCTAACTTTTTAAATGAATAACTGTATCGCAATAAACATGATCAAATCATATTCATGCTCAACGCAAACGCCAAATAACATTTATTTAGGTTTAACACTAATCTCGAAAGTATAGGGAGTGTGCGATGATGATCATATTAATCTTGGAACTACTTCCAACACTCATCGTCACTTCCCCTTCAACTAGTCTCTGTTTATTCTGTAACTCCTGTTTCGAGTTACTAATCTTAGCAACCGAACAAGTATCAAATACTCAGGGGTTACTATAAACACTAGTAAGGCACACATCAAACACATGTATATCAAATATACCCTTGTTCACTTTGCCATCCTTCTTACTCACCAAATATTCAGGGCTTTTCCGCTTCCAGTGACCATTTCCTTTGCAGTGTAAGCACTCAGTTTCAGGCTTTGGTCCAGCTTTGGTCTTCTTCACGGGAGTGACAACTTGCTTGTCATTCTGCTTGAAGTTTCCCTTTCTTTCCCTTTGCCCTTTTCTTGAAACTAGTGGTCTTGTCAATCATCAACACTTGATGCTCTTTCTTGATTTCTACCTTCGTTGATTTCAACATCACGAAGAG
The DNA here is from genome assembly GCA_021605205.1 of Aegilops longissima. Lineage (NCBI taxonomy): Eukaryota > Viridiplantae > Streptophyta > Magnoliopsida > Poales > Poaceae > Aegilops > Aegilops longissima. The sequence continues at coordinate 646,046,911 of CM038680.1, forward strand.
CTCGAGAATCTTTTTCGTCATCCCTTGCATACTATAGTTCATCAGGAAGTTCTACTAACTTAGTGATGGTGACTAGAGAATTCTGTCAATCAGTATCTTATCTGGAAGATTAACTCCCACTTGATTCAAGCGATTGAAGTACTCAGACAATCTGAGCATATGCTCACTAGTTGAGCGATTCTCCTCCATCTTTTAGCTATAGAACTTGTTGGAGACTTCATATCTCTCAACTCGGGTATTTGCTTGAAATATTAACTTCAATTCCTGGAACATCTTATATGGTCCATGATGTTCAAAACATCTTTGAAGTCCCGATTCTAAGCCGTTAAGCATGGTGCACTAAACTATCAAGTAGTCATCATATTGAGCTAGCCAAACGTTCATAACGTTTGCATCTGCTCCTGCAATAGGTCTGTCACCTAGCGGTGCATTAAGGACATAATTCTTCTGTGCAGCAATGAGGATAAACCTCAGATCACGGATCCAATCCGCATCATTGCTACTAACATCTTTCAACACAATTTTCTCTAGGAACATATCAAAATAAACATTTGAAAGAAACAACGCGAGCTATTGATCTACAACATAATTTGCAAAATACTACCAGGACTAAGTTCATGATAAATTTAAGTTCAATTAATCATATTACTTAAGAACTCCCACTTAGACAGACATCTCTCTAGTCATCTAAGTGAACACGTGATCCAAATCAACTAAACCATAACCGATCATCACGTGAGATGGAGTAGTTTTCAATGGTGAACATCACTATGTTGATCATATCTACTATATGATTCACGCTTGACCTTTCGGTCTCCGTGTTCCGAGGCCATATCTGCATATGCTAGGCTCGTCAAGTTTAACTCGAGTATTCTGCGTGTGCAAAACTGGCTTGCACCCGTTGTAGATGGACGAGAGCTTATCACACCCGATCATCACGTGGTGTCCGGGCACTCTGAACTTTGGCAACGGTGTATACTCAGGAGAACACTTCTTGATAATTTTAGTGAGAGATCATCTTAAAATGCTACCGTCAATCAAAGCAAGATAAGATGCATAAAGGATAAACATCACATGCAATCAATATAAGTGATATGATATGGCCATCATCATCTTGTGCTCGTGATCTCCATCTCCAAGCACCATCATGATCACCATCGCCACCGCGCGACACCTTGATCTCCATCGTAGCATCGTTGTCGTCTCGCCAACTATTGCTTCTACGACTATCGCTACCGCTTAGTGATATAATAAAGCAATTACATGGCGTTTGCATTTCATACAATAAAGCGACAACCATATGGCTCCTGCCAGTTGCCGATAACTCGGTTACAAAACATGATCATCTCATACAATAAAGTATAGCATCACGTCTTAACCATATCATATCACAACATGCCCTGCAAAAACAAGTTAGACGTCCTCTACTTTGTTGTTGCAAGTTTTACGTGGCTGCTACGGGCTGAGCAAGAACCGTTCTTACCTATGCATCAAAACCACAACGATAGTTTGTCAAGTTGGTGTTGTTTTAACCTTCGCAAGGACCGGGCGTAGCCACACTCGGTTCAACTAAAGTGAGAGAGACAGACACCCCGGTCACCTTTAAGCAACGAGTGCTCGCAGCGGTGAAACCAGTCTCGCGTAAGCGTCTGGCGTAATGTCGGTCCGGCCGCTTCATCTCACAATACCGCCCGAACCAAAGTATGACATGCTGGTAAGCAAGTATGACTTGTATCGCCCACAACTCACTTGTGTTCTACTCGTCCATATAACATCAGCGCATAAAACCTGGCTCTGATACCACTGTTGGGAACGTAGTAATTTCAAAAAAATTCCTACGCACACGCAAGATCATGGTGATGCATAGCAACGAGAGGGAAGAGTGTTGTTCACGTACCCTCATAGACCGTAAGCGGAAGCGTTATGACAACGCGGTTGATGTAGTCGTACGTCTTCACGATCCGACCGATCCAAGCACCGAACGTACGGCACCTCCGTGTTCTGCACACGTTCAGCTCGATGGCGATCCCGGACTCCGATCCAGCAGGTGTCGGGATGAGTTCCGTCGACCGACGGCGTGGTGGCGATGATGATGCTCTACGGCGCAGGCTTCGCCTAAACTCCGCGACGATACGACCGAGGTGGAATATGGTGGAGGGGGCACAGACACGGCTAAGGAACGATCCGTAGATCAACTTCGTGTTGTAGGGTGCCCCCTGCCCCGTATATAAAGGAGCAAGGGGTGCGGCCAGCCCTAGGAGGAGGCGCGGAGGAGTCCTACTCCCACCGGAGTAGGACTCCCCTCTTCCTAGTTGGATTAGGACTTGGGGGAGGGAAGAGGGGCGCCGCCGCCTTCCTTGTCCTATTCGGACTAGGGGAGGGGCGCGCCTGCCCTGGCCGGCCCTCCTCTTCTCCCTCATGGCCCACTAAGGCCCATTAACCCCCGGGAGGGTTCCGGTAACCCCCCGTGTTCCGGTAAAATCCCGATTTCACCCGGAACTATTCCGAAATCCAAACATAGGCTTCCAATATGTCAATCTTTATGTCTCGACCATTTCGAGACTCCTCGTCATGTCCCCGATCTCATCCGGGACTCCGAACTCCTTCGGTACATCAAAACTCATAAACTCATAATATAACTGTCATCGAAACCTTAAGCGTGCGGACCCTACGGGTTCGAGAACTATGTAGACATGACCTAGAACTATTCTTGGTCAATAACCAATAGCGGAACCTGGATGTTCATATTGGCTCCTACATATTCTACGAAGATCTTTATCGGTCAAACCGCATAACAACATCGTTGTTCCTTTGTCATCGGTATGTTACTTGCCCGAGATTCGATCGTCGGTATCCAATACCTAGTTCAATCTCGTTACGGCAAGTCTCTTTACTCGTTCCGTAATACATCATCCCACAACTAACTCATTAGTTGCAATGCTTGCAAGGCTTTAAGTGATGTGTATTACCGAGAGGGCCCAGAGATACCTCTCCGACAATCGGAGTGACAAAACCTAATCTCGAAATACGCCAACCCAACATGTTATAGAGCACCTTTATAATCACCCAGTTATGTTGTGACGTTTGGTAGCACACAAAGTGTTCCTCTGGTAAATGGGAGTTGCATAATCTCATAGTCATAGGAACATGTATAAGTCATGAAGAAAGCAATAGCAACATACTAAACGATCAAGTGCTAGGCTAACGGAATGGGTCATGTCAATCACATCATTCTCCTAATGATGTGATCCCGTTAATCAAAGGACAACTCATGTCTATGGTTAGGAAACATAACCATCTTCGATTAACGAGCTAGTCAAGTAGAGGCATACTAGTGACACTCTGTTTGTCTATGTATTCACACATGTATTATGTTTCCGGTTAATACAATTCTAGCATGAATAATAAACATTTATCATGATATAAGGAAATAAATAATAACTTTATTATTGCCTCTAGGGCATATTTCCTTCACCATTCATCCATGAGATTTGTGTTAATGAACCCAATATCACCTACTTGTCTTTTCTTCAATTCGGCGATCTTCAATCTGCATAATATAGTGAGGATAATTATATATACATGCAATGAAAGAGCTGAGCTATATATAGAGACTTAATTAATTACAGAGAAGTCATACTTACAGACAGTAGCAAGTAATGATTGTTTTATCGAGGGCCTGTTGATTGAAAAACTCGAAGAACTCCTCATATGGAACAGACAACAGATCAATTCCAACGAGGTCGTGCTCCTCTTTAACTCTCAGTGTCAAAGTATCCGTCCCAGACTTGCTGTAGATGTCCATTTACCAATCATTGAATCTTCGCATCATCGTTGTTAGAGGAGCACCAGGTTTGACGAGAGGCTTCTCGTGCCGGAATTTGAATGTGTCCACCTCCATTGTATCAAAAAGTGCATCGTCGGGCATGTAATCTCCAGGATTGGTACCGGGCAGCATCCCCGGAAGATCAGCGACGATATCACTAGACACATTGAGCGGGGGGCACGATTGCTTCGCTTGTTCGCCGAGCTGGGGAATTTTTCCCACTTCTTCGTTCTGCTAACCTTTGATCAGTGCAAGTACTTCCCAACCGCTTTGCTTCCTTATATGTCCGGTCATAGTTGGACTGCGGCGGAGGCGGTGATGGTCGCTACAGGGCATCTAAAGTGCACTTTGCTTTCACTGGATCTATCTTCTCCTCCGGAGGTGGATGTTTCTTAGCTTTTACCGATTCAAAGAAGTCCCTCACTTGGCCTTCACAGATCTTCTGGTTTTCCTCCTCGCTCCTCTCGTATGGTAACTTCTCTAGAGGATTGAGAGACGATGGACCGGATCTGTATTGCCTCCCGCCTCTGGCTGTCTTGTTAGATGCGGAGCAGCCGGGCGGCTGCGGCTGTCTTCTTCGTTGCTTACGAGGCGGAGAAGAAGGAGGCAGACTGCCACGACGCCGGAGCAGCCGGAGCGGCGGCGTCTGTGTTCCACCATCGCCGTTGCTTACGAGGCGACGAAGGAGGAGACAGGCTGCTCGGACGCGCCAGAGCAGGCGGAGAAGGAGGCGGAGTACTGCCGCCCTCACACGCCGGAGCAGGAGGCGGAGTGCCCTGATCACTTGCCGGAGGAGGAGGAGGCGGAGGAGGCAGAGAGCCCAGCTAACTCGCAGGAGGCGTGAAGTTCAGAAGCTTGATGTGCTCCTTCCGCCATAGACACGGAGTCTTCAGAGCAAGACCCAGCTGAGTCTCCCCATCACCTGAAGGGTGCTCAAGCTGGAGCTCCTCAAATCCCTCCATTATTTCATCCACCATCACAACAGCATAGTCTTGTGGAATCAGACGGTAGTGAAAAGTTGCTCCCGGTGAAGGAGGGAACAAAGAGCCGATAGCCGCCTTGACTTTGAGCTGAAGCCATTGCGTCATAAGGTGGCACTAGTGTGAATCCGTGATACAATCCACGGGGTAGCTAGGACCCGTGAAGTCAGGCTGCTGAACGAGCTCGGTGGAAGCCATGCTGCTTCTCCGCTGAGATGGCGGGGTAGCTTCTGGGGTAGTTGCTTGGGCAAGATCTCGCTGGTTCTCAATAGCTTGTCGTTCCTCTAGCTTTCGTACCCTTGTGTGAAGCTGCTGCAGTTCGCTCTGCTCCACTTTCCTCCTCCTCTCTTGGGTATTGTAACCACCTGCGTCGGGAAACCCAACCTTCCACGCAACAAAGCCTGGCATGCCTCGTGTTCGTCCAGGGTGCTCAGGATTCCCGAGGGCCTTTGTGAGCTCGTCGTTCTCTCTGTCGGGAACGAACGTCCCTTCCTGCGCTTCCTTGATTGCTTTCTGAAGCTTCGTGATGGGTGTTGCAAGTTGCTAGTCCATCCAATAGCACTTCCCTGTTTCAGGGTCCAAAGTTCCCCCAACCCCGAAGAACCAAGTCCTTGAACGGTCTGGCCAGTGCAATATCTTTGGTTCGACCCCTTTAGAAATCAGGACATGCTCAGCCTTGTCCCACAACGGCCGGGCTTTAAGGTAGCCACCTGACCCCGTGCGATGGTGATTCTCCTTCTTTGCAACATTTATCTTGTTAATTGCTGACATATTCTTACTCCTCTTCGATGTCTTGTGGGCCACAAATGCGGGCCAGTGATCTCTTATCTTGTCAAATCGGCCGGTGAATTCTGGAGTCTTGTTTTTGTCGACATACGTTGATTTCAACTCATTCTTCCACCTCCTGAATAGACCTGCCATCTTCTTGAGAGCATGAGCCTTGATCAATGGCTCTATAACTGGCTTCTCTGGATCCTCCTCTACCGGTAGGGTGAAATTTACCTTCAGTGTGGTCCAAAGATCATCTTTCTGTCTATCTTCGACAAAAGAAACTTGAAGGTCTTCCTTCTTAGGCTTATACCATTGGTGGATGCTGATCAGGATCATGTCCCTAACAAGAACCCCGCACTGAGTAGAAAAAGCTTCCTTGGTCCGGAGGGGTTTAATCGGGTGGCCATCGCGCGATTTTTGTGATCGTGAACCTTTCATCCGGGCGCAACTTTTTCTTCGGGCCTCGTCTCGTTACCGAAGTTTTTGCTTGATCCGGAGGGCTATAAAAGAAGAAAGAAGAGTTAATATATGTACATACCAAAACAATTAATGCATCAATTAGCTAGTTAGCACAGGCTTAATTAATATATATATATATATATATATATATATATATATATATATATATATATATATATATACACACACACACACACACACACATCGTCGGACTTTGCAACAGTTGATCCCGACTGCTTCGGTCACCGAGCCGTCATCACGGTCATGGAGCCACCATCATGATCATGAATTTCCTCCTCCATTGTTTGATCACCGTCTGCACCTTCTTCGAGGTCGTTGAGAAACAACAAGACATCATCTCCGTCGCGGATTATAGCCCCCGATATCTCTTCTTGTTCGAAGTCTCTTTGTTGATCCATAGTTTCTTCAAATATTACAACATGGCAATTAATATACAAACATGAGAGATGGATATATTAATAGTGGCAAACATAGACCCCCTCGGCGATCCTCGACCCTCGACCCCTTGACGACCCTCGACCCTCATCCCCTCGGTGACCCTTGAACCCCTACCCTAGCTAGTCCCGATCCTCGACCGCTCGGATTCTCTTAACCATTAAGGGATTTAACAAGATGGCGCCATTCTGGATGTGCAGAAAATGGTCCATATTTTTCCTAATCTCAAGAAAACCATTGCTTCATCATTTGCCGAAAGTAACAGGCGCATAACAGTACGAAGCTCTCCAGAATTGTTTTGGAACGGAGTCCTGGATATGATAATTTGCTTTTTGGTACGAAGTTCAGCAAGAGCCTTCCGAATATCGCTATTTGGAAGGCCTCTGCTGAAATCCGTACCAAAAAGCGAATCATCCTATCCGAAACTCCGTACCAAAACAACTTTGAAGAGTTTCAGAGTGTCATACGCTCACTTCCAAAGAAATGATGTAGCCATGGATGAGATCGAAAAAAGGATCAACTTGTGCACATCCATAATGGGGCATTCTTGTTAAACGAGACCCTCGACCTCGGCGATCCTCTACCTCGACCCTTGACCCTCGACCTCGGCGATCCTCTACCTCGACCCCTTGACCCCTCGACCCTCGACCCCTCGACGACCCTAGACCCTCGACGACCCTCGACCCCTCGACGACCCTCGACCCTCGACGACCCTCGACACTCGACCCCTCGATGACCCTCGACCCCTCGACGACCCTCGACCCTCGACGACCCTCGACCCCTCGATGACCCTCAACCCCTCGACAACCCTCAACCCTCGACGATCCTCGAGCCTCGACACTCGACCCCTCGGCGACCCTCGACCCTCTCTACCCTAGTTTCCGACACCCTAGTTCCCGACACCCTCGTTCCCGATAAAAGATAAGAAGAGGAAGAAGAAGAAAAAATAGAGGAGAAGAAGAAGAAGAAAAAATAGAAAAAAAAGAGGAGAAGAAGAAGGAATAGAGGAGAAGAAGAAAAAATAGCTTCCTCTTCTTATTTTTTTCTCCTCTTCTTTCCACTCCTCTTCTTCCCTTCTTCTTCTTCTTCTTCTTCTTCCTTCTTCCTTCTTCCTAGCTAGATATATAAAACTTTTCTAAAAATGTAACTTTTGCATATATAAAACCTTTTCTTCTTCTTCTTCCTTCTTCCTTCTCTTCCTTCTTCCTAAATATATAAAACTTTTTTAAAAATCTAACTTTTACATATATGAACACATATACACAGAGTACATACATACATATATACATTTTTTATAAAAATGCAAAAAATAAATCATCATAAATATGAACAAAAAATCTGAAGAAAAAACAGGACATCTAATCATATATACACACATACATATAATCACACATATACATATAATCTAAAAAAAATCATATATATGAAAAACAGAGAGGAATGCCGGCCGGACCGAACGTGGCGGCGGCGTGTGGTCGGGGCAGGGCGTGGTCGGGGCGACGGCGACGGGCGATGCAACAAGGCAACGGCGACGGGGTCGGGCAGGGCGGCACAGCAGCAGGCGGCGACGGGTCGGTGCATGGGTGGCAAGGCGACGCATGATGGTGTCTGGGGCGAGCTTCGGCGACGAGGAGGAGGCCAGCGGCGGGATCGGGGGCATGCGCGATGAGGGCGTCGGGGAGGCGACGACGCAGTTCGGCAGCCTGGTGACGTTGAGGTGGTCGCGGTGCCGCCGGGGGAGAGGAGAGATCGAAGTGAATGAAAACTGCTAAGTGTTGTTTATATAGGCACACCTTTGGTCCCAGTTGGTGGCACCAACTAGGACCAATGCCCCCCTTTTAGTCCCGGTTGGTCCCACCAGCCCGGACCAAAGGTCAATTTCCAGCAGCCAAAGGGCGGGAAAGGGAGACTTTTGGTCCCGGTTGGTGGCACCTTCCTCTGTCCTCTCCTAGGAGCAGCATCCAAATTAGAAAAGTATACTACTGGGTGCTAAATAAAACCAGGTTAGTAATTTGGTACTTCCTTAGCGATTTAAATGCTCTTATATTTCTTTACAGAGGGAGTACTTAATTCAGAATCTTTCTCGCAGTTGGTAGAAGGTTTGTGTCACATGAAGAGAATCCGAGAAGTTGCGGAAGTTTTCAAATATCACAATAGAAGAGGTTGCAGCCTTACCAGTGAGGCCCTTGATATACTAATTCAAGGGAGTTGTATGGCTGGAATGATAGATGATGCAATCAGAATGCGTTCGCTAGCTGTTTTCACCGGTACTTGTTGTATATTTTCCAGTTATAACACAATTATCCATGCACTACTCCATTTGAAGAAGGATAAAGATATGTTGCTTCTCCTTGCACAGATGCTGATGGAAGCGTGTCTATTGAACAGCTATGCATACAATGTTCTTTTGTGTTGTTTCCTTGCGAGGGAGACAATTCTTGAGGCTGCCCCGTTGTTCAACAAAATGGTGAATAATGGCTTTGTTCCTGACCAGGAGACATTTGAACTATTAGTCCCTGATATGGCCGTGTTTTGGTTACTAAGCAGGGTTTCGGAAAGTTTACTGAGAGTGTAAAGTATAGATGGAATGGCAAGCCCTAGAATTTATAACATTATCATTTATAGCCTTATCATGGAAGGCTTCAAGAGTGAGGCATGTAAGTTTCTGGATCAAATGCTAGACAAAGGATGGGTACCTGATTCAAAGATACATCGTGTGTTGGTTGCACCACTGATGGGGAGGAGGCTAGAGAAGTTGACTATGCCTTCCAAACAGTTGATGATGACACTGTGAGTAACATTCGGCTTGAGGGGCTAGAACGAGTCTTCCAAACAACGCGGCGACAATGTGAGCAGCATACTGTTGGAGGGGCTAGAATGTTGTGTGTAGTGTTACAAGGAGCCGAATTTTCCATATTGTCCTTGCGATGTCAAGAGATGGTTGATGCGTTTTTTTGATTAGTAATATCTAAGGAATTAGAGTGTCATTTATCCAATTATCTATGCTGTACTAGCTTATCTGTACATTTGCTTTGTTCGCTTTGTCCCATTACGACATAGGTTTTTTTAGGAGACAGATGCTTCGCGTGTCCACTGTAGGGTGTCAAAAGAGTGCAGACAAATGAAAAAGTAACTGGAAAAAAGATAAGCACCATTTCCGTTGTTCGGGCACTGGTTATAAAATATCATATCTTCAAACATGTGGTAAAAGTAGAAAATTTAAAGGGCAAAGTTTGTTTGGAACCTGAACTTGTACCAGAAATACAAAACTTAAAGGGTAAAGCAAAGTCTAAATCGAACCCATGTTGGGGAACATAGTAATTTCAAAAAATTTCCTACGCACACGCAAGATCATGGTGATGGCATAGCAACGAGAGGGGAGAGTGTATGTCCACGTACCCTCGTGAGACCGTGGCGAAGCGTTATAACAACGCGGTTGATGTAGTCGTACGTCTTCACGATCCGACCGATCCAAGTACCGAACGCACGGCACCTCCGAGTTCAGCACACGTTCAGCTCGATGACGATCCCCGGGCTCCGATCCAGCAAAGCGTCGGGGATGAGTTCTGTTAGCACGACGGCGTGGTGACGATGATGATGCTCCACCGGCGCAGGGCTTCGCCTAAGCTCCGCGACGATATGACCGAAGTGGAATATGGTGGAGGGGGCACCGCTGCGGCTAAGGAATGATCCGTAGATCAACTTGTGTGTCATGGGGTGCCCCCTGCCCCAGTATATAAAGGAGCAAGGAGGGTGCGGCCGGCCCTAGGAGGAGGCGGAGGAGTCCTACTCCCACCGGAGTAGGACTCCCCCCTTCCTAGTTGGATTAGGACTTGGGGGAGGGGAAGAGGAAGGGGCGCCGCCCCCTCTCCTTGTCCTATTCGGACTAGGGGAGGCGCGGCCTGCCCTGGCCGCCCCTCCTCTTCTCCCTTATGGCCCACTAAGGCCCATAGACCCCGGGAGGGTTCCGTAACCCCGGTGTTCGGTAAAATCCCGATTTCACTGGAACTATTCTCAAGTCCAAACATAGGCTTCCAATATATCAATCTTTATGTCTCGACCATTTCGAGACTCCTCGTCATGTCCGTGATCACATCCGGACTCGAACAAACTTCGTACATCAAAACTCATAAACTCATAATATAACCGCCATCGAAACCTTAAGCGTGCGGACCCTACGGGTTCGAGAACTATGTAGACATGACCTAGAACTATTCTTGGTCAATAACCAATAGCGGAACCTGGATGCCCATATTGGCTCCTACATATTCTCTGAAGTTCTTTATCGGTCAAACCGCATAACAACATACGTTGTTCCCTTTGTCATCGGTATGTTACTTGCCCGAGATTTGATCGTCGGTATCCAATACCTAGTTCAAGCTCGTTCTTGGCAAGTCTCTTTACTCGTTCGTAATGCATCATTCCGTAACTAACTCATTAGCTACATTGCTTGCAAGGCTTATAGTGATGTGCATTACCGAGAGGGCCCAGAGATACCTCTCCGACAATCGGAGTGACAAAACCTAATCTCAAATACGCCAACCCAACATGTACCTTTGGAGACACCTGTAGTACTCCTTTATAATCACCCAGATTCGTTGTGACGCTTGGTAGCACCAAAGTGTTCCTCCGTAAACGGAGTTGCATAATCTCATAGTTACGGAACATGTATAAGTCATGAAGAAAGCAATAGCAATGTACTAAACGATCAAGTGCTAGGCTAACGGAATGGGTCATGTCAATCACATCATTCTCCTAATGATGTGATCCCATTAATCAAATAACAACACATGTCTATGGTTAGGAAACATAACCATCTTTGATTAATGAGCTAGTCAAGTAGAGGCATACTAGTGACATTAAGTTTGTCTATGTATTCACACATGTATCATGTTTCCGGTTAATACAATTCTAGCATGAATAATAAACATTTATCATGAAATAAGGAAATAAATAATAACTTTATTATTGCCTCTAGGGCATATTTCCTTCAGTCTCCCACTTGCACTAGAGTCAATAATCTAGTTCACATCGCCATGTGATTTAACACCAATATTCATATCTGTATATGATTAACACCCATAGTTCACATCGTCATGTGACCAACACCCAAAGGGTTTACTAGAGTCAATAATCTAGTTCACATCGCTATGTGATTAACACCCAAAGAGTACTAAGGTGTGATCATGTTTTGCTCGTGAGAGAAGCTTAGTCAACGGGTCTGTCACATTCAGAGCCGTATGTATTTTGCAAATATTTTATGTCCACAATGCTCTGCACGGAGCTACTTTAGCTAATTGCTCCCACTTTCAATATGTATCCAGGTTGAGACTTAGAGTCATCTGGATCAGTGTAAAAGTTTGCACTGATGTAACTTTTACAACAAACTCTTTTATCACCTCCATAATCGAGAAATATTTCCTTAGTCCTCACTAAGGATGTTCTCGACCAATGTCCGGTGATCTACTCCTAGATCACTATTGTACTCCCTTGCCAAATTAAGAGCAAGGTATACAATAGGTCTGGTACATAGCATAGCATACTTTATACAACCTATGACTGAGGTATAGGGAATGACTTTCATTCTCTTTTCTATTTTCTGCCGTGGTCGGGATTTGAGTCTTTACTCAATTTCACACCTTTGCAACACAGGCAAGAACTTTTCTTTGACTGTTCCATTTTGAACTACTTCAAAATCTTGACAAGGTATGTACTTATTGAAAAAAAACTTATCAAGCGTCTTGATCTATCTCAATAGATCTTTGATGCTCAATATATAAGTAGCTTTACTGAGGTCCTTCTTTGAAAAAAAACTCCTTTAAAATACTCCTTTATGCTTTGCAGAATAATTTTACATTATTTCCGATCAACAATATGTCATTCACATATACTTATCAGAAATGCTGTAGTGCTCCCACTCACTTTCTTGTAAATACAGGCTTCTCAAAAGTCTGATAAAACCATATGCTTTGATCACACTACCAAAGCGTTTATTCCAACTCCGAGATGCTTGCACCACCATAGATGGATTGTCAAGCTTGCACATTTTGTTAGCTCCTTTAGGATTGACAAAACCTTCTGGTTGCATCATATACAACTCTTCTTTAAATCCATTAAGGAATGTAGTTTTGTTTATCCATTTGCCGATTTCATAAAATGCGGCAATTGCTAACATGATTTGGACAGACTTAAGCATCGCTACTGGTGAGAAAATTTCATCGTAGTCAACACCTTGAACTTTGTCAAGAACCTTTTTCGACAAGTCTAGCTTTGTAGATAGTAACACTACTATCAACGTCCGTCTTCCTCTTGAAGATCCATTTATTTTCTATGGTTTGCCGATCATCGGGCAAATCCATCAAAGTCCATACTTTGTTCTCATACATAGATCATATCTCAGATTTCATGGCCTCAAACCATTTTATGGAATCTGGGCTCATCATCGCTTCCTCATAGTTCGTAGGTTCGTCATGGTCAAGTAACATGACCTCCGAATGGGATTACCGTACCACTCAGTGCGGATCTCACTCTGGTTGACCTACGAGGTTCGGTAGTAACTTGATCTGAAGTTACATGATCATCATCATTAGCTTCCTCACTAATTGGTGTAGTAGTCACAGGAGCAGATTTCTGTGATGAACTACTTTCCAATAAGGGAGAAGGTACAATTACCTTATCAAGTTCTACTTTCCTCCCACTCACTTCTTTCGAGAGAAACTTCTTCTCTAGAAAGGATCCATCTTAGCAACGAAAAACTTGCCTTCGGATCTGTGATAGAAGGTGTACCCAATAGTTACCTTTGGGTATTCTATGAAGACGCACTTCTCCGATTTGGGTTCGAGCTTATCAGGTGAAAACTTTTCACATAAGCATCACAACTCCAAACTTTAAGAAACGGCAGCTTAGGTTTACTGTTAAACCATAGTTCATACGGTGTCGTCTCAACGGATTTAGATGGTGCCCTATTAAACGTGAATGCAGTTGTCTCTAATGCACAACCCCAAAATGATAATGGTAAATCAGTAAGAGACATCATAGATCGCACCATATCAAAATAAAGTACGGTTACGACGTTCGGACACACCATAACGTTGTGGTGTTCCAGGTGGCGTGAGCTGTGAAACTATTCCACTTTGTTTTAATTGAAGACCAAAATCGTAACTCAAAATTCATCTCCATGATCAGATCGCATAAACTTTATTTTCTTGTTACGATGATTTTCTACTTCACTCTGAAATTCTTTGAACTTTTCAACTATTTCAGACTTATGTTTCATCAAGAAGATATACCCATATCTGCTCAAATCATCTTGTGAAGGTCAGAAAATAACGATACTTGTCACGAGCATCAACACTTATTGGATCGCATACATCGGTTTGTATTATTTCCAATAAGTCAGTATCTCGTTCCATTGTTCCGAAGAACGGAGTTTTAGTCATCTTGCCCAAAAGGCACGGTTCGCAAGCATCAAATGATTCATAACCAAGTGATTCCGAAAATCCATCTTTATGGAGTTTCTTCATGCGCTTTACACCGATATGACCCAAACGGTAGTGCCACAAATAAGTTGCACTATCATTATTAACTTTGCATCTTTTGGTCTCAATATTATGAATATGTGTATCACTACGATCGAGATCCAATAAACTATTTTCATTGGGTGTATGACCATTGAAGGTTTTATTCATGTAAACAGAACAACAATTATTCTCTGACTTTAAATGAATAACCGTATTGCAATAAACATGATCAAATCATATTCATGCTCAACGCAAAAGCTAAATAACATTTATTTAGGTTTAACACTAATCCCGAAAGTATAGGGAGTGTGTGATGATGATCATATCAATCTTGGAACTACTTCCAACACTCATCGTCACTTCCCTTCAACTAGTTTACATATTCTACGTAACTCCTGTTTGAGTTACTAATCTTAGCAACCGAACAAGCATCAAATACTCAGGGGCTACTATAAACACTAGTAAAGCACACATCAATAACCTGTATATCAAATATACCCTTCTTCACTTTGCCATCCTTCTTATCCACCAAATATTTGGGGTATTTCCATTTCCAGTGACCATTTCCTATGCAGTGTAAGCACTCAGTTTCAGGCTTTGGTTCAACTTTGGGTTTCTTCGTGGGAGTGACAACTTGCTTGTCATTCTACTTGAAGTTCCCCTTTCTTTCCCTTTGCCCTTTTCTTGAAACTAGTGGTCTTGTCAATCATCAACACTTGATGCTCTTTCTTGATTTCTATCTTCGTCGATTTCAACATCACGAAGAGCTCGGGAATCATTTTCGCCATCCCTTGCATACTATAGTTCATCACGAAGTTCTAGTAACTTAGTGATGGTGACTAGAGAATTCTGTCAATCACTATCTTATCTGGAAGATTAACTCCCACTTGATTCAAGCGATTGAAGTACCCAGACAATCTGAGCACATGCTCACTAGTTGAGCGATTCTCCTCCATCTTTTAGCTATAGAACTTGTTGGAGACTTCATATCTCTCAACTCGGTATTTGCTGAAATATTAACTTCAACTCCTGGAACATCTCATATGGTCCATGACGCTCAAAACGCCTTTGAAGTCCCGATTCTAAGCCGTTTAAGCATGGTGCACTAAACTATCAAGTAGTCATCATATTGAGCTAGCCAAACCGCTCATAACGCCCGCATCTGCGCTCCTGCAATAGGTCTGTCACCTAGCGGTGCATCAAGAACATAATTCTTCAGGCAGAATGAGGATAAACCTCAGATCACGGATCCAATCCGCAACATTGCTACTAACATTTTTCAATACAATTTTCTCTAGGAACATATATAAAAACATCGGGAAGCAACAACGCGAGCTATTGATCTACAACATAATTTGCAAAATACTACCAGGACTAAGTTCATGATAAATTTAAGTTCAATTAATCATATTACTTAAGAACTCCCACTTAGATGACATCTCTCTAGTCATCTAAGTGATCACGTGATCCAAATCAACTAAACCATAACCGATCATCACGTGAGATGGAGTAGTTTTCAATGGTGAACATCACTATGTTGATCATATCTACTATATGATTCACGCCGACCTTTCGGTCTCCGTGTTCGAGGCCATATCTGCATATGCTAGGCTCGTCAAGTTTAACCTGAGTATTCGCGTGTGCAAAACTGGCTTGCACCCGTTGTAGATGGACGTGAGCTTATCACACCCGATCATCACGTGGTGTCCGGGCACGACGAACTTTGGCAACGGTGCATACTCGGGAGAACACGTCTTGATAATTTTTAGAGAGAGATCATCTTAAAATGCTACCGTCAATCAAAGCAAGATAAGATGCATAAAGGATAAACATCACATGCAATCAATATAAGTGATATGATATGGCCATCATCACCTTGTGCTTGTGATCTCCATCTCCGAAGCACCGTCATGATCACCATCGTCACCGGCGTGACATCTTGATCTCCATCGTAGCATCGTTGTCATCTCGCCAACTATTGCTTCTACGTCTATCGCTACCGCTTAGTGATAAAGTAAAGCAATTACATGGCGTTTGCATTTCATACAATAAAGCGACAACCATATGGCTCCTGCCAGTTGCCGATAACTCGGTTACAAAACATGATCATCTCATACAATAAAATATAGCATCACGTCTTGACCATATTACATCACAACATGCCCTGCAAAAACAAGTTAGACGTCCTCTACTTTGTTGTTGCAAGTTTTACGTGGCTGCTACGGGCTGAGCAAGAACCGTTCTTACCTACGCATCAAAACCACAACGATAGTTTGTCAAGTTGGTGCTGTTTTAACCTTCGCAAGGACCGGGCGTAGCCACACTCAGTTCAACTAAAGTGAGAGAGACAGACACCGCCGGTCACCTTTAAGCAACGAGTGCTCAAGCGGTGAAACCAGTCTCGCGTAAGCGTACGCGTAATGTCGGTCGGGCCGCTTCATCTCACAATACCGCCGAACCAAAGTATGACATGCTGGTAAGCAGTATGACTTATATCGCCCACAACTCACTTGTGTTCTACTCGTGCATATGACATCAACGCATAAAACTTGGCTCGGATGCCACTGTTGGGGAACGTAGTAATTTCAAAAAATTTCCTACGCACACGCAAGATCATGGTGATGGCATAGCAACGAGAGGGGAGAGTGTATGTCCACGTACCCTCGTAAACCGTAAGCGTAAGCGTTATAACAACGCGGTTGATGTAGTCGTACGTCTTCACGATCCGACCGATCCAAGTACCGAACGCACGGCACCTCCGAGTTCAGCACACGTTCAGCTCGATGACGATCCCCGGGCTCCGATCCAGCAAAGCGTCGGGGATGAGTTCCGTCAGCACGACGGCGTGGTGACGATGATGATGCTCCACGGCGCAGGGCTTCGCCTAAGCTCCGCGACGATATGACCGAAGTGGAATATGGTGGAGGGGGCACCGCACACGGCTAAGGAACGATCCGTAGATCAACTTGTGTGTCATGGGGTGCCCCCTGCCCCCGTATATAAAGGAGCAAGGGGGTGCGGTCGGCCCTAGGAGGAGGCGGCCGAGGAGTCCTACTCCCACCGAGTAGGACTCCCCCTTCCTAGTTGGATTAGGACTTGGGGGAGGGAGAAGAGGAAGGCGCCGCCCCCCTGTCCTATTCGCACTAGGGGAGGGCGCGGCCTGCCCCTGGCCGCCCTCCTCTTCTCCCTTATGGCCCACTAAGGCCCATAGACCCCGGGGGTTCCGTAACCCCGGTGTTCGGTAAAATCCGATTTCACCCGAACTATTCGAAGTCCAAACATAGGCTTCCAATATATCAATCTTTATGTCTCGACCATTTTGAGACTCCTCGTCATGTCCGTGATCACATCCGGGACTCCGAACAAACTTCGGTACATCAAAACTCATAAACTCATAATATAACTGTCATCGAAACCTTAAGCGTGCGGACCCTACGGGTTCGAGAACTATGTAGACATGACCTAGATTTATTCTTGGTCAATAACCAATAGCGGAACCTGGATGCCCATATTGGCTCCTACATATTCTACGAAGATCTTTATCGGTCAAACCGCATAACAACATACGTTGTTCCCTTTGTCATCGGTATGTTACTTGCCCGAGATTTGATCGTCGGTATCCAATACCTAGGTCAAGCTCACATCGCAAGTCTCTTTACTCGTTACGTAATGCATCATTCCGTAACTAACTCATTAGCTACATTGCTTGCAAGGCTTATAGTGATGTGCATTACCGAGAGGGCCAGAGATACCTCTCCGACAATCGGAGTGACAAAACCTAATCTCGAAATACGCCAACCCAACATGTACCTTTGGAGACACCTGTAGTACTCCTTTATAATCACCCGATTCGTTGTGACGTTTGGTAGCACCAAAGTGTTTCTCCGTAAACGGAGTTGCATAATCTCATAGTTACAGGAACATGTATAAGTCATGAAGAAAGCAATAGCAATGTACTAAATGATCAAGTGCTAGGCTAACGGAATGGGTCATGTCAATCACATCATTCTCCTAATGATGTGATCCCATTAATCAAATAACAACACATGTCTATGGTTAGGAAACATAACCATCTTTGATTAATGAGCTAGTCAAGTAGAGGCATACTAGTGACATTAAGTTTGTCTATGTATTCACACATGTATCATGTTTCCGGTTAATACAATTCTAGCATGAATAATAAACATTTATCATGAAATAAGGAAATAAATAATAACTTTATTATTGCCTCTAGGGCATATTTCCTTCAACCCAACCTTTCTATCCTGAATTTGGCACCGCCAATGTTGTTTGATCATGGTCTTTAGTTGTCAAAGTCTTGTTTGGGCCTTTGGATTGCTTAAGTCGCGACATTGATCATGGGATTGCTAACGTGTCCTGAAGCAAGGGGTCTTCCTTCCTTCAGTACATACAAGCATCTGTAGGATGGAGGGATGCAATTCCAGACGCAACTGAAGAAGGGACGACTTCAGTCCGCCCTTTTTGCAACAGAGACATTATTGGTCTGAAGTATCGAGTGTGATGAAAGACATGGAAAGTAGAAAGAACCCTTCACGTACAAATTAACCTACCGTGGAGCTCTGAATGGCTCTAAATTTTCAACTGGTCGGATGCCTTCTATTCTCAAAGCTCAGTTGTCTCATCGTCCTTCAAGTTAAGCAGATACGCATATGCTTCTCTATCAACATGATAATGGGAATAGATCATTTATGTGCCTCATCACTATCAATGTGGAGCACCATTTCGGTTGTGCGGGCATTGCTTATAAAATAGCTTATCGTCAAACATGTGGTAGAAGTAGACAATTTAAAGGGCAAAGTTTGTTTGAAACCTTGAACTTGTACTAAAAATACAAAACTTAAAGGATAAAGTCTAAATCGAACCCAACCTTCCTAACGCTGAATTTGGCACTGCCAATATTGTTTGATCATGGTCTTTATTAGTTGTTAAAATCTTGTTTGGGCCTTTGGATAGCTGAAGTCTCGAGATTGATCATGGGATTGCTAACGTGTCCTGAAGCAAGGGTTCTTCCTTCAGTACATACAAGGCATCTGTAGGATGGAGGGATGCAATTCCAGACGCAACTCAAGAAGGGACGACTTTGGTCAGTTCTTTTTACAACAGAGGCATTATTGGTCTGAAGTGTCGAGTGTGATGAAAGACATGGAAAGTAGAAAGAACCCTTCACGTACAAATTAACCTACCGTTGAGCTCTCAATGGCTCTAAATTTTCATCCGGATGCCTTCTATTCTCAAAGCTCAGTTGTCTCATTGTCCTTAGTTAAGCAGATACGCCTATGCTTCTCTATCAACATGATACTGGGAATAGTTCATTCATGTGCCTCGTCGCTATCAATGTGGAGTACAATGGCATTGATGGAGTGAAGAAGGTGAATATGAGATACTTGAGTGAATGAGTGTGTGTGTTTATATATAGACGAGTGAGCAATTAATATTGTTTTTTTAGAAAAGGAGGATGACCCCCGGTCTCGGCATCTGGGCGATGCATACGGCCATTTTATTAATTATTCTCACAAGACCTTACAAAGTCATACAATAGTAAGACTAAAGCCACCGTCTAAGGAACAAACTGGCGCTACACCTATCCAGTTGATGAAGGGGCGCAGATAGTCTGGACCTAATACCAAACAGACATCGTAGCCAAGCCTAACATTTAAGACCTGAGACCCCAACCTTAGCCACTTGCCGGGTCTGGGGCACACACTGGTCCGGCGTGCTCTCAGAGGCCGCCGCCGCCAACTCCCACCGCTCCATCTTCAGAACTGTACTGATGCATCAACCTTGCTCGGTCTAGCTATCGTCGACGCCAACACGGCGCCCAACGGCACCTCCTCCCTGCGCGCAAATAGCTGAGCACGTCGAGGTCGCCACTGATATACCTCAGCGCCATGCTGCCAAGTACCACCAGCCGACATAGCTTGAAGTCCTTGGAAGATATGTCGTGGTAGCACCTGCCGACCAGGCATGACAAAGCGTAGCACCTGCCGGTCAGGCATGACTTGACATCTCCACCGAAGCTCCATGCAAGACGAAGCCGCTCCACCTCTTGCCTTTGACTTCCAGCGCTGCTTCGTAAACGATGCTCCCAAGAGAGACACGACACCGTAGTGCCGCCAATGTTCGATCTAGAACACCAGATCCTAGGATTTCCCCTGGAGCAGCACGAGTGCGTCGATAGTAGTTACACGACGATGCCTCCATCAAGGTAACGGCGAGAACGCCACCATCGCCTGCCGTCGGCTCGGTTTTCACCGGCAACCATGTCTCCCCTACTCGCAGCCGGGACAAGATGATGGATCTCGAGATCCGATCACCAAGCCTCTGGGCGGCCATCTCTGGAAGAAGATGACCACCACGTCCACCAGCGTCACCACACCGGGCACGCGTTGCCACCGGCACCCCCATGGTGCCTAGAGGCCGACAAGCCCTGACGAACACCACGCCTCGCCAGCCACCATTGCCCAGACCCAAGCACAACCAGATCCAGATTGGATTGGGGTCAAGGGCCCCAAGTCGCAGCCGCCGCGGATGCAGCACCACTGGACGGTGCCCTGCCCTCCACCCCGCCGTAGGACCGAGTCATCGCCGGAGCTCCGCCACGCCACGCCGCCAAGCTGCCGCCGGAAGAGCTCGCCCCGCCGCCAGCAGAGAGAGAGAGAGAGACGCCAGGGAGAGGCCTCGCCGCCGCCGGCACTGCCTGGGCATTGCCCGTCTGTGTCCCTCGGCGGCAGCGAGGGGGAGGGAGGGTGTTTGAGGGCCGGCGGCGGAGGGAGCTAGGGTTCCCCCGAGTCGCCTCAGAGAGGGACGCGGGGGACGGGGGAGGAGGGGGGTCACTACCCACCTTCTCACTGCCATGAAACAATTGTAGTATCTGTCTTCAAGAGACCAAATTAGGGAAGAAGAACGGAATAACACAATTCGTTACCTCTCTCATGTGACTCGTCACCCCCTCCCATGGGCGACCACAAGAATCGCCTCCTCCTCCAGGCCATCCTCCTCCTCCTTTCCCACCGCTGCCGTCCCCGGCGCCAGCCGCTTGGCCTGGGGCTGCTGGTGGCGGCGATGCAGCGTGGCGGCGGGGTTCCATGGCGCATGCAAAGCGAGCAGTTGGCGGAGACGCCGCCGTGACGGGGTCGGCGGCGGCGGGATCGACATCGTCCGCTCGGCCCAGATCTGGGCCCTTCGGGCCCCATCTGGGCCTAGGCGCGGCGGCGGCGGGGATGGTCTCTGGCATGGCTTCTGGGAGGCGGGGGAGAAGCGACGAGTGGCTGGGTGCCGGCGGCGCCGACGCCGGCCTGCTGCATCGTGGCCGGTGGGGTTTAACGGGCCCGCTTCGGGCCTGGCTGGGCCAGGGGTGGCCCGGCATGCCCCGCTGCCTCGTCCGGACGGCTAACGCAATGGTGCCGGAGGCGCGGGCCTCCCGCACGACGGCGGTGGAGGTGGTTCCCTTCCGCTCGGCGTCGGTGTTGTTGTTCTCGTCGTGGTGAGCTTCTCTCCGGTCCTCCTGGCCTCATGGTGGTGTTCGTAGTGAGGCGGCGTGGGTGGCGGCGCTACTGCGTTGGCGCATGGTGGTGGGCGACGATTTGGCGGGTCGGTTCCATCTGGTTGGGTGTTTGGGGTTGGAATGTGGAAGAAATCCCTGCCGGCTTCGGCCCCGACGCGGTGACACCTGCGGGTGCCACCATTCCTTCCTGGAGGGTGTCGGTGGTATCCACTCCCCACCTCCCTCCGCGTTCCGGGGGAAACCCGAGGACTCGTCCGGGCAGCGGCGTCGTCGGCGTCGCATCCCTTCTTGGAGGTACTGCTTGGTACAGGCGGTTCGAGCCTCGATGCATGATGGTCTCAGATCCGGTGGGCGCCCTTGATGGCGGGTCATCCGCGCTTGGCCGAGCTGCCGTGGTTGACATTTGTTTCTTCTTCTTCTTTTTTTGGTGTGTTGTGCTGCTCGTCACAGCGATATCTGTACTCGGTGTTGGTTGCTTTGGAATACAAAGCGCGGGGAAACCCTTTTTCGGTAGAGACCAAATTAATGCATATAATCAAGAGCTCTGTATGGCTTGACATGAGATGGGAGTTCACGTGACCAAGAGTAGGAAAGAGTATCTTACATAACCGAAGACGCGGTACAAATAACTAAATTTTGCTGACAGGTGCATGTGCCCTCGAAACTACAGAAGTGTGTCTATGTGTTTATGAATTAGAAAAGGTTTGGCTGAACCTATAGGCTATATAAATTGTAACCCAGATATCCCATCTTTGCATCTTTGGAAGACGATAAGACTTTCGTAGTGCATCACTGTGACTGTGGATCGGACGTTCACAAGACCGACCACCGAATAAACTTCCTGTAGTATTGTTGGAATGGAGGGCACCAGGATGAGTGGCACGTTTGATTTGAGCCAAGAAAGAGCTAGTGGATGGCTTCATTTATCCTTTCTTCTCCTTCTAACTGCAAGAAACTGTTATCAACGGCAGAGCCAACATCCGGTGATCCTGTGAAGCAGCCCGACAGCTCAGGCTCGCCGACACGATGCATAAAAGAGCACCGACGTCGTCATGGGATAACCAGCGTTACCCAGTCTACTTTTCCTAGGCAGTGACTTTGTGGGTTTTGCTTCGTGGCCCGATTAACACAATTCGGTGGCTCCTGCTCCACTTGTCCTTCCTCGACTGTATGTCAAACCGCAAGCACTCCTCCAAGCTTAATGGTCAATTCACCCAGATGGCTCATGGTTGTTTCGTCATAAGAAGGAACGAGCACCATGCAACATCTTCTAATGAATTGAAGTAGTGTTTGCTTTATAGTTCACGAGATTACTTTTTTAAAACAAATAGATAAATAGAAGAGGAGATCAAATCTCCAATTCCATCCTAATGTGTTTATCAACTTTATTAATTATGAGCTTGTACACTTGCACTTGCTTTACTTACGCATATGTTACCAAAATTATGAAGTAACACTAGGTTCACACACACACATACACACACGGACGCACCTATAGTCCTATACACCTTAGTTTACTGATTAGAAGTGGCACTTGCTTTCCACACACCGACACACATACATCTTAATGTTTTAAAATGCACTTGTGGTCCAAAATTTGGCACGCGTATGTGCATTTTAATCACTCGACTTTGGTATTATAGAAAAAAGTCACAAATTTGGTGTTGATGTTTACTTTTATGAATTATTAATCGATCTGCTCAAGTGTCTTTTGGGCGCAATGAATGGTACATACTAGTACCTTTTAAAATTACGTGATTTTTTTACATTGTATAAACATTTTTCTAATGTCACTAACATATTTTTTGAAACACATGAATAGTTTTTAAATGTCACGAACAGTTTATTTGAATAGTACAGTATGAAATATATTTTTAAAATTACGCAAACATTGTTTTACATTGTACAAACATTTTATCTTGTTACTATCGGTTAGGGTTGCACAGGACTGCCCTAGATCTGTTTAGAAGGGCCAGTGTTAGTAATCTGGTGCTTAATTCAGAATCTTTCTCGCAGCTGCTAGAAGATTTGTGCCACATGCAAAAAAAAAGAAGCTGCCAAATTTTTTAAATATCACTGCAGAAGAGGTTGTAGCCTTAGCAGCGAGCCGTTTGATATACTATTCAAGGGAGTTGTATGGCTGGAATGATGCATGAAGCAATCAGAATGGGTTCATTTGCTAGTTTCACTAGCACTTGTTGCACATTTTCAACTCATAAGGCAATCATCCATTCACTACTCCATTTGAAGAAGGAGAAGGTCGTCTACTGAATAGCAATGTGTACAATGTTCTTTTGCGTTGTTTCCTCACCAAGGAGACAATTCTTGAGGCAACTATGTTGTTCAACAGAACGGTGCATGATGGCTTTGTCCTGACCAAGAGACATTTGAACTGTTTGCCCCTGGCATGGCAGTGTTTTCATTACTTAGCAGGGTTTCAGAAAGTTTACTAAAAATGGTAAATATAGATGGAATGGCAAGCCCTAGAATTTATAACATTATCATTTATAGCCTTATCAAAGAAGGCTTTAATAGTGAGGCGTGTAAGGTTCATGATCAAATGCCAGACAAGGATGGGTACCTGATTCGAAGACACATCGTGTTTTAGTTGGCACCATTCATGAGGAGGCTAGAGAAGTTGACAACGCTTTCCAAACAGCTGATGATGACACTATGAGCAACATACTTTTGGAGGGACTAAAATGAGAAACTGGCCAAAAAAACTACAGCTCCACACTCCACAGAGAAGTTGACAATGTCTTCCAAACAACTCATGATGACAACGTGAGCAATGTACTGTTGGAGGGGCTAGAATGTTGTGTGCAGTGTTACATGAAGACGATTCTTCCATATTGTCCTTGCGATGTCAAGAGATCACTAGTGCAGAACCGGGCAATAGCACCGGTTCGTAAGGCCCTTTAGTGCCGGTTCCACAACCGGCACTAAAGTGTGGTCACTAAAGCCCCCCCCCCCTTAGTACCGGTTCAGCACGAACCGGTGCTAAAGGCCAACCACGTGGCACGAGCCAGCTCCGGGGGCCGGGAGCCCTTTAGTGCCGGTTGGTAACACCAACCGGTACTAAATGTTTGTGGGTTTTTGTTTTATTTTTTATTTTTCAATTAAATTTGTGTTATCAATTTAATTCTTTTTCGTTTGCTGGTATTTTACAATACTACACATTGTACACGTTATGCATATATATATATATATATATATATATATATATATATATATATATATATATATATATATATCATCAATGTCTCACAAACCATCATATTAATTAATTCACACATACACACATGTATAGCTATATATAATTTCTCCTACATATGCATGTTGCCTTCTTGAGCCAGTGGCATTAGCCTAATTGGTGCCTTCGAGCACGATGGGGGCGTAGCGGTAATAGTATTCTCCTTCGGTTTATGACCTGGTCGAGCAAAAATCCCGCTATTTCCTCTTGAAGTGCTTCTACGCGCTCCGTTTCTAGGAGCTTCTCCGCACCTCTGTGAACTGTTAAGAAGGAGATCAATATGCATGTGTATTAGTTGTGTGACTAGATATCGATAATGGTGTAAAATTGTGAATAGTGTTTTGACAAGCGCACCCATTCCTGTCTTTGAGATCTGCTCCTTTCGGACGCCATCATGCGAATGTTCTCGCAAACGCAGAATGCACACAGATCAGACCCTGCGCCGCTTCGGGCCTTTACGAGAATGGAATTTGATCAGATAATAATTAATCAAGCATGATAATTAAAGAGATGACAGCTAGCTAGCTAGCTAGTACTACTTGATTACTTACCTTGGGTCGAAACCATTTAAGCTTTTGTTTCCATTCTCCTGGGGTCACGCTGATGAACCTTGCCCAAGCCCTGCCCACCGACAAAGAAAATGAATAAAGGGTTATTAAATAGTTCATATCATAAAAATGACGAACTAAATAGGCCGAGATATATAGTTAATAATGATTGAAATTACCTGCTGACTATCCCAAACAAGATGTTATAGTCAGTTTTTTCAGTGAGTAGTGAGTCCAGATTTCAACTGTTCAAGGCCAACTTTAATGATACACAAGACCCAAGGATATCTGCATGCACACACGCTTGCATGTCTTAATTAAGCGGGCATATGTAAAGCAAAACATGTAGCTAGCTAGTAGGCAAAAACAGAGAATTTATAGTACAAGACAGTGTGACTCACTGGAAGTTGTAAGGAAGTAGTATATCTTCATTGTATTTGAGGCGCTTCAAGAACTCTAGCATGTTGTCCTCTACATCCTTTTGATAACGTGGATTTAGATTCCATGTGTATTCATTAACGTGTTTGGGTCAATGAACCCGATGCCAAAGCGCCCACCTTTTCTCATTTCATATATCTTCATCCTGCATATAATACCACGTAAAAGAATATAGTGAGGATAATTACAGGTAATGATTGATCAAAAGGATCAGTACAGCTAGCTTGAGACATAAATTACAGAAAGAAATCACTTATAGACAATAGCAACCGCGATAGATTTGTCGAAAAGGCCTTGATTGTATAACTGAAACAGTTCGTAATACTCAACGGACAAAGCTTTCTCATGGAAGTAATGCTCCTCCTTGACATTCACCATGAAGGACACTCGATCGGAAATCTTGGAAATGTTCATGTACCATTGATGCAATTCATACATTCTCGTTGGGAGGTTCTTGACCTTGTCTGGATGGACCAAAGGTTGGCCCCGACATATTTCCGCTTTTATTTCATCCTCTCTAAGCACAGGCATGGGCTCGATCTCGAGGAGTTGTCCAACAGTGATTTTGAGAACTTCAACCTGCATTATATGGTCCTCCGTTATTACCACATTGCCCACCTCAGAACGTAAACTGTTTGCCCACAATAATATTGGCGCGTCAGATCACACGTGTTGTTGGCACAACAAGCGAGGGATCGATTACGCCTGTTCTCCCAGTGGGGAATGGTTTTCCGCATTTTTGACCGCTGCTTCTTGTTTGCTCAATCCCGAGCTCGCCTCCTTACGTAGACGTGCTCGATTTAACTTCCCGATGTGGCGCTCATAGTCTGTGTCAACAGGCTTGGGAGCTGGTGGTTGAGCCATCTGAATGAAGTGGTCAATCGCTTCCTTAGGCACTTTCTCCTTGGCGGCGGTGGCGGTTTCAGGCAAAATGGGCTTCCACCTCGGACTTTGATATGGCTGCGATTTCCTCCTCGGACCTGTCATAAGACCTCTGCGGAAGAGGCGTGAGGCTCGGACCATATTTATATCGCTTGCCTCCGCCAGTACTTCCTGTACTACCTCGACTTCGTGCCGCCACGCACCATAGCTGCGGGTGTCTCTTCTGCGATTGCTGAGGCGGCGGAGACGCCGACCGACGGGCTGAGTTGGACGAGGAGGAGGGCCGCTGAGATGTGCCGGACTTGGAGGAGGAGTGGCCTGAGGTTGTGTCGGACTTGGAGGAGGAGTGGACGTCCGACGCTGTGGCGGACTTGGAGGAGGAGGAGTGGCTGACACTTTGCCGGACTTGAGGAGGAGGTGGCCTGACACTTTGCGGACTTGGTGGACTTGCAGGAGCGGGAGATCGCTGACTCGGTGGCGGACTTGACGAGGAGTCGATGACGCGTGTCGGTGTCCTTGAAAGATGATGCAATCCTTTTTCCATAGGATGATACGATGGTTGGCGTCTCCGAGAAAGCGCTCGTCCTCACCTCCAGGAATGTCAAGCTCTAGCCCCGAATATGGCTGCACCACCTCGTCAACCATGACACGAGCATAGCCCTCTGGAATCGGGATGCAATGGTAGGTTGCTTTGGGGGTAACTGGAAAAGCTTCTCCGTCCGCCACCTTCATGGATATGTTCTTCATTTTGACGTGTAGCTCGCAGCTAGTGTTCTCCGTGATGTCATCCACGGGGTATCTACCCAGCATTGCGTCGTCCGGGGCGGAACCCACGCTGCTTCTCTGCATGGATGGGGCGGTGCTATCCAATGCTGGATCATCCGCTAGCTGCTGCAGCTGCTGAGACCCCCTTTGCTGGCTAAGTGAGTCGATCTGCTCCTGTTGGGGATACAACTACGGAGTGTGAACCGCCCCGGAGGGGCCGGTTTACCCTCGTGCGTGATCCAGGCCCATATGGAGGCCTGGAGCCCAGAAGGGAATTAAGATCCATACATGTAAACCGCCCTAGTATCAGAATTTGTATTGTAAGACAAGAAAGGAGAAACCAAGCCGACTCTTGTATGAGCCGGATTGGGATTCTCAGAAGCGGCCAAGCGCCAACCCGTGTATATAAGGGGACGACCCGGCGGCGAGTTAGGGACAGAGGATTCAAGGCTAAGGCAAAGCTATTGCTCCCTAGTCGCCGAATCATATCAATCACACCACAACTGGACGTAGGCTTTTACCTTCATCGAAGGGGCCGAACCAGTATAATTCCCGTGTCTTGTGTCCACATTAACCCCTCTAGGTTAACCCATACGATGGCCCTGCGACTAAGTCCTTTCATGAGGACATCTGCCGTGACAATTCCACGACAGTTGGCGCCCACCGTGGGGCTATCGCATGATGGTTTGATGATCTTAGAGGGCAAGTTCGAAGGACTCGAAGGCTATGCAGTGGGCCGGATGACTAAAAGTCGTCGCGGCAAACTCTACATCGACGATGCGGACTGGGGGCCCGAGGCCGCTCGGTTGAGTATGGGTACCGGGTCCCTTTGGCGGCATACACGTGTTCATCGGCAAGATTGGCGAAGTCGAGCTGGCCGGACGTCTGCACCGACCTCGTCGAAACGGCTCAGCGGGCGAAGAAGAGCCCGCCCTAGCTGAACCGGCGGTCAAGCGTGTTTTCGTGGGAGTCGTCCACGGAGGTTACGAGGGCGGATCGGTGTCTGGCGACGAAACCGCCGTTTACTCTGGCGACGAATCGTCGGCCGGAGAAATCGAGTCTTTATACCAGGCTGCAGCTGGCCAGATCGAGGCTGTTCCGACGGTGAAAGTATTCCGACCTCGATCTACCCAACCGGGTTAGGGTCTTCATGGCGATACGCAGAGGCGCTTCACTCTTGACCGCGGCGCCTGGTCGCCGGTTCAACAGCGGTGATGGCAGCCGGGCGGAGGCCTGTCGCCCACCGGCTCAAGTTTTATCGAGCTTTTTAACGATTGGCGGTGCTCATAGCGGAAGCTAATCCGCCGGATCGTGACATGCACAACGCAGAGATTGCAAAGGTGAGGGAACAGATCACTAAAGCTAAAAGCGGACTGGCGGCCGCGACGAACGGATGGCAGTGGAACGAGCCGCTTTGGATGCGCAGGCTTATAGGCTCAGGCTGGACCAGAGTGCATCACAGGAAGTCATGAAAAGGAAGTACAGGTCCCGTTTGCCTTCAGTTTTTGAGGGTAGGGAGCTTTTCAATACCCCAGGAGTAGGGACCAGTAATCCGCCGCTGTTGGTGAACCGCCGAAGCACTGGGCGCGCAGCGCCGGTTCAGCCCGTCCGTAGATCTGCCTCGCCATCATACCGGTGCGCCCAGACCTTGCAGACACCTCCGGTCACTACTCCAACCCGATGGATAATCTTGTAGCGGCTGCAAAGACGGTTGGAGGCGATTCCAATTGAAGCGATTCACCACAGCGGTAGAGACCCGCCGGGTTAAGGAGTTCCTCCGGACGGCCCGCTCAGCAGAAGCTTACTCGTCTGATAGCGGGATCGGATCCACTCCACCCCCGCCCGAGCCGGAGTTATAGCCGACGCGCGTCGGCGAACCGCCAGATCAAGCAATGCGCAGCGTGGTCCGCCAAGCGGCAACAATCCGGCAGCGGCTTTGAGGATGCTCAAGTGGTAGTGGACCGCGCCAGGCACGTAGGGAAGCGAGTTAGCCGCACAAGTGGAAGATCATCCGGTTGCGCCGGTTCGTCTGACCATCTTGAGCGAGGTGGTGTCGGCTCTTTGGGGGTGCCTTGCCTCGTCCCGCTTTACGCAACGCGTCGCTTGCCCAAGGACTTCAAGGGCCACGCAAGGTGCCAAATTATACTGCCGACTTGGCTCCAGAGGCATGGATAGAAAGCTACGAGATGGCCATGGAGATGCTAGACGTGGATGAAGCAGCATGTGCAAAGTACTTCACAATGATGCTGGAAGGTACTGCCCGGACTTGGTTGAAAAACTTGCCGCCCGACTCTATCAACTCGTGGACACAGTTGAGAACCCGGTTCATCCAAAATTTCAAAGACACCTGTAAACAGCCCATGTCTGTGGTGGATCTGGCGGCTTGCGTCCAGGCGGACGGAGAGTCTACAACCCATTGGGTGCGCCGTGTCTCGGAAGTTTTGCATTCTTCAGACCGGATCAACCCTGGTTCCGCGATCATGACCTTGGAAGCCAATTGCCGGTTCGAGCCATTGAAGCTGAAGCTGGGTCGCATGAAGCATTTTTGTCATGACATGGGCACTCTAATGGGCGTTTTGGTAAAGTACGCTGATTCTGATAGTACCAAGGATCCTGAATCGGAGAATGATGAAGTGGGAAGGGAAAACAGAACGGCAATTCCAGAGAGCCAGCAGCATCGGTCGGCGAGCAATGGAGGGCACAAGCGTAGTTTAACGGCAACATGGGCTTTGTGGCCAACACCAACGCCAGGACAAGGGTCAGCGGCGCCGGGTAGGCAGTCAAACCGGGTGGTCATAATCCGGATCGTTTGAATTTCATATTGAATCAGCCTTGTCCGAAGCATGGGACAAAGGAGGTGCCGCGAACCACCTTTGGAAGGATTGTTATATTATGCAGGAGTTCAAAATTCCAATTCTTTCCGGTATGATCAAGGGCCCATGGCGGTTCGTGGTCCGCCCGATTACGGATGGAGAAATACCGCCCGAGATTCGTGGTAATCCGGGCGGCAAGGCAATCAGAATAATCAAGGTAATCGTAATAGTCGTAACCAAGGAGGCTACAATCAACAACAGCAGCGGTGGGTTATCGAGCAACCCAAAGCAATTGAATGGTGGACAGTACCACGTCTTTACCACCAGCTTGGACCGACGAGACCGGAAACTTCAGAGGCGGTCGGTCAAGTTGTTGAACTGGCTGCGCCAGACACTGCTACTGGTTCGAGCAGCCGATTGTGTGGAGCAGAGAGGACCATCCTCCCGGGTTTACAATCCGGGTCGATTAGCCCTAGTGGTGGCACCCGGTAGGCGGGTACAAGTTTACCAAGGTTCTTATGGATGGAGGAAGCAGCATCAACATCACGTACTACGAGACTTTCCGACGGATGGGGTTAACGAGATAGGCATCTCGGGCCATCCAAAGACAGTATTTCACGGAGTGGTGCCTCAGTAAGTCGGCATACCCGGTCGGTAAAATAACTCGAGGTAACCTTTGGAGACGAGCATGACTCGAGCGTAAACGTTGACATTTGAGGTGGTGAAAATTCAAAGCCCTTACCACGCCTCTTTGGGCGGCCGGCTTATGCTAAGTTCATGGCACGGCCTGTTATGTTTACTTACAGCTGAAAATGCCGGTCACAAAGGAACAATAACGGTTCATGGAGCCGCGGATCGCTCTGGAGTGCGAGGAAGGTGATGCGGCTTCTGCAGAGTCGGTTTGTGCCACGGAGGAGTTAAAGTATTATAAGGATAATGTTGATCCGGCGGATATGACCCTTTGAAGAAGCCAACTACTGAGCATGATCCGGACTTGAAGTTCAAATCGGTAATGAGACGAAGCTTGTTGATTTTGTGCCCGGCGAGTCATCCAAGCAGTTCACCATCGCTGCCAATCTGGATCCTAAATAGGAAAGCGCGCTCATCGAGTTCATCCGTGAGAATCGGGACATTTTGCATGGAAACCTTCCGACATGCCGGTGTACCGAGGAACTCGCTGAGCACACTCTTAATGTGGACCAAATACAAACCGGTAAAACAGTTTCTTCACGGTTTAACGAGGAAAGGCGCAAGGCCATCGGAGAAGAAGTCGCTAGACTTTTGGCAGCAGGGTTTATCGTTGAAGTCTTTCACCCAGAGTGGCTTGCTAATCCGGTGTTGGTCCTTAAGAAAAATGGTACTTGGCGCATGTGCGTGGATTACACAGATCTTAACAAAGCTTGTCCAGCGGATCCTTTCGCCCTCCCCCGCATTGACCAGATCATTGATGCAACGGCGGGTTGTGAGCGTTTGAGCTTTCTGGATGCGTATTCCGGTTATCATCAGATTAAGATGGCGGTTAAAGACCAGGAGAAAACGGCGTTTATCACCCCTTTTGGAGCCTTCTGCTATGTGTCCATGCCCTTTGGGCTCAAGAGCGCCCAAGCAACTTATCAGCGTTGCGTACAGAATTGTTTACATGAACAGATCGGCCGTAATGTGCACGCCTATGTGGATGATATCGTGGTGAAATCAAGGCAGAAGGAAACATTGATTGAGGACTTAAAGGAAACCTTTGACAACTTGCGGGTGTACAAGATGATGCTCAACCCGGCCAAGTGCGTCTTTGGTGTTCCGGCAGGCAAATTGTTGGGTTTTCTCGTGTCCAACCGGGGGATTGAGGCTAATCCGGAGAAGATTACAGCTATCACCTCCTTAGCCAAGCCAAAGTGCATCAATGATGTCCAACGTTTGGCAGGCTGGATTGCTCGCGCTAAGCCGGTTTATCGATCGCCTAGGAGAAGGCTATCCCTTTGTACCGAGATCTCAAGAAGACGGATCGATTCGTTTGGAGCTCAACCGCTGATGAGGCATTGAGGATTTAAAGCGGCAGCTGGCCAACCCTTTGTTCTTGCTGCCCCTATTGACGAGGAGCCGCTCTGTTATATGTTGTTGCTAATGCCGAGGCAGTGAGTGTGGCCATTGTGGTGGAGCGCAAGGAGGCGGGGAAGGAGTATCCGGTTCAGCGGCGATTTACTACATCAGCGAGGTTCTCATCGAATCTAAACAAAGGTATCCACATTGGCGAAGCTGGTATATGGAGTTTTTATGGCAAGCGGAAGTGAAGCAATATTTCCAAGGGCACCCCATCACGGTGGTCAGCTCGGCTCCTTTAGGCGATATCATCTTGAACCGGAAGCAACCGCCGGATTGCTAAGTGGGCTATAGAGCTTGGGCATACGGTTTAAAGTATGTGCCCTTGACGGCCATAAAGTCTCGAGCACTTGTGGATTTCATTAATGATTGGACGGAGTTGCAAGCACCGGAGGAGAAGCCGGATCACACCTATTGGACCATCCATTTTGATGGGTCCAGCAGTTGAGGGCTCGGGGCTGGAGTCGTATTAACTTCCCCACGAGGTGACAAGTTCTGTTATGTTCTCCGCCTAATGTTCCCTTGTACTAACAATGCAGCTGAGTATGAAGCTTTGCTCCATGGTCTCCGGATGGCCAAGGAAATGAACCTCAGCCGGGTTAAATGCTTTGGTGATTCGGACTTAGTGGCCCAAAGCAGTATCCGCACTTGGGATTCCAAAGATCCACTCATGGCTGCATATCGTCGGGAGGTGGATGTTGTTGCAGGACATTTTAAGGGGTACCAGGTGGACCATGTGGATCGTCGGAAGAACGAAGCGGCTGATGCTTTGAGCCGGCTGGGGTCCCAGCGTAAACCGGTCCCGCCCAACGTTTTCCTTGACGTGCTGCATAAACCGTCAGTTAAGCTGCCTGATGAAATTGATTTGGCTATCCCTGATCCGGAGGCTCAATTGGTGGCGGCCTTGCACGTCATTCCGGATTGGATGCTCCCTTATTTGGCATACATGAATCGGGGCGAGTTACCAGAGGATGAGATGTTGGCCCGGCAGATAGTTCGGCGGTCTAAGTCTATGACCATTGTTAATGGCGAGTTGCACCGTCGCAGCGGTCGTATGCTTTCAGCGCCAGTGTCCCCTGAAGAGGGCTGTGAGATATTGCGAGAGATTCATGAAGGGGATTGTGGTCACCACGCCGGTTCAAAATCCCTGGTGGCCAAAGCGTTCCGCCATGGCTTCTATTGGTTAACTGCCCATGCTGATGCAGAGGATCTGGTCAGACGGTGTGATGGTTGCCAAAAGTTCTCCAGGCGTGCTCATGTGCCAGCCCAAGAATTGAGGATGATTCCAATTACTTGGCCGTTTGCGACTTGGGGCTGGATATGGTTGGACCTTTCAAACGATCCAGGACAAAAGACCCACCTGTTGGTAGCAATGATAAATTTACCAAGTGGGTCGAGGCGAGCCTGTTAGCAAGTGTGATGCGCCACGGCGGTTCAGTTCATCAAGCGGGTGATTTTCCGGTTTGGGTTTCCACAAGATCATCACGCATAATGGTACCAATTTGTCCAAAGGAGCTATGAAGGAATTTTGTGAACGAGCACATCCGCTTGATGTTTCTTCCAGTAGCCCACCCGCAATCCAATGGTCAAGCGGAACGAGCTAATCAGGAAATTTTGAAAGGTATCAAACCCCGCTTATGGTCCCTTTAGAGAGGACGCCGGGTTGTTGGGTGGAAGAGCTACCATCGGTGATATGGAGTATAAACACTACCCCAACCGATCCAATCGGATATACGCCGTTCTTTATGGTCTATGGAGCGGAGGCGGTTCTTCCCGATGATATCCGTCACGACTACGCCCGAGTAGCAGCTTATGTTGAGGCGAGATAGCGAGGCAGCACGGCAAGATGATTTGGATCGACCGGACGAAGAGCGCGATATGGCAGCAGCTCGCTCGGCGGTCTACCAGCAGGATCTTCGTCGGTATCACAGCCGGCGGTTAAAACCGAACCTTTCGGAAGGAGACTTGGTGCTGCGGCTCATTCAAGATCGAAAGATATGCACAAGCTATCCCCACCTTGGGAGGGGCCTTTTGTGGTCGATGAAGAATCTATACAACGGGTCCTACTATCTGATTGATGTTCGAGAGCGAAAAGACTCACGCACGTCAGAGGAGGAGACCAACAGGCCATGGAACATAGCTCATCTTCGGCCTTATTATACTTGAGCCATTGGCTCCATTTATGTACATATCAAGACGATGTATATATTATGAATAAAAGCAATAAACCGGATCCTCGGCTAAAGCGGGGTATCTGTTCTGTATACAAGACCGGTTTGGGTACATGGAGATGCTGTTATAAAGCGGCCTCCGGTTCAACCCTTAGCCTTGTTTTCAGCAACTTTTGTCATTTGGGGGCTTGGTCGTATCCGAACCAATGCAACGCCTCTTGGCAGGCGAAAGCCACCAGATCATTTGGGGACATGGTCACGTCTGAACCAGTCACGCCTCTTGGTCGGCCTAAGGCCATAGAATCACTTGGGGGCTTTGGTCGAACCCGAACCATTGCAATGCCACTTGATCGGCATCATGCCACGAGTTCGCTTGGGGACTGGCTGACTTGAACCATCGCTACGCCGTATAGGGGGCTTGGTCCTGTCCGACCATGGTACCACCATCTGATCCGGCTTAGTACAGCCTCGTCTCGTAAAACGGCTTTTTCTCGTTGATTTTGTTTCCATGTGGTTTTGGTACCTATCATTTGGTTTTTGTTGGCCTTTGTCAACCGGCAAAAATTTTCCTTAAACCGGATTTATGTTGTTGATACGTTTTTAAGCTGGCGGTTTTGTTCCGGTTTGATTTTACTGTTAAACATCCCATTGTGGAGTAACAGGGGGCTTGTCATGCCCGGCACGGTTTACACGGTAAATCGGTCTTATACAGGGGTTGCCCTCCTTTGACGATGATGGTTTATAAGACCTCCGCTTCGGGGTTGGCTAAAGCCGACTGTGTGCCTGATGGTGACAGGTATGTTCGTATCACATAATTTTGATCGTATACCTCGGTCTTTTCTCATATAAATATCGGTATCAGTCCGGTTGGAGGTGTAAAACCGCCATGGCGGTTTAAGAACTTGTGATTGCAGGCAAAATATGTTGCAGGATTTACTACAAAGGCCAACGGATACAGCACCGCCATGCATAAGTTTACACACCAAGGTTGTACCGGCATTGTTCAATAAAAGACACTTGCTATCCTATTACAAAGGCCTTTTGAGGCCCGGCGTTTTACGCAGAGTTATGCCTTGAAGCTTTGGATATGTCGCCCGGCCTGACGGCTTACGCCGCTTCACCGGTTGGCGCGAGGTGGAGGGGACGGCGCTGGCGCCGGTTCAGCTTCTTCTTCTTCCTCGCCCAAAGCCCGAAGTCATTGGTAGACCAATCAATCCGGTTAAGGCACGAAGACAGCTTCTTCACTTATCAGTTCAGCCGGATCAACGTCAGGGGCGTAAGTGTGCTTACGGATTGGAGGAATCAGGCTCTGCACTTCCGGGATGACAAACTCCACCCGTTTGTTATTTGCGTCATAAAAAGATCGGTGAACCTCTAGATTGGCTTCAGCGGCCAGTTGACTCGCCAACGGACGACTTCCTTTGTGATCCGCTTTGAGGCATCGTTATCAAAGGCTTCACCATTCTCTTGAGCACTGGGAAAACCTTTAGCTATGTCAGCCGGATCAAGATCCGCTATCCATGCTTTGGCACGAGTCAGAGCCAGTAGCGTGCCAGCCCGGGCTGCCGATCGCTTCATCTCTTCAAGCTGCCCCGGAATCATGGACAGCCGGTCCAGCGTCTCTCTGATTAGGGACGGCGCCGTGTTGTCATAGGACGTGGCGCATATGACCCGCTGGGCGCCGGTATATAGCTGCTCAATCAGAGTGTACGAAGCTTTGAGCTTTTTCCGCACGTCAGAGCCCAGATGAGCAATACGTTTGCCTACACCAGATTTAGACAGCTCAAGTTAAACCGCGGAAGCTTTAACACAGCATATTCGGTGTAAATTTGCTTACCAAAGATGGCAGAGGTCATGGCATGCACTTGGCGTTTGAGTCCGGTCAGCTCTTCGTCACCGGTTTAAGGGCGCCTCGGCTTCCTCCGCCTGTTTTACTAAACCGCCTTCTCGGTGTCCCAGCTTGACCGCTTCGGATTTGTACCACTCCTTCAGCTGTTCCATGGTGGTCGAGCAGTTTTAGCTCATCTTTGGCTTTGGTGGCTTCTATTATTTGAGTTTCAGATTGGTTCGGAGGTCCTTGAGTTGCACGGCTTGCTGGTGTATTTCATTCTGATGACAAAGGAAGCAGGTTAGTGGTTTCATCATACAAGTCCCAAGCTTAATACAAGTATTCAACTTGGCACTTGGGGGCTAATGGTTAGTTGATCTCAATTTGCTATGAAGACACACCTTAAGTCCCGGTTTAACTTTACAAAGTTAAACCGACCCTTGGGGGCTACTATGCAGTTAAAATAAAGAAAGGTCAGCTCTTTACCTCATAGCGGTCCTTCATGCGATTGACTAGACCGGCTTCGAAGTCACGGCTTGCGTAAAGCCGGTTCAGAAAGCCGGAATGAAGCTCTTGGGCAGAGAAATTGTCGTAAGCCGACATATCAGCCTTCCCCTTGTCCTTGATCATAGTAGTGGAACTTTCTTTGATGCTATGCTTTGCTAAAGCGACCGGTTGGCTAGGAGCAGTGTAGCCAGTACCTGTCACAATAACATCGTCATTTTCAGGCCTCTTGTTTGGGCTTGATGTCGTTTTGCTCTGGCTCGGCGGTTCAACAGTCACGACCCGCTCGGCGGACGGGTTTGATGGAGCAGGCTGTGAAGTTTCCATTTGGACCTCCGGCTCAACTTCTGGCGCATCAGCAATGTCATCTTTATACAACTCGCCAGAGCTTTCCTTGGCAGCTTCAGGATTTTCGTGCGGTTGTTCCGGGGTTTTCTCTGGATCAACATCCGGGGTAGGATCAAGAGTTTTCGCCTTCTTGCTCAAGCGAGCCTTGGTGCTGCAATATTCAGAATCGGATCAAGACAAATTGACCAAGGTGACGGTGAGTCGAATTGACAAACAGTAATTACATACCCTGCGGCGATGTTCAGCGGAGGCAGTTGTGTGGTGGATGAACCGCCAGACGAGTTGGAAGAGGCCTGATAATTCGGGTCAGACGGATTGAGAGGGCATCGGAAGAAACCTTTAAGGGATAACGCCGGAGAGCAAGTCACCTCGGCCGACGCTTCCGGATAGGTGTGTCCGTAAACCGGCTGAGGTAACTGTTGTAGCATTGTGCCGGGTTGTACGGCGCTCTTCAGCCTGCTGTGTCTTCAAGTTAAGATTTGGATTCAAGTAAGCATAGGAATGGTATTTTTCACTTTCCGGACGGCGCGATTTAATTCTCTTAACCGTGCAAGATCGGATTCGGAAGAAAGTAAGATTACCTCAACAGGGTCGGCATGGCTGGCTTCAGCATCATCCTGGGAAGAAAATTGTTAGTAAAAGGATGGTAAAGGGGCCAAGCATATGCAGGAAGAAACACAAAGCGGAAAGTCGGTTTACCTCAGCTTCTGATTCTTCGTCCTCCGGCGGATCAGAGGATTCGGTGGTCTTCTTCTTGCCCGTTTTCTTAGTGGCCTTGGATTTTACACGCGGCGCCCGAACCGGTTTGGTTCGTTTCCAGAAGGAGCTGTCGGCCTGAGAAGTAGCAAGGATTAACGTGTATCAACGGAGTATTAAGAGTTTGAAAGGCAGTAAGTAGAACTTACCGCCGGCGGTTTGTTGGTGGCACAAAATGGAGCCAACCCGGTTAGGCTGCAGACGGAGATTGGCTCATCAAGCATCTTCTTGACGATCTCGGTGACCTCTTGTTCAGTTATAGGCAGCTCGTGACGCCTTTGAGGATCTTTGAGGCTGCCGGTGTACTCGTGCATCAATCCGGGCCGGCGGCTTAGTGGCAAAACACCCCAAGAGACCCAGCAACGTACAAGATCCACGCCGGTTAAGCCATTGGCCATTAGAGCCCGGAGCTTGATTATTTGCGGTGCGAAGTTCTTCCGTTCCGCGGCGGTTAAGCGGGAAGGCAGTGGATGCTGGTTGCTGAGTCGGTGAGAACGGTAACCCGGCAAGGGGTTTTCGTTGGCAGGGGCAGTGTTCCGGCAGTAAAACCAGGTTTGGTTCCATTCCTTTGGATGGCTGTGGTGCTTGGCGTGGGGAAAATCGACCTCCTTCCTCTTCTGGATTGAAACGCCGCCCAGCTCCGTGTTAGGACCATCAGAAAACTCTGTGCGGCGGTTCAAATGGAAAAAATCCCGGAACAACTCCACAGATGGTTCCTCTTGAAGATAGACTTCACAGAAGACTTGAAAGTTGCATATATTCGACACAGAATTCGGGCCGATGTCCTGAGGATGGAGTTGCAGACTGGCAAGGACGTCCCGGAAAAATTTTGAACCGGGTGGGCAGAACCCCCGGTCTAAGTGCTGCATAAACACGATTACTTCTCCCGCTCGCGGCTCGGGAGGAAACTCGCCTTCCGGAACACGCCAATGGAGGACACTTTTTGGAGCCAAACCGCCAGTGGTGACATAGCCGTTGAGCTGCGTTTGATGACTCGACGGGACCCGGTTGCAAGCGGAAAATTGAGGAGCCATTCCGGAAGATTAAAGCTGCGAAAGAAAGGAAGAGAACGGTTCACTGTTGAACGGGTCAGGCGTTACGAATATTGTTAAACCGGCAGTTCGGTAGCCGGCTTCCCAGTCCGGTTTAACTAAAGGACTAATGGAGGGTCGGATTAGATATCAGAAGTTAAACCGCCAGAGGAGGCAGTGCTGAAAAGTTGCTAAGTGTAGACGGAAACAGGTTTCCCATGCAAAGGGAAATAATCTAGATCTACCGGGGTTCAGTAAAGAAAATTTCTGCGACCTATACAGACCTCCTACAGCGCAGGAAGGTTCAGGCATGTTAAAGTGAAAGATCTGAACAAAAGGGGAAGGTGCCTAGAGTCGGGTAAACGGCGAAAGCAGCCGCTTGCATATGAGGAGCAGTGCGGCTGAGCCGTACGGCCATGGCGGAACTGGCATGAAGAGTCGGCATGAACGCTCACGAGCTATGCGACGAACCGAGTTTCCAGGTGAGATCTAGGGTTTAAAGACAACCTTACGGCGAAAGGGAACCGCGGAGGAGCGCTGAAACTCTGGTCGATCCGGTTGATGCAGCGGCCGGGCGGAAGCGTCGGTCGAAGGTTGAGGGCGACGGCAAGAGCTTGTGGTCGGCGGTCGCGAGGAAGAAGAAGAGAGGAAGGAAGAAGAGAATGACCCGACCGGTCTATTTATAAGGGACCGGAGTAATCAATGGGCGCGAGAATTGAGGAGTCAAAAGCGGCGGAAGGTGCAGCGGCCGCCTCGATTTCCGGGATAGCCTTAATGAAGGGAATCTTACTGTTTGGATTTTTGTTCAAAATGACGTCAGGGTGCCACGACACGAAGATCGAAGGATGATGTCACGGCGGTTTAAGCAGATGGCGGTTTACAAGGGAGATCAAGGGTTGCCTGAAGACGTAGAAGATTAACCTGAACCGGTTCAAGTCAATCTGGGGCCTAATGTTGGGGATACAACTACGGAGTGTGAACCGCCCCGGAGGGGCCGGTTTACCCTCGTGCATGATCCAGGCCCATATGGAGGCCTGGAGCCCAGAAGGGAATTAAGATCCATACATGTAAACCGCCCTAATCAGTAACTTGTATTGTAAGACAAGAAAGGAGAAACCAAGCCGGACTCTTGTATGAGCGGATTGGGATTCTATAAGCCGGCGAAGCGTCAACCCGTGTATATAAGGGGCGACCGGCGGCGAGTTAGGGACGAGAGGATTCAAGGCTAAGGCAAAGCTATTGCTCCCTAGTCGCCGAATCATATCAATCACACCACAACTGGACGTAGGCTTTTACCTTCATCGAAGGGGCCGAACCAGTATAATTCCCGTGTCTTGTGTCCGCATTAACCCCTCTAGGTTAACCCATACGATGGCCCTGCGACTAAGTCCTTTCATGAGGACATCTGCCGTGACAATTCCACGACAGCTCCTGCTGCCGCTGGAATTTGACTGCCAATTCCGCTTGACTTGCTTCTAGGCCTTGAAGGTGTTCATAGTCCCGCTTCATCTGCTCCTCCTCCATCTTCCTCTTCTTCTCCTCCGCAATCTTCTTTCTCGCACGGGTTCTGTAGTCGTTGTTCCATCTGAAAACCCTCATACCACGGAATAGCGCCCTTGCCTCGTGTTCTTCCCGGTGTTCAGGATTTCCAGAGACGCAGAAGCTCGTCGTTCTCTCTGTTGGGCTGGAACACCCCGATCGTGCCTCTTCTATTGCAACAAGTATCGCATCGTCGGCTCCGTTCAGACATGCCTTCGTCAAACTTTGCCTGTCTTGGTCCAACTCCCCCATGCGCATAGAACCAAGTCCTGCACTGGGGCCAGCTCTTAGTAACCGGAGTGACACCTGCATCCTCCATCTCTTTCTCGGACTTATCCCACTTAGGCATTGCAACCGCATAGCCACCGCCCCACTTATGGAACTTATCCTTTTTTCAGCATTCTTCTTGTTTATTCTCGACCGTTCCTTAGCTAATTCTGAATCCTTGAATTTCACGAAATCGTCCCAATGAGCACGTTGGTTCTCTAGTGTTCCCTCGAATCTGGAGTCTTCCTTCCTCCTTGACGTATTTGTCCCATTCACGATTCTTGTGGTTCTTGAATGCAACCGCCATCTTCCTAAGAGCAGCGTCCTTGACTTTCTCGCACATCTGCTTCGTGAAATGATCTGGTAGGGTGAAATGTTCCATGAGAGTATCCCAAAGCAGATCTTTTGATTCTTGTCGACAAAAGTAACATCCGGACGTGGAGCAGCGTCCTCTTTGCCTTTTGTCCTTTGTCTTTGCTGGCTCTCTCCATTCTTGAAGGGAGATCGGAGTTGGTCCTTCACAAGAACTCCGTGACCGACGAATGAACTTGTCCGCAATCTTCTTAGGCGCTAATGGTTCGCCATTAGGTCTGATCGCCTCGATATTGTACTTTACGCCTCCTTCAACTTTTTGTTCAGCCTCGTTTAGTCCTTTTGCTGAAGATTTGCTCGACCGGATGGCTGAAAGAACAAAGATCGATTCGTTAATATATCTTCAAGTCATTTAAAACATGTGATGATCACCAAAACCTGCTTATATAAATATATATACCTCGCCGGTCTTTGTTGTTTCAGGATCAACATGTTCTTCGTCATCGCCATAATCGTAGTTCATGACTTCATCAATTCGGTCGTCGCGATCGAATATCATATCACCCTCTCGGTGTTGTTTAGAAATTCGAGCCGTCATAATCTTCTTCATTCGATTATCATCGGCCCGCGATCATATCGAACATGGTCTGCATTCTCCGTCTCTCGGTATTGTCTGCCATAGCTTTTATTTAACTAATTCAAAAGAAATATAAAACAATTTAGTATTCAAATTACATCGTCTCGAATAATAGATATAATCTCAATACTTTGTCTAGAATAATAGATACAATCTCGAATACATCGCCTTGAATAATATATAATATTGAATAGTACATCACCGGCTAGCTAATTAAAGATCGAATACTATAGAAGAATCTAGGACACTCGTGGTTCTGCGTCATGGGCGGTGGACACCCAAAGAGAAGGAACCTCACAGGATCATAGCTGATGTGAGATCCTCAAGATATCGCCAGTATTGGAGAACCTGCCGCCTCTAACGCAACCATGTAGCGATGGACGTGCTCGTCCTCCTCCTCGACACGGCGACGCTCCTCCGGCGGGCCGGGTCCCTCCGCACCGAGATCGCCCACGCTAACGCCACCAAACGAGATCGGGTCGATGACGGGACCCGGGCCGGGTTCCTCATCAAGCGGCGCGCCTCTCGAGCAGTACCTCCCAGTGCCAGCCAGCGGAGCCCAGTCCGGACATGGGCGGCTGGACGTCGTCATGGACGGGTCGACGACGAGGATGCGGGCCGGCATCGCCGATAACAAATACTAGCTAAATGCCCGCAAAAAATAATATTTTTTAATGATTGGATTTTGATAACTAAAATTTATAACATTTCTACTATTTCAAAAATCTATATACTATTTCATACTAATTAAGCATCTAACACTAAAAACATAAAAACAATTTCTATACATCCATTAAAAACAGAAAAATAACATTATATAAAAAATTCCATACTAATTAAACACTAATTATATCCATCTAACATGCATTCATATATATATACTAGTGAAAAACAATAATCTAAAAATCTAAACTAATTAAACATACAAAATCTAAACTAATTAAATATATACGTGTATGTGTGTGTGTGTTCATCATGCTTGTGTGTGTGTATGGGCTCGGGGAGGGCGGCGCCATGGTGGCCGCCGGGGCGAGGGAGAGGGTTAGAGGGGAGAGCTCACAGCGGGCGACGGCGACGAGTAGGCGACGGCCGGGGCAGCGACGGGTCGGGCGTGACGCTGGGCGGCGACGCAGGGACGGCGCGACGGGAAGGGCCCGGGCGGCGACGAGACGAGGGCGGCGACGGGGACGGGACGGGCGGCGACGGGACGGGCGGCGACAAAGAACGGGTCGGTGACGGCGTCGACGATCGGGCGAGGGCGGTTCAATGGGGAAACAGAGGAGAATGAAATTTTTCAAGTGTTGTATATATAGAAGGCACCTTTAGTACCGGTTGGAGCCACCAACCGTACTAAAGGTCTGTTTTGGCCAGCCAAGCAGCGGAAGCGACCCCTTTAGTACCGGGTGGTGGCACAAACCGGTACTAAAGGCCCTTTAGTACCGGTTTGTGCCACCACCCGGTACTAAAGGGGTGCGCTGGGTAGGTGTGGTGCGGCAAGTTTAGTCCCACCTCGCTAGCCGAGGGGCGACCGCACTCGAGCTCCTCTCCAAAGCAGGCCCACTGGCCTCGTGTTCTTTGTTGCCTGTTGGCCACTTGGCCTTTATGGCCTGCATCCCGCCCAACAGAGGTTGGGTTTCTAGTTGTATGCAGGCCGCTCGGCCTAGTAGGCGGGCTTTTTGTTTGCTTTATTTATTTTGTGTTGTTTTTTGTGTATTTAGAGTTTCTTTGTGAATATTTTTGCTTTAGGTACAAAAATTACAAACATTCTGTTAG
Source organism: Aegilops longissima (assembly GCA_021605205.1). Lineage (NCBI taxonomy): Eukaryota > Viridiplantae > Streptophyta > Magnoliopsida > Poales > Poaceae > Aegilops > Aegilops longissima. The sequence goes on from CM038680.1 coordinate 646,090,407, forward strand.
TGCCCGTAGTTTTCAAATTTGAATAGTTTAAATTTTGAATTATTTGAAATTAGTGTGAATCACTAGTTTGTGAATAATTTAACTTTAAAAATCAGTAAAGGCATGAAAGAATTTGTTTGCACATAAAATTTCTTCGCGTTTCAAATGCCAAAACACATAACTACCCTAACTATTATAGAGATTCCCCTGGGTGTGAAACATGTAAGAAAGTGATGATAGTGAAGCCGATCACATCCCAGATCTTTGGGTGTGAAACTTTTTCTTAGCGTGTGTCCTTTGCACCGTAACCATGGAAAATCTTCATCATTTAACGGGATGCTCGGGTCAATATTCACTGTGAATGGAGAAATTTCATCAAACTTTTCATAATCTTCTCGACTTGTCTGTCTTGTCATCCACTCCCACGATGTTTCTCTTCCCGTAAAGAACTATGTGCCGCTTTGGCTCATCGTACGATGCATTCGCTTCCTTATCTTTTCTTTTTCTTGGCTTGGTAGACATGTCCTTCACATAGAAAACCTGTGCCACATCATTGGCTAGGACGAATGGTTCGTCTCAGCATACGCAAGATTGTTGAGATCCACTGTTGTCATTCCGCATCTGCGGGTCTTCCGTTACCCGCCTCGTGTCATATTGACCCATTTGCACCAAACAAAGGGACCTTTAAACCACGCCGATAGTCAAGTTCCCATATGTCCCGTATATAACCATAATATGTTTCCTTTCCGCCTTGGTTTCTGCATCAAAGCGGACACCACTGTTTTGGTTGGTGCTCTTCTTATCTTGGCGATCGTGTAAAATGTATTACCATTTATCTCGCACTTTGAAAGTCATTATATTCAAGATGGTAATCGGGACAGCAAGTACAGGTCATCTTCAATAGAGGTGTCATGCATGGTACGTGTCTGCAACCAGTGGCGAAACTCCTGGTTTGTTCACGTGTAATCCAGTCATCGACCGCCCGGTGTTTGGAGCGTAGAAAATTCTTGTGTTCATCCATATACGGAGCCACCAAGGAGGAATTCTGTAGAACTGTAGTAGTGTGCTTCAAAGGAGAGAATGTCCGTCCATACATATTATTTGTTCCCCTCCTAGCGTGCCTTTTCCATCCAGACTGCCCTTATGCCGCGATTCAGAACACCAATCGCTTAAGGTCAGGAATAAAGTCAATACAAAACTCAATGACCTCCTCATTTTGATGGCCCTTGAGATGCTTCCTTCGGCCTAGCACGGTTATGAACATATTTCTTTAAGACTCCCATGAACCTCTCAAAGGGGAACATATTGTGTAGAAATACAGGACCCAAAACGTTAATCTCTTCAAGATAGGTGAACTAGGACGTGCCATGATGTTGAAGAAGGATGGTGGGAACACCAACTCGAAATCGACAAGACATTGCACCAAATCATTCTCAGAACCTTGGTATGATTTCGGGCGATTACCTTCGAGAGATTGCATTGAGAAATGCACATAGCTTCACAATGGCTAATCGAACGCTTTTCGGTAGAAGCCCCTCAATGCAATCGGAAGCAGCTTGCGCCATAATCACGTGGCAGTCATGAGACTTTAGGTTCGGAACTTTTTCTCGCCATGTTTATTATTCCCTTTATATTCGACGAAGCCGACGGTACCTTAATATCGAGCAGGCATTCAAAGAAGATTTCCTTCTCTTCTTTGGTAAGAGCGTAGCTTGCATGACCCTCGATATATGCCGCCTTCTCCGTGCATACGTTGCTGGTCCTCCGTGCCTCGGTGTATCTTTTGTCTTCCCATACACGCCCAAGAAGCCAAGCAGGGTCACGCAAAGATTCTTCGTCACGTGCATCACGTCGATTGCGGAGCGGACCTCTAGGTCTTTCCAATATGGCAGGTCCCAAAATATAGATTTCTTCTTCCACATGGGTGCGCGTCTGTCAGCGTCCTTTGGAACAGGTTGTCCGCCAGGACCCTTTCCAAATATCACCTTCAAATCCTTGACCATATCATGTACATCAGCACCAGTACGGTGGCGAGGCTTCGTCCGTGATCCGCCTCACCTTTGAAATGCTTGCCTTTCTTTCTTACGGGATGCCTGCTGGAAGAAATCGACGATGTCCTGTACACATTCTTCATACAACTATTCAAATATATACTGTCGGTATCATCCAAACAGTGCGTGCATCCACGGTATCCCTTGTTTGTCTGTCCTGAAAGGTTACTGAGAGCAGGCCAATCATTGATGGTCATGAACAGCAACGCCTTTAGGTCAAATTCTTCCCCCATGTGCTCATCCCACGCACGTACACCTGTTCCATTCCACAGTTGTAAGAGTTCTTCAACTAATGGCCTTAGGTACACATCAATGTCGTTGCCGGGTTGCTTAGGGCCTTGGATGAGCACCGCATCATAACGAACTTCCGCTTCATGCACAACCAAGGAGGAAGGTTATACAAACATAGAGTCACAGTGCCGTGTTATGGTTGCTGCTCGCTCCCCAAAAGGATTAATGCCATATGCGCTTAGACCAAACCATACGCCCTTGCGCCATCCGCAAACTCCTTCCGTATTTCTTTCGATTTTTCTCCATCGCGACCCATCACCGGTACTCTCAACTTTCCGCTTTTCTTACGGTCTTCTTCGTGCCATCGACGCCTTTGGCATGCTCTTTGTTTTGGAACAACGTTTCAACCGTGGTATTATAGGAGAATACCACATCACCTTGGCAGGAATCTTCTTCCGGGGTGCTCGCCGACATCACCATGCTCATCGCGGCTGATCTTATAGCGCAATGCACCACATACCGGCAAGCGCTCAAATCCTCGTACTCACCGCGGTAGAGGATGCAATCATTAGGGCATGCATGTATCTTCTGCACCTCTAACCCTAGAGGGCGACAACCTTCTTTGCTTCAGACGCTCTCGGGCAATTCGTTGTCCTTTGAAGCATATCCTTTATCATTACCAAGAACTTTCCAAATCCCTTGTCAGATACACCATTCTCTGCCTTCCATTGCAGGAATTCCAGTGTGGTGCCCAGCTTTTTCTTGTCACCTACGCAATTCGGGTACAACAATTTTTTTGTGATCCTCTAACATGCGCTGCAACTTCTTCTCCAAATCACTTGCGCAGTTTCTCTTTGCATCGGCAATGGCCCGACCTAGATCATCAACGGGCTCATCTGATGCCTCTTCTTCAGCTTCTTCCCGCATTGCCGGCCCAGCTTCTTCCCGCATTACCGGCTCAGCTTCTTCCCCCATTGTTGTATCATCGTATTCAGGGAACCCATGGCCAGGATAGCTGTCGTCGTCCTCTTCTTCTTCATTGTCTTCCATCATAACCCCTCTTTCTCCGTGCTTGGTCCAAACATTATAGTGAGGCATGAAACCGACTCAAACAGTGGACGTGAATGGTTCTTGACGAGAGTAATTGCGACCATTCTTACAGCCAGCACATGGACAAGGCATAAAACCATCCGCCCGCTTGTTTGCCTCAGCCATAAGCGAAAAAGTATGCACGCCTCAACGAACGGGAGAGCATCGGTCATCGACATCCATTGCCGCTCATCTTCATTACACAACACCGAATAGACCAAATTAATACAAGTTCATACATAAAGTTCATACAACACTTAAATGCAACAAACAAATAACTCTCTAGCTAAAGCATTTAAATGCAACAACAAATGTGATCAAGATCGCAACTAAGGTAACAATTGATCCAACAGCATAATGATACCAAGCCTCACTATCGATGGCATATTTTCTAATCTTTCTAATCTTCAAGCGCATTTTCTCCATCTTGATCATGTGATCATCGATTTACATCGGCAACATGCAACTCCAGTTCCATCTTCTCCCCTCAATTCTTTTCAATTTTTCTTTCAAGTACTCGCTTTCTCTTTTAACTAAATTTAACCTCTCGACAATAGGGTCGGTTGGAATTTCCGGTTCACATACCTCCTAGATAAAAATATCTATGTCAACTTGATGGGCATAATTTGTCATAAACACGAAATGCAACAAATAGTTTTAAAAGAGAATATACCACATCCGAATCATAACAAGGACGAGGGCCGACGGGGACGGATATCAAAACCATGGCACTATGTATAACAAACAACGTACGGGTAAGATAATTATTATACGAGTAACTATATATCCAAATCACAGAAACATCAATTTTTTATATAAAATTTCATGAACAAGAGGCTCACCACAAGGTGGTGCCGGCGACGGGACGGTGCGGGCGATCGACGGTGGTTACGACAGAGATTTAGAAGGCACTAAGTAAACCACACCTACATATGCAAACTAAGTGTTATTTTGACCTCAAATTGCATATAAATCAAATACTAGCACATATATATATTTCCTCCCAAATTACTAAACTCACAAATTAATAACTATATGAACCAATGCAAGAGCTAATCTAGCAATGAGAGATGAAAGGACAAAGTTGCTAACCTTTGTGATCACTTGAATGGATGGGGCCTTCAAATCTTGACAAATTTTGGGCAAAATGTGTGATGAGCTCGAGGGAGAAGAGGAAGAACAGAGAGGAGAGGAGAGGGAAAGGGGAAGAACAGAGCGAGCTGGGCGAAGGGTTTATATGCAGGAGGACCTATAGTACCGGTTCGTGGCACGAACCGGTACTAAAGGTGCTGGAGGGGGCCCAGACTGACAACATCCTGCCACCACCCTCATTAGTACCGGTTCGTGGCACGAACCGGTGCTAAAGATTAGCCACGAACCGGTGCTAAAGGCTAGCCGTTGGAACCGGCACTAATGTATACATTTGTGCCGGCTCTAATACAAACCGGCACTAATGTGCTTCACGTTTCACCCTTTTTCTACTAGTGGATGGTTGGTGCAAATATGATCGTTGTTGTAATTCGTCGATCGTTATTTTGACCGCTGTGGGAAAAATGGACAACATATGAGCATAATAGCATTTTTGGATTAGTAACTTGTAAGGAATTGGATTGTCATTCATCCAATTATCTCTGCTATACCAGCTTATCTGTACATTTGATTTGTCTTATTACGGCAAATGTTTTTGTAGGAGACAGATGCTTCGTGCATCCATTGTATGGTGTCAAAAGAGCACGGACAAATGAATAGTAACAAGAAAAAAAAGAGCACCATTTCGGTTGTCTGGGCGTTGCTTAAAATAGCTTATCATCAAATATGTAGAAAGTAGAAAATTTGAAGGGTAAAGTTATTTTGTAAACTGGAACTTGTACTGAAAATATGAAATTTAAAGGGTAAAGTCTAAATTGAACCCAACCTTCCTATCGCTATATTTGGTACTGCCAATATTGTTTGATCATGGTCTTTAGTTGTCAAAATCTTGTTTGGGCCTTTGGATTGCATGAATTCACGAGATTGATCATGGGATTGCTAACGTATCCTCAAGCAAGGGTTCTTCCTTCCTTCAGTACACACAAGGCATCTATAGGATGGAGGGATGCAATTCCAGACGCAAATCAAGAAAGGACGCTTTAGTCCTTTTTACAACAAATGCATTATTGGTCTGTAGTACCGAGTGTAATGAACGACATGGAAAGTATTGTCAGACGAACTCCGCCCTTGAGTAACTCCGGCGATCATCGAAGATGTGGACGGAAGAGTGAGCACCAGAGAGAGGGAGGTTTTGCGCTGCGAACTGCATGCAGCTTTTCTGTTTCTCTGCTTTTATCCAGTCGTTACATTTTGTCGATAAAGAACATTTCATTGAATTGATATATCAAAGTGATACAACCGCATTAAAGAATGCCCGGCCTCTGCATAGCGTGATGCACACAGCCAACAAGTCCAACAAGCCTAAAAATAAATATTGTTTTGCAGCAAAAGTAAATCAGTCCAGCCTAGGGTGGGGCAAACCATATCCGGAGATTACACCGCCATTCATGTTGGGAGAAAACCTTCCTGGCTGTATGGTCCAGCCATGTAGACGCCATCATAAAAAGGTCTCTGTCCTCCGGCCTCCGCAGGATAGACCACGTACGGAGCCATCACGTACACGCATGAATAACCTACACAGGAGATGAAACACATTTATTGTTAAAAATCACATCATTTCTAGTAAGCCACAGTGCCCAACATAAGGCAGCCGCCCCACGAGTAGATGTGCAGAAAATTGTTACGTACTCCATCGAAAACGAAAAACTAGCGCACGACCGGGTCGCGAGTGCCGCCATGAGTACCGCCATCCCAGCACTCCCTTTTGTCTCCTGTCATGGAGCCATGACCATTTCATCGTGCCATCCCACGATCGGGTCAGGGCGCTGCAAATGTAGCTAGCTACGCCCAAGTCGCATCTCGGTTTATTTCTGACGAAACTGAAAGCAAAACGGCTACTGTCGAAACTGAAACTTTCGACACCTAAAACCCTACTGAACCCTGAAGTGAAGTTTACATCAACAGAAAGAACCCTTCACGTACAATTAACCTACCATGGAGTTCTGTCTGTCTCTAAATTTTCTTCCCGGTGCCTTTTATTCTCAAAGCTCAGTTGTCTCATTGTCCTTCAAGTTAAGCATATACACCTATGCTTCTCTATCAACACGGTATTGGAAATTGCTCATTCATGTACCTCATCGCTGTCAATATGGAGTACAATGACATTGACAGAGTGAAGAAGGTGAATGTGAGCTTGACTGAATGAGTGTGTATATATAGACAAGTGAGTAATTAATATAAATTGGTATAGCTACAAATCAAAGGAGATAGCAAACAGCCTAGCACACACTATTTATGTCTTGACAGGAGATGGAAGTCACGCGTTGAGACTAGGAGAGAGTAACTTCGGAAACCAAACATGCAGTACAAATAACTAAATTACGCTGACTGATGCATGTGCTCTGGAAACCACACAATTACATGTCTGTGTTTATATATTGTAATTTGGACATCATATCTTTCTATCTTTAGAAGACAATAAGCCTTTCAGTAGTGCATCCTTGTGGCTCGCTAATTAGCCGTGGGCGCCCTTGACCAGAAACTTTCCAAAGTATTGTTGGAATGAAGGGCATCGGGATGAGTGATACTGCTAGTTGAATTGTTGCATCACAGGATGATATTGCCCCATCCAACGGGCCATTGTGGCAGTAGATGATTAATAAGAAACTAATAAGAAAAGAGGCACGGGGACCAGGATCACGACAAATTATATACATCCAGCACAAGTATTTTCCTGTTAATTAGGTTCTCAGTCAAGTATTTTCTCTATTCATGTTTACCCATGAGACACTTACGCCACTGTCACATGACATCAAAGACGCTCATAGGGGTACAGTACGGACATAGGTTCCAGCTAGAGATAGCTCGGGCTTTGTGCTGCTCCTCCGCACTGAAGATAATCCAAATTTTCCATTTTTACTACTTCCTCCGTTTGTAAATATTTGTCTTTCTAGCCATTTTAAATAGACTACAACCAGTGGCGAAGCCAGCTACTGGCGAGGTTTGGCGCATGCCATACCTAAACTTCGACCCAAGTACGTACATACAGTATTAGTTTGATACAATATTTAAGTTTTAAGCTGGGCTTAGCTGCTGATGGGTCGAGTCCGTGGCTTGACTATACGTCACGTCTGCACATGGATTATGATTGAAACCTTCCGAGTTCCGACTGTGCGTGTACTTGTTCTAGACCGTGATCTGTGTGACGCAGGCACAACAGGCAGGGCAGTACGCCGGGGCGGTGGCGCCAGTGGCAGGTGGCGGCCGTTCACCGGCGAGGCGAGGCTCTGACCGGTATATGGCAACGCCAACTCGGCGAGGCCGCAAGGGTGAGCAGACGGCGCCACGTTAACTGAAATTGTTTTTGTTTGCGAATATGTTAACTGAAATTGGACTATATCAGATCAAATATACGTAATTACGTTCTCCGATTTTAGTTTATCTAGTGCCTTCCCTTTGTTGAAATACTAATGGATTAATTTCCTTTATTAAATTGGTGAACATTCATCCATATAATTTAAATCTAGTGATGTATTTTGAGTGTCAGTACTCACTTTTTGGATTTGTCTTGTATATTTGCTAAATACTCCCTCCGTTCTAAAATAGATGACCCAACTTTATACTAAAGTTAGTACAAAATTGAGTCATCTATTTTGAAACGGAGGGAGCATAAAGTAGTACCTCTGTCTCAAATTACTTGTCTTAAATTTTTTTAGATATGGATGTATCTAATACTAAAACATGTCTAAATACATCTATATCTTAGGCATACCTAAGACTAGTAATTTGAGGCAGAGTAAATATACATCTAATATTCTAGCGAGCCTTTATAATCATATTATACATGGTTTTATTTTACAAACTCCGCCATACTTGAAAATTATTCCTGTCTTCGCCACTGACTACAACATACGGATGTATGTAGACATGTTTTAGAGTGTAGATTCATTCATTTTGCTCCGTATGTAGTCATTTGTTAAAATCTCTAGAAAGACAATTATTTGGGAACGGTGGGAGTAGTAGCTATCAGAGAAACTGAATGATGAATGTGGGAGGCCGAGGGTATACCCTCCTTTTTGAAACAAGCATGAGCCACACTGCCACAGTACTCGGCCAGCTCTTTTTCGTGGGTTTGTTCGCTCGCATGCTGTCGCTCAATGCGTTAGCTTCGCTAGTTCATTTCGTTTTTGTCGTCTTTTCAATTTTTAAATTTTCCTTTTGGTTTTCTCTGTTTCTTCACAGCTTTTCTTTAATTTTTCTTTTTTTCCTTTTTCTTTATCCAGTTTTGTTGTTATTTCACGACTTTCCTTCGTATTTTCCGGTTTTAAATATTTTTATGTCTATTGTTTTTCTTTGTTTTATTTTCTTTCTTTTTCTTTCTTTCTTTTGTTTTTTTGTTTATTTCCTGGGTTTATAGATTTTTGGTTTCCTTTGTTTTCTATTTAGTTTTGCACGTGTTTTTCTCTGTTTTTTTAGTTTTATTTGATTTCTTCCCTGGGTTTTCTTTTTCTTCGTCAAAGTTCATTTTTCTTTGTGTTTTTTCTCTGTTTTATTTGTTTTCTTTATGATTTATTGCCGGCTATCATTAATTTTCATTTTTATATAACACATATCTAAAAACTTTATGTGCGCAGTGTACATTATTGTTGTACACATGAACCATTTTGTGGATACACGTTGTACATTTCTCAAATACACTATGTAAATTTGTTCTTAAAGGGCATGTTATGAATAAATTTTGAATACATGACCAACAATTTTCAAATACACGATGAACATTGTTTGTGGTAATAAACATTTTTATAGACTGCATGAACATTTTTAAATACAAGAATAACATTTTTACCAACATATACTTTTGATTTTTATTTTTACATAGAAATCTACAAAAAGATTCATATACATCCAGAACATTTTATACACACGTTTAACAGTTTCCAAATACATGATAATTTCTTTTAAACTTATATTTATATATCTAAGTTTTTCATAAACAATGTACACTTTTGTATACATCAGGCACATTGTTTATACAAGCTTAACATTTTCCAAATGGTTAAAATTTCAGAAAACAGTATTTTTTATGTCTTCTTTTCTATTCACATTGTATATTTTTGTACACATCAGGAGCTGATTGATATACACGTTTAAAATATTTTAAATACATTATTATAATTTTTCATTTATATGTTTTGATACCTACTTTTTCATACACATTATACATTTTTAATACACACCTACAACATATTTCAATACACGTTTAACATTTTAAAGTACATGATTAACTTTGTTTAATTCTTTATGCAAAGTGATTATTACAATAGATATATTTAGAATATTTCGACAGAGAATGAAAAGTAAAAGAAGCAAAATTTTCAAGGAAAAAGAAGATAGAAATGCACTAAAGGCATATCTGGTCTCTGCTGGGTTAGGTCTCGCTTCAAGCTACACACAGTTGAGGCGGGCGTGCCTATGTCTAGCGAGACGTAGGGCAGCCTCGCCTGAAGCGAACACCAGACTGAGCCGCCCTAGCGCGGGGGGCCACAGGCCGCACAACCCTTTTTCTAAAAAAAATTCAGTTTCTATGTTTTTGTTGTTTGTTTTATTTTTTTGCTTTGGTTTAAACTTCCAAATATTCTAAATGTATATATTACAAAAGCACTTTAAATAAAACATTTGAAAAATCTTAACCATGCAAACAAAAACATATGTTTGAAAAAATGTTAACCGTGTATTTCATAAATGTGTGCGCAATTTATAAAAAATGCTTATTACCGTAAAAATGTTCAGGGTGTATTTGAAAAAGTGTTGACCATGTTCCAAAAAAGTGTTCGTAACATGTTTATAAAAATGTATATCATGTATACAAGAAAATTTACAGTGTGTATTAAAAACAATGTTTCACGTGTACATTGAAAATGTAGACTGGGAGGTGAAAATAATTAGACAGTGTTGAAGTAAACCTAAAATGAAGAATACCAACAAAGAAATATAAAGCAAATGAAGAAAAATGAAAAAAACCAAAAAAACAAAGCATAAGAAAGCAAAAAGAAAACATGAGTAGAAAACAATAGAAACCCACAAACAATGATTTTTTTTTTTGAGAAAACAAGTGCAAAAGGGCAAAAAAAACAAAAGAAAACAACAAAACCAGAGAAAACCGAGAAAGAAACAGAAAAACTGAAGAAAAAAAGAAAAATGAAAAACCCCAGTGAAAATCAAGAAATAAAAGAAGAAAACCGGTGATAAAACAAAGACAAATCATGAAGAAACAAAGAAGATTAGTAAGAACCATGAAAAAAATGAAGAAAGTCAGTGAAAAAACAAAGAAAAACGGAAAAATCGTAAAGAACAACAAAAACCAGAAATAAAAAACAGGTGAAAACCAGACCAAACTAGTACAACCAACGAGAGAGAAGCGAACGAGTGATTCAGAGCGAGAAGAAGAAATGAGCCGACCCACTATCTAAGCAAGGGAGAAACCCCTTCACGAGAGGGAACATGTATCTCGCTATAAGCGAGAAATAGCTCCCGCGGGTCAATGTAGCCGTGCACACCTAGCAATAGGCGACATGTAGCCGCATCCACCAGGCCCACGCCAACTCAGCCCAACACGCGATCAGCCCCCAGACCGCCCTAGGCCATTGTGGGCCGGCCCACTGCGCATGCATCCACACGCCCATGCAGCAAAGCATCCCTAGCTAGTCGAACATTTCCATGGGAGACTGCCAGGACATGTGGCCGGCGGACAATGCTTCGGTGCCTTAAAGGCACTTATCTTTGGGTCACTGACATGTGGGCCAGCCACGGTGCCTTTAAGGCACCGAAGCTGTGTCCGTGGCCGGCGGTGGCAGCTCACGCCGCAAGCCCGCAACACAGGTGAGAGCCGATTCAGCGAGCGAAGGACAACTCTCCTCGATGGGAGCACAACCATCGCACCCTGCAATTGAAGCCCGGGCGCGGCAGGCGTTGTCTGTGCTAGTAGTCTTTGTAGGGTCACTAAGGATGGCAATCGGTAGGGTATGGGGCGGGTGGAGCTATACCATACCCGTGCCCGTGTAGTCAATGAATACAAAATTATATCTATACCCGTACCCATGGGTATGAAACTTTACCCGTACACATACCCGACGGATACCCATACCCATTGGGTACCCAACGGATAGACCAAACGGTACACAAGTTATTCGTAATTTTACATTCATTTATAACACATTTGACCAAAAAATATTGATCACAACCCAAGAGAATAGATAGTTGAGTACATGACAATTATGTCAATTTAAATTGACGATTGGCTACAACTTTAACATATGTTCACAAGCTCACGGCACAACTTTAACATAGTTACACATGTGAATCACGGGTAAGGTTCACATGTCAGTATAAACGGGTAAGATATGGGTATATCTATGGGTAAAATGTTATACCCGTGCCCTACCCATAACTTAACGGGTAAGGTATGGGTACTACCCGTGGGTATAAAATTGTGCCCATACCCTACACCCATACGGGTACGGTATTCACGGGTACCCATAACCATGGTAAAATTGCCATCCTTACTCCGGAGTAGGGGAAGGAGCTCCCAGGCTAGCACGCACCGGGCACGCCAGGGCGAGGAAGTCGCCGAACTTAATTAGGCGGCGCCAGCTCCACTGCGTGTTGTCCTCGAGGTCCGCCCAGCAGAAGGACGCCTGAGAGAGGCACCACGACGGAGAGGTACGGCCCATGATGTCCGTCGTAGGCACGGGTATCATGGCGGCGGCGTAGGCTATCTCACTGACGGCAACGCTACCCACTCCCAAATTATATTCTGCAAATATTGTGCGAACAAATAGAGAAGAACATTCTAGAAGCATGCCTACATGGAATAGAATCCAAATGGTCATCACGTATCAAAATTCAAATCCCTGCAAATAAAAGGTGCTGATAATGGCCTAGTGTCAAAAGTGCACTAGCAAATGGGACGGAATTACAATCACTAGTACTCCATTTGTACCAAAATGTAAGACGTTTTTTGGTTTTGCATATGCCATAAAAAGCGTCTTATATTTTGGTTACGGAGGGAGTAACATTTAGCTGAAAAAAAAGCTTAGTATGATACTGTTTTCAGTGGAAAAATATGATGATCCAACCACAATGATTAATGGTATTGCTAAAGCAAACTTGGAACCAAAAAACAAAAGCAAATGATTACAACATAAAAGGAGGTACACGGTACAATTTTGGCATGTAGGCAGAGAAGAAGCCAATGACCACCCTCCGAAAAGAAAGAAAATTTTCTTGTTACCTCTACACACAAATGTCAAGGGCCAATCAACCTACAAAGGCAATAAAATTGATTCAAGATTAACTAACAGTCTAAACCACAAAAAAGAAGAAGCAAATTTAGTATTGGAAAAACCCATGTAAGTATATCATTGCGAAAAAACAAAAATCACCTTGGTAATGTTTCTAGAGTAAAGTTGGCAAAGTTTTTTAGTTAGAGACCACAACCTCTAGTCTTGTAACATAGCTAGGCACCATAAAATGATACACAAAATTGATAGAAGAGAGTACAAAAGAAAAAGAAAAAAGAATCACGAAAATAGCAGAATATTATTCTTGGCTCAAAGGAAGCAGTCATTACAAATCATCCAAGTACAATAATAATTTCCCCTCAAAAATAAAAAGTACAATAATATTACTTATTTATTTATTTGTTGTAGAGCATCATCTCTACGTTTTGTTTAGCACAGCATCATCATCTCCACGTACGTAGAGAGAAAGGTAGTAGAGTCTAGGCCCGCAGAGCGATGGGCTCTGAGCACGCAGCGTTACCGGGCCACAGAAGCACGTTGATAAGGGCCTCCGCCTGGGCCCGTGTGGTGATCTGTACCCCCCGGAGCTCCGCCATCTCTGGCGACGAGAGCTCCTGCTCGCCGCTCGTTAGCGTCAAAACGAGCCGCTTTCGCTAAGGTGGCGCGCAAATGGGCCAGCCCAGTTCCCAGGCGCCGAGTGAATCGCAAAAATAAAAGCACTCCGGCTGGGAGTCAAACTCCCAAACTAGCGATTATTACTAGCAGTGATAGCCAGCTGAGCTAGGGGCTGAGTACGGCCGTTATTCACCACTATATGTAGTAAAATCTAAAATAGCGGCAGGTCCGGGGGTTTTGAGCATATTTTGGCAAAAAAAATGCTTTTCTTTAATAATGCGGGCAAATGTTTGGAAATCGTAAATTTTTTCGAATACTCATTTTTTAAAACGTGAACATTTTCTGAAATTGTGAATAAATTTTGAAAACTGAACAATTTTCTGAAACTTTAACAATTTAAAATACTCATTGAACATTTTCTTAGTATAACTTGAACATTATTCAAACACACACTGAACATTCTTTTTAAATATATGATGAACTTTTTCTCAAATGCACTTGAAGAAAAATTTCTATACACGATGAACGTTTTTTATCCAGGAGTGAACATTTTATTAAATGTACAGTAAACATTTTTCTTCAATACGGTGAACAAAAAAGAAATTCTGAACAAAATTTGAAACGTGAATAAAATTTGAAAACGTGAAAAAAAATTGGAATTTCAAACATTTTCTGGAAATTCAAACGAATTTTGAAAATCCTGCACATTTTGCAGAAAATCTGACTTTATAGGAAAACAGAAAAATCATAAATCAGAAAAAAAAATAGAAAAACAAAAGATAAGGAAGAAATAAGAAGGAAAAAAAGAAAAGTAAAACGAAAAACAAAAATAATGAAGAAAGCCAGAAAAAACTGTAAGAGAAAACAAAAAAGGAAAAAACCGGTTTAGGGAACCTTCTAGAAAGTTCCCCAAACCAGTTCCTCGCTGTAAGTGGGCCGGCCCGTGTCGGTCACTCGCTTCGCTCGGCTTCAGCGAAGCTGCGCCGATTTGACGCTAACGGGCGTCATATAGGATCCACCTCTGGCGACGCCCACTGGCCGCCGTGCTGCCTGGAGATGAGCAGAGCGCACGACACGGTCCTCCACTGGACCACAAGCCACTGCTGTGGCTTGAACGTGACTCCGTTGACCCAGTTGTCGGATATGCTCTGCTGTATCGGGACGAAGCGAGCGGCCTCAAATATTGTGACGACAAGCGCGGCCACGGCGCGCCGCATGCACCCGTCGTCGGCGTCCGGCTCATAGTTGGCGGCAAAGCCAGAGTGGTGGGCGATTGCCCGAAGCGTGGTCGTCCGGCCGAGTCGGAGCTGCTCCAAGTACTTGTGGCCGCCGAAGCCGACCAGGCCGGTATAGTTGTCGCTGGACGGCAGGACTGTGGCCGAGGGGATGAGGTTGGCCGCGAAGCCCACCACGTACAAGTTGTCCCCCCGGACTGCCAGCATGGCGACGTCGTTCCCGGCGCCGTGGACCTCGAGCATAATCCACCGACGAGGCGGACGTGGCAGGGTCTGCCGGGCAAGAACAGGCCGGTTGAAGGCACTTCTCCCGCTCCCCCAGTGGACAGCTGGAGTGAGCACGTCCTTGGGACAGTGCCTGTACGTCGGGCCCGTCCGCGCGGCGAGAGGTTGCACGAGACACGATCATAGGGCTTGTACCACTTCCTGCGCGTTCACAAAAAAGAAAAGGAGATCGAACGTACTACTCCCTACGTTTCTAAATAATTGTCTTTCTAGAGATTTCAACAAGTGACTAAATACGGAGCAAAATGAGTGAACCTATACTCTAAAACATGTCTACATACATCCGTATGTTGTAGTCCATTTGAGATGGCTAGAAAGACAATTATTTGAAAACGGAAGGAGTAGTCAGCATCGATCAAGAATGAGGCAAAACAAAAGCAAGAGATGAACTGGGCACTCACAATCGTGGATCGAGCGGGTCGGTCGCGAACGTGGCTGCGTCACACACTGCGAGCAACATGGCCCCGATGAAGAGGGCCTCCACCATCCAAACTCGAGCAGCGACCGGCATCCTCGACGACGATCGAGATCTACTAGCTAGTGATATGGATGGATGGAGTGAGCGAGTGAGGATGGGAAATGACTGAGACGGCTGCATCATTATATATATAGGAGAACCAACGCACTGCTGCTTGCTCGCTGGCTCGTTGGTTAGGTTTCTTCATTTCACACAACATTGGCGCCTTGTTTCAGAGCCCAGCTGGTTATACTAGAGTAGACATTCGAGAACATGCATGACAGCTCTCCCGTGGTTATATTAGGGTAGGCATTGGTTACATTTCTTTCTTAGGTGAGCCTTTCTTTTTTTTTTTTTTCGTGTTTGTTACTTGCATTCTTTCTTGGGTTAGACATGGTAGGCAGGTAATGCGCACAAACTTTTTACAACTCTGCCTCCCCGCAAAATAAAAGGTAGGTTTACTTGATATGTTAGCTAATCAGCTGCTTAGCTGGTTGCCTATATGCATGTAATCTTCGACCTTGCCGTGGCACACACAGCATAATAGCACCCTGTCTAAGCAAACACATACATGAACTACTCTCACTCATAAGTACTCCCTCCGTAGTGATCTAAACGCTCTTATATTTCTTTACGGAGGGAGTACTACACACAACCTCGGTTACACACTTACATCGTGCGCAACTTTCTTCATCTTGAATCGGACTATTTTTCTATGACGGTAGAATTTTAATGGAGCCAACGAATTTACTACCCCGCAAAAAAAACGAATTTACTAGGAATGTATCACCACTATAAGCATTCAAACTAATCATCGCATGGTGGATGCATGGTCCATTAATGCCAAAGGAACAGAGAGAAAAGGGGAGTTATAGAAGTAAACAAAATTCCTTGTAGATCATTGGTTATATTTCTTTGTTAGGCTAGTCTCTTTTTTGGACGTTTGTTACATTCTTTCTTGGGCTAGACATGGTGGGCAGGTAGTGAGGTATGTAGTTTGTTTTTGACACAAACAAGTTATACCACTCTGCCACTCCCATCCTTCTTTTGTTTCCAAGTGACCCTCTTTTTTAAATCAGGTTTTCTTGTTTTCTTTCTTCCAATTGCACTTCATATTCTGGAGCAATTGCATTTTTTGTTTGTAGAGACAGTTGTGGATCTTAAATTTTCTTATCCTCTTTGCATAAGTGAATAGTATTTCCGTACTCCTCATATTTGTATAGGCCACAAACAGTCATATCTTTTGACGTATTTTTCTCTTCACATGCACAAGATATAGCATAACCTACATGACCCCGATTTTTTTAATAATGTTTTTTTGGCAATTTTTTCCGATAACTTGGAAGCGAGATTTTCTTCACAAGCACATGATATAGCATAACCTATATAACATAACCCTGGTTTTTATCAGAGTATATATTGGCTACATTCCTTTGTTAGGCGGGTCTTTTTTTTTTTAATGTTTGTGATATTCTTTCTTAAGCTAGGAATGGTAAGCGGGTAGGTGATTACACGCGAACAAATTATTCCACTCTGCTACTTTGGTCCTTCTTTGTTCTTAGTGTGGTTGCACTTTCACTTTTATTTGCTATCATTTTTTTTAAATAACGTGAGGAGGGTTAATATTTTTTATTTGTTCCAATTGCACTTCATTTTTTGGGTGCAACTACACATTTATTCATGCAATTGCATTTTCTCTCTGCCTAATTTCCCTTCCATGGTGGGGTTAAAAAAAGACTAGAATTTCAGTACTTCAATCAGCCATATGTTCTAGTCGCGTCCAATATATATCACTCTATTTTTTATATTGGTAGGCATAGTTGTGGATCTGGATTGTTTTTATCCTCTTTAGATAAGTGAATAGTATTTGCATCCTTATCATCTTTGTATAGGCCACAAACAACCATATTGTTTTTGTTCTTCACATGCACAAGATATAGCTTAACCTATATGCATAGCCATGTCTTTTTTCCAATAACTTGGAAGCGAATTTATGTAGGCAAAAATGTCTAAGGGAATTTTACTTAGAGATTTCTTCTTCACATGCACATGATATAGCAGAACCCTGGTTATGTTAGAGTAGACATTGGTTACATTCCTTTTTTAGGCTACTCTTTTCTTAGTGTTTGTTATATTCTTTCGATCTTAAGCTAGACATGGTAGGCAGGTAGGTGGTTACATGCAAACTAATTATACCACTCTGCCAGTTTGGTCCTTAATTTGTTTTTAGTGATGTGACACTTTCACATTTTTATGATTGTCTTGTTTTGTTAGAAAAAATGAGAAGGTTTAATCTATTTATTTTGTTTGTTCCAGTTGCACTTCAATTTTTGGGAACTACACATTTATTCATGAAACTGGATTTATCTGGTTATGTAAAAAAAAAGGAGAAGGGTTCATCTATTTAATTTGTTTTATCCTATTGCACTTTCATTTTTGTTGGAGCGACGACTTAATCATGTTCTCCTCAAGGGTGAAAGTGATTATATCAACTGAGTTTGGCCCAACGTATAGGTTGTGCCATAGGATTACTTGCAGGCACACCAGCCGTACTTCTATTTGTACTCCAGGAGTATCAGATACTCGAGAGTGTGAGAACCGCACCCCCTTTCTTCCGTGTCACACCCACGTGTTGACGGAGGAAAACAAGTACTCCCTCCGTAAAGAAATACAAGACTGTTTCTTACTTCAAAATGTGAGAGCACTTTTCTGCTTGCCTTGAAGACTCTGGTCTACACCAATTTACTAAGATGACCAACCATCAATGAAAGAAACAGGAGGACATGATGCGTTGATACAACTATGCCCACTTGCTTGCAAAATTTGGGGTCATTTGAAGGATGTTTAAATATAGATCATGTTCAACGAAGGATGTTCGGGTAGAACCAGAAGGCTCCGTCTGAGAGCACGTTGTTTATCGACACCCTTGAAATGGTCCCAATTTTATTCCATGGCCTTGTATGATCAACTCAAGGCATCATGCCAAGTTGTTTAGGTTTTCGACAAGTTTTGCATGTTTGTGGAGTTTTCTTGGTGAAATAAGACTGATTAATGCCCAGACGTGTCGCAACGTACATACGATGTCGGAAGTCGTTCAACCCTAGCATGCATGCCAATCTAGTGGCAAAAGCACAAGGAGATTTTACTCGTTGGTGTCAATTAGGCGGTCTATGGACTTTTATAGCTCTCCACGGGGCTTTTGTACTAATAGGTTTCATGTTGAAAGATCGAGGATGTCGCCTAGAGGGGGGGGGGGGGGTGAATAGGCGCTTTAAAATAATTACGGTTTAGGCTTGAACAAATGCGGAATAAACCTAACGGTTAATTTGTCAAGCACAAAACCTACAACAACTAGGCTCACCTATGTGCACCAACAACTTATGCTAAGCAAGATAAGCAACTATGTGATAGCAAGATCTATGACAAAGAACAATATGGCTATCACAAAGTAAAGTGCATAAGTAAAGGGGCTCGGGTAAGAGATAACCGAGGCACGCGGAGACGACGATGTATCCCGGTTCACACCCTTGCGGATGCTAATCTCCGCTTGGAGCGGTGTGGAGGCACAATGCTCCCAAGAAGCCACTAGGGCCACCGTAATCTTCTCACGCCTCGACAATGCAAGATGTCGTGATTCCACTAAGGGACCCTTGAGGGCGGTCACCGAACCCGCATAAATGGCAACCCTTGGGGCGGTCACCGAACCCGACACTTTGGCAACCCTTGGGGCGGTCACTGAACTCGTCAAATTGCTCGGGCGATCTCCACAACCTAATTGGAGACCCGACGCTTGCCGGAGCTTTACACCACAATGATTGAGCTCCTAACACTACTAACTGCCTAGGGCGCCCAAGCACCCAAGAGAAACAAGCTCAAGGGCACCAAGCACCCAAGAGTAATAAGCTTCTCAACTTGTAACTTCCACGTATCATCGTGGAGAACTCAAACCGATGCACCAAATGTAATGGCAAGGGCACACGGAGTGCCCAAGTCCTTCTCTCTCAAATCCCACCAAAGCAACTAATGCTAGGGAGGAAAATGAGAGGAAGAACAAGAAGGAGAACACCAAGAACTCCAAGAACTAGATCCAAGGGTTCCCCTCACATAGAGGAGAAAGTGATTGGTGGAAAAGTGGATCTAGATCTCCTCTCTTTTCCCCAAAAACTAGCAAGAAACCATGGAGGGATTGAGAGATAGCAAGCTCGGAGAAGGTCAACAATGGGGAAGAACACGAGCTCAAAGGATAAGGTTCAATGGGAAGAAGACCCCTTTTATAGGAGGGGAAAATCCAACCGTTACCCCACTGAAAATCCCAGACAGAGCGGTACTACCGCTAGGGAAGGGCGGTACTACCACTGAGGGCGGTACTACCGCTTCCTATCCAGCGTACTACCGCTACAAGAGAAGGTCAAGGCCACAGCCCCAGAGCGGTACTACATTAGGAAGAGCGGTACTACCGCTCGAGCGGTACTACCGCTTCTATCGCCGCTACTAGTGCCGCAAAACCCGACACGAAAAACTTCGTTCGAGAATCGAGGCGAAGTAGCCCAGACGCCAGCGGTACTACGGCCGAAACTCCCAAGCGGTACTACTGTTCGAGAGCGGTACTACCGCTTGAGCGGTACTACCGCTCCCGAGAGCGGTACTACATTGGGAGCTTCAAGCGGTACTACCACTGAGGGTCACGGTACTACCGCTGGCACCAATCCTTAAGCCACAACCATGAAAACAAAGAATACTCCAAGGAAAACCAGAACTGCCATAACTTCTTCATATGAGCTCCGAATTGAGCAAACTCAAGCTTGTTTGAAACAAGACAACGAGTAGCATCAAAACAGGCATACCCTCCAACATCGAAAACATCATAGAAGATGCATGAGAACTCCGTTTTCGATGAACTCGAGCTTGTCATAAAAATGACCATAAGCTCCAAATCTCACAAGGAGAAGAACCAAACAAGAATCCAAAAAGATGATGCAAGGATGCAATGGTTTGAGCTCTCTACGAATGATACGATCAAGCTACTCATCGAGAGCCCCCTTGATAGTACGGCAATCGATCCTATAACCCGGTCTCCCAACTACCATCATGAGACCGTAAACTAGAAAACCTATCAAGGGCAAACCTTTGTTTGCACACGGTCCACTTGAGCTAGACGATGACGATCTTGACTCCCTCAAGTTGGACCACCTTTCTTGATTGCGTTGGCTCGAAGAAGACTAGTTGATTGCTCCCCCATACTCTACTGTGGGTGAGCCTCTCTTCCGCTCATCTTCACAAGTCCATTGTCACCACAATGGACGGCAAGCTTCAAGCACTTGATCTCTTCGTGATGCATCACTTGAACTTGCACACCGCAACCTAACCCCACAAAGAACTCTCACGAAGACATGGGTTAGCACACAAAGCGTAATGGACAATGCTTACCATACCATGGGATCACTTGATCCCTCTCGGTACATCTTCTACGCTTTGTGAGTTGATCAACTTGATTCACTCTTGACTTAGTCTTGATCAACCTTGAATCTTTCCAACTCTCTTCGTTTGGATGATGTCTTGAAGGTAAACATGAATGATCACACAATCTTCTTCTTCAAGACATGCTTGCAATAAGCTCAACACTCACATGACCAATCTTTGGATAATTCCTTAATAGCACCTTGGTCAGCACATAAACTCCTTGAAACCAACACATGGACTTCAAGAAATGCCTATGGACAAATCCTTCAAATATAACTCAATGCAACCATTAGTCCATAGAGAATGTCATCAATTACCAAAACCACACATGGGGGCACCGCATGTCCTTTCACATGTTACGTAAGGTCATTTCAAGGATGTCCAGAAGGCTCACTTGGAGAGCATGTTTATTCTTACATACGTCAGATTAACCAAAAATAATAATCAATGGCCTTGTATGATTCAGGGCACCAGGGCAAGTTGCTTGGGTTTTTGACATGTTTTGCATTTTCTGAAGTTTTTTTGGTGAAAAAAGACCGATAAATGGTTGGACTTGTCACAACGTGCATACGCTGTCAGAAGTTATTCAAACTAAGCGTGGATCCCTAATATGGACATGCCGACCTGTTTGCAAAGTTGAGGTCGGTCCTATTATTTCTAAAAAAATATCATGTTCAACGAATTGTTTTCGGATAAGCCAGAAGAGTCCGTTTGGGAGCACCTTTTCTCCCGACATTCTTAAAAAATTCCCAACCATTGATGAAAAATTTGAACAAAAATAGCAAACCACGTTATTTTTTGAAATTTATCAACTTTTTTGTTGCAACGCAAACATTTCTTAATTTGAGAACAAACAAAATAAAAATGGAAACATTTATGAAATTCTAGAACAATTTCTAAAATTACAAACAATAATTGAAAACAAGAACATTTTCAGGTATTTCATATTTCTTTTTAAATAACAGATTTCAATAATAATAATAAATTCAAAAAGGAGATAAATGAATTAACTTTAAAAGTGAAAAAACAAAAAATACAAAAGAATAAAATGGTTAGGCCTTGGCCAAACTAGGCGACGACATCACACCAGCCAGGCGCCTGTTCACGAATTTGATAAAAGGTCATCGATTTTGGAAAAAAAATGTTCACAATTTTTTAAAAAGAATCCAAGATTTACAAAAAAAATCATTAGAAAAAGTTGCATTTGAAATTGAAAAAGATTCACAATTTAATAAAAAGTTCACAAATTTGATTTTCTTTTAATTTTAAAAGTTCACGCCTTTGAAAAATAATAAATAAAGAAAAAATAAATTAAAAAGAAGCACCTATCTCCTACAAAAACAACGTATGAAAAGGGACAAAGCAATATACAGATAAGCTAGTATGGCAGAGATAATTGGATAGATGACACTCCAATTCCTTCCAAATTACTGGTCCAAAATATACCATTATGGTCATTTCTTGTCCATTTCACATGAATACTTCTCATGTTTTTCAGACTGTGTAAGGCCCATATTTTCCCTCCTGCACCGGATTATCTCTCCAACGAGCCCCAACCCCTTACCTGACGACGCCCTCTGTGCACTGGACCATACCTGCACCATACTCAAATTGTCAAGAAGATCATTTAAGTCAAAAAGAAATTCAACATGTTGCTATTTAGCAAATGAATTTTTTCTGCAGTAGCTTGAGCAACCAAATTCCATCACATGTAGAAATGTAAGTACTCATAAAAAAATTACATATTTATTGTCAGAGGGAAAAACCATCTCTTTCATAAATGTAAGTACTCATAAAAAAATTACCAATTTATTCTGGTTTCTGATAACAGAAGTCAGAGGGAAAAACCATCTCTTTCAAAAATAAAAAGAAAACTACAAACCACAATCTTACAACTGCATCCTGCAAGAAGCAACACCTAGAAAAATTGAAGCAGTAAGAGGCACAACTTTATGCAGAAAATGCGGAGTGCATAACTTTATGCAGAAAATGAGTCATTTAATTACGTCTCACATGTGCTGTGAATAAACCATATTGACTTGACATACCTAACTAGTAAAGTAGTAAGTACTCTCAGGAGACACAAAGCCTTAACTTGCATCTTTTGGGGCGGTAATTTTCAGTATCTAATCTTATTTCAGTTCTAAAAAGAAGTTCCCATTCTAATTTATAATCAAAAGAAAAAGGGGCAAAAGATACAAAATGGCGATTGTATTTCTTTAGGTTTTACCTTCCATGCAAACAATTAATCCCAATCTTGACATTTACCACCCTTTCATCAGATCGAGCCTTGTTCCTCTCCCAGAACCAACTCTCTGAACCGGATTATGCAGTCCATTGCCCGCTCGAATTCGCTGCTCTCCAGAGCAAAGCTGAACCGGCAGTAGTCTGGTATCCCGGTCCATTTGCTACTGCTTATGCAAAGACCAGTGGATCTAAGAACGGCTTCCCTAATGTTGCAGCCATCGAGTTCGCCTTCAAAACCGTCTATCTTGAATGATCTGCTAATGTAGGCCGTCGGTTTCGCCAGCATCGAGATACCTCCATCACCGCCGACAACATCCCACCCACAGCTCTCAAGTGTCTGTAAATTGCAGCAAAAAAAGGACACCATGTCAAACCCAAAGTCCTCCTTGAAGCTGTGCAAAAGTATGTCTACCTACTGGTAGCAATTAGAATTTTAGGTGATAGCATGGACTCAACTAACTTCTGGATGCAGTCAGTGCTAACAAAAACTCAAGTTACTCAAGTTAGGGGCTACGATTCGGCCTATATTTACTCTCTGATCTGAGATTTAAAAGGGAATGCCAAGACTGATAGAGCGGTTCAGAATGTTACAGCTGCTAACCTTCGTTAACTTGTTGGCACGTTTCTTGAGTTTCTCCCTTTGCTCCACGATGATATTAGAGAATTTCCCCTTATCAGCTGTGAATAATCCATATGCACTTGACATACCTTACTATGCACCGGAGGGAAAGCAAAAATTGAGAGGGAAGTTCAGAGTGTTACAGCATGCTAACCTTTTTGAACTTGTTCGAACCATTCCTGAGCTTTGTCCTGTTGCTCCATGATGAGACTATAGAAGGGACTAGAGAAGTGCCCATCCCACTCGTTTTTAAGACCCAACAGTTTTTTAAAAGCGTACTTCAGTGTCTTATGTGGCTGACTCAAGCTTCCGAAACTAAGTTCCACATTGGGTGGCTTACTACAAATCAGAAACCCAAAATCAAGGCCAGACGCTGTCAGCTGAAGAGACAGCTCTCCGAGCATGAAATAAGTTAGTGTGGAACATAAGCAAATGTCATAAGATAATGTACTCAAATTCCACCGACTCCAGCCATCAGTTTGAAACTCAAGACCGGAAAAGGAGGTATCTATCACAACCCGAGCTGAACGATGAGCACAAACAGAGACCAGATCTTTTATCTCGTTGTCACTATAAAGGAAACCAGAAGGGTTGATTGTAGGGCCAGAAATATACACCCATGGACGGAATACATTATTGTTCTCAATGGCATCCTCTAGAGCTGCATCTAGAGCCATCGGTTCAATCTTGAAGCCTGACTCTACATTTGTTGGAATTGTCAAGGTTTTTGCGTTCATAAACTTCGCTGCTGCGACATAGTGTCCATTTGTGCCCATGGGGAAAAAGAAGGTGCCTTTTTCTTGCACACAGCAAATGATAAGCTTGTTAAAGAGTGCGAGACAGCTGCTGCCATATACAATTTCCTTACGGTAGGCGGACTCTGCAATATCAGGACAATCGTCTCCTGGGAAACCATAGTTATTTTCCACCAGCTTTTCAATGCTAGAACGGACATCAGCTTCAGAATCCGTGATGTTCTGCCTCACAAAACTTTCAAAAATGGAGGCGTTCACTGCAGAAGGTACTGACAAGAAACTGCGGTCTAAATCCATATGAATGACACTACAATCCTTTGACTCGGGAACAAAAAATTCAGCTTCTTCTAGGGTAGTCAGAGCTGAATTAGAAAATCCTATTATCTTCTGAGGTGTCACTTCTGCAGGTTGCCTCTGAAAAATGAGCAAGGGTTACTTCAAAAAAAAAAATGAGCAAGGGAAAATAATTGAAAGCAAGCAAAACAAAAAATAAACATTAAAATCAGCAAGTATTCCATAGGGCCCCTCTTTCAGGGAGATTTTCCGTAGGTGTCTGGACATATTATTAACTTCCACTCACAAATACTCCATAGATATGATGAAAAATAATCAAACATCCTTGTTATGGCGCTGCTAGAAGAAGGGCGCGAGAGGGCCGGCCGGGGGCCTTTTTGCCCACGGCCGGGCAAGAGGGAAGGGATTTCCTTCTTAATTCTTGCTTGATTAGATTGATACATCTCCTCTCTTTATATAGAGAGGTTTACTTGACTCCCAATCAAGGCTTACTTGACCCCTAAGCAAGCGACCCTTATCTCTAATTAACCCTAAGACTAATGGGCCCATTAGGCCCATTACGTACTGTAACACTACACCCCACCTGGACATGCAGCTTGTCCTCGAGCTGCAGCCTAACCAACTTATAACCATGACTCAACGCAACACAAACCTAACACCTAAAAACAAGCCTTTTACATCCCGGCTTGTGTTATTAATCTCAAACTGAAATAGACTGGGACACTTTTATTTTGGACGTGCACGTGTAATGCCACCTGGATCCCATGGACACCACCTGGACAAAAGAAGTGCATGTGTATGGTTGTTGGTCTGCACTGCACAGGGAAGAGTGGAGGGCTTGCAATGGAGAATGTCGAGGAGGGGTGCGCCCCCCCCCCCCAACCGCTGATGTCGCAGACTTTGAGGTCACTGCCCATGGGGAAAACAGCATGCCCGCCGCCCGTGGGGGAAACCGCATGCCCAAGATCCCCGATGCAGCGGACGAGATCGAGGTCCTTTGCGCAGCGAAGGGCAACTTGGAGGAGTGGCAGCTGCAGACCATGCATCTCCCGCACACGCCGACGCACTAGGAGGTCGTGCGCAGCAGCCTGCAACCTCACCGCCGCTGATACGTGGCGGGTAGCGGTCCAAGACGGAAGCGGTGACTGCGGCGGCGGGGACTTGATCTGCTAGATGTGGACGCCCTGGGATGGCGGCGGCGTTGATGGGAACAAGGTCGTCGCAGTCCCGTCGTAGGACATCCCATATTGGCGGTGGAGCTGACCGGCGATGGCTGCTGCGGTGTCGCGCGGCAGGGGGCAGCGGCTGCTGCTGCAAAGCGCCGGTGCGGCGGAGGCCGCTAGGAGCGGCGGCTGCCATCGCAGCCGTGGCTGGGCGGTGGTGGCGATGGATGGCAGCTGCAACGCCCGGCGAAGCGGCAAAGGCCGCTGGTGCGGCGGCTGCCACGGCAGCCACGGCGGCGCTGGGCGGCGATGGCGGCGCAGCCGGGCGGCCCGTAGGACCCGCCAAGAACATATGGATCTCTGGACCGCTGGGTTAGGTCCCGCAGACTTCAACACCTCCTCCGGGTGAGGACGGCGAAGCGGCGCGACGGAGGATCCCGGCGCGGGCAAGAGAGGGGCGACGGTCGTGGTGGTCGCCAGAGGCGACAAGGTGACCGGCAGCAGAAGAGACGGGCTTGGCGGCGGTGAAGACATGATCGAACCAAAGCTAGCTGATACCAAATTGTTATGGTGCTGCTAGAAGAACGGCGCGAGAGGGCCGGCCGGGGGCCTTTTTGCCCACGGCCGGGCAAGAGGGAAGGGATTTCCTTCTTAATTCTTGCTTGATTAGATTGATACATCTCCTCTTTTTATATAGAGAGGTTTACTTGACTCCAAGCAAGGCTTACCCCTAAGCAAGCGACCCTTATCTCTAATTAACCCTAAGACTAATGGGCCCATTAGGCCCATTACGTACTGTACCAAATTATTATGGCGCTGTTAGAAGGAGGGCGCGAGAGGGCCGGCCGGGGGCCTTTTTGCCCACTGCCGGGCAAGAGGGAAGGGATTTCCTTCTTAATTCTTGCTTGATTAGATTGATACATCTCCTCTCTTTATATAGAGAGGTTTACTTGACTCCCAAGCAAGGCTTACTTGACCCCTAAGCAAGCGACCCTTATCTCTAATTAACCCTAAGACTAATGGGCCCATTAGGCCCATTACATACTGTAACAATCCTACTGCTAAAACGTTTAGCTGTTTACTGTGAGTAGGTGTTATCCAACTAAGTGGAGGGACTAATCCAAGATTTAGAAATTAACTGACTTATGCTGAGCGGAATGTCCACTAAAAAAGAGTCCCTCCCTCCGTGTTTGTATACAAGGCCACTATCCCATTGCTTAGATACCAAGAAAACAAAGTCAACTAATAAATAGCACGATTAATTGTACGGAAAAACCTATTCCGGGCTAATTAAACATGTTGCATCTGGTGCCTCTTTCTCTATTGCTGGATGCAACGTTTGCATTAGTAAGTACCATTGTACGAGGCAAGCATCTAATCAGTTCTTCTAGGGAAGAGATAGTGGCCTTATATAGATGCAAATTGTATTTTTGATAGTGGCCTTGTATTTAAAACCGGAAGGAGGATCAGACATGAGATGTTACCATCAGGTCAAGTGAGGTGAAGAACTGGACAAGAAAAAATCTGCTTACCTCTTGTTGTGCATGCTGGTCGCCAATTTGAAACGCCAGCAGCTCATGGAGAAGACATCCATAATAGTGCTGGCTAATCACAGAAGTATGTCCTTCCAATATCTCAATAGTTTGTGACAATGCCTTACATACAGCTGCATCCTCGGAAATAGCAAAAGCAACTTCCAGATCAGAATAAACCTGCAATTTTTAATCCAAAGTAATAAGATAGAGCATATAGAAATGAAACCTTTAGATGATGTTCCTATCATAGGTGTAAGACTGCACAGAAGTTCAAATACAGTTCCAGGCTGCAAGTCCTCTTCATGGAAAGAACACTGCTAAAGTACGATCTACTACCTCCGTTCCTAAATATAAATCTTTTTAGAGATTTCAATATGGATTACATACGGATGTATATAGACATACTTTAGAATGTAGATTCACTAATTTTACTCCGTATGAAGTCCATATTATAGAATCTCTAAAAGGACTTATATTTAGGAAAGGAAGGAGTATTTACTCACGGTCATCTTATGATGTACTCCATCCGTCCCAAAATAAGTGTCTCAACTTTGTAATCCATTGATCACATCCCTCGTCTGGGGCCGGTCCAGGGTGAGGGAGATCAAGTTGTTTAAGTCGTCATAACTAAATCATACCCACTCCGTCCGGAATTACTTGTCGCTCAAGCGGATGATAGTGCTAGATACATCCGTTTGAGCGACCGACAAGTAATTCCAACGGAATGAGTACTAGTTAACATGGCATATGTGTAGTCGTTCCATAATGAATAAAACAATTTATGTGGCAAGTTACAGGCACCTGATTTTTTACTAGACCACACAGTATAGCTGCATGCGAAGGTAGGGTGTTTCCAGCAAGATATTTCAGCACACCATTAGAGTTTGGCGAATTAGATAACTCCAGATGCTCTGAAATGTCTAGGAATAAGCGAGAACCAACATCTTGTGTTGCGCTTAGTAAGTTCATGAAAGCTGCACTGGTGACAACCTCAAAATGAGCTATGCCAGTAACAACAACCTGAGGCTTCAGCTTCCTGACCAATTCAATCAGCAAATCTGACCGGCATGGTGCTTCAATTACAGTGACTGCGTCTTCAACACGGTTACAATCTGCCCTCCCCTGCAGTGTCAAAAGGAAGCAGTAGCATCAACATTCTTGAACCATCATTTTTCTTCACAGGATAGGCATGTATTTTCCACTGTTCCCGTTAAACAAGATAACTTTGAAGGCAAAAGAACATATCACTACTCAGTTCAGATCAGATGTTGCTCAAACAAGAAGTGTTGCATAACATGCACAAGCTGCCAATGCATGCGTGCGTGCGTTTTTGTTGGAGAGAGAGAGAGAGAGAGAGAGAGAGAGGTACCTCGATTGCTGAAGATGTCAACCATTGCTTGGGCAAGTGTCTGGTCAGATGTTCATCGACAATCGCAAGTGATGGTGAGAACAGTCGAAGGTAATTTTCTATTGCCACATCGCGGGAAGGGAATACAACAACATCCTAGTGTACCAGGAAAGAAAAGAAAAAAGTATCATATGAAGCAGAAGGTAGAAGCACCGAATAGCTTGATATTGCAAATTTATAGTATAAGCAGACATAATTGTAAATGAAATAGACACAAAGCCTTACTTCAGGAGTTAATGGGATGTGGTGGTAGCTCTTCATAAATTTAGCGACAATATTCCGAAAGTTTAAACATCCAGCTGGAGGCTCACAAGGATTGGGCTTATCATCCTTCAAAAAATGAGCTAGGTATACTAGGAAGGGAATCTTTTCATCGGCAACAGAATCATCATCAAAAGATAAATCGAGTGAGCTGCTGACTTCATGAAGTCCATTTTTAATACTCTCAAATAGTTTCTTCACCTGAAAATTCTCTGAATTAGTACTATTTGCGTTGGTATATTATTGCTTTTATAAAGCTAAAGACAACGCAAAGAAACCTGGTTAGGTTGGCGAAGTTGACAGCTATACACGGAGAAAGCATGTGAAACACGGCCACCAGATTTCATGTATGCCAAGGCAGTGCGTGCAGAGACAGGTTGATCCCCATGAAGATCCATGAAGAACTCAAAATGATGTGGGTAAATTTTCTCAATTTCAACTAAAGCTGAAATATCCGCATCAGAAGCCTGTAAGCAACCCAGCTAGTTGGTAATCAAAATAAAAATGCCGTTGCCAAAATAGAATAAGCAGGTAGATGAAATTTATAGGCCCTACTAAATGTTGTTGTGCAACTCGAAATTCTTGACCAAACACGAGGATAATGCTGTCATGGAAAATATTTCCTGATTAATTAATATTCTCTTTCACAGCATTGCTACCTGCATAATGTTTGTTTGCCAGAGCTTATTGATGCATAATCCACGGCGTAGAAGTACGCGTTCACAAACACCTTGACCTGGTCGGCCTCCCATGTTGAATATCATAATACCCATAGGCTTTATGATAGCTATCGCTTCTTCAACTGCCCGAGCAATCAACCCGAGGCCAAATTGGTCCTCAACAAAATCCTAGATGCAATAACACATGCAACAAGTTTACAAGCATACCAATAATAAAAGGATGTCGAAATAGAACAATCAGCCAACATACAAATATATTGATTGGTTAAAAGTATGTGCACATCATGTCATACATACTATCAAATTGTTAGAAACTGATCAGGACTTCTCTATTTAAATTTAAACAGATGAAAAGCGAATACTACTGCTAGAAATTCCAGTATTCTAGAAAAAAACTGCAAATAACTCCACATGAAAGAGTGGAGTAAAATCGTATTTGTAGTTATAAGTTGTAACACGAAGTCATGCAATAGCTGGAAGTTGAGGTCAGGAATGAATTATTACTGCCCAAGAAAGTGATTCTACGTACATGTACAGTGGTTCATAAGATAGTCATATCTTAAGCCTGACATGTAATTTAGAGATGGCAATGAAAATATGATGTAATGGGTTATCTCGTAGTCTTATCTCTAAAAAGGAATAACTAGATGAACCTAAATATGTGGCGAGAGATACCGTTGCTAACAGATCGCCTCTTAATTAAAAGAAGGACAGCCTTTTTTCTAGTTTATCTCTCCTCCACCTCGGCATTTACCCTACGTGGCACTCCTAAGATAGCACCATTGTATACGTCCTGCTATATCCATCGTTTAGTCTAGTGGCCCTTGTCAATGTAAACTGCTAGCTGTCCTTCAAACCATCCAAAGTTAAATTAATTATATACTGATGGAACCAAGGTATCAGTACAGTTGTACAAATCACATATTACTTCTCAAAATTCTTTTATCATATAAGGGGTAGAAATACACACCAACAAGTAAGTGACATGTTCCAAACACATTTTGTTTCTTCTAATCTGGTTATAACAAGGTGCTAATTACGGCAAAAAAAAATGCTCACTCTTGATCCTACTCCAGATAGAGAGACAATGTGACGATGAATCACCATTATCATTAGGTAAACTGAGTGGCTCAAGTGATAACGATGCAAAATATGTCTTCCAACTCACCTGAAGAGCATAGTAGTTTCTCAAGGAATACAAAAACTCCTCACTAGAATTTGCAGTGATGATGTTTGACATGGCCTCTGGATTGGGATTAAGAATCTGAAAATCAGATTGTGGGAGTAAGAATTTTCCATCACTCCTGGTCTAATATAATTTTGTTTCACCAAATATAGTAACTGACCGTACCTGAGGTATGCATCCAACAATGTGATCAAGTTCTATCTTGTTGTCTCTACAGTATGCAAGAAGATCAGACTCATGGAATTCAACTTTATCAAGTAATGTTTTCCCCTCCCCATCATAGATTGGAAGACCATCGTCATCTAGTGCATTCAAGTAAAGATTTATCCATGCAATCTTGATAACCCTTGGGTTAATATCCAGACCGTAGACCTTCAAAGAAACAAACAATGCTCAGCTTGGGTTCTGACGGAGATAAATGCCTGGTCTATTATGGTAATGTCGAGCTAAGTACAAAGTAATTCAGTTATTTTCCTCTTGTCCCTTTCAAAGGACAGACAGTTCAACATGGTTAAAATAATGTGTAGTGTATATAGACTAGTTCCTTGCTTAAAACTGGGAGGAAATAATGTCAAAGGATATTGTTTCCTCAGATGTACCAAGCAAGTTAGACTGTTGGTGGATTACTGAAAGCCTAGAAAGTGGTGTATCATGAAATAGGAGTAAACATCTAACTGCTGCAGCTCCCACTTCTGTAACAATAATGTCTGACTGTGGCAGCTCCCACTTCTGTAATAATGGTAGTAAGATAAAATATCCACAGAGCAAGAGGGGGAAAACCTTCAACGGAGACCACTTTTCTGCAAGCGCGATGGATATCCAACCATTGCCACATCCCAGCTCTGCGACTATCTTATCCTTGAAAGCAGGATCTGGATGCTGATTGAGACCCTCATAGAAAGTGAAGGACTGGTCTTCAGGAATGAAAATGCTAGGCATCTCCATCATTGTTAGCATATTTCTTTGCTGAGATCCTATAAGCATTTGAAATTTTATCAAGCTATATGAAAAGCAAATAAATATTAAATAATGGATGTTTTTACTGCTGCGCCAAATGAAGACAGAAGTTAATGCTTTATGCACACAAAACGTAACAAAGAATCATATCAGACCCAGACTCCATATAATGTAAGAAAAAATTTAATTGCAGTTTCTCCAGTGCAAAGACTGGGCCTATATACAATTATTAACTAAAGATATAGCTGACAGATGTCCTATTTAGTTGTTATATATGCCAATAGACTGCAGCACTCATGTGTCATGCTTTTATTCTTATGATTATAGGTTGAGTAGGATTGTTCTCCCAGAGAAGAAACTAGAAGGAAAAAAATAGAAAACATGCCCCTCAAAATATGTAGCTTAGGTCCTATATTAGTTTGGCAACACGTTTGCCCCACTCATTTGTCGTGCTTTTATACTTATGGTGATAGGATGGGCAGGATTGTTCTGCCAAAGAACAAATTTGAACAACCAAATAGATAACTTTTCTCTTCAAAATTTGCAGCTTACACAGATATGAATAAATCTGTAGCTTACACAGTAGACATGAATAAATGATGCTTAGAGGCCATCAAAATTGTTGGGAAATAGTGAATTGTACACGGAGTACAAGAACAAAAATACTCCTCTACATAAATCACTTGATCAATGTCTCATTGTGTTATAAATTCCAAGAGCACGCACCAAAATGCAAAATGTCGAATTACTGGAGTCTGGTACAAATCCAAGAACGTCATGCTCGAACAAAAAACGAAGTACACAAAAACGGAAACAAGAAAAAGAAAACCAACTTGGTAGTCAGGTAGAGATTAGAGACAAGGTTTTAGTTATGGTCGAATTCCTGATCGACGGGCCAGATGCAAACGGATCAAGATTGCAGGGCTTGATTTCTACCAAGCCGCGGCCGGGGTCTTGACGGCCAGATCGGCGAGAGACATGCGGGGTCGAGGACGGGTGTGTAGGGAAGGGGGCAACCTTTGAGGTGGGGTTCGAGGACGACGTCGCGGATGCGGAAGTTGAAGGCGCGGGGACATTCCTCATTCCCGGAGACCGAGGTTACGCGGCGGCGGACGGCGCCGAGGAGACGGCGGGCCGCGGATCGGGAGGCGGGGTCCTGGAGGCGCTCGAGCACGGCCTCGGCGGCGCCGTAAGCCGCGTCGCCTGATGCCGCGCACGACGCCAGGAAGGACTCCACATCCATCGGCACGGGGCCCCTGGTTTGGTTAGAGTGGAGGAGGAGGACGCCGCTGCTAGTAGAGGGAGGATGGGCGGCGGCGGAGATCGCGGCGACGAGACGAGGTGCAGAACTGTAAACTAGAACACGACACGGTTCACACTCACGCGACTGGGGTCACTAGTCTACCCAGTCACGGTGGTCAACGGCACAAAGAAATGGGAGCGACTATTCAACGGGCGCCCTACAGCATATTCTTCGTCGGTCAATTTTCCACCGACCTGTCGATATTCATCCAACGGTCCTCAGCATTTTCTTCTTCATCCCACTTCGCCTTCCTCTGATACCCCCCTGAGTCGCCTCCCTCAGACCTGGGGGCGCTAACAGGGCATGTGGGGCACACAGTCGATATTCATCCAACGGTCCTCAGCGTTTTCTTCTTCATCCCACTTCGCCTTCCTCTGATACCCCCCTAAGCCGCCTCCCTCAGACCTGGGGGCGCCAACAGGGCATGTGGGGCACACAGGGGTGTCATCTTCCGCTTCTTCGTTCTGCTGGTTTTAGAGCATCTCCACTCGTGCCCCCAACAGGCCCCCCGGGCCGAGTTTTTTCACGCAGGCGCCGAAAGAACCCCCCCGGTCGCACCCCCAGGACGCTGAAATCCGCCAGCTCGGCCCATATTTTGGCCCGGCGATCCCAGGCCGAACCCAGCGCACTGGGGTGCACTCGGGGGCTTCGGCAGAAGGAAAAACCGTGCTTGGGCCACCACTGTCAGGCGAAAAAGCATCTTGCACTTCCAGATTCGACCCTCCCCCACCCCCACCCCCACCCCCCGCGTGCACACCCTTCCGCCGCCGTGCCGATCCCGGCGCCGCCTACCCACCCACCGCCGCTAGAAAGGTCATTCCCCCGCCGGAAAAGAGAGGGTTCATCGCGACAACCTTCACCCCGCTCCAGGGTGAGCTTTCCGGCGCTCCGGCCATGGAGGGCAGGGATACCGGCAGCTGCGTGTCTACCATGCCCGCCGGGTGTTCGGCGATTTGTCTGCTCGACGATGGACTCGGATGACGAGGAGGCGTTTGTCGCGCTGCTCGAGGAGGAAGCCAATGACGACGCTGTCGGATATCGGGTTCCGGCAAAACCCTTAAGGTTCGAACTCTGGGGTGCGCACGAAGATTTCCTCCTACCGATTCATGCCCTCAGCCTCGCCGCGATCCCTAAGCTAGATCGATGAACTCACAGCACAAGAGACACGAGATTTATACTGGTCCGGGCCACCGTCGTGGTGTAATACCCTACTCCAGTGTGTGGTGGTGGATTGCCTCTTGGGCAGATGATGAACAGTAGAGGGGAGGGACAGCCTCGCGAGGAGAGGTGTTCTTGTGGTGGCGTGGTGTTCTGCTTCGGAAGGATTCGACCAGATCTCCCCTCTCTGCCTACTGTGGTGGCTAGCTCTATTTATAGAGGCCCTGGTCCACTTCCCAAATATTGAGCGGGAAGGGATCCAACAACGGCCATTTTGAAAGGGGACAGCTAGTACAAGCTATCCTGACTAAAAGTGGTCTTCGTCTGCCAAAGGCGCTGGTGGTGACGTTGTCTTGAGCTCCATGGTGACCTCCGCCCTGCCGTCCTGCTGGTCTTGGTCTTGTTGCACCGATATGGAAACCTTTGCCTGATGCCTCGGTACTCCGCGTCTGCACTTGCCCCCTTTGCACCAAAGAGGAAACGAGGACACTGCACGGGCTGGCGCCCACCTGGCGCCCACCTGGTCTTGATCGTCATGGCTTGCGTCATGGGCACCTCGCGAGGTACCCCTCACCTTGATCTCTCCGCCTCCTCGCGAGCCTGCCTGGTGTGGCCACTCCTGAGGAGGCCTTGTGTCGTCCGCCCCGCGAGGCTTGGCCCCTCGCAAGGGTCTTGAGTGTTTGGCTGATGAACACGGGTCGTACTGGGCCACCGCTTGAGCCACGCTGCAGGCTGCAGACAGGCAAGTCTGGGGACCCCCGTTCCCAGAACGCCAACAGTAGCCCCCGGGCCCAAGGCGCGCTCGGACTTGGCTTAGCGGCGTAGCCAAGGGGCAAGTGCGGAGCGCCGCGGGCCCCAACAGCCTGCGGCCTTGGTCGCCGCGTGGAGACTGATTGGACGTGGGCGTCTCCGCTTCCCCATGCTGCCCCAATATCCGCCTGGCTAGGCGGCCACGGCGCCCTACACAGTCATTTTCCTCCTCGCTGGCATCATGCTTCCTATTCCCCCTTGTTCCTCGAGTCCCTGCTTCTGCTTCCAATCTGACTTGAGCTCTGTCCCCTCCATTGCCATGGCACCAACTAGCAAGGAGAAGGGGAAGAAGCCTCTGTCCTCAACCAATCCGCCCCCAACAATCGAGCACGCCGTCGGCCGGTCGCTGGTGCTCAACCTGGAGGCCATGGGCAAGGTCTGCCCTGCGCTCGCTTCCAGCTTCAACGAGTGCGGAAAGACAATGGCTTGGCCTGCGTCCCACGCCTCCATTGACAGGACAATCACTGAGGTTCGGTTCTTCGTCGACGCCCTGTGGGCCGGCCTGGTTCCCCCTTTCTCCGCCTTCTTCAATGCGGTGCTTTCCCATTATCAGATCCATATGATGCATCTTGATTCCCAATCCATTACCCTTCTCGCCGTCTTCGCCTTTGTTTGTGAAGCCATGGTGGGCATTGCTCCTTCCGTTGCCCTCTTGTGCCACTTCTTCTTGCTGCGCCTGACCGACCCCTCGCAGTGCTCGGGGTGCGTGAGCTTCCAGGCCGTGGCAGAGACGGCTGCCTCGGGGATTGATTTTAACCTTCCGCCGTCCACGAGCGGGTTCCGGACGCGGTGGTTGTAAGTGGATGTCGGAGTGCTCAGCCCTCTGCTCTCACCTCCGTCATTGCCCGCTGTCCCCAATCCCGGTTGGGGCCACGAGAGACTCGTGAGCCCCCGGCTCTCCTTCGTCTGGTTCCGACTAAGGAGGTTGAGAGATCTCGGTGTGACTGCGCCCCTGGTGGTGAAGGAGTTCCTCCAGTGTCGCATTGCTCCTCTCCAGTGCCATTACCGGCTGATGTGGGCCCTAACCGGCGACCGGGAATGAGGCTTCAGGAGACGGAACTCGCACCCGAAGCGCTGAGGACGGTGCTTGAGGTCTTGACTAGCGACCCCTCGCCATGCGATATGCCGCAGGAGGGGAGCCTCTTGTATCTCTGCTCGAACAGGATCGAGTTCGCGGGACAGATGTCCTCCTTTGACGAGTGGGGGCTGCGCCCGGTTGGCCTTATGGGTCCTCGCAAGAATCCTGTCACCATGGCTCCCATCCTCGCCGCCAGCACCGACCTCACCCCAAGAGTGGACGCAGGGGGGCGAGCATCGCTTGAGGCTGGAGGCTCGGGTGTCGAGGCGCCGACGCCGCACGGGGTTCCCGAAGCGTCATCCTCCGGAGCTCGTGAGGCTTGCTCTGGGATGGTCGTCGTGGGGAAGATGTAGCCCGCGGCTCCCGAGGCCGGGGCTCCTGAGGCCTCGGCAAGCCATCGGGAGGTGGTGCCTGATTGCTCTTCCCAACTTGGCGCTCCTGAGGTTGTCCGCCTGGGTGCTTCTCCATCCACGCCACGCGCTAGCCCTCACGTCCAGCGCCTTGGTCGGTTCCGCGTGGACTTCGCCGCGCTCCACAAAAGGAAGGAGTCTTCGAGCTGTAGTGGTCGCACCTTCCGGCCGTTGAAGCATAGAAAGTACTTGGCCATAGACGAGTAAGTACCTTGTCTTTGTAATTCCTTAATTGCTGCTTTCCTTCCTGACTGTGGCTCTACAGGATCCCTCCTGCCAAGCCCGTGGGGTCTCCTGAGAAGCAACCTCCTCCAGCCTTGCCTTCATCGCTGGCCTTGAGCGTCTCGAGCCTACATGCCGCCCCTGGCGCGGGGTCAGCCGAAGGAGCAAGCCTGCCTGCAAGGTGTCTTGAGCCCGTGCCCTTACCGCCTTTGCTTCGCAACCCTTCCTGGAGAGCGGTCAGCCTGCCCAGGGCTCCTCCTCTGGTCGTGGATGGAGAATGGTTGGCGTCAATCCTTGGCTCCTCTTCAGGGGATGAGCCTGCGCCGGTCCGGGACCCTTGCGAGGCCCGGCCAGCGATCATGGGGGCACCAGCCCCCAACCCCCTGCCGAGAGGGGGCGAACCGCTTTAGGGCCCGCAGGCAACGCCAGCAACGGAGGATGACATCAGCAGCGTGCTTAAGCTTGCGCGTGAATGAAGCGTCATCCGCCACGAGTTCCTCCGGAAGGCGATGGACGCAATGGGCCAGCTTGGTGGAGAGCTTGCGGATGTGGACGCGCGCCTTGAAGCTGAAGGCCTACGGCTGATTGAGTAGCGACGCAAGCTGAAGGTGGCCATCAACCTCGCGCGCCACTAGCGCGAGCTTGACAACACGAAGGCCGAGGCTTCCCTTGCAGCCTCGCGGGAGGCCTGCTCCCGGGCTCTGGAGGAGGCTCGGGAGGCAGATTACCGTCGCGAGATTGCAGAGAAGCGCACGTGGGAGCTCCAAGCCTGGAGCGCCTCCCTGGAGCAGCAGGTGGAGCTGCGTCAGGCCGCCCTTGCATCGCTGAAGGGGACGCCTGTCGAAGAGGAGGAGCTCCGGAGGCGTGAGGAAGCGCTGACGCTGGAGGCCGCCGAGCACAATCTTGATCTTGAGCG
Organism: Aegilops longissima; assembly: GCA_021605205.1. Lineage (NCBI taxonomy): Eukaryota > Viridiplantae > Streptophyta > Magnoliopsida > Poales > Poaceae > Aegilops > Aegilops longissima. The sequence continues at coordinate 646,128,200 of CM038680.1, forward strand.
GTTGGAGACGTGGGAGCGCCAGGTTACCCAGGCGGAGGACGATGTTGGCGCGCGTGAGGCTCGAGTCCAGGAAGAGGTTGACCACCGCGTGGCGGGGGCTCGCGCTGATCTTGCAAGCGGGTATGACCTGAAGCTGAAGTTGGTTGAAGCCGAGGCTGCAGGCAGGACTGCCGCCCTTAGGTCCAAGCTGACTGAAGCGGAGCGGCGCGCGGAAGATGCCGCAGCCGCCTTGGTCTCGGCGCAGGCCAAGCTGACCTCCGCCCGAGCCGAGCTGCTTCTTCTTCAACAGCGGGTTGATGAAGCCGAGTCCATTGCGCGGAAGAACAGCAAAGAAGTGCTTCAATGGCAGACGCTGGAGCACATACACGGCCCCATGCTCCAGGAGCTCAGGAACAGGGCCAACAGGGCCCTGGGCAATATCTGTGATGAGGAAACCCCGCATCCTCACGTGACCAACTATGCCAGCCATCTCCGCTTCTTCACTGATGTGGTGACGCGCCTGGAGAACCACTCCGAGAGAGCTCGCCAACTTGTCGAGGAAAAGAGCCACGGCCTGCTTGGGCGTGCATTTTCTCGCGTCTTCAGCCATCTTCAGAACACTGATCCCAACTTCGACTTCGACGCCGTCATCGCCCCGGTGCCCGAGGCCATCCGAGGCGACCTGGTGTGGTGGGTGGAGGACAACATGGATGCGCTTGTTAGGGCCTTTGCCTCTGACAATGACGGGGTGGTAGTGCGGCGGATGGTGGCGACATGGTTGATGGTGGTGATGGTGGCGCCAGTGATGGCGATGCCAGCGACAGGGACATCGGCACCAGCGATGCGTCTGAAGGCGACCAGGAGGGTGCGGTGAGCGATATGTCTGACTAATCTCGTGTTTCCCTGATGTTTATCCTGCACACAAAAGCTCGGGCGCGGCCCCAAAGGTTGTAAGAGCATTTTGGGAGGGGAAGCCCCTCATGTAAAAAGATTGTCGTCCGTATGCTTTTAGGGATGATGCCGAACATGTGCCTCCATGATCCTACGGGCCCTGTGGTGAGCTTGTTGTTGTGGTTTACCTTAGCCAGGGTAAGTCCTGAATGGGCTCGCGGGGTTGTGAGCCCCCGAGCATCCCCTAAGGGACCTGCCGAGCTGGTCGAGTGGGCCTCGCGAGAGTGAGTGTCGGCCGTGGTATGGTCATGCGCACTGGGTATGTGTGCTTCGCCCAGCCCCGCCCACGAGGGGCTCGCGAGAGGGAGGCAGCTGGTGCGAACCCCAAATTGGGGCGGAAACCAGAACACAAGAAAACACACGCGACAAAAGACACCCCCCCCCCCACCCGCACACACAAATGTAAATTCAACTTCAACTTAAATCCGAAGCAAGGAAGCTCGACCACAGAAAGAGAGGCAAAGAAGCAAAAGGCCGTGTCCGGCGCCTAGTCTAGTCTTCAATGTCTTCTCACCAGCGCGGAGCTAAGTGCTGCCACTGGGCGTGGGAGGGATACCCCGAGGCCCAAGGGCGGCTCTCCGGAGATTCTGGGGCGTGTACAACCCCACTCATTATTACGTGAGAGTGTCACGGGCGGCGAGCTTCACAGGCACCGGGCCTTCTTCATAGGCACCGGGCCTTGCTTCATATCGCCAGTTGAGGGGCCCGCCTTGCGCCACCCTAGACCACCATTGACGGCGGCCAGAGACCAAGGACGATGCCAATGGGGCAAAGGGGACGCCAGCGGCGCCCTCGGCGACCACGGGTCCTTTGCCGGGGGCAGGCTTTGCAGCACCTCCCCGGCAAAGGGCCTACCTCCGGGGACGCCTTGCTCCGCGTGCCGTGGGGAGGGGCCTGGCTCCCGGCCCCTCTCTTGCAGCCCCCAGTGCACTCCTCCTGGTGGAAGGGAGGCTGCCGAGCTGGGGAAGCCGTCCACTGCTGTGACCTGAACCTCCTGCGACCCATGGTTAGCATAAGCTTGCTCCTGAGGAATTAGTGGTACCCGGTAGCTGCTGCTGCCAGCGCGGTTGGTGAGGCTTCCTTGAGGCTCATGGAAAGGCTCGGCTTCTGGCGTCTCTTCCTTCCAGCCTGCCCCGAGGAACGAGCCAGGGTGGTCTTCTAGCGCGTACTCTCGATCCACCATGCGGGGCATGTAAGCCTCCGAGGTCGCCGTCTCGAAGACTTCGCCGTAGTGCCCCATGCTCCATGTGGCCTAGCCTAGCGCGCCGTCTTGAGGATGGTAGGGCGGCGGCCCGCCCGGGCCGCAGGCGGCGATGCGCACACCCTCATCCATCGGAAGTGGTGCCGGTGCAGCCTGACGTCCGGCGCCGATGGTTGAGTTGGTAGAAGGTGTACCCAACAGTTTCTTTTGGGTATCCTATGAAGATACATTTCTCCGATTTAGGTTCGAACTTATTAGGTTGAAGCCTTTTCACATAAGCATCGCAGCCCCAATTTTAAGAAACGACAACTTTGGTTTCTTGACAAACCAAAGTTCATAAGGTGTCATGTTTAACGTGAATGCAGCTGTCTCTAATGCATAAACCCAAAATGATAATGGTAAATCGGTAAGAGACATCATAGATCGCACCATATCCAATAAAGTGCGGTTACGACGTTCGGACACACCATTATGTTGTAGTGTTCCAGGTGGCATGAGCTGTGATACTATTCCACATTGTTTTTAAATGAAGGCCAAACTCGTAACTCAAATATTCTCCTCCACGATCATATCGTAGAAACTTTATTTTCTTGTTACGATGATTCTCCACTTCACTCTGAAATTCTTTGAACTTTTCAAATGTTTCAGACTTGTGTTTCATTAAGTAGATATACCCATATCTGCTCAAATCATCTATGAAGGTCAGAAAATAACGATACCCGCCACGAGCATCAACACTCATTGGATTGCATACATTGGTATGTATTATTTCCAATAAGTCACTAGCTCGTTCCACATTTTCGGAGAACGAAGTTTTAGTCATCTTGCCCATAAGGCACGGTTCACAAGCATCAAATGATTCATAATCAAGTGATTCCAAAAGTCCATCTTTATGGAGTTTCTTTATGCGCTTTACACCGATATGACCCAAACGGCAGTGCCACAAATAATTTGCACTATCATTATCAACTTTGCATCTTTTGGCATCAATACTATGAATATGTGTATTACCAAGATCGAGATTCAATAAACCATCAACATTGGGTGTATGAACGTAGAAGGTTTTATTCATGTTAACAAGATAACAATTATTCTCTTTCTTAAATGAATAACCGTATTGCAATTAACATGATCTAATCATATTCATGCTCAACACAAACACCAAATAACATTTATTTAGGTTCAACACTAATCCCGAAAGTATAGGGAGTGCTCGATGATGATCATATCAATCTTGGAACCACTTCCAACACACATCTTCACTTCATCCTCAACTAGTCTCTATTTATTCTGCAACTCCTGTTTCGAGTTACTAATCTTAGCACCGAACAAGTATCAAATACCCAGGGATTACTACGAGCACTAGTAAGGTACACATCAATAATATATATATATCAAATACACCTTTATTCACTTTGCCATCCTTCTTATCCGCTAAATATTTGGGCCAGTTCCACTTCCAGTGACCATTTCCTTTGCAGTAGAAGCACTCAGTTTCAGGCTTAGGTCCAGCTTTGGGCTTCTTCACGGGAGTGAAAACTTGCTTGCCATTCTTCTTGAAGTTCCCTTTCTTTCCCTTTGCCCTTTTCTTGAAACTAGTGGTCTTGTATAATCATCAACACTTGATGCTCTTTCTTGATTTCTACCTTCGTCGATTCCAGCATCAGGGAGAGCTCGGGAATCATTTTCGTCATCCCTTGCATACTATAGTTCATTACGAAGTTCTAGTTGTTGGGGAACGTAGTAATTTCAAAAAAATTCCTACGCACACGCAAGACCATGGTGATGGCATAGCAACGAGAGGGGAGAGTGTATGTCCACGTACCCTCGTAGACCGAAAGCGGAAGCGTTATAACAACGCGGTTGATGTAGTCGTACTTCTTCATGATCCGACCGATCCAAGTACCGAACGTACGGCACCTCCGAGTTCAGCACACGTTCAGCTCGATGACGATCCCCGGGCTCCGATCCAGCAAAGCGTCGGGGATGAGTTCCACAAGACGACGGCGTGGTGGCGATGATGATGCTCCACCGACGCAGGGCTTCGCTTAAGCTCCGCGACGATATGACTTCACCGGCGCAGGCTTCGCCTAAGCTCATGACGATATGACCGAAGTGGAATATGGTGGAGGGGCACCGCACACGGCTAAGGAACGATCCGTAGATCAACTTGTGTGTCATGGGGTGCCCCCTACCCCGTATATAAAGGAGCAAGGGGTGCGGCGGCGGCCCTAGGAAGGCGCTGCCGAGGAGTCCTACTCCCACCGAGTAGGACTCCCCTCTCTAGTTGGACTAGGACTTGGGAAAGGGGAAGAGGGAGGGGCGCCCCCTCTCCTGTCCTATTCGGACTAGAGGGGGGGCGCGGCCTGCCCCGGCCGCCCTCCTCTTCTCCCTTATGGCCCATCAAGGCCCATTGATCCCCGGGGTTCCGGTAACCCGGCGTTAGGAAAAATCCCGTTTTCATCCGGAACCTTTCCGAAGTCCAAATATAGGCTTCCAATATATCAATCTTTATGTCTCGGCCATTTCGAGACTCCTCGTCATGTCCGTGATCACATCCGGGACTCCGAACAAACTTCGGTACATCATAACTTAAAACTCATAATAAACTGTCATCGAAACGTTAAGCGTGCGGACCCTACGGGTTCGAGAACTATGTAGACATGACCTAGAACTATTCTCGGTCAATAACCAATAGCGGAACCTGGATGCCCATATTGGTTCCTACATATTCTTCAAGATCTTTATCGGTCAAACCGCATAACGACATAACGTTGTTCCCTTTGTCATCGGTATGTTACTTACCCGAGATTCGATCGTCGGTATCCAATACCTAGTTCAATCTCGTTACGGCAAGTCTCTTTACTCGTTCCGTAATACATCATCTCACAACTAACTTATTAGTTGTAATGCTTGCAAGGCTTATGTGATGTGTATTACCGAGAAGGCCTAGAGATACCTCTCCGACAATCGGAGTGACAAAACCTAATCTCGAAATACGCCAACCCAACATGTACCTTTGGAGACACCTGTAGTACTCCTTTATAATCACCCGATTCGTTGTGACGTTTGGTAGTACCCAAAGTGTTCCTCCAGTAAACGGGAGTTGCATAATCTCATAGTTACAGGAACATGTATAGGTCATGAAGAAAGCAATAGCAATATACTAAATGATCAAGTGCTATGCTAACGGAATGGGTCATGTCAATCACATCATTCTCCTAATGATGTGATCCCATTAATCAAATGACAACACATGTCTATGGTTAGGAAACATAACCATCTTTGATTAATGAGCTAGTCTAGTAGAGGCATACTAGTGACTATATGTTTTGTCTATGTATTCACACATGTATTATGTTTTCGGTTAATACAATTCTAGCATGAATAATAAACATTTATCATGATATAAGGAAATAAATAATAACTTTATTATTGCCTCTAGGGCATATTTCCTTCAGTCTCCCACTTGCACTAGAGTCAATAATCTAGATTACACAGTAATGATTCTAACACCCATGGAGTCTTGGTGCTGATCATGTTTTGCTCGTGGAAGAGGCTTAGTCAACGGGTCTGCAACATTCAGATCCGTATGTATCTTGCAAATCTCTATGTCTCCCACTTGGACTTGGTCCCGAATGGAATTGAAGCGTCTCTTGATATGCTTGGTCCTCTTGTGAAATCTGGATTCCTTTGCCAAGGCAATTGCACCAGTATTGTCACGGAAGATCTTCATCGGTCCCGATGCACTAGGTATAACACCTAGATCGGAAATGAACTCTTTCATCCGCAGACTCCTTCATTTGCTGCTTCCGAAGCAGCTATGTACTCCGCTTCACATGTAGATCCCGCCACGATGCTTTGTTTAGAACTGCACCAACTGACAGCTCCACCGTTTAATAAAAACACGTATCCGGTTTGCGATTTAGAATCGTCCGGATCGTGTCAAAGCTTGCATCGGCGTAACCATTTACGACTAGCTCTTTGTCACCTCCATATCGAGAAACATATCCTTAGTCCTTTTCGGTATTTCAGATGTTCTTGACCGCTGTCCGATGATCCACTCTGGATTACTTTGGTACCTTCCTGCCAAGCTTATTGCTAAGCATACGTCAGGTCTGGTACACAGCATTGCATACATGATAGAGCCTATGGCTGAAGCATAGGGAACATCTTTCATTTTCTCTCTATCTTCTGCTGTGGTCGGGCATTGAGTCTGACTCAATCTCACACCTTGTAATACAGGTAAAAAAACCTTTCTTTGCCTGATCCATTTTGAACTTTTTCAAAACTTTATCAAGGTATGTGCTTTGTGAAAGTCCAATTAAGCGTCTTGATCTATCTCTATAGATCTTGATGCCCAATATGTAAGCAGCTTCACCGAGGTCTTTCATTGAAAAACTTTTATTCAAGTATCCTTTTATGCTATCCAGAAATTCTATATTATTTCCAATCAATAATATGTCGTCCACATATAATATCGAAATGCTCTGAGCTCCCACTCACTTTCTTGTAAATACAGGCTTCTCCAAAAGTCTCAGATAAAACCATATGCTTTGATCACACTATCAAAGCGTTTATTCCAACTCCGAGAGGCTTGCACTGACCATAAATTGATCATGGAGCTTGCACACTTTGTTAGCACCCTTTGGATCAACAAAACCTTCTGGTTGCATCATATACAACTCTTCTTCTAGAAATCCATTCAAGAATGCAGTTTTTACATCCATTTGCCATATTTCATAATCATAAAATGCAGCAATTGCTAACATGATTCGGACAGACTTAAGCATCGCTACGGGTGAGAAAGTCTCATCGTAGTCAACCCCTTGAACTTGTCGAAAACCTTTCACAACAAGTCGAGCTTTATAGACAGTTACATTACCATCAGCGTCAGTCTTCTTCTTAAAAAACCATTTATTCTCAATGGCTTGCCAATCATCAGGCAAGTCAATCAAAGTCCATACTTTGTTCTCATACATGGATCCCATCTCAGATTTCATGGCTTCCAGCCATTTGCGGAATCTGGGCTCACCATCGCTTCTTCATAGTTTGTAGGTTCGCCATGGTCAAGTAACATGACTTCGAAATAGGATTACCGTACCACTCAGGTGCGTATTTTACTCTGGTTGACCTCTGAGTTCAAGAGAAACTTTATCTGAAGTTTCATGATCAATATCATTAGTTTCCTCACTAATTGGTGTAGTTGTCACAGAACCGTTTCTTGTGATGAACCACTTTCCAATAAGGGAGCGATATCTGATTATCTCATCAAGTTCTACTTTCCTCCCACTCACTTCTTTCGAGAGAAACTCCTTTTCTAGAAAGGATCCGAATTTAGCAACGAAAATCTTGCCTTGGATCTGTGAGAGAAGGTGTACCCAATAGTCTCCTTTGGGTATCCTATGAAGACACATTTCTCCGATTTGGGTTCGAGCTTATCTGGTTGAAGTTTCTTCACATAAGCATCGCAACCCCAAACTTTAAGAAACGACAACTTTGGTTTCTTGCCAAACCACAGTTCATAAGGTGTCGTCTCAACGGATTTTGATGGTGCCCTATTTAACGTGAATGCGGCCGTCTCTAAAGCATATCCCCAAAATGATAGTGGTAAATCAGTAAGAGACATCATAGATCGCACCATATCAAGTAAAGTACGATTACGACGTTCGGACACACCATTTCTCTGTGGTGTTCCGGGTGGCGTGAGTTGCGAAACTATTCCGCATTGTTTCAAATGTAAACCAAACTCGTAACTCAAATATTCTCCTCCACGATCAGATCGTAGAAATTTTATTTTCTTGTTACGATGATTTTCCACTTCACTCTGAAATTCTTTGAACTTTTCAAATGTTTCAGATTTATGTTTCATTAAGTAGATATACCCATATCTGCTCAAGTCATCTGTGAAGGTGAGAAAATAACGATACCCGCCGCGTGCCTCAACATTCATTGGACCACAAACATCAGTATGTATGATTTCCAACAAATCAGTTGCTCGCTCCATAGTTCCGGAGAACGGCGTTTTAGTCATCTTGCCCATGAGGCACGGTTCGCAAGTACCAAGTGATTCATAATCAAGTGATTCCAAAAGTCCATCAAGATGGAGTTTCTTCATGCGTTTATACCGATATGACCCAAGCGGCGATTGCCACAAATAAGTTGCATTATCATTATCAACTTTGTATCTTTTGGTTTCAACACTATGAATATGTGTATTACTACTATCGAGATTCAATAAAAATAGACCACTCTTCAAGGGTGCATGACCATAAAAGATATTATTCATATAAATAGAACAACCATTATTCTCTGTCTTAAATGAATAACCGTCTCGCATCAAACAAGATCCAGATATAATGTTCATGCTTAACGCTGGCACCAAATAACAATTATTTAGGTCTAAAACTAATCCCGATGGTAGATGTAGAGGTAGCGTGCCGACCGCGATCACATCGACTTTGGAACCATTTCCCACGCACATCGTCACCTCGTCCTTAGCCAATCTTCGCAATCCATAGTTCCTGTTTGAGTTGCAAATATTAGCAATGAACCAGTATCAAATACCAGTGTACTCTGCGAGTATTAGTAAGGTACACATCAATAACATGTATATCACATATACCTTTGATCACCTTGCCATCCTTCTTATCTGCCAAATACTTGGGGCAGTTCCGCTTCCAGTGTCCAGTTTGCTTGCAGTAAAAACACTCTGTTTCAGGCTTAGGTCCAGACTTGGGTTTCTGTTGGAAATATGCCCTAGAGGCAATAATAAAAGCATTATTATTATATTTCCTTGTTCATGATAATTGTCTTTATTCATGCTATAACTGTATTATCCGGAAATCGTAATACACGTGTGAATACATAGACTACAATACGTCCCTAGTAAGCCTCTAGTTGACTAGCTCGTTGGTCAACAGATAGTCATGGTTTCCTGACTATGGACATCAGATGTCATTGACAACGGGATCACGTCATTAGGAGAATGACGTGATGGACAAGACCCAATCCTAAGCATAGCACAAGATCGTGTAGTTCGTTTTGCTAGAGCTTTTCCAATGTCAAGTATCTCTTCCTTAGACCATGAGATCGTGCAATTCCGGATACCGTAGGAGTGCTTTGGGTGTATCAAACGTCACAACGTAATCGGGTGACTATAAAGGTGCACTACGGTATCTCCGAAAGTGACCATTGGGTTGACACGGATCGAGGCGGGATTTGTCACTCCGTATGACGGAGAGGTATCACTGGGCCCACTCGGTAATGCATCATCAAAATGAGCTCAAAGTGACCAAGTGTCCGGTCACGGGATCATGCATTGCGATGCGAGTAAAGTGACTTGCCGATAACGAGACTAACGAGGTATTGGGATACCGACGATCGAGTCTCGGGCAAGTAACACACCGTCGATAAAGGGAATGGAATACGGGTTGCTTGAACCCTTGACATCGTGGTTCATCCGATGACAACATCGAGGAGCATGTAGGAGCCAACATGAGTATCCAGATCCCGCTGTTGGTTATTGACTTGAGGTAGTCTCGGTCATGTTCGCATGTCTCCGAACCCGTAGGGTCTACACACTAAGGTTCGGTGGCGCTAGGGTTAATAGGAAGACAAGTATGTGATTACGAATGTTGTTGAGTCCCGGATGAGATCCCTGACGTCACGAGGAGTTCGGAATGGTCCGGAGGTAAAGATTTATATATGGAAAGTGGTTAAACGGACTCGGAAGTTTGGTGGTATCTGGTAAAATACAGGGGCCACCGGAGGGTTCCGGAGGTCCACCGGAGGGGCCACCTCTCCGGGGGCTACATGGGCTAAGTGGGAGGGAACCAGCCCCTGGTGGGCTGGGTGCGCCTCCACCTAGGCCCATGCGCCTAGGGTTTGGGGAGGAGGAAACCCTAAAGGGGCGCCCCTGGCTTGGGGGCAAGCCACCCTCCTCCCTCCTCCTTGGCCGCCCCCCCCTAGGGTTTGCCCTAGAGGGCTGGCCCCTTGACCCTCTCCTCCTATAAATAGAGGGTGGGGGAGGCTGCAAACACAGTTGTGGCGCAGCCCTCCCTCCCAACACCTCTCTTTCTCACGCAAGCTTGGCGAAGCCTCTGGGAGAACTACAGTACCAGCTGCACCACGCCGTCGTGCTGCCATTGGGATTGTCTTCTTCAACCTCTCCTTCACTCTTGCTGGATCAAGACGGAGGAGACGCCATCGTCCCGTCGTGTGTTGAACACGGAGGTGCTGTCCTTCAAGACTTTGGTCATCGGTGATCGGAATCACGTTGGGAACGTCTTCGTCATCACCACTCTCAAGAACGCTTCCGTATTCGATCTACAAGTGGTATGTAGATGCAAACTCTCTCTCGTTACTCGTTGCATGGTAGAACTCATAGATGGATCTTGGTGAAACCGTAGGAAAATTTTAATTTTCTGCAACGTTCCCCAACATGGCATCATGAGCTAGGTCTATCGTAGTTCTCTTTGCACGAGTAGAACACAATTTTGTTGTGGGCGTGGATCTTGTCAACTTACTTGCCGTTACTAGTTGTTTCTTGCTTCCGCGGTATTGTGGGATGAAGCGGCCCGGACCAACCTTACGTGCTCTTCGTGAGACCGGTTCCACCGACTAACATGCACTAGTTGCATAAGGTGGCTGGCGGGTGTCTGTCTCTCCTACTTTAGTGGGAGCGGATTCGATGAACAGGGTCCTTATGAAGGGTAAATAGAAGTTGACAAGATCACGTTGTGGTTATTAGTAGGTAAGAAAACGTTCTTGCTAGAACCCAATTGCAGCCACGTAAAAGATGCAACAACAATTAGAGGACGTCTAACTTGTTTTTTGCAGCAATTGTCATGTGACGTGATATGGTCAAGTTGTGATGAATGATGATATATTGTGATGTATGAGATCATGTTCTTGTAATAGGAATCACGACTTGCATGTCGATGAGTATGACAACGGCAGGAGCCATAGGAGTTGTCTTTATTTTGTATGACCTGCGTGTCATTGAAGAACGCCATGTAACTTACTTTACTTCATTGCTAAACGCGTTAGCCATAGTAGTAGAAGTAGTCGTTGGCGTGACAACTTCATGGAGGCACGATGATGGAGATCATGATGATGGAGATCATGGTGTCATGCCGGTGACAGGATGATCATGGAGCCCCGAAGATGGAGATCAATGGAGTTTTATGATATTGGCCATATCATGTCACTACTATATAATTGCATGTGATGTTTATTATGCTTATACATCTTGTTTACTTAGAACGACGGTAGTAAATAAGATGATCCCTTACAACAATTTCAAGAAGTGTTCCCCCTAACGTGCACCATTGCTAAAGTTAAGTCGCTTCTAAGCACCACGTGATGATCGGGTGTGATGGATTCTTACGTTCACATACAACGGGTGTAAGACAGATTTACACACGCAAAACACTTAGGGTTAAACTTGACGAGCCTAGCATGTACAGACATGGCCTCGGAACACGGAGACCGAAAGGTCGAACACGAGTCGTATGGAAGATACGATCAACATGAGAATGTTCACCGACGATGACTAGTCCGTCTCACGTGATGATCGGACACGGCCTAGTCGACTCGGATCGTGTATCACTTAGATGACTAGAGGGATGTCTAATCTGAGTGGGAGTTCATTAACAATTTGATTAGATGAACTTAATTATCATGAACTTAGTCTAAAAACTTTTGAATTATATGTCTTGTAGATCAAATGGCCAACGCTCATGTCAACTTGAACTTCAACGCGCTCCTAGAAAACCAAGCTGAAAGATGACGGCAGCAACTATACGGACTGGGTCCGAACACGAGATCATCCTCATAGCTGCCAGAAACAATACGTCCTAGAAGGACCGCTAGGTGAAGCTCCGTCCCGAGAACCAAGACATTATGAATGCTTGGCAGTCTCGTCTTGATGATTACTCCCTCGTTCGATGCGGCATGCTTTACACTTAGAACCGGGGCTCCAAAAGCGTTTTGAGCACCACGGAGCATATGAGATGTTCGAGGAGCTGAAACTTGTTTTCCAAGCTCACGCCGGTCGAGAGATATGACATCTCCGACAAGTTCTATAGTTGTAAGATGGAGGAAAACAGTTACGTCGGTGAACACATTACGAAGATGTCAGGTTGCACAACCGTATGACCCAAATGAATATTAACCTCCCGATGAGGCGGTCATTGACAGAATCCTCGATCGCTCCCACCAAGCTACAAGAGCTTTGTGATGAACTACAACATGCGGGGATGGTAAAGACCATTCTGAAGTGTTCTCTATCTGAAGTCAGCCGAGGTTGAAATCAAGAAAGAACATCAAGTGTTGATGGTTAATAAGACCACTAAGTTTAAGAAGGGCAAGGGCAAGAAGAACTTCAAGAAGGACGGCAAGGAGGTTGCCGCGCCCGGTAAGCAAGTTGCCGGAAGAAGTCAAAGAATGGACCCAAGCACGAGGCCGAGTGTTTTTATTGCAAGGGAAGGGTCATTTGAAGCGGAACTGCCCCAAATACTTAGCGGATAAGAAGGCCGGCAACACCAAAGGTATATTTGATATACATGTAATTGATGTGTACCTTACCATGTCGTAGTAACTCCTGGGTATTTGATACGGTGCCGTTGCTCATATTTGTAACTCACAGCAGGAGCTGCGGAATAAGCGAAGATGGCGAAGGGCGAGGTGACGATCTTGCGTCGGGAATGGTTCCAGAGTCGATGTGATCGCCGTCGACACGCTACCTCTTCATTTACCCACGGGATTAGTTATGAACCTTAATAATTGTTATTTGGTGCCAAGTTTGAGCATGAATATTGTATCTGGATCTCGTTTAATGCGAGATGGCTACTCATTTAAATCCGAGAATAATGGTTGTTCTATTTATATGAGAGATATGTTTTATGGTCATGCTCCGATGGTCAATGGTTTATTCTTAATGAATCTCGGCGTAGTATTACACATGTTCATAGCGTGAATACCAAAAGATGTAAAGTTGATAACGATAGTCCCACATACTTGTGGCACTTTGCCGCCTTGGTCACATTGGTGTCAAGCGCATGAAGAAGCTCCATCTTGATGGACTTTTGGAGTCTCTTGATTATGAATCATTTGACACATGCGAACCATGCCTCATGGGCAAAATGACCAAGACTCCATTCTCGGAACAATGGGCGAGCAACCAACTTATTGGAAATCATACATACCGATGTATGCGGTCCAATGGCGTTGAGGCTCGTGGAGGATATCGTTATGTTCTCACTCTCACGAGATGACTTGAGTAGATATGGGTATGTCTACTTGATGAAACACAAGTCCGAGACCTTTGAAAAGTTCAAGGAATTTCAGAATGAAGTAGAGAATCAACGTGACCGAAAGATAAAATTCTTACGATCGGATCGTGGAGGAGAATATTTAAGTCACGAATTTGGTACACACTTAAGAAAATGTGGAATCGTTTCACAACTAACGCCGCTGGAACACCTCAGCGTAATGGTGTGTCCGAGCGTCGTGTCGCACTCTATTGGATATGGTGCGGTCTATGATGTCTCTTCTTGATTTACCGCTATCATTTTGGGGATACGCTCTAGAGACAGCTACATTCACTTTAAATAGGGCACCGTCTAAGTCCGTTGAGACGACACCGTATGAATTATGGTTTGGGAAGAAACCTAAGCTATCGTTTCTAAAAGTTTGGGGATGCGATGCTTATGTCAAGAAACTTCAACCTGAAAAGCTCGAACCCAAGTCGGAAAATGCGTCTTCATAGGATACCCTAAGGAAACCGTAGGGTATACCTTCTACTTAAGATCCGAGGGCAAGATCTTTGTTGCCAAGAACGGAATCTTTCGGAAAAGAGTTTCTCTCGAAAGAAGTAAGTGGGAGGAAAGTAGAACTTCGATGAAGTACTACCTCTTGAGCAGGATAGTAGTGCAGCTCGGAAAATGTTCTGTGATGCCTACACCAACCGAAGAGGAAATTCATGATGATGATCAAGGTACTTGGATCAAGTTGCTCTTGAACTTCAGAGGTCCACTAGGACACGTTCCGCACTGCAGTGGTGCGGCAACCCTGTCACGGAAATCATGTTGTTAGACAACAATGAACCTTGAACTATGAAGAAGCGATGGCGGACCCAGATTCCAACAAATGGCTAGAAGCCATGAAGTCCGAGATAGAATCCATGTATGAAAACAAAGTGTGGACTTTGGTGACTTGCCCGATGATCGGCGGCGATAGAAAACAAATGGATCTTTAAGAAGAAGACGGACGCGGATGGTAATGTCACCATCTATAAAGCTCGACTTGTCGCTAAGGGTTATCGGCAAGTTCAAGGGATTGACTACGATGAGACTTTCTCTCCGTGGCGAAGCTTAAGTCCGTCCGAATCATGTTAGCAATTGCCGCATACTATGATTATGAGATATGGCGGATGGACGTCAAAACAGCGTTCCTTAACGGCTATCTTAAGGAAGAGCTGTATATGATACAGCCGAGGGTTTTGTCGATCCTAAGAACGCTAACAAAGTATGCAAGCTCCAGCGATCCATTTATGGGCTGGTGCAAGCATCTCGGAGTTGGAACATTCGCTTTGATGAGATGATCAAAGCGTTTGGGTTTATCTTGCGCTTATGGAGAAGCCTGCGTTTACAAGAAAGTGAGTGGGAGCTCTGTAGCATTTCTCATATTATATGTAGATGACATACTTTTGATGGGAAATGATATAGAATTCTTGGACAGCATTAAGGCCTACTTGAATAAGTGTTTTTCAATGAAGGACCTTGGAGAAGCTGCTTATATATTAGGCATCAAGATCTATAGAGATAGATCGAGGCGCCTCATAGGTCTTTCACAAAGCACATACCTTGATAAGATTTTGAAGAAGTTCAAAATGGATCAGTCCAAGAAGGGTTCTTGCCTGTTTTGCAAGGTGTGAGATTGAGCTCAGCTCAATGCCCGACCACGGCAAAAGATAAAGAAGAGATGAGTGTCATCCCTATGCCTCAGCCATAGGATCTATTATGTATGCCATGCTGTGTACCGGACCTGATGTAAACCTTGCCGTAAGTTTGGTAGGAAGGTACCAAAGTAATCCCGCAAGGAACACCGGACAGCGGTCAAGAATATCCTGAAGTACCGAAAAGGACAAAGGACATGTTTCTCGTTTATGGAGGTGACGAAGAGCTCGTCAGAACAGAGTTACGTCGGCGCTAGCTTCGACACGATCTGATGACTCTAAGTCACAAACCGGATACGTGTATATGTTGAATGGTGGAGCAAGATGGCTGGTGCAGCTGCAAGCGAGCGTCGTGGCGGGATCTACATGTGAAGCGGAGTACATGGCAGCCTCGGAGGCAGCGCATGAAGCAATTTGGGTGAAGGAGTTCATCACCGACCTAGGAGTCATACCCAATGCGTCGGGGCCGATCAAACTCTTCTGTGACAACACTGGAGCTATTGCCCTTGCCAAGGAGCCCAGGTTTCACAAGAAGACCAGAGCACATCAAGCGTCGCTTCAACTCCATCCGTGAAAATGTTCGTAATGGAGACATAGAAATTTGTAAAGTGCATACGGATCTGAATGTCGCAGATCCGTTGACTAAACCTCTTCATGCGGCAAAACATGATCAGCACTAGAACTCTATGGGTGTTCGATTCATCACAATGTAAACTAGATTATTGACTCTAGTGCAAGTGGGAGACTGTTGGAAATATGCCCTAGAGGCAATAATAAAAGCATTATTATTATATTTCCTTGTTCATGATAATTGTCTTTATTCATGCTATAAGCTGTATTATCCGGAAATTGTAATACACGTGTGAATACATAGACTACAATCGTCCTAGTAAGCCTCTAGTTGACTAGCTCGTTGGTCAACAGATAGTCATGGTTTCGACTATGGACATCGATGTCATTGACAACGGGATCACGTCATTAGGAGAATGGCGTGATGGACAAGACCCAATCCTAAGCATAGCACAAGATCGTGTAGTTCGTTTTGCTAGAGCTTTTCCAATGTCAAGTATCTCTTCCTTAGACCATGAGATCGTGCAATTCCGGATACCGTAGGAGTGCTTTGGGTGTATCAAATGTCACAACGTAATCGGGTGACTATAAAGGTGCACTACAGGTATCTCCGAAAGTGACCATTGGGTTGACACGGATCGAGGCGGGATTTGTCACTCCGTATGACGGAGAGGTATCACTTGGGCCCACTCGGTAATGCATCATCAAAATGAGCTCAAAGTGACCAAGTGTCCGGTCACGGGATCATGCATTGCGATGCGAGTAAAGTGACTTGCGATAACGAGACTAACGAGGTATTGGGATACCGACGATCGAGTCTCGGGCAAGTAACACACCGTCGATAAAGGGAATGGAATACGGGTTGCTTGAACCCTTGACATCGTGGTTCATCCGATGACAACATCGAGGAGCATGTGGGAGCCAACATGAGTATCCAGATCCGCTGTTGGTTATTGACTTGAGGTAGTCTCGGTCATATGCGATGTCTCCCGAACCCGTAGGGTCTACACACTAAGGTTCGGTGGCGCTTAGGGTTAATAGGAAGACAAGTATGTGATTACGAATGTTGTTGAGTCCGGATGAGATCCCGGACGTCACGAGGAGTTCGGAATGGTCCGGAGGTAAAGATTTATATATGGAAAGTGGTTAAGCGGACTCGGGAAGTTTGGTGGTATACTGGTAAAGTACAGGGGCCACCGGAGGGTTCCGGAGGTCCACCGGGAGGGGCCACCTCTCCGGGGGCTACATGGGCTAAGTGGGAGGGAACCAGCCCCTGGTGGGCTGGGTGCGCCTCCACCTAGGCCCATGCGCCTAGGGTTTGGGAGGAGGAAACCCTAAAGGGGCGCCTGGCTTGGGGGCAAGCCACCCTCCTCCCTCCTCCTTGGCCGCCCCCCCTAGGGTTTGCCCTAGAGGGCTGGCCCCTTGACTCTCTCCTCCTATAAATAGATGGGTGGGGGAGGGCTGCAAACACAGTTGTGGCGCAGCCCTCCCTCCCAACACCTCTCTTTCTCACGCAAGCTTGGCGAAGCCTCGCCGGAGAACTACCGTACCAGTGCACCACGCCGTCGTGCTGCCATTGGGATTGTCTTCTTCAACCTCTCCTTCACTCTTGCTGGATCAAGGCGGAGGAGACGCCATCGTCCCGTCGCGTGTGTTGAACACGGAGGTGCTGTCCTTCAGTACTTTGGTCATCGGTGATCGGAATCACGTTGGGAGCGTCTTCGTCATCACCACTCTCAAGAACGCTTCCGTATTCGATCTACAAGTGGTATGTAGATGCAAACTCTCTCTCGTTACTCGTTGCATGGTAGAACTCATAGATGGATCAACGTTCCCCAACAGTTTCTTCTCTTGAGCAGCAACTTTCTTGCTGTTCTTTTTGAAGTTCCCCTTCTTCTTTCCTTTGCCATTTTTCTTGAAACTAGTGGTCTTGTTGACCATCAACACTTGATGCTCTTTCTTGATTTCTACCTCCGCGGCTTTTAGCATTGCGAAGAGCTCGGGAATTGTTTTGGTCATCCCTTGCATATTATAGTTCATCACGAAGCTCTTGTAGCTAGGTGGCGATGATTGGAGAATTCATCAATGACACTATCATCCGGAAGAGTAACTCCCAGTTGAATCAAGTGATTATTATACCCAGACATTTTGAGTATATGTTCACTGACAGAACTATTCTCCTCCATCTTGCAGCTATAGAACTTATTGGAGACTTCATATCTCTCAATCCGGGCATTTGCTTGAAATATTAACTTCAACTCCTGGAACATATCATATGCTCCATGACGTTCAAAACGTCGTTGAAGACCCGGTTCTAAGCCGTAAAGCATGGCACAATCGAACTATCGAGTAGTCATCAGCTTTGCTTTGCCGACGTTCACAACTTCGGCGTTGCTCTGCAGACAGGCACGGCACCCAGCGGTGCTTCGGGGCGTAATTCTTCATGCAGCAATGAGGATAATCCTCAAATTACGGACCCAGTCCGTGTAATTGCTACCATCATCTTTCAACTTTGCTTTCTCAAGGAACGCATTAAAATTCAACGGAACAACAAAGACGAGCCATCTATCTACAGTAAACATAGACAAGCAAAAATACTATCGGTACTAAGTTCATGATAAATTTAAGTTTAATTAATCATATTAAAAACTCCCACTTAGACAGACATCTCTATAGTCATCTAAGTGATTATGTGATCCAAATCAACTAAACCATGTCCGATCATCACGTGAGATGGAGTAGTTTCAATGGTGAACATCACTATGTTGATCATATCTACTATATGATTCACGTTCGACCTTCGGTCTCCGTGTTCGAGGCCATATCTGTTATATGCTAGGCTCGTCAAGTTTAACTCGAGTATTCCGCGTGTGCAACTGTTTTGCACCCGTTGTATTTGAACGTAGAGCCTATCACACCCGATCATCACGTGGTGTCTCAACGAAGAACTTTCATAACGGTGCATACTCGGGAGAACACTTCTTGATAATTTTAGTGAGAGATCATCTTATAATGCTACCGTCAATCAAAGCAAGATAAGATGCATAAAGGATAAACATCACATGCAATCAATATAAGTGATATGATATGGTCATCATCATCTCGTGCTTGTGATCTCCATCTCAAGCACCGCCATGATCACCATCGTCACCGGTAGCGACACCTTGATCTCCATCGTAGCATCGTTGTCGTCTCGCCAACTATTGCTTCTCGACTATCGCTATCGCTTAGTGATAAAGTAAAGCAATTACATGGCGTTTGCATTTCATACAATAAAGCGACAACCATATGGCTGTTGCCGATTGCCGATAACTCGATTACAAAACATGATCATCTCATACAATAAAATATAGCATCACGTCTTGACCACATCACATCACAACATGCCCTGCAAAAACAAGTTAGGCGTCCTCTACTTTGTTGTTGCAAGTTTTATGTGGCTGCTACGGGCTGAGCAAGAACCGTTCTTACCTCGCATCAAAACCACAACGATAGTTTGTCAAGTTGGTGCTGTTTTAACCTTCGCAAGGACCGGGCGTAGCCACACTCGTTCAACTAAAGTGAGAGAAACAGACACCCGCCGGTCACCTTTAAGCAACGAGTGCTCGGCGGTGAAACCAGTCTCGCGTAAGCGTCTGAGTAATGTCGGTCCGGCCGCTTCATCTCACAATACCGCTGAACCAAAGTATGACATGCTGGTAAGCAGTATGACTTATATCGCCCACAACTCACTTGTGTTCTACTCGTGCATATGACATCAACGCATAAAACCAGGCTCGGATGCCATCATTGGGGAACGTAGTAATTTCAAAAAAATTCCTACGCACACGCAAGACCATGGTGATGGCATAGCAACGAGAGGGGAGAGTGTATGTCCACGTACCCTCATAGACCGAAAGCGGAAGCGTTATAACAACGCGGTTGATGTAGTCGTACGTCTTCACGATCCGACCGATCCAAGTACCGAATGTACGGCACCTCCGAGTTCAGCACACGTTCAGCTCGATGGCGATCCCCGGCTCCGATCCAGCAAAGCGTCGGGGATGAGTTCCACAAGACGACGGCGTGGTGACGATGATGATGCTCCACCGACGCAGGGCTTCGCCTAAGCTCATGACGATATGACTTCACGGCGCGGGGCTTCGCCTAAGCTCCGCGACGATATGACCGAAGTGGAATATGGTGGAGGGGGCATCGCACACGGCTAAGGAACGATCCGTAGATCAACTTGTGTGTCATGGGTGCCCCCTGCCCCGTATATAAAGGAGCAGGGGGTGCGGCCGGCCCTAGGGAGGCGCGCTGAGGAGTCCTACTCCCACCGAGTAGGACTCCCCTCCTAGTTGGACTAGGACTTGGGGAAGGGGAAGAGGGAGGCGCCGCCCCCTCCTTGTCCTATTCGGACTAGAGGGGAGGCGCGCGGCCTGCCCCGCCGGCCCTCCTCTTCTCCCTTATGGCCCATCAAGGCCCATTGATCCCCGGGGTTCCGTAACCCCTGTGTTAGGAAAAATCCGTTTTCATCCGGAACCTTTCCAAGTCCAAATATAGGCTTCCAATATATCAATCTTTATGTCTCGACCATTTCGAGACTCCTCGCCATGTCCGTGATCACATCCAGGACTCCGAACAAACTTCGGTACATCATAACTTATAAACTCATAATAAACTGTCATCAAAGCGTTAAGCGTCATGGACTCTACGGTTCGAGAACTATGTAGACATGACCTAGAACTATTCTCGGTCAATAACCAATAGCGGAACCTGGATGCCCATATTGGTTCCTACATATTCTTCAAGATCTTTATCGGTCAAACCGCATAACGACATACGTTGTTCCCTTTGTCATCGGTATGTTACTTACCCGAGATTCGATCGTCGGTATCCAATACCTAGTTCAATCTCGTTACCGGCAAGTCTCTTTACTCGTTCCGTAATACATCATCTCACAACTAACTTATTAGTTGTAATGCTTGCAAGGCTTATGTGATGTGTATTACCGAGAAGGCCTAGAGATACCTCTCCGACAATCGGAGTGACAAAACCTAATCTCGAAATACGCCAACCCAACATGTACCTTTGGAGACACCTGTAGTACTCCTTTATAATCACCCAGTTACGTTGTGACGTTTGGTAGTACCCAAAGTGTTCCTCCGGTAAACGGGAGTTGCATAATCTCGTAGTTACATGAACATGTATAGGTCATGAAGAAAGCAATAGCAATATACTAAATGATCAAGTGCTATGCTAACGGAATGGGTCATGTCAATCACATCATTCTCCTAATGATGTGATCCCATTAATCAAATGACAACACATGTCTATGGTTAGGAAACATAACCATCTTTGATTAATGAGCTAGTCTAGTAGAGGCATACTAGTGACTATATATTTTGTCTATGTATTCACACATGTATTATGTTTCCGGTTAATACAATTCTAGCATGAATAATAAACATTTATCATGATATAAGGAAATAAATAATAACTTTATTATTGCCTCTAGGGCATATTTCCTTCACTAGTAACTTGGTGATGGTGACTAGAGAACTCTGTCAATCACTATCTTATCTGGAAGATTAACTCCCACTTGATTCAAGTGATTGTAGTACCCAGACATTCTGAGCACATGCTCACTAGTTGAGCAATTCTCCTCCATCTTTTAAGCTAAGTACTTGTCAGAGGTCTCATACCTCTTTACACGAGCATGAGTCTGAAATACCAATTTAAGCTCTTGGAATATCTCATATGCTTTGTGATGTTCAAAAACGTTCTTGAAGTCCCGGTTCTAAGCCGTAAAGCATGGTGCACTAAACTATCAAGTAGTCATCATATTGATCTAGCCAAACGTTCATAATGTTTGCATCTGTTCCTGCAATAGGTATGTCACCTAGCGGTGCATCAAGGACATAATTCTTATGTGCAGCAATGAGGATACACCTCAGATCACGGACCCAGTCCGCATCATTGCTACTATCATCTTTCAACTTAGTTTTCTCTAGGAACATATAAAAAACATAGGGAAGCTACAACGCGAGCTATTAATCTACACCATAATTTGCAAAATACTATCAGAACTAAGTTCATGATAAATTAAAGTTCAATTAATCATATTACTTAAGAACTCCCGCTTAGATAGACATCCCTCTAGTCATCTAAATGATCACGTGATCCAAATCAACTAAACCATGTCCGATCATCACGTGAGATGGAGTAGTTTTCAATGGTGAACATCACTATGTTGATCATATCTACTATATGATTCACGCTCGACCTTTCGGTCTCCAGTGTTCTGAGGCCATATCTACATATGCTAGGCTCGTCAAGTTTAACCCGAGTATTCTGCGTGTGCAAAACTGGCTCGCACCCGTTGTATGCGAACGTAGAGCTTATCACACCCGATCATCACGTGGTGTCTCGGCACGACGAACTGTCGCAACGGTGCATACTCAAGGAGAACACTTATACCTTGAAATTTTAGTAAGGGATCATCTTATAATGCTACCGCCGAACTAAGCGAAATAAGAATATAAAAAGATAAACATCACATGCAATCAAAATATGTGACATGATATGGCCATCATCATCTTGCGCCTTTGATCTCCATCTCCAAAGTACCATCATGATCTCCATCATCACTGGCATGACACCATGATCTCCATCATCTTGATCTTTATCAACGTGTCATCACATGGTCGTCTCGCCAACTATTGCTTTTGCAACTATTGCTATCGCATAGCGATAAAGTAAAGCAATTATATGGCGCTTGCATCTTATGCAATAAAGAGACAATCATAAGGCTCCTGCTAGTTGCGGATAACTTTAACAAACATGATCATCTCATACAACACATCATGTCTTGACCGTATCACATCACAACATGCCCTGCAAAAACAAGTTAGACGTCCTCTACTTTGTTGTTGCAAGTTTTAGGTGGCTGCTACGGGCTTCTAGCAAGAACTGTTCTTACCTACGCATCAAAACCACAACGATTTTTCGTCAAGTGTGTTGTTTTAGCCTTCAACAAGGACCGGCCGTAGTCAAACTCGATTCAACTAAAGTTGGAGAAATAGACACCCGCCAGCCACCTGTGTGCAAAAGCACGTTGGTAGAACCAGTCTCATGAACGCGGTCATGTAATATCGGTCCGGGCCTCTTCATCCAACAATACCGCTGAATCAAAGTAAGACGTTGGTGGTAAGCATTATGAATATTATCGCCCACAACTCTTTGTGTTCTACTCGTGCATATAACATCTACGCATAGACCTGGTTCTGATGACACTGTTGGGGAACACGGTAATTTCAAAAAAGTTCCTACGATCACACAAGATCTATCTATGTGATGCATAGAAACGAGAGGGGGGAGTGTGTCCATGTACCCTCGTAGACCGAAAGCGGAAGCATTTCAATAACGCGGTTGATGTAGTCAAACTTCTTCGCGATCCAACCGATCAAGTACCGAACGTACGGCACCTCCGCGTTCAGCACATGTTCAGCTCGATGACGTCCCTCGTGCTCTTGATCCAGTTGAAGACGAGGGTGAGTTCCGTCAACACAACGGCATGACGATGGTGATGATGATGCTACCGGCGCAGGGCTTCGCCTAAGCACTACGATGGTATGATCGAGGTGTGTAACTATGGAGGGGGGCACCGCACACGGCTAAAAGATCAACTTGTGTGTCTATGGGGTGCCCCTTGGCCACATATATAAAGGAGGGGGAGGAGGCCGACCAAGAGGGGAGGCGCGCCATGGGGGGAGTCCTACTAGGACTCCAAACCTAGTAGGATTCGCCCCCCCCCCCTTCCTATTCCAAGTTGGAGAAGGGGGGAGAGGGAGGAGGAGAGAAGGAAGGAGGGGGCGCCGCCCCCTCCCCTTGTCCAATTCAGATTGGGGAAAGGGGGGCGCACGCCACCTCTTGGCCGGCCCTCTCTCTTCTCCACTAAGGCCCATGACGCCCAATAAATTCCCAAAGGAGGGGTCCGGTAACCCGGTACTCCGAAACTTATCCGAAACGACCCGAACCATTCTGGTGTCCGAATGTAGCCTTCCAATATATGAATCTTTATGTCTCGACCATTTCAAGACTCCTCGTCATGTCCGTGATCTCATCTCGGACTCCGAACAAACTTCGGTCATCAAAACACATAACTCATAATACAAATCGTCATCGAACGTTAAGCGTTTGGACCCTACGGGTTCGAGAACTATGTAGACATGACCGAGACACATCTCTGGTCAATAACCAATAGCGGAACCTGGATGCCCATATTGGCTCCTACATATTCTACGAAGATCTTTATCGTTTAAACCGCATAACAACATGCGTTGTTCCCTTTGTCATCGGTATGTTACTTGCCCGAGATTCGATCGTCGGTATCATCATACCTAGTTCAATCTCGTTACCGACAAGTCTCTTTACTCGTTCCGTAATGCTTCATCCCGCAACTAACTCATTAGTCACATTGCTTGCAAGGCTTATAGTGATGAGCATTACCGAGAGGGCCCATAGACACCTTTCCGATACACGGATGACAAATCCTAATCTCGATGTATGCCAACTCAACAAACACCTTCGGAGACACCTGTAGAGCATCTTTATAATCACCTAGTTACATTCTGACGTTTGATAGCACACAAGGTGTTCCTCCGGTATTCGGGAGTTGCATAATCTCATAGTCCGAGGAACATGTATAAGTCATGAAGAAAGCAGTAGCAATGGAACTGTAATGATCATAATGCTAAGCTAACGGATGGGTCTTGTTCATCACATCATTCTCCTAATGATGTGATCCCGTTCATCAAATGACAACACATGTCTATGGTTAGGAAACATAACCATCTTTGATTAACAAGCTAGTCAATTAGAGGCATACTAGGGACACTATGTTTTGTCTATGTATTCACATATGTACTAAGTTTCCGGTTAATACAATTCTAGCATGAATAATAAACATTTATCATGATATAAGGAAATATAAATAACAACTTTATTATTTCCTCTAGGGCATATATCTGGATCTTTTTCCAACACATAGTGCTTGCCAAAAGGAAAAAAATGTAGAAAAGGAAAGGTGAAGATCACCATGACTCTTGCATAATGGTAGAAGATAAAAGTAAAATATAGGCCCTTCACAGAGGGAAGCATAGGTTCTTATGCGCTTTTATAGTTGGATGCACAAAATGTTAATGCAAAAGAAGGTCACTTTATATTGCCGCTTGTGATAAAGAACTTTATTACGAAGTCTGTTGCTTTTATTTCTTCCATATCACAAGTTCGTATAAAGCTTATTTTCTTCACACTAATAGATCATACATATTTAGAGAGCATTTTTTATTGCTTGCACCAATGATAACTTACTTGAAAGATCTTACTCAATCCATAGGTAGGTATGGTGGACTCTCATGGCAAAACTGGGTTAATGGATGTTTGGATGCACAAGTAGTATCTCTACTTGGTGCAAAGGATTTGGCTAGCATAAGTGGGAAAAGCAAGCTCAACATGTTGGAGGATCCATGATACATCTTCATCGTATCTACTTTTCCAAACTCTTTTGCCCTTGTTTTGGACTCTAATTTGAATGATTTGAATGGAACTAACCCGGACTGGCACTATTTTCAGTAGAATTGCATTGGAGTTATTTTTGTGCAGAAATAAAAGTTCTCGGAATGACCTGAAACTTCATGGAGAATGCTTTTGGAATAAATAAAAATATATCAACCAGAGGGGACCCAGCACCTGCCCATAAGGGCGGGGGGCGCGCCCTACCCCCTGGGCGCGCCCCTGGCTTGTGGGTCCCATGAAGCTCCACCGACCTCAACTCCAACTCCATATATTCACGTTCGGGGAGAAAAAACCCAGAGAGAAGGATTCATCATGTTTTACGATACGAAGCCGCTGCCACCTCCTGTTCTTCCTCGGGAGGGCAGATCTGAGTCTGTTTTGGGCTCCGGAGAGGGGAAGTCGTCGCTGTCGTCATCATCAACCATCCTCCATCACCAATTTCATGATGCTCACCGCCGTGCATGAGTAATTCCATCGTAGGCTTGCTGGACGCCGAGGAGAACTAAGCAATGAGGGACATGAAAGAAATCCCTTTCTTATCCATCCCTTACCCTAGTCAACATACTTGGTTCTTCATAATTCGGACGAGGGAGATCTGTTCAGAAGGGGCAGTGTTAGTAATTTGGTACTTAATTCAGAAGTACCTCACTCTTTATGTGAACCTGGCACAAAAACCCTATAGCTCCACAGAGAAGTTGACAATGCCTTCCAAACAACTCATGGTGACAATGTGAGCTACATACTGTTGGAGGGGCTAGAATGTTGTGTTAGTGTTACAGGGACACGATTCTTCCGCAATCGCCTTGCGATGTCAAGAGATGGTTGGTTGGGATATCATCGTTGTTGTAGGTCGTCGATCGCTATTTTGATTGCTGTGGGAACAATGGACAACATATGAGCATAATAGCATATTTTATCAGTAATTTGGAAGAAATTGGGGTGCCATTTGTCCAATTATCTCTGCTATACTAGTTTATCTATACTTTTGCTTTGTCCCATTATGGCATAGGTTTTTGTAGGAGACAGATGCTTCACATGTCCACTGTATGGTGTTGAAAGAGCGCGTACAAAATAACAAGAAAAAAGAGAGAACCATTTTGGTTGTCCGGCATTGCTTAAAATAGCTTATTATCAAACATGTAGTAAAAGTAGAAAGTTTGTTTCAAACCTTGAACTACTAAAAATACAAAATTTAAAGGGTAAAGTCTAAATCGAACCCAACCTTCCTATCACTCAATTTGGTAGTGCCAATATTTTTTGATCATGGCCTTTAGTTGTCAAAATCTTGTTTGGGCCTTTGGATTGCTGAAGTAGCGAGATTGATAATGGGTTTGCTAACATGTCCTGAAGCAAGGGGTTTTTCCTTCCTTTATTACATACAAGGCATCTGTAGGATGGAGGGATGCAATTCCAGACGCAACTCAAGAACGGGCGCTTCAGTCCGAGAGTCATTAGTGGTATGCACTATGTAGTACCGAGTGATGAAAGAGATGGAAAGTAGAAAGAGCTCTTCATGTAGAAATTAACCTACCATGGACCTCCAAAGGACTCTAATTTTTCTTCCCGACGCCTTCTATTCTCAAGGTTCTGTTTCACTGTCCTTCAAGTTAAGCATATATGCTTATCCTTCTATATCAACACGATATTGGGAATAGTTCACTCATGTACCTCATCGTTATTAGTATGGAGTACAATGACATTGATAGAGTGAAGAAGGTGAATGTGAAATAATTTAGTGAATGAGTGTATATATATAGACGAGTGAGCAATTAATATGGTATAATTACAAATCAAAGGAGATAGCAAACAATCTAGCACCCACCTTCTCTCTGCAAATGAAACAAGTGTACTATTTGTCCTCAAGAGACCAAATTAATGCACATAATCAAGAACTCGGTATGTCTTGACATGAGATGGGAGTTCACGTGATTAAGACTAGGAAAGAGTATCTTTCATAACCAAAGACACATTACAAAGAACTGAATTATGCTTACATGTGTATTTTTCGATAAATGATGCTTTTATTATCTCAAAATGTAGCATCAAACGTATACAAACCATTAAAAGTATCACCCTGCCTCTGCATAACTAGGACGCACACTGTCAAATACCAATAGTCTGACAAACAGAAAGGTAAAAGACCGACAATTCGGCAACAATAGAGTTCATAGACTAACAATATGTCTATGTTGAAAGAGATGGTGGACCGATCCGGAGATTATGCTCACAGGTGTATGTGCCCTCGAAACTACAAAAGTGTGTCTCTGTCTTTATGAATTGGAAAAGGTTTGGCTGAACCCAAGCTATAAACTGTAACTCAGATATCCCATCTTTGTATCTTTGGCATTATTCAAAAACATGAAATCCACTCTTAAGACAAACAAAGCTTCGTCGGTGAAATAATACTTAAAACTTATGTTTGCAGAAATTAAATCGTTGAAGGGCGCAATCTTGTGCCCAACCAGCGCACGACTCCACATTGGATGATTAACTCGGGCGAGCACCATGCTCGGCGTGGTCTTTAGTTGTTTTCTTCCTGGCAGGTGACTGTCGGGTTCTAGCTCGGTGTTGGAAGATTAACTTGGGTGAAAAATGTTCATACCATTAAAAAATGGTGATCATGTATTTGAAAAATGTTTCATGCCTATAAAGTTTTTGTAAGGTGTATATGAAAAATGCATAATGTGTATAAAAATGTTAATCATGTGTTTGAAAATATTAAACATGCATAAAAAATGTTTCATGCGTATAGAAAATTGTACAATATGTTTAAAAACATAGACATTGAAATGCATATTTGAAAAAGAATCATGTACTTGAGAATTGTTGAACGTGTATAAGAAAAATGTTTCTTATTTATACACAAGACGTGCAATCTGTATGAAAAAGTAGGCATCAAAAGATATAAATTGGAAAAATGCAATCATATATTTTTAAAAATTATAAGGAAAATGTTTCTTTGGTATACAAAAAATGTACAATTCATATGAAAAAGTAGACATCAATACATATTCTGAAAAATATTAATCATGTATTTTTTAATGAGTATAATAAAATTCCTACTGTATACAAACAAGTTCAATCCGTATGAACAGAATCAATAGAACTCAAAACACATATTTTTAAAATGTAAATCAGTTATTTTCAAAATTATAAATATCTTCTAAAATGTTCTGTTTATGGAAATGTACAAGGTACATAAAATAAAGTGGACATCAAAACCTTTTAAAAATGTTAATTCTATATTTAAAATATTAAACAAGTATATGAAAAGTCCTGATGAATATGAAAATGTACATTGTGTGTGAATTTTTTATTCCTATTAAAGAAATGTTCCCAATAAAAAAGTTGACAGTGTATTCAAATAAGTGTCCAAAACATGTATTTGACAAAAAATGTTACATTGTATATTTAAAAAATGTGTAACATGTGCACTAAAAATATATATGGTTTACTGAAAAAATTTAGGCATGTGTTGAACAAAAAAGTAAATAATGGAAACCGACCAAGAAACAAAAAATATTGAAATTGTAAAAAAACAATAATAAAAACAAACGAATGAAAACGGTAGAAAACAAGAAAGAAACGAAGATAACCAAAAATATATACATGGGCTAGGGTTTTTGCCTCTTGCCGGCGCCGCCGCAGGTCCGCCTCCTCCCCAGTGCCCCTAGGGCCATGGGGGCGCGGATCTCGGCAAGGGCCGGTGGGAGGGCTTCACTTTTGGTTGTTTATTTCAGTTTTGCTAGGGTTTGTTTTCTGCTTAGGAAGACGAGACGACGGCGGCTCCCTGAAGATGGAATAAAGGTGTCCCCGCCTAGCACCCGTTCGACGGTGCGTCTAGCATCGTTGGTGAGCGTGTGGAGGTGTGTCTTCGGCGGATGTATCTTTGCTGGATTTGCTCGGATCTCGTCGTTGTTCGACTACGTTCAGTTGTCTTCGGATTGGATCGTTCTGATATACGTTATTCTTCATCTGTGGCGGTTGGTGTTCTGGTGCGCTGGTCCTACGGGGCCTTAGCACGACGACTTCACGACTGTCTACTACAACAAGTTGTGTCCGACTCCGGCGATGGAGGGGCGATGACGGCGGCGCGCCTTCGGCTCGCTTCAGTGCTTGTAGTCGTCGCTCGGTGGTCTACGGATTTGGATGTAATTTCTATTATTTATGGCATTCGTTGTACTGCCATATAATTGAAGATGAATAGATCAGAAATTTTTTCAAAAAATATATAAAAGACAAAGAAAATAAAACATTCATCGAAACCCGAAAAAAAAAACAAAGGAACCAAAGAACTCATAGGAAAAAAAAATAACCTCAGTGAAACCGAGAAAGAAACAAAGAAAACTGATAAAAAAGCGAACAAAATAGAAAAAAACAAAGAAACCCATGAAGAAACAAAGAAATCCCAAAAGAAAAAAAATAGAAAAGCCAAAAAAAACAAGGAAAACATAGACCAAACCAACAAATAGCATATTTGTCGAGAAGCCAGCGAAAAGAAAAAACATCAAAACGGGTTGGGCCAGAAACGATGGGAGGGTAAAATCCTTCATGCGAGACGAGCTTCTATCACAAGTTGAGCCAGATATAGCTCTCGCGGCGCTCTCTGACTGTAAAGTTTCTTCATTCGGCCGATGCGGGGCTTTAACTCAGTGCAGGACTTTGGGGGGAATTTGACCCAAGTAGAGAGGTTTGAGAAAAAAAATACTTTTCTCCGTCTCATAATAAGGAGAGTCCCTGTATGACGCCCGTGTGCGTCCACGAGCTGCGGCTACGCACATGGTGATCCGAATGGGCTGGCCCATTTTCAGTTTAACTTTAAAAAAAGGCAATGTAGGAACGCTGTAGCATTTTGGTACTGTAGGGAAACGATACTGTCCCTTCTGTTTTACTGTAGCAGCCCGTTTTTCCTTGGTTTTTACTTCAACATTTTATGAAAATATGAATACATATGCGTGTTTCGAATACACATTGAACATTTGTAATATAGATTGAACAATTTTTAGAAAAACTGTGAACTTTTTTGTAGAAAAATGTTGAACAAATTTCAAATACATGATGAACATTTTGCATTATACATTGAACAATTCTTAACATAAGATGAACAAATTTCAAAATACAAAGCGAATATTTTGTAAAATGTACTTTGAACAATATTTTATATATGATAAACATTTTTATAATACAAGATGAACATCTTTATAATGTGTAGTGAACTTTTCATCAATATGATGAACATTTTCTTAGTATACGATGAACATATTTGTAATACATGTTGAACTTTTTATATAATATGAAAAAAGAAAAAAAACAGAAACAGAAAAAATTTAAGCATAAAAAAGGAAAAAAATAAACCAAAACAGAGGAAAAGAAAACTGAAAACTGACAAAAGAGTGAACAAATCGAAAGCAAAAAACATCAGAAGAAAAACGAAAAAAAAAGCCCGCAGGAAACAGCGTGGAAAACAGCAGCGAACTAAAACAGCACGCGTAATCCGTACGTGGGGCCGGCCCATGCGGAGGCTAACTACAGCGAAGCCTTGACTATTTGCCGCCCGCGGGCGGCAAATAGGATTTTCCACATAGGCGTGCCCCTCTACGTCCGTAAAGTTCTTAATTAGGCCGGCGCGGGGCTCTAACTGGGCCGCAGCCCACAAGGCTGAGCTGGGGCATCTCTGCCCGCATCGCAGCCGTCCATTCGTCACCGATCCAACCGTCCATTGCCCGTTCGCGCGGATCGACGGGCCCACACTACCCCCTTCCCGCGCCGTTTAAATATCTGCCCAAACCCGTCGTCCAAAGACAACACACTCCCGCCTTCTCAAATCCCCCGTCGCGCCAAATCTCTCCGCACCTCCTCCAACCATGGACTCCTCAGCCGCCGCCGCCGTCTCCAAGGCGAAGAAGTACGTGGTGGGGCGCAAGCTCGGCGGCGGCCCCAGGAAGAAGGCGGTGGCGCGATCCGTCAAAGCCGGGCTGCAGTTCCCCGTCGGCCGCATCGGCCGTTTCCTCAAGAAGGGCCGCTACGCGCAGCGCGTCGGCATGGGCGCCCCCGTCTACCTCGCCTCCGTCCTCGAGTACCTCGCCGCCGAGCTCCTTGAGCTGGCCGGGAACGCCGCCAAGGACAACAAGAAGTCCCGCATCATCCCGCGCCACCTGCTGCTCGCCATCCGGAACGACCAGGAGCTCGGCAAGCTGCTCGCCGGCGTCACCATCGCGCACGGCGGCGTGCTGCCCAACATCAACCCCGTGCTGCTCCCCAAGAAGACGGCCGAGAAGGAGCCCAAGTCGCCCAAGAAGGCCCCCAAGTCCCCCAAGAAGGCTTAGCTGATTACTCTCTAGTGCTTCCTATAGGATTAGTGTTCGCTGTTCATGTCGATGTCGATGTCGTTATGTTCTGTTCTGCTTTGAAAAAAAAATGTCGGAAATCTGTCTGTCCTACAGTAAATCCATTCTCTGTTATCTGTCTGTTCATGAGTTTAATACATCTGCATGGTGAGATGAAATCGTTGTATCTACCAATTGTTTGAACCTGACAAATTCAGTTTGGTGTAGTTACTACAAAAATGTCAGAAATCTCTCTGACTTACAGTAAATTCTTTGCTCTGTTCTCCGTGTCTTCATGATTTTGTGATGCTGTGTAGTTTTAGATCTGTGTGGTGAGTTGAATCCTCTCTATGATGTTATTGACTGGCTGACTGCTCAGTTGGCAGGTTGTATGCGGTTCACACATTTGTGTAAGTCAAGTACCACCAAACCAAATTTCCAGCTTATGCAGGAATAAATGATCAGCTAAAGAAGCATATTCCTCTAGTGGGTTATGTCACCCGAGATCACTACATTCTAGAACACGTACAATGTTGTTTGATGACTGAATTAAAAGTTCAGTTGCATATCTCTGAAACAAATACAGAAAGAGGACCCATTCTTGACAGCCTACAGTTGCTGGGGTTATGGGAACTTAGAAAGGCCTCTAGCTGATGAGATATGAGTGACTAATTTTCTTCATAACAACATGCATTTTTACGATTTCCAAACATTTGCTCGTCGTTTTCTTGAAAAATATTGTCTGCTTGTGTGATGCACTACTGTTGTATATTCCAGTGCCCGTGATCTGTTTCATACTACTATTACATTAATATACTGTAAAATGTTGTTTTGTTCAGCAAAAAGTAGTTTCTTAAGACAGTCGTTTTGTCTTTTGATGATCCTCTGTTTATTTGTCCTTTAAGCATGTTATTTTCTGGAGTGTCCATGGAAATATGAGCAGAGTAAGTAAACTGTCTAAGCATACAGTAACTGATGCCTCACTCTTGAATGCCATAGATCTGTTCAGAAGACAGAAGGGCCAGTGTTAGCAACTTGTTACCGAATTCATAATATTTCTCGCAGCTGGTAGGGGGTTTGTACAACACGGAGCAGATCCAAAAACCTGCAAAGTTTTTAAATGTCAATGCAAATGAAATTTTAGCCTTACCACCTGCAGCGAGGCGCTTGATATACTTTTTTTTTGACCTAAGACCGTAGAACAATCGTTCTACAGCAATTTTCATTCAAAAGTTAAATAACGCTATGTACAACAAAGAAAAGAAAACACATAAACGGGCCATCTAACCAATACCAGCTCTAGGAATGTCCATGATAATTAAGCTAGTTTATCTGTAATCCAGTCTCTGAAAGCCTGTTTGTGTTTCTCTTTGGTTCTCAGAATAATCAACTTAAGGTTATCTCTTAGTAGTTTCCTCCATGCTTGAACTGATGGGTTTTGAGCTTTGGAAATTTTGGAGTTTCTCTGCATCCAAATGTGCCAGCAGCCCATGGTGATTACGCTCATTGCAAACTGCCTGGGTAGATGGTTTAACAACAAATTTATCTCATCGAAAGCATTGATGCCTCTGACTTTGGAAGGAACAATAGAATCCCAACACTGCAGAGCAAAAGGGCAGTCCCAGAGCAGATGAAGACTGGTTTCCTCACAAGAACAACTACAAAGTTCACAATTGTAGTTGGGCAGATGAAAATGCTTTCTGGAAAGGAGATTTCTGACATTTACTCTGTCATGCAGAATCAACCAGAGAAAAATCTTATATCTAAGCATTGCAGGACTCTTCCAAATACTCTTAAAGAGTGGTGAGGCTACCTCTTTTCCTTGCAGATGGTGATACATTTTGATAGCAGAAAATCCCTCATTATGCTTATTCCAGGAGAAGCACCATGAGTACAGTGAATTATCCAGTTGGGTAGTTTGCATGAGAGCATGATTTCTTGAAACTGCTGGTGAGCCTGAATGGAGAGTGGAGTAAAGAAATGTTCAGATATATCCTCCAAGCCTTTGATTTTCTGGACTGAAATTTGCTCTTGTCTACTGAAAGAGAACAACTCTGGGAATCTGTCTTTCATGATGCCCTGATTCCAGTTGTCAATCCAAAATCTAACAGTGCTTACAGAGCCTAGTTTAGGAACAACTGCCTGTCTAAACTCAGGTACTAACTTGAGAATACTTTTCCACCAAAAAGATCCTTGTGGATTAGTGGTAAGCATTCTGTCTGGGTAATAAGCCTCCCAAATCAGCTTGACCCAAGGAATATCCTGCTGATTGAGGAATTTGTGGATATATTTCATAAGCAAGCATTTGTTGTGGCTGGCAATATCCAATACTCCAAGTCCTCCTCTTTCTTTGGGCTGACAAACTTTGTCCCAGGCAATCAAAGCAATGCCTCTATCTTCCATTCCATATTTCCTCCAAAAGAAATGCTTGAGGTATTTTTTTAATCTGCTCCATGACACCAGAAGGAAGTGCAAGTGTGCACATGAAGAAAATAGGAAGGCTGCAGAACATAGACTTGACCAGGACCAATTTGTCTCCATATGACAAGAGAGAGGAACAACCAGCAAGTCTTCTTTCAATTCTCTGCATAATGGGCATACAATCCTCAATCTTTGGCTTTGATAGACAGAGAGGCAAACCCAAATATGTTAAAGGGAGGGATCCAACTTTGCAACCCATAATGTGAGCCAATTCTAGCATTTTGTCATCTGCAATATTGATTGGAACAATCACTGACCCTCAGACCAATGCATATACTGAAGTACATGAGCAAGTTTTTGAGCTGGTGTAACTATGCAGCATAGGCTTGCATGACAAGGACAATATCATCTGCATACTGAATTATAGGAAAATCTTGATCATTATTGCTATGCAGAGGAGCAGAGATCAGACCATTCTTCATAGCTTCATTTATAATTGTTTGGAGCAAATCGGCTGCTATGACAAACAACAAAGGTGAAAGGGATCTCTTTGCCTGACCCCTCTTTTACAGAGGAACTGTTTTCCAGGTACACCATTTAGTAGCACTGAAGATAATCTAGAAGAGAAAATCATATCCATCCACATAATCCACCTAGGTCCAAAACCTCTGGCAATGAGAAGATTCCTGATAGCTTCATGCTCAATCATATCAAAAGCTTTCTCAAAGTCTAATTTGAGAATAATTAATTCCTTCCCTGATTGATGACATTGATGTATGAATTCATATGACCAGGCCAGACAATCTTGAATTGATCTCTTCTTAAGAAACCCATATTGATTCTGATGAACCAGCTTTAGAATGACAGCCTGTAGTCTGTTAGCCAGAAGCTTTGTGATGATTTTGAAGGAGCAGTTGAGCAAAGAGATTGGTCTGAAATCATTAGCATGTACAGGTGCTTCTTTTTGGCAACAGAGTAATAAAAGAAGAGTTGATGCTCTGCAAGTTTAGCTTGCCACTATAAAAGTCTTCAATTAGCTTGTAGAAATCTGGAGTAATGATATCCCAGCAGTGCTTAATGAAATCAGTGTTGAAGCCATCTGCCCTGGTGCCTTGTCAGAAGGGAGCTCTTTAATTACTGCATCAATTTCCTCTTTGGTAAAATGCTTGTCAAGCTCAATGAGTTCTGGAATCTTTGTAATAAGAGAGTCCAAGTTGAGAAGGTTGAAAGTGGGCACAAAAGTACTAAGCCTTTGTTTGAAAGCTCTCCATAGAATTGCAGCTTTAGCCTGGTGATCATCTTGCATGTTGCCAACTTCATCTTGTAAACTGGCAATATAGTTTCTCCTATAATTAATGGTAGCCTTTACTTTCAGATATTTTGTATTGGCTTCACCTTGCAAAATCCATCTAATTGTTGCTCTTTGTTTCTAGTAAACCCTTTGCATTTCCAACAAGTTCAATAGATGCTGCTTAACAATTTCTCTGCCATTCCATTCAACAGTGGTTAAAGGTCTGAAATCTTCAATAGTATCAAAGAGTAGAATGAGTTCATTGCAAGCTTGAATAAGCTTTGATAACTGAGGCAGCTCTTTGGCCCAAATCTTCAAGCCCTTCCTCAATCTCTTTAGCTTGGCAGTGATTCCCTTTGCACTATCAGTTTCATTGACCTCTTGCTGCCAAATATTTTCACAGTGTCCTTGAAACTATCAATTTGCATCCAATAATTTTCAAACCTAAAATCTTTGATTTTGGAATCATGGTGCCAATCTTAAGGATGCATGGAATATGGTCGGAAATAGGCTTAGAAAGAGGCAACACCATAGTGTTTGGGAAATTGGAAGTCCAAGCTTCAGAAGAGAAAACCCAATCAAGTTTTTCAAGCAAAGGAGCTGCCTGCATATTGCTCCATGTAAAAGCTCTACCCTTCAAACGAATTTCTAGAAGGCCCACATTGCGGATTGCTTCATTGAATAGGAGCATATCATTGATATTACCCCCTTCTATGTTTCTGTTAGAGGGATATCTGATATAATTGAAGTCCCTAAGCATCAGCTAGTTGCAGTCATCAGGGATCTGAATATTAGAAAACCAATCCATGAAAATAACCCTGTCTGCAGAAAGACAAGGGCCATAGATGTTTGATAGAGTCCGGGTAACAGAGAGCTTTGAGGTGAATCGAATGGAAATGGAGAATGCGTTTTTGGAGATAGTTTCTCCCGAGAAAATGGAATCATCCAGACCACTAACAGTCCTCCTAAGGCACCTACAGATGGCTGGTAATCAAACTTATTCACACATTTTGGGCAAAACTGCTTAAGATATCTAATGTCAAAAGTTTCCCTCTTTTTTTCCTGTATGCAAAGCAAGTCACAATCTGTCTCATCAATTTTATTTCTGATAGCTAACCACTTATCTTTGTCGTTGATGCCTCTAATATTCCAGTTCAAAATTTTCCACTGCTTATTCATGGGTAGAATTGTTGAGGAAATCGTTAACTGGTAGCTGCTCGGTTGGCTGGCGAGTAGGGGATTAATTGGCTAATCGGCAAGTTAATCGGCCATTTAATCAATTAATTAGACGATTTATCGGTTTATCGGCTACCCGGTGACCCTACGAGTAGGGATTAATCGACAAGTTAACTGGTTAATCGGATGAATTCTTGAACAGGGGGTAGAATGCACTGATAACTTAAAAAGACAACTCTCTAGAATTTTGCAAATCTTAAAGATCTCAGTCTGAAACAGAGCTAAAAGTGCCAGCTCAACATCCCCCTAGAACATGGGCTTACATAAAGTTACTTAGCAAGACATAACCATTACATTCATAACTCAAAAGGAAACTAGAGAGGGCCCATATGGAATCATCATGCAGGGCTGGACACTCCACCCTTCTTTGGGCCCTTCTTGATCTTCTCCTTCTCCTCTTTGTCCTTCCTTTGTTTCTTCTTCTTAGCTTGGTGAAGAGCATCATCTGAGCAGTCTTTCTCAGGAATCTTGCAAAATGCAATAGAAAGATTTTTAACCACTTTGCTGGGTAAAGATGGAGGATTAATATTGCAAGGCAAGCAATTCCTGTCCATGCAGGTTTTCTTTCTGTAACCATGATTTAATTGCTGAATTCTACAACTCCTTCTCACCTAGGTTTCAATGGGAGGAGCTTTATCCTTCCTCTTTTTGTATACTTGGATGGCAGAAGTGCTGGAGGACATCCCAACTGATGCAGTCTTGGAAGGTGGAGTGGAAGCAAGAGTGGAGGGAAGCACTTCCTTGTCATTCTAATTCTGGCAAAGTGGCTGCAGGACAGATTCACATTTTTCAGTACCACAAAAGGTTTCAGATTTGAGCTATCAGATTGTGCAGAAATAATCTTCCATAACTGTGAAGTAAGCAATTGTTTGGCCCATTCAAATCTATTAGGTGTTAGCAGAGCAAGTGCAATAAAATTTGCCCACTCACTAGGTACCTAAGTCACTTCTTTTGGTTGTCCTACTGGAGCAAAGTGTGTTGGGGAACGTAGCAGAAATTCAAAATTTTCTACGCATCACCAAGATCAATCTATGAAGATTCTAGCAACAAGAGAGAGAGGGAGTGCATCTTCATACCCTTAAAGATCGCTAAGCGGAAGCGTTACAAGAAAGCAGTTGATGGAGTCGTACTCGCGGCGATTCAAATCACGGAAGATCTGATCTAGCGTCGAACGGACGGCGCCTCCGTGTTCAACACATGTATAGCCCAGTGATGTCTCCTCCTTCTTGATCCAGCAATGTAAGAGGAGAAGTTGAGGGAGAGCTCCTGCAGCACGACGGCATGGTGATGGAGCTTGTGGTATTTCTGCAGGGCTTCGCCAAGCTCTACGGAGGAGGAGGTGTTGGGGAGGGAGAGGCTGCGCCAGGGACAAGGGTGCAGCTCCCATGCGCCTCCCCACTATATATAGGGGTGGAGGGGGCTTATTTCTTGCCCTCCAAGTCCATTGGGGCGTTGGCAAAGGTGGGACGAAAGAAATCCCATCCTTTCCTTTCCGCACCGATTGTTATCCCCCCTTTTTAGGGATCTTGATCTTATCCCTTCGGGATATATGATCTTATTCCTTCTAAGGGGGGATCTTGGTGCGCCTTGACCAGGGGTGTGGGGCATTGCCCCCACTACCCACGTTCATGTGGGTCCCCCCTTGCAGGTGGGCCCCACTCCGGAACCTTCTAGAAACTTCCCGGTACAATACCGAAAAATCCCGAACATTTTTTGGTGGCCAAAATAGGACTTCCCACATATAAATCTTTACCTCCGGACCATTCAGGAACTCCTCGTGATGTTCGGGATCTCATCTGAGACTCCGAACAACTTTCGGTAACCACATAACAACTCTAGCGTCACCGAACCTTAAGTGTGTAGACCCTACGGGTTCGGGAATCATGCAGACATGACCGAGACATCTCTCCGGCCAATAACCAACAACGGGATCTGGATACCCATGTTGGCTCCCACATGTTCCACGATGATCTCATCGGATGAACCACGATGTCAAGGATTCAAGCAATCCCGTATACAATTCCCTTTGTCAATCGGTATGTTACTTGCCCGAGATTCGATCGTCGGTATCCCAATACCTCGTTCAATCTCGTTACCGGCAAGTCACTTTACTCGTTCCGTAATGCATGATACCGTGACTAACTACTTAGTCACATTGAGCTCATTATGATGATGCTTTACCGAGTGGGCCCAGAGATACCTCTCCGTCATACGGAGTGACAAATCCCAGTCTCGATTCGTGCCAACCCAACAAACACTTTTGAAGATACCTGTAGTGTACCTTTATAGCCACCCAGTTACGTTGTGACGTTTGGTACACCCAAAGCATCCCTACGGTATCCGGGAGTTACACAATCTCATGGTCTAAGGAAATGATACTTGACATTAGAAAAGCTTTAGCAGACGAACTACACGATCTTGTGCTATGCTTAGGATTGGGTCTTGTCCATCACATCATTCTCCTAATGATGTGATCCCGTTATCAATGACATCCAATGCCCATGGTCAGGAAACCATAACCATCTATTGATCAACGAGCTAGTCAACTAGAGGCTCAGTAGGGACATGTTGTGGTCTATGTATTCACACATCTATTATGGTTTCCAGTTAATACAATTATAGCATGAACAATAGACAATTATCATGAACAAGGAAATACAATAATAACCATTTTATTATTGCCTCTAGGGCATATTTCCAATAGTCTCCCACTTGCACTAGAGTCAATAATCTAGTTCACATCACGATGTGATTGTAATGAATTCAACACCCATGGGGTTTGATCATATCTCGCTTGTGAGAGAGGTTATTAGTCAACGGGTCTGAACCTTTCAGATCCGTGTGTGCTTTACAAATCTCTATGTAATCTTGTAGATGCAGCTACCACGCTCTATTTGGAGCTATTCCAAATAACTATTCTACTATACAAATCCGGTTAACTACTCAGAATCATCCAGATTAGTGTCAAAGTTTGCATCGGCGTAACCCTTTACGACTTTTACCACCTCCATAATCGAGAAAATTTCTTAGTCCACTAGTCACTAAGGATATGTTTGACCGTTGTCCTGTGATCCATTCTTGGATCACTCTTGTACCCCTTGACTGACTCATGGCAAGGCACACTTCAGGTGCGGTACACAACATAACATACTATAGAGCCTACGTCTGAAGCATAGGGGACGACCTTCGTCCTTTCTCTCTCTTCTGCCGTGGTCATGTCTTGAGTCTTACTCAATATTCACACCTTATAACACAGTGAAGAACTCCTTCTTTGCCGATCTATTTTGAACTCCTTCAAAATCTTGTCACGGTATGTATTCATTTGAAAGTATTATTAAGAGTTTTTGATCTATCCTTATAGATCTTGACGCTCAATGTTCAAGTAGCTTAATCCAGGTTTTCCATTGAAAAACACTTTTCAAATAACCCTATATGCTTTCCAGAAATTCTACATCATTTCCGATCAACAATATGTAAACAACATATACTCATCAGAAATTCTATAGTGCTCCCACTCACTTCTTTGGAAATACAAGTTTCTCATAAACTTTGTATAAACCCAAAAATCTTTGATTATCTCATCAAAGCTTATATTCCAACTCCGAGATGCTTACTCCAGTCCTTAGAAGGATTGCTGGAGCTTTGCATACTTGTTAGCATCTTTTAGGATTGACAAAACCTTCTGGTTGTATCACATACAACCTTTCCTCAAGAATATCGTCGAGGAAACAATGTTTTGACATCCTATCTGCAAGATTTCATAAATAATGCAGTAACTGCTAATACA
This sequence comes from Aegilops longissima, assembly GCA_021605205.1. Lineage (NCBI taxonomy): Eukaryota > Viridiplantae > Streptophyta > Magnoliopsida > Poales > Poaceae > Aegilops > Aegilops longissima. The sequence goes on from CM038680.1 coordinate 646,168,484, forward strand.
ATTCCAACAGACTCTTAGCATTGCTACGATTGAGAAAGTCTCATTGTAGTCAACTCCTTGAACTTGTCGAAAAATATCTTAGCGACAAGTCGAGCTTTCTTAATGGTGACAATTACCATCTTTGTCTGTCTTCCTTTTGAAATCCATCTGTACCCAACAGCCTTATGACCATCAAGTAGTTCTTCCAAAGTCCACACTTTGTTTTCATACATGGATCCTCTCTCAGGTTTTATGGCCTCTAGCCATTTGTCGGAATCCGGGCCCACCATCGCTTCTCCATAGCTCGTAGGTTCATTGTTGTCTAGCAACATGACCTCCAAGACAGGATTACCGTACCACTCTGAAGCAGTACACGCCCTTGTCGTCCTACGAGGTTTGGTAGTGACTTGATCCGAAGTTTCATGATCACTATCATCAGCTTCCACTTCAATTGGTGTAGGTGCCACAGGAACAACTTCCTGTGCCCTGCTACACACTGGTTGAAGTGATGGTTCAATAACCTCATCAAGTCTCCACCATCCTCCCACTCAATTCTTTCGAGAGAAACTTTTTCTCGAGAAAGGATCCGTTTCTAGAAACAATTACTTTTGCTTTCGGATCTGAATTAGGAGGTATACCCAACTGTTTTGGGTGTCCTATGAAGATGTATTTATCCGCTTTGGGTTCGAGCTTATCAGGATGAAACTTTTTCACATAAGCGTCGCAGCCCCAAACTTTCAAGAAACAACATCTTAGGTTTCTCTAAACCATAGTTCATACGGTGTCATCTCAATGGAATTACGTGGTGCCCTATTTAAAGTGAATGCGGTTGTCTCTAATGCCTAACCCATGAACGATAGTGGTAATTCGATAAGAGACATCATGGTATGCCCCATATCCAATAGGGTGCATCTATGATGTTCGGACACACCATCACACTATGGTGTTCTAGGAGGTGTTAGTTGTGAAACAATTTCCACAATGTGTTAATTGTGTACCAAACTCGCAACTCAGATATTCATCTCTATGATCATATCATAGACATTTTATCATCTTGTCACGAATATCTTCAACTTCACTCTGAAATTACTTGAACCTTTCAATAATTCAGACTTGTGTTTCATCAAGTAAATATACTCAGCATCTACTCAAATCATCTGTGAAGTAAGAGCATAACGATATCCACTGCGTGCTTCAGCACTCATTGGACAACACACATCAAGATGTATTACTTCCAACAAGTTGCTCTCTTGTTCCATCTTACTGAAAACGAGGCTTTTCACTCATCTTGCCCATGTGGTATGATTTGCATGTCTCAAGTGATTTAGAATCAAGTGAGTCCAAATGATCCATCTGCATGGAGTTTCTTCATGCGACATACCAATAGACATGGTTCGCATGTCTCAAACTTTTCAAAACGAGTGAGTCCATAGATCCATCAACATGGAGCTTCTTCATGCGTTTATACCAATATGACTCAAATGGCAGTGCCACAAGCAGGTGGTACTATCATTACTATCTTATATCTTTTGGCATGAACATGTGTATCACTACGATCGAGATTCAATAAACCATTCATTTTAGGTGCAAGACCATTGAAGGTATTATTCAAATAAACAGAGTAACCATTATTCTCCTTAAATGAATAACTGTATTGTGATAGACATAATCCAATCATGTCTATGCTCAACGCAAACACCAAACAACAATTATTTAGGTTTAACACCAATCTCGATGGCAGAGGGAGCATGCGATGCTTGATCACATCAACCTTGGAAACACTTCCAACACACATCGTCATCTCACCTTTAGCTAGTCTCCGTTTATTCCATAGCTCTTTTATTTCGAGTTACTAACACTTAGCAACCGAACCGGTATCTTAATACCCTGGTGCTACTAGGAGTACTAGTAAAGTACACATTTAATACAATGTATATCCAATATACTTCTGTCAACCTTGCCAGCCTTCTCATCTACCAAGTATCTAGGGTAGTTCTGCTTCAGTGACCGTTCCCTCATTACAGAAGCACTTAGTCTCGGGTTTGGGTTCAACCTTGGGTTTCTTCACTAGAGCAGCAACTGATTTGCCGTTTCATGAAGTATCCCTTCTTGCCCTTGCCCTTCTTGAAACTAGTGGTTTCACTAACCATCAACAATTGATGCTCCTTCTTGATTTCTACTTTCGCAGTGTCAAACATCGCGAATATTTCAAGGATCGTCATATCTATCCCTCATATGTTATAGTTCATCATGAAGCTCTAGTAGCTTGGTGGCAATGACTTTGGAGAAACATCACTATCTCATCTGGAAGATTAACTCCCACTCGATTCAAGTGATTGTTGTACCCAGACAATATGAGTACAAGCTCAACGATTGAGCTTTTCTCCCTTAGTTTGTGGGCTAAGAAACTCGTTGGAGGTCTTATACCTCTTGACATGGGCACGAGCCTGAAATCCCAATTTCAGCCCTCGGAACATCTCATATGTTCCGCGATGTTTCAAAATTGTATTCGATGCCTCAATTCTAAACCGTTTAACATTAGTGAACTATCACGTAGTCATCAAAATGTGTATGTCAGATGTTCGCAACATCCACAGACGACGTTCGAGGTTCAGTACACCGAGCGGTGCATTAAGGACATAAGCCTTCTGCGCAACAATGAGGACAATCCTCAGTTTACGGACCCAGTCCGTATAATTGCTACTATTAACTTTCAACTAAATTTTCTCTAGGAACATATCTAAAACAGTAGAACTAAAGCGCGAGCTATGACTTAATTTGCAAAGACCTTTTGACTATGTTCCGGATAATTAAGTTCATCTAATGAACTCCCACTTAAATAGACATCCCTCTAGTCATCTAAGTGATACATGATCCGAGTCAACTAGGCCGTGTCCTATCATCACGTGAGACGGACTAGTCATCATCGGTGAACATCTTCATGTTGATCGTATCTACTATACGACTCATGTTCGACCTTTTGGTCTCTTGTGTTCCGAGGCCATGTCTGTACATGCTAGGCTCGTCAAGTCAACCTAAGTGTTTTGCATGTGTAAATCTGGCTTACACCCGTTGTATGTGAACGTTAGAATCTATCACACCCGATCATCACGTGGTGCTTCGAAACAACGAACTTTCGCAATGGTGCACAGTTAGGGGGAACACTTTCTTGAAATTTTAGTGAGGGATCATCTTATTTATGCTACCATCGTTCTAAGCAAATAAGATGTAAACACATGATAAACATCTCATGCAATCAAATAGTGACATGATATGACCAATATCATTTTGCTCCTTTTGATCTCCATCTTCGGGGCGCCATGATCATCATCGTCACCGGCATGACACCATGATCTCCATCATCATGATCTCCATCATCGTGTCTCCATGAAGTTGTGTCGCCAACTATTACTTCTACTACTATGGCTAACGGTTTAGCAATAAAGTAAAGTAATTACATGGCGTTATTCAATGACACGCAGGTCATACATTAAATTAAGACAACTCCTATGGCTCCTCCCGGTTGTCATACTCATCGACATGCAAGTCGTGATTCCTATTACAAGAATATGATCAATCTCATACATCACATATATTTCATTCATCACATCCTTCTTGGCCATATCACATCACATGGCATATGCTGCAAAAACAAGTTAGACGTCCTCTAATTGTTGTTGCAAGTTTTTACGTGGTTGCTATAGGTTTCTAGCAAGAACGTTTCTTACCTACGCCAAAACCACAAGGTGATATGCCAATTGCTATTTACCCTTCATACAGACCCTTTTCATCGAATCCGATCCGACTAAAATGGGAGAGACTGGCACCCGCTAGCCACCTTATGCAACAAGTGCATGTTAGTTGGTGGAACCTGTCTCACGTAAGTGTGCGTGTAAGGTCGGTTCGGGCCGCTTCATCCCACAATACCGTCGAAACAATATATGACTAGTAATGGTAAGCATATTGAACAAAATCAACGCCCACAACAACTTGTGTTCTACTCGTGCATAGAATCTACGCAATAGACCTAGCTCATGATGCCACTGTTGGGGAACGTACAAGAAATTCAAAATTTTCTACGCATCACCAAGATCAATCTATGGAGATTCTAGTAACAAGAGAGAGAGTGAGTGCATCTTCATACCCTTGAAGATCGCTAAGCGGAAGTGTTACAAGAATGCGGTTGATGGATTCGTACTCGCGGCGATTCAAATCGCGGAAGATCTGATCCAGCGTCGAACGGACGGCGCCTCCGCGTTCAACACACATACAGCCCGGTGATGTCTCCTCCTTCTTGATCCAGCAAGGTAAGAGGAGAAGTTGAGGGAGAGCTCCGGCAGCACGACGGCATGGTGCTGGAGCTTGTGGTATTTCTACAGGGCTTCGCCAAACTCTATGGAGGAGGAGGTGTTGGGGAGGGAGAGGCTGTGCCAGGGACAAGGGTGCAGCTCCCATGCGCCTCCCCACTATATATAGGGGTGGAGGGGGGTTATTTCTTGCCCTCCAAGTCCATTGGGGCGTTGGCAAAGGTGGGAGGAAAGAAATCCCATCCTTTCCTTTCCCCACCGATTGTTATCCCCCCTTTTTAGGGATCTTGATCTTATCCCTTCGGGATATGATCTTATTCCTTCTAAGGGGGGATCTTGGTGCGCCTTGACCAGGGGTGTGGGGCATTGCCCCCACTACCCACGTTCATGTGGGTCCTGAAGGAAATATGCCCTAGAGGCAATAATAAAGTTATTATTTATTTCCTCATATCATGATAAATGTTTATTATTCATGCTAGAATTGTATTAACCAGAAACATAATACATGTGTGAATACATAGACAAACATATAGTCACTAGTATGCCTCTACTTGACTAGCTCATTAATCAAAGATGGTTATGTTTCCTAACCATAGACATGTGTTGTTATTTGATTAATGGGATCACATCATTAGGAGAATGATGTGATTGACATGACCCATTCCGTTAGCCTAGCACTTGATCGTTTAGTATATTGCTATTGCTTTCTTCATGACTTATACATGTTCCTGTAACTATGAGATTATGCAACTCCGTTTACGGAGGAACACTTTGGGTGCTACCAAACGACACAACGAATCGGGTGATTATAAAGGAGTACTACAGGTGTCTCCAAAGGTACATGTTGGGTTGGCGATTTTGAGATTAGGTTTTGTCACTCCGATTGTCGGAGAGGTATCTCTAGGCCTTCTCGGTAATACACATCACATAAGCCTTGCAAGCATTGCAACTAATAAGTTAGTTGTGAGATGATGTATTACGGAACGAGTAAAGAGACTTGCCGGTAACGAGATTGAACTAGGTATTGGATACCGACGATCGAATCTCGGGCAAGTAACATACCGATGACAAAGGGAACAACGTATGTCGTTATGCGGTTTGACCGATAAAGATTTTTGAAGAATATGTAGGAACCAATATGGGCATCCAGGTTCCGCTATTGTTTATTGACCGAGAATAGTTCTAGGTCATGTCTACATAGTTCTCGAACCCGTAGGGTCCGCACGCTTAACGTTACGATGACAGTTTATTATGAGTTTATAAGTTTTGATGTACCAAGTTTGTTGAGTCCGGATGTGATCATGGACATGACGAGGAGTCTCAAATGGTCGAGACATAAAGATTGATATATTGAAGCCTATATTTGGATATCGGAATGGTTCCGGATGAAATCGGATTTTACTGAACACCGGGGTTACTGGAACCCTCCCGGGATGTTGGGCCTTAGTGGGCCATGAGGGAGAAGAGGAGGGCGGCCAGGGGGCAGGCGCGCCCCCCCACTAGTCCGAATAGGACAAGGAGAGGGGGCGCCTCTTCCTCTTTCCTCCCCTTTCCTTCTCCAACAAGGCAGAGGGGAGTCCTACTCCGGTGGGAGTAGGACTCCTCCAGCGCACCCTATGAGGGCCGGCCGCACCTCCCCTCCCTCCTTTATATACGGGGCAAGGGGCACCCCATAACACACAAGTTGATCTACGGATCGTTCCTTAGCCGTGTGCGGTGCCCCCTCCACCATATTCCACTTCGGTCATATCGTCATGAGCTTAGGCGAAGCCCTGCGCCGTGGAGCATCATCATCGTCACCACGCCGTCGTGCTCACGGAACTCATCCCCGACGCTTTGCTGGATCGGGCCCGGGATCATCATCGAGCTGAGCGTGTCTGAACTCGGAGGTGCCGCGTTCGGTACTTGGATCGGTCGGATCGTGAAGACGTCGACTACATCAACCGCGTTGTTATAACGCTTCCGCTTACGGTCTCACGAGGGCGTGGACAATACTCTCCCTCTCGTTGCTATGCCATCACCATGATCTTGTGTGTGCGTAGGAAAATTTTGAAATTACTCGTTCCCCAACAGTGGCATCCGAGCCTGGTTTTATGCGTTGATGTCATATGCACGAGTAGAACACAAGTGAGTTGTGGGCGATATAAGTCATACCGCTTACCAGCATGTCATATTTGGTTCAGCGGTATTGTGAGATGAAGCGGCCCGACCGACATTACGCGTGCGCTTCGCGAGACTGGTTTCACCGCTTCGAGAACTCGTTGCTTAAAGGTGACCGGCGGGTGTCTGTCTCTCTCACTTTAGTTGAACCGAGTGTGGCTATGCCCGGTCCTTGCGAAGATTAAAACAGCACCAACTTGACAAACTATCGTTGTGGTTTTGATGCGTAGGTAAGAACGGTTCTTGCTCAGCCCGTAGCAGCCACGTAAAACTTGCAACAACAAAGTAGAGGACGTCTAACTTGTTTTTGCAGGGCATGTTGTGATGTGATATGGTCAAGACGTGATGCTATATTTTATTGTATGAGATGATCATGTTTTGTAACCGAGTTATCGGCAACTGGCAGGAGCCATATGGTTGTCGCTTTATTGTATGAAATGCAAACGCCATGTAATTGCTTTACTTTATCACTAAGCGGTAGCGATAGTCATAGAAGCAATAGTTGGCGAGGCGACAACGATGCTACGATGGAGATCAAGGTGTCGCACCGGTGACGATGGTGATCACGACGGTGCTTCGGAGATGGAGATCACAAGCACAAGATGATGATGGCCATATCATATCACTTATATTGATTGCATGTGATGTTTATCCTTTATGCATCTTATCTTGCTTTGATTGACGGTAGCATTTTAAGATGATCTCTCACTAAAATTATCAAGACGTGTTCTCCCGAGTATGCACCGTTGCCAAAGTTCATCGTGCCCGCATAACACCACGTGATGATCGGGTGTGATAAGCTCTCGTCCATCTACAACAGTGCAAGCCAGTTTTGCACACGCAGAATACTCAGTTAAACTTGACGAGCCTAGCATATGCAGATATGGCCTCGAACACGGAGACCGAAGGTCGGCGTGAATCATATAGTAGATATGATCAACATAGTGATGTTCACCATTGAAAACTACTCCATCTCACGTGATGATCGGTTATGGTTTAGTTGATTTGGATCACGTAATCACTTAGATGACTAGAGAGATGTCTGTCTAAGTGGGAGTTTTTAAGTAATATGATTAATTGAACTTAAATTTATCATGAACTTAGTACCGATAGTATTTTGCTTGTCTATGTTTCTTGTAGATAGATGGCTCGTCTTTGTTGTTCCGTTGAATTTTAATGCGTTCCTTGAGAAAGCAAAGTTGAAAGATGATGGTAGCAATTACACGGACTGGGTCCGTAACGAGGATTATTCTCATTGCTGCACGGAAGAATTACGCCCGGAAGCACCGCTGGGTGCCAGGCCTGCTGCAGAGCAACGCCGAAGTTGTGAGCGTCTGGCGAGCAAAGCGATGACTATTCTATAGTTCGAGTGTGCCATGCTTTACGGCTTAGAACCTGGTCTTCAACGATGTTTTGAGCGTCATGGAGCATATGAGATGTTCCAAGAGTTGAAGTTAATATTTCAAGCAAATGCCCGGATTGAGAGATATGAAGTCTCCAATAAGTTCTATAGCTGCAAGATGGAGGAGAATAGTTCTGTCAGTGAACATATACTCAAAATGTCTGGGTATAATAATCACTTGATTCAACTGGGAGTTAATCTTCCGGATGATAGTGTCATTGACAGAATTCTCCAATCACTGCCACCTAGCTACAAGAGCTTCGTGATGAACTATAATATGCAAGGGATGACTAAGACAATTCCCGAGCTCTTCGCAATGCTAAAAGCTGCGGAGGTAGAAATCAAGAAAGAGCATCAAGTGTTGATGGTCAACAAGACCACTAGTTTCAAGAAAAAGGGCAAAGGGAAGAAGAAGGGGAACTTCAAAAAGAACAGCAAGAAAGTTGCTGCTCAAGAGAAGAAACCCAAGTCTGGACCTAAGCCTGAAACTGAGTGTTTCTACTGCAAGCAAACTGGTCACTGGAAGCGGAACTGCCCCAAGTATTTGGCGGATAAGAAGGATGGCAAGGTGAACAAAGGTATATGTGATATACATGTTATTGATGTGTGCCTTACTAGAGCTCGTAGTAGCACCTGGGTATTTGATACTGGTTATGTTGCTAATATTTGCAACTCAAAATAGGGACTACGGAATAAGCGAGCACTCGCAAAGGACGAGGTGACGATGCGCGTGGGAAACGGTTCCAAAGTCGATGTGATCGCGGTCGGCATGCTACCTCTACATCTACCTTCGGGATTAGTTTTAGACCTTAATAATTGTTATTTGGTGCCAGCGTTGAGCATGAACATTATATCTGGATCTTGTTTGATGCGAGACGGTTATTCATTTAAATCAGAGAATAATGGTTGTTCTATTTATATGAGTAATATCTTTTATGGTCATGCACCCTTGAAGAGTGGTCTATTTTTATTAAATCTCGATAGTAGTAATACACATATTCATAATGTCGAAGCCAAAATATGCAAAGTTAATAATGATAGTGCAACTTATTTGTGGCACTTGCCGTTTAGGTCATATCGATGTAAAGCGCATGAAGAAACTCCATCTTGATGGACTTTTGGAATCACTTGATTATGAATCACTTGGTACTTGCGAACCGTGCCTCATAGGCAAGATGACTAAAACACCGTTCTCGGTTCTATGGAGAGAGCAACAGATTTGTTGGAAATCATACATATAGATGTATGTGGTCCGATGAATATTGAAGCTCGTGGCGGATATCGTTATTTTCTCACCTTCACGGATGATTTAAGCAGATATGGGTATATCTTCTTAATGAAGCATAAATCTGAAACATTTGAAAAGTTCAAAGAATTTCAGAGTGAAGTTGAAAATCATCGTAACAAGAAAATAAAATTTCTACGATCTGATCGTGGAGGAGAATATTTGAGTTCTGAGTTTGGTCTACATTTGAAAAATTGCGGAATAGTTTCGCAACTAACGCCACCGAACACCACAGCGTAATGGTGTGTCCGAGCGTCGTGTCGTACTTTACTAGATATGGTGCGATCTATGATGTCTCTTACCGATTTACCGCTATCGTTTTGGGGTTATGCTTTAGAGACGGCGCATTCACGTTAAATAGGGCACCATCAAAATCCGTTAAGACGACTCCTTATGAACTATGGTTTGGCAAGAAACCAAAGTTGTCGCTTCTGAAAGTTTGGGGCTGCGATGCTTATGTGAAAAAACTTCAACCTGATAAGCTTGAACCCAAATCGGAAAATGTGTCTTCATAGGATACCCAAAGGAAATAGTTGGGTACACCTTCTATCACAGATCCGAAGGCAAGACATTCGTTGCTAAGAATGGATCCTTTCTAGAGAAGGAGTTTCTCTCGAAAGAAGTGAGTGGGAGAAAAGTAGAACTTGATGAGGTAATGATGCCAGCTCCCTTATTGGAAAATGGTTCATCACGAAATCGGTTCTGTGACACCTACACCAATTAGTGAGGAAGTTAATGATGATGATCATGAAACTTCAGATCAAGTTTCTCTTGAACTCGTGGGTCAACTAGAGTAAGTTCCGCACTGAGTGGTACAGTAATCCTATTCGGAAGTCATGTTACTTGACCATGGTGAACCTACAAACTATGAAGAAGCGATGGTGAGCCCAGATTCGCAAAATGGCTGGAAGCCATGAAATCTGAGATGGGATCCATGTATGAGAAAAAGTATGGACTTTGGTTGACTTGCCCGATGATCGGCAAGCCATTGAGAATAAATGGATCTTTAAGAAGAAGACTGACGCGATGGTAATGTAATCGTCTATAAAGCTCGACTTGTTGCAAAAGGTTTTCGACAAGTTCAAGGGGTTGACTACGATGAGACTTTCTCACCGTAGCGATGCTTAAGTCTGTCCGAATCATGTTAGCAATTGCTGCATTTTATGATTATGAAATTTGGCAAATGGATGTAAAACTGCATTCTTGAATGGATTTCTAGAAGAAGAGTTGTATATGATGCAACGGAAGGTTTTGTTGATCCAAAAGGTGCTAACAAAGTGTGCAAGCTCTAGCGATCAATTTATGGTGCAGTGCAAGCCTCTCGGAGTTGGAATAAGCGCTTTGATAGTGTGATCAAAGCATATGGTTTTATCTGAGACTTTTGGAGAAGCATGTATTTACAAGAAAGTGAGTGAGAGCTCAGTAGCATTTACGATATTATATGTGGACGACATATTATTAATTGGAAATGATATAGAATTTCTGGATAGCATAAAAGGATACTTGAATAAAAGTTTTTCAATGAAAGACCTCGGTGAAGCTGCTTACATATTGGGCATCAAGATCTATAGAGATAGATCAAGGCGCTTAATTGGACTTTCACAAAGCACATACCTTGATAAAGTTTTGAAAAAGTTCAAAATGGATCGAGCAAAGAAAGGATTTTTACCAGATTACAAGGTGTGAAATTGAGTCGACTCAATGCCCGACCACAACAGAAGATAGAGAAAATGAAAGATGTTCCTATGCTTCAGCCATAGGCTCTATCATGTATGCAATGCTGTGTACCAGACCGGCGTATGCTTAGCAATAAGCTTGGCAGGAAGGTACCAAAGTAATCCAGAGTGGATCCTTTGGACAGCGGTTAAGAACATCTGAAATACCGAAAAGGACTAAGGATATGTTTCTCATATATGGAGGTGACAAAGAGCTAGTCGTAAATGGTTACGTCGATGCAAGCTTTGACACTGATCCGGACGATTCTAAATCGCAAACCGGATCGTGTTTTTATTAAGCGGTGGAGCTGTCGGTTGGTGCAGTTCTAAACAAAGCGTCGTGGCGGGATCTACATGTGAAGCGGAGTACATAGCTGCTTGAAGCAGCAAATGAAGGAGTCTGGATGAAAGAGTTCATTTCCGATCTAGGTGTCATACCTAGTGCATCGGGACCAATGAAGATCTTCTGTGACAATCTTGGTGCAATTGCCTTGGCAAAGGAATCCAGATTTCACAAGAGGACCAAGCATATCAAGAGACGCTTCAATTCCATTCGGGACCAAGTCCAAGTGGGAGACATAGAGATTTGCAAGATACATACGGATCTGAATATTGCAGACCGTTGACTAAGCCTCTTCCTCGAGCAAAACATGATCAGCACCAAGACTCCATGGGTGTTAGAATCATTCTTGTGTAATACTAGATTATTGACTCTAGTGCAAGTGGGAGACTGAAGGAAATATGCCCTAGAGGCAATAATAAAGTTATTATTTATTTCCTCATATCATGATAAATGTTTATTATTCATGCTAGAATTGTATTAACCGAAACATAATACATGTGTGAATACATAGACAAACATATAGTCACTAGTATGCCTCTACTTGACTAGCTCATTAATCAAAGATGGTTATGTTTCCTAACCATAGACATGTGTTGTTATTTGATTAATGGGATCACATCATTAGGAGAATGATGTGATTGACATGACCCATTCCGTTAGCCTAGCACTTGATCGTTTAGTATATTGCTATTGCTTTCTTCATGACTTATACATGTTCACTGTAACTATGAGATTATGCAACTCCGTTTACGGAGGAACACTTTGGGTGCTACCAAACGTCACAACGTGGCGGGTGATTATAAAGGAGTACTACAGGTGTCTCCAAAGGTACATGTTGGGTTGGCGTATTTGAGATTAGGTTTTGTCACTCCGATTGTCGGAGAGGTATCTCTAGGCCTTCTCGGTAATACACATCACATAAGCCTTGCAAGCATTGCCACTAATAAGTTAGTTGTGAGACGATGTATTACGGAACGAGTAAAGAGACTTGCCGGTAACGAGATTGAACTAGGTATTGGATACCGATGATCGAATCTCGGGCAAGTAACATACCGATGACAAAGGGAACAACATATGTCGTTATGCGGTTTGACCGATAAAGATCTTCGAAGAATATGTAGGAACCAATATGGGCATCCAGGTTCCGCTATTGGTTATTGACCGAGAATAGTTCTAGGTCATGTCTACATAGTTCTCGAACACGTAGGGTCCGCACGCTTAACGTTACGATGACAGTTTATTATGAGTTTATAAGTTTTGATGTACCGAAGTTTGTTCGGAGTCCCGGATGTGATCACGGACATGACGAGGAGTCTCGAAATGGTCGAGACATAAAGATTGATATATTGGAAGCCTATATTTGGATATCGGAATGGTTCCGGATGAAATCGGGATTTTACCAAACACCGGGGTTACTGGAACCTCCCGGGGATGTTGGGCCTTAGTGGGCCATGAGGGAGAAGAGGAGGGCGGCCAGGGCAGGCAGGCGCCCCCCCCTAGTCCGAATAGGACAAGGAGAGGCGGCGCCCCTTCCACTTTCCCTCCCCTTTCCTTCTCCAACAAGGCAAGAGGGGAGTCCTACTCCGGTGGGAGTAGGACTCCTCGGCGCACCCTATGAGGGCCGGCCGCACCTCCCCTCCCTCCTTTATATATGGGGGCAGGGGCACCCCATAACACACAAGTTGATCTACGGATCGTTCCTTAGCCGTGTCGGTGCCCCCTCCACCATATTCCACTTCGGTCATATCGTCATGGAGCTTAGGCGAAGCCTCTGCGCTGGTGGAGCATCATCATCGTCACCACGCCGTCGTCTTGTGGAACTCATCCCCGACGCTTTGCTGGATCGGAGCCCGGGATCGTCATCGAGCTGAATGTGTGCTGAACTTCGGAGGTGCCGTGCGTTCGGTACTTGGATCGGTCGGATCGTGAAGACGTCGACTACATCAACCGCGTTGTTATAACGCTTCGCTTCACGGTTTACGAGGGTGCGTGGACAATACTCTCCCTCTCGTTGCTATGCCATCACCATGATCTTGTGTGTGCGTAGGAAAATTTTCGAAATTACTACGTTCCCCAACAGGTCCCCCCTTGCAGGTGGGCCCCACTCCAGAACCTTTTAGAAACTTCCCGGTACAATACCGAAAAAACTCGAACATTTTCCGGTGGCCAAAATAGGACTTCCCATATACAAATCTTTACCTCCAGACCATTCCGTAACTCCTCGTGACGCCCCGTATCTCATCCGAGACTCCGAACAACTTTCGGTAACCACATACAATTCCCATAACAACTCTAGCGTCACCGAACCTTAAGTGTGTAGACCCTACGGGTTCAGGAATCATGCTGACATGACCGAGACATCTCTCCGGCCAATAACCAACATCGGGATCTGGATACCCATGTTGGCTCCCACATGTTCCACGATGATCTCATCGGATGAACCACGATGTCAAGGATTCAAGCAATCCCGTATACAATTCCCTTTGTCAATCGGTATGTTACTTGCCCGAGATTCGATCATCGGTATCCCAATACCTCGTTCAATCTCGTTACCGGCAAGTCACTTTACTCGTTCCGTAATGCATGATCCCGTGACTAACTACTTAGTCACATTGAGCTCATTATGATGATGCTTTACCGAGTGGGCCCAGAGATACCTCTCCGTCATACGGAGTGACAAATCCCAGTCTCGATTCGTGCCAACCCAACAGACACTTTTGGAGATACCTGTAGTGTACCTTTATAGCCACCCAGTTACGTTGTGACGTTTGGTACACCCAAAGCATCCCTACGGTATCCGGGAGTTACACAATCTCATGGTCTAAGGAAATGATACTTGACATTAGAAAAGCTTTAGCGCATTTAACTACGATCTTGTGCTATGCTTAGGATTGGGTCTTGTCCATCACATCATTCTCCTAATGATGTGATCCCGTTATCAATGACATCCAATGCCCATGGTCAGGAAACCATAACCATCTATTAATCAACGAGCTAGTCAACTAGAGGCTCAGTTGGGACATGTTGTGGTCTATGTATTCACACATGTATTATGGTTTCCAGTTAATACAATTATAGCATGAACAATAGACAATTATCATGAACAAGGAGATACAATAATAACCATTTTATTATTGCCTCTAGGGGATATCAAAGCACAAGTGCTCCTTGGGTGGTTTTGGTAATTAATGTCAACATATCTCTTGTTGGACTAACACTTTCATCTAGTATATTTTAGACAAGTTCAACAATGGAGTGGCATGGACTAAAGGATGTGGAACTCCTTCAAGATGCTAAGGACAAAGGATTGGCTCAAGCTTCAAGATCAAGACTCTGCATTTTATGTTTTAGTGATCCAAGATCACATTGAGTCTATAGGAAAAGCCAATACTATCAAGAAGGGATGAGGTGTTGCTTAATGAGTTTCTTGCTCCACAGTGCTTAGTGATATGCTCCAAAAACCCTCAACTACTTTCTCACATCCACATATGACCTAAACCTAAAGTCAAACTCGGCCCCACCGATTCTTTCTATCCGGCGCCACCGAGTTCAGATGTCATAGCCACTGCCACAAACCCTAGGCAAATCGGTCTCACTGATAGGGATCTCGGTCTCACCGAGATGGGATTGAAATCTCTCTGTGTATGTCCATTATCAAAATCGGTCTCACCGAGTTTGAGCAATCGGTACTACCGATATTACAATGCAAACTCTCTGGTTAACTTATTACCAAAATCGGTCCCACCGAGTTTGAGTAATCGGTCCCACCGAGTTTGAGTAATCGGTCCCACCGAGTTTGCCTGACCAACTCTTTGGTTAGCTTATTACCAAAATCGGTCTCACCGAGTTTGAGTAATCGGTCTCACCGAGATTACATTATGCCCTAACCCTAACCATATCGGTCCTACCGAGTTGCATTTCGGTCCCACCAAAAATCCTAACGGTCACATTGTTTACTGAATCGGTCTGACCGAGTTTGTTGATTCGGTCCCACCGAGATTGGTAAATTGTGTGTAATGGTTAGATTTTGTGTGGAGGCTATATATACCCCTCCACCTCCTCTTCATTCGTGGAGAGAGCCATCAGAACAAACCTACACTTCCAACTTACCATTTCTGAGAGAGAACTACCTACTCATGTGTTGAGACCAAGATATTCCATTCCTACCATATGAATCTTGATCTCTAGCCTTCCCCAAGTTGCTTTCCACTCAAATCTTCTTTCCACCAGATCCAAATCCTATGAGAGAGAGTTGAGTGTTGGGGAGACTATCATTTGAAGCACAAGAGCAAGGAGTTCGTCATCAACACACCATTTGTTACTTCTTGGAGAGTGGTATCTCCTAGATTGGCTAGGTGTCACTTGGGAGCCTCCGACAAGATTGTGGAGTTGAACCAAGGAGTTTGTAAGGGCAAGGAGATCGCCTACTTCGTGAAGATCTACCGCTAGTGAGGCAAGTCCTTCGTGGGCGACGGCCATGGTGGGATAGACAAGGTTGCTTCTTCATGGACCCTTCTTGGGTGGAGCCCTCCGTGGACTCGCGCAACCGTTACCCTTCGTGGGTTAAAGTCTCCATCAACGTGGATGTACGATAGCACCACCTATCGGAACCACGGCTCAAAAATCACCGTGTCTCCAAATTGCGTTTGAAATCTCCAAATGTAACACCCCGGAAGTAACTTTCCATATTTGTAACTCCAACTCTTGCCATTTTCGGCATTGTGATATGATATTCCCTCCGTGGTTGGGTTTTTCTTCATTTTGCATTTTGTCCATGTCATGCATTTTATCATGTCATCATGTGCATCGCATTTGCATACGTGTTCGTCTCATGATTCCGAGCATTTTTCCCGTTGTCCGTTTTGCAATCCGGCACTCCTATCTCCCAGGCGGTCCTTTTACGTTTTTCCGTGTGCGGTATTAAACCTTCTCGAAATGGACCGAGGTTTGTCTAGTGGCCTTGGTATACCACCCGTAGACCACCGGTCAAGTTTCGGTCATTTGGAGCTCGTTTGGTACTCCAGCGGTTAACCGCACTCTCGCAAAGGCCTCTTTTAAGTTGCAGCCCAACACCCCTTCAAAACAGCCCAATAACCCATCTAAGTCACTTCCATGCTCTCCGTCATTCGATCACGATCGTGTGGTAGCTACACCTCATTTGGACTCTCCTAGCTCCCTCTATGCCTATTTAAGCAAACCCTCCAAATCCGGATCATCCCTTCCCGAAACCCTAAAATCGCCCTCCGCCGCCACCGGACGTCGTCCGCCGCCCCTCCCTTGAATCGCGCCCGCCACGTCAGCTCCCGCCGCCCTGAACCGCTGCCCATCATGAGCCCATGCAGCCCACCTTGGGCCTGAAGCCGCCATGTCTCCTCCCCGGCGATCTCATGCGCCCAGCGCCTCGCCTCTCTCCGGCCCCGCCCGCCTCGCCGAGCCGCCGCCGCCCTCGACCGATCCGGCCGGCCCGATCCGCCCTCGGTTCATGAGCCTGCCCGATTGACCTCTCTCCCCCTCCATTTTTCTCTAAGTCCTTAATCTCAATGAATTTTGTTGCATTTTCAACCGAGTGTATCTTTGCATCTGTAGGTCCATTTTGCGCGTATAATATGTAGAAATGTTCGTATCGAAGAGTAGATAATTTCATCTCATTGCATCATTTTCATTTGAGCTCATCTTGATGCCCGAAATGCTGTTGGAAGAGTGCTATGTGATGTTAGTTTCTGTTTCTTAACAGAACTTGCACTTTTGTTATTTTTGCCATGGTTGATGTGTGCATCCTATGAATTTGAGTCCTACATGTGTTTTGAAATATGCCATGCCATCTTTCCAGGGGTGTATGCCATGTATTTTTGTGATCTATGTGGTGACTAGCACAAGCATGCAAAGTAGGTGTCCTGATGTTGCTGATTTCAGCCCTGTTTAGCAGATTTTGATGCCATGTTAACTTGATGATTCCGGGAGATCCATGCATATTTTGAGATACTTCAGTAAGGATGTTTTGTAAAGCATGTCTTTCTCTATCCATCCATGCCTTTGTTTGCAATTATGGAGTGCCATATCTTGAGTCAATCGAGCTCTACTTTTGCTATCAAATGTTTCCTGGCAGATTGTTTACAGGTTATTCAATTTTGCCAAGGTTGTTGTGGTTGATCCATGTATGCTATGTATTTGTTCTTGCCATGTATGTCTTCTATGCCATGTCTTCTTGATGTATGTATGCTTAGTTTTTCATATAAGGCTCCGTAGAGAGTGGATTGAGCTTGTAAACATGCCTACTCGTTATCAGTTTTTGACATGTCATGTTGCTGAATCTGTTAACGAAACTTTCAATATTGACATGGGTGTTACTATATTTTATAATCCTTTTTGGCTTATGGTCAGTAAGGAACTTTTGTTCTATGCTTTGAGTAGATTCATGCCATGCCTTGTTTTGCTATTTTAAGTTCCTGTAGCATGTAGTTTTGTTGCTCTGAACATTGCAACCTGATGATGTTTTTGCCATGTCCAGCCTGATATTTTGTGCACTTTTGCCATGCTTGTTTGAACCTGTTATGATGTGAACTAGCCGTAGCTCAGTGCTCATCTTTTGTCGAGCATCTTGTGTAGATCACTGCCATGTGCTTTGTTGGTACGTTTGGGTGCAGTAGCTTAATTAATTGTTGCTTGCTAAGTGGCATCATGCTGTTAATGGCAGATTTGTGCCATTCTTGTTTTGCTTGCCATTTCCAAACCGTGCATCCGTTTCCGGTGATCTTTATATCGATTTCAACGAAATCATCTCATCTTTCAGTGGCATACTTGGTTTGACAAGTTGATGCCTGGTTCATCATTACCTTCGGGCGCATATCGCATTGCATATCACATCCCGCATATCATGTCATGTTTTGCATCATGTTGATTGTGCATTGCACCGTGATTTATTGTGGTTCCTTTGTTTGTGTTGTTGCTTTGGGTAGAGCCGGAGACGAGTGCGTGAGCGAGGAACCTGTTGAGAACGCTTACGAGGATCAAGTTTTCGACAACTCGAGAACATTGCAAGCAAGATGACCATACCCTCGAAATCACTTCTATCTTTGCTATGCTAGTTGCTCGCTCTTTTGCTATGCCTATGCTGCGATGCCTACCACTTGCTATATCATGCCACCCATATTGCCATGTCAGCCCCTAACCATCCTTTTCCTAGCAAACCGTTGATTGGCTATGTTACCGCTTTGCTCAGCCCTCTTATAGCGTTGCTAGTTGCAGGTGAAGCTGAAGTTTGTTCCTTGTTGGAACATGGAGATGTTGTTCCTTTTTGGAACATGTTTACTTGTTGGGGATATCACAATATATATATCTGCTATAATTTAATACATCTATATATTTGGTAAAGGGTGGAAGGCTCGGCCTTATGCACAGTGTTTTGTTCCACTCTTGCCACCCTAGTTTCCGTCATACGGTGTTATGTTCCTTGATTTCGCTGCGTTCCTTACGGTTGGGTGATTTATGGGACCCCTTGACAGTTCGCTTTGAATAAGACTCGTCCAGCAAGGCCCAACTTTGGTTTTACCATTTGCCACCTAAGCCTTTTCCCCGGTTTTCGCGAGCCCGAGGGTCATCTTTATTTTAACCCCGGACCAGTGCTCCTTGAGTGCTGGCCCGAACCGAGCAGACTTGCGGGGCCACCACGGGAAACTCGAGGCTTGGTTTTACTCGTAGCTTGACTTATCCGGATGTGCCACGAGAACGAGATATGTGCAGCTCCTATCGGGATTTGTCGGCACAATCGGGCGGCTTTGCTGGTCTTGTTTTATTGCTGTCGAAATGTCTTGTAGTCCGGGATTCCGAGATTGATCGGGTCTTCCCGTAGAAGAATATCCTTCGTTGACCGTGAGAGCTTATAATGGGCTAAGTTGGGACACCCTGCAGGTAATATCTTTCAAAGCCGTGCCCATGGTTATGAGGCAAATGGGAATTTGTTAATGTCGGTTGTAGAAAACCGAGGTTGACCTTAAATAAAATACACATCAACGCGTGTGTAACCGTGATGGTCTCTTCTCGGAGTCCGGAAGTGAACACGATGTTGGAGTTATGTCTGACGTAAGTAGTTCAGGATCACTTCTTGATCGCTACTAGTTTCACGACCGTGCTTTGCCTTCTCTTCTCGCTCTCTTTTGCGAAATAGCCACCATATATGCTAGTCGCTTGCTGCAGCTCCACTTTACTATCCTGTCCTTCCTATAAGCTTAAATAGTCTTGATCTCGCGGGTGTGAGATTGCTGAGTCCCCGTGACTCACAGATACTTCCAAAACAGTTGCAGGTTCCGACGAGGCCAGTGCAGGTGACTCAACCGAGCTCAAGTGGGAGTTCGACGAGGAACGTGGTCGTTACTATGTGTCTTTTCCTGATGATCAGTAGTGGTGCCCAGTTGGGACGATCGGGGATCTGTGTAGCATTTGGGGTATCTTCTTTTATTTTGGTTCCGTAGTCGGACCTTGAGTGTACTCAATGATGGATGTTTATTTATGTCTTTGTGTGAAGTGGCGACTGTAAGCCAACTATGTATCTCTTTCCCTTATGTATTACATGGGTTGTGTGAAGATTACCTCACTTGCGACACTGCTTTCAATGAGGTTATGCCTCTAAGTCGTGCCTCGACACGTGGGAGATATAGCCGCATCGAGGCGTTACAAGTTGGTAATCGAGCCTTCCCGACTTAGGAGCCCCCTACTTGATTGTTTGTTTGGCGTTGTTGAGTCTAGAATGGAAAATGTTTTGAGTCTTAGGATTATATATATCGGAGTAGGATTCTTTTTACTCCCAGTCCTTAAATCGCTCTGGTGAGGTATCCCAAGTAGAGTTTTGACTCTTCTCTCCTCAAATTTCACTAAATTTTTTTTAGGATCACGTGGGTATCTTGGAATCGTTCGATGGTTTTGTGACGAGAACATTGTTCTTGGTGCCTCGACATTTAGGGGTTGTGGCGGTGTCCGGGAGTTGAGCTCCGGGTGTTGTCGTCACAATTTTATCGTTGCGATTCTGGAATACCTGAGTTTTGCCGACATCGAAATCTCTTTTGTGCGATTGTTGGTGAGATAACCCGATAGCCCGATCTTGTGGCGAGTGCGGGAGTATTGCCATGACTTGTATAACGGATGTTTTTCAAGGTCGAGGTACACGATTTCCGAGGATTTCTTGGTTATGTGTTGACGGATGGATCTGTTGGATCTAGGTATTGTTAGTTTGGGTGATATATTTTGTGTCCCTGTATCCCCAACACCAGATTGCATAACCGAAAGTTTCGGAGTTTATAGGTGGGAATTCTAGTAGCTTACGGGATATTCTTTCCGACGGATGTATGATTTGAGATTGGGGTTCAACGTCTAGTGGTCCGCCCATTCACGGTCGATTCTGATGGTCGCGAGGCGTCTTAAAGAATCCTTGGCTATGCTGATTCGGGACGTCTTGTTTGTCATTCGTGACGTCCGCTATCGTCGTGTCCGTGTGGGCCCCACCACTAACACTTTGGGCGAAATCTCTATCATGTGTTTGTTCCGCTCATTTTAGAAGCCAATCTTTTGTTTTCAGTTGTGATATTCGATTTGTTTCTAAGATAGATGTTGTTTCCATATCTTTATCTAAGTGGCTTCTCACCTTAATGGACGTGTGATGATTAACTTCTGGAATTTATTCGTTCCTTCGTGTTCGAATGTTTATTGTGAATACTATATGTTGCAATTTCTATCCGTTGATTCTACTTATCTATTTGTCTATCAAAGGACTAACGGATGTCACCCTCTTCAGGATGGCTCCGCCAACGCGTCTGAATCCGGATCGCAATGATGGGGATCAGTCGAACCCTCCACCTCCACCTCCGCCTCAAGAAGCCTGGCAAGCTATCATGGCAGCCACCAATGCCAATGCTCAGATGATTTTGTAGCTCTTGCAAGAACGTACTCAGGGGCAAGGCAATCAAGGAAATCAAGGTCAAGGCAACAATCAACCGCACTTTGCTACTCTCAGTCAGTTCCTCGCTAATCAGCGAAGTCTTTCGGTTTACGTGTCGAGGCCACGACGGCCGACGATTGGTTAGTGGACATCTGCAAGCATTTTGATTGTAGCAATGTCGGACTGAGGAATTTGTCAAGTTTGCATCGTTTCAACTCAAGGATCAAGCTGCTGAGTGGTACCAACAATACAAAGATTCGAGAGGAGGTCGTGTCATTACAGGATGAGTTCCGCCGTGATTTCAGAGCTCATCACATTCGAAAAGTGTTGTTGAGAGCAAGCGTGAGGAGTTCCGCAATCTCAAGCAGGGCAACATGTCTGTCTATCAATACAATATCCAGTTCGAGCTCGCTCATTTTGCTAAGCAAGGCGTGCACGATGAAAAGAGTATGATCTATCAATTCAGAGGTGGTCTGAGAGAAGATCTGCAATTAGCTCTTGTGCTTTTTGAGCGAGATAAGTATGATGAATTCTACAACATGGCATCAAGCAAGAAGCTGCCCAGCTCAAATGTGAGGCTTCTAAGAAGAGAATCGGGGATGCAGTTCAGGTCTTCTTCTTCCTCTCAAGTGGCAGCTAAGCAGCAGAAGTTTTTCCTTCCTCCTCCTCCGTTCCGTCGGCCTTATCGCAGAAGAACTCAGGTGGCCGTGGATCTTCCCACCCACCCAACCCAAGCTATCGAACAAGTCTAATTCTCAAGCTCCAAGGTCAAGTGCTCCTTACCACCGTCCGCTCTCTCGAGGTGACTTGCAACAAATGTCGTGAGAAGGTCACTATGCGAACAAATGCTTCAACCAAAGGCGCCTTCCGCCTCCTCCTCTGTGAAATCTTCAAGCAATGCGGTGGTCAAGCATAATCCCAAGTCTGCAAAGGTGAACATGATGAATGCAGCTCAGCGGAGGAATCTTCCGATGTGATAATGGGTAATCTTCCGATTAATGATATTCCCGCCAAAGTCTTATTTGATCTTTGGTGCATCGCATTCTTTCATGTCATATCCTTTTGCATCAAGCACAATTTTGATACAGAGGCATTACCTAAAGCTATGCAAGTTATTTCTCCGGCTAAGCGTTTGAGATCTACCATGTTGGTTCCAAATGTCGGTATCAAGATGGGAGATTACAGATTTCTCGCTAACCAATGGTTCTTGGTGACTCGGATATTGATCTTATTCTCGGGATGGACTGGCTTTATCAGCACAAAGCTCAGCTTGATTGTGCTGCCAGGGAAATTCAATTGACTCACTCTTCTAATGATGTGATCATGTATGCCGCTTCGTGATGAAACCATTCGTTGTTTTCTCTCAATGAGAAGGGCGAACTGAATGCTATCTCTCGATTCGATCGTTTGTGAGTACCAAGATGTCTTTCCGTAAGAGCTTCGGGTATGCCTCCTCATCGGCCGATTGAGTTCGTTATCGATCTTGAGCACAGCATCGAACCCGTTGCAAGCGTCCATACAAGCTTGGACCTGATGAGCTGAAGGAATTGAAGAAGCAGCTCGATGAACAAGAGCGTCTGGGTTTGATCGGACCGAGTTCATCTCCTTGGGGTTGTGGTGTTCTTTTGTCCGGAAGAAGGATGGCACGGACCGACTTTGCGTCGATTACCGTCCATTGAATAAGAAGACAATCAAGAACAAGTATCCACTTCCCAACATCAATGAGCTTTTCGAGCAACTCAAAGGTGCTAAAGTGTTCTCCAAGCTTGACCTTCGTATGGGGTATCATCAGATTCGCATTCGTGAACAAGATATTCCCAAGACAGCATTCAGAACAAGCTTTGGTTCTTATGAATATACTGTCATGTCTTTCGGCCTCGTCAATGCTCCTCCGACATTCTCTCGGATGATGAATTTCATATTCAACGCCTACACCAATGAATTCGTCTTGGTCTATCTTGATGATATTTTGGTCTTCTCCAAGAATAAGAAGGATCATGCCAAACATTTGCGATTGGTGCTAGACAAGCTCGAGAGTATCAATTCTATGCTAAGTTCTCCAAATGTGAATTTTGGCTTGATGAAGTGCTTTATCTTGGTCATATCATCTCCGCCAAGGGCATCATTTATTAATCCCGAGAAGGTGTCCGCAATTGTGAATTGGGAACCTCCTCGAATGTCAAGCAGCTCCATGAGCTTTCTTGGTCTTGCAAGTTATTGTCAAGATTCGTTGAGAACTTCTCCAAGATTGCAAAGCCTCTTTCCAACCTCCTCCGTAAGCATGTGAAGTATGTCCGGTCTCCCGAGTGTGGCGTTGCTTTCAATACTCTCAAAGAGAAACTCGTCACAGCTCCCTGTCTTGACTCCTCTGATGAATCCAAGCCATTTGAAGTTTTCGTGATGCTTCTCTTCAAGGTCTCGGTCTGTGTTAATGCAAGAGAAGAGAGTTGTGGCTTATACCTCTCGCCAGATTGAAGCCCAACGAGAAGAACTACCCCACTCACGATCTTGAGTTGGCGGCGATTGTCCATGCATTGATAACGTGGAGACATCTCTTGTTGGGAAGGAAAGTGGACATTTTCACCGATCACAAGAGTCTCAAGTACATCTTCACTCAACCCAACCTCAACCTCAGGCAGACTCGATGGGTGAAATGATTCAATAGTACAACCCAAGTATTGAATATACTCCGGCAAGGCCAATGTCATTGCAGATGCTTTGAGCAGAAAGCTTATCGCAAGCCTAATCCTCAAGCCCTTTCACCGGATCTCGTGAAGCTTTCCATAGCTGAATCTTCAAGTTGTTCCTCAAGGCTTTCTTGCCAACCTCATAGTCTCTCCTACTTTGGAAGATCAGATTCGTGAGGCTCAACTTCGGATGCCATGGTGAAAAAGGTGAAGCGTGGTATCGACAAGGGCATTTCCAAGTACAAGTGCTTCCACGTTGATGACAAAGACACTCTGTTCTTTGAGGACGGATTGTGGTTCCTAAGGGTGATCTGAGAAAAGTCATTATGAGCGAGGCTCACAATTCGCTTCTATCCATTCATCCCGAAGTACGAAGATGTACCATGACCTCAAGCAGTCATATTGGTGGACTCGAATGAAGCGAGAAATTGCTCAATTCGTGAATGAATGTGATGTCTGCAGAAGAGTGAAAGCGAACACCAAAGACCAGCTGGTCTCCTTCAACCTCTTGCTATTCCTGAGTGGAAGTTTGATCATATTGAAATGGACTTCGTGGATGGGTTTCCAAAGTCCAAGCGTGGAAATGATGCTATCTTCGTTGTCATTGACAAGCTTACTAAAGTGGCTCATTTTCTTCCTATCAAAGAATCCATCACAGCAGCTCGGTTGGCGAGCTATACACCTCGAGATTGTCTCCTTGCACGGCATTCCACAAGTGATATCTTCGCACCGTGGCAGCATCTTTACCTCCAAGTTTTGGGATTCTTTTGAGAAGGCCATGGGCACCAACATTCGTTCAAAGACAACTTTCCATCCTCAAACAAGTGGCCAAGTTGAGCGAGTAAATCAAATCCTTGAAGATATGCTCGGGCTTGTGTCATTTCTTTCGGTATGAAGTGGGAAGATTGTCTTCCATATGCGAGTTCTCCTACAACAACAGCTTCCAAGCGAGTTCGGGCAAGGCCCCATTCGAAATTCTCTATGGCGAAAGTGCCGTACTCCTCTCAATTGGTGCAGGAGACAGTGAGCGCCAACTTCTTGGCAATGACTTGATCACGTAAGCGAAGAAATGTGCCAAGTCATTCGTGAGAATCTCAAAGCCGCATAATCGCGCCGGAAAGAGCTATTATGATGATAAGCACCGTGATGTGGCTTTTGAAATCGGAGACCATGTCTACCTCCGCGTCTCTCAATGAAAGGCACTCGTCGCCCCGGTATCAAAGGGAAGCTTGCCCCTAGATCGTGGGTCCTTTCAAGATCATTGGCAAAAGAGGCGATCTCGCCTATCAACTTGAGCTTCCATCCAACTTTGCAAGCGTGCGATGTGTTCCACGTGTCACAGCTTCGCAAGTGCTTCAAGACTCCTGAACGCACTATCAACTTCGAAGAGATTAACCTTCAAGAAGATCTCTCTTATCATGAGCACCCCGTTGCTATTCTTGAAGAAACCGAGCGCAAGACTCGCAACAAGTCAATCAAATTCCTGAAAGTGAAGTTGTCACACCATTCCGACCAGGAAGCTACACGGGGCGCGAGGATCACCTCCGTTCGAGTATCCGGAGTTCTTTCAGTCCTAGATCTCGGGCGAGATCCTCTTGTAGTGGTGGAGTGTTGTAACACCCGGAAGTAACTTTCCATATTTGTAACTCCAACTCTTGCCATTTTCGCATTGTGATATGATATTCCCTCCGTGGTTGGGTTTTTCTTCATTTTGCATTTTGTCCATGTCATGCATTTTATCATGTCATCATGTGCATCGCATTTGCATACGTGTTAGCCTCATGATTCCGGCATTTTTCCCGTTGTCCGTTTTGCAATCCGGCACTCCTATCTCCCCGCGGTCCTTTTACGTTTTTCCGTGTGCGGGTATTAAACCTTCTCAAAATGGACGAGGTTTATCTAGTGGCCTTGGTATACCACCCGTAGACCACCGGTCAAGTTTCGGGTCATTTGGAGCTCGTTTGGTACTCCAACGGTTAACCGCACTCTCGCAAAGGCCTCTTTTAAGTTGCAGCCCAACACCCCTTCAAAACAGCCCAATAACCCATCTAAGTCACTTCCATGCTCTCCGTCGTTCGATCACGATCGTGTGGTAGCTACACCTCATTTGGACTCTCCTAGCTCCCTCTATGCCTATTTAAGCAAACCCCCCTCCAAATCCGGATCATCCCTTCCCCGAAACCCTAAAATCGCCCTCCGCCGCCACCGGACGTGTCCGCCCGCTACCGGACGTCGTCCGCCGCCGCCGCCCGCCGAATCCCGCGCCGCCACGTCAGCTCCCGCCGCTTGAACCCGCTCGCCCACCATGAGCCCGCCGAACCGCCTCGAACCCGAAGCCGCCGCCATGACCCGTCTCCCAGCCGGCCTCCAGCGCCGCCGCCCGCTGCCCCAGCGATCTCGCGCGCGCCAGCGCCCGCCTCTCCGGCCCCGCCGCCGCCTCGCCGAGCCGCCGCGCCCTCGACCGATCCGGCGGCCCGATCCGACCTCGGTTCGCGAGCCGCCCGTTGACCTCTCTCCCCCTCCATTTTTCTCTAAGTCCTTAATCTCAATGAATTTTGTTGCATTTTCAACCGAGTGTATCTTTGCATCTGTAGGTCCATCCTGTAGCATGTAGTTTTGTTGCTCTGAACATTGCAACCTGATGATGTTTTTGCCATGTCCAGCCTGATATTTTGTGCACTTTTGCCATGCTTGTTTGAACCTGTTATGATGTGAACTAGCCGTAGCTCAGTGCTCATCTTTTGTCGAGCATCTTGTGTAGATCACTGCCATGTGCTTTGTTGGTACGTTTGGGTGCAGTAGCTTAATTAATTGTTGCTTGCTAAGTGGCATCATGCTGTTAATGGCAGATTTGTGCCATTCTTGTTTTGCTTGCCATTTCCAAACCGTGCATCCGTTTCCGTGATCCTTATATCGATTTCAACGAAATCATCTCATCTTTCAGTGGCATACTTGGTTTGACAAGTTGATGCCTGGTTCATCATTACCTTCCGGCGCTTTTACGCATTGCATATCACATCCCGCATATCATGTCATGTTTTGCATCATGTTGATTGTGCATTGCACCGTGATTTATTGTGGTTCCTTTGTTTGTGTTGTTGCTTTGGGTAGAGCCGGAGACGAGTACGTGAGCGAGGAACCTGTTGAGAACGCTTACGAGGATCAAGTTTTCGACAACTCGAGAACATTGCGAGCAAGATGACCATACCCTCGAAATCACTTCTATCTTTGCTATGCTAGTTGCTCGCTCTTTTGCTATGCCTATGCTGCGATGCCTACCACTTGCTATATCATGCCACCCATATTGCCATGTCAGCCCCTAACCATCCTTTTTCCTAGCAAACCGTTGATTGGCTATGTTACCGTTTTGCTCAGCCCTCTTATAGCGTTGCTAGTTGCAGGTGAAGCTGAAGTTTGTTCCTTGTTGGAACATGGAGATGTTGTTCCTTTTTGGAACATGTTTACTTGTTGGGGGATATCACAATATATATATCTGCTCTAATTTAATACATCTATATATTTGGTAAAGGGTGGAAGGCTCGGCCTTATGCCTGGTGTTTTGTTCCACTCTTGCCACCCTAGTTTCCGTCATACCGGTGTTATGTTCCTTGATTTCGCGTTCCTTACGGTTGGGTGATTTATGGGACCCCTTGATAGTTCGCTTTGAATAAGACTCGTCCAAAGAAGGCCCAACTTTGGTTTTACCAGTTGCCACCTAAGCCTTTTCCCCCGGGTTTTCGCGAGCCCGAGGGTCATCTTTATTTTAACCCCGGACCAGTGCTCCTTGAGTGCTGGCCCGAACCGAGCAGATCTTGGGGCCACCACGGGGAAACTCGAGGCTTGGTTTTACTCGTAGCTTGACTTATCCGGATGTGCCCTGAGAACGAGATATGTGCAGCTCCTATCGGGATTTGTCGGCACAATCGGGCGGCTTTGCTGGTCTTGTTTTATTCTTTGTCGAAATGTCTTGTAGTCCGGGATTCCGAGATTGATCGGGTCTTCCGGTAGAAGAAATATCCTTCGTTGACCGTGAGAGCTTATAATGGGCTAAGTTGGGACACCCTGCGAGGTAATATCTTTCAAAGCCGTGCCCATGTTATGAGGCAAATGGGAATTTGTTAATGTCGGTTGTAGAAAACCCGAGGTTGACCTTAAATAAAATACACATCAACAAGTGTGTAACGTGATGGTCTCTTCTCGGAGTCCGGGAAGTGAACACGATGTTGGAGTTATGTCTGACGTAAGTAGTTCAGGATCACTTCTTGATCGCTACTAGTTTCACGACCGTGCTTTGCCTTCTCTTCTCGCTCTCTTTTGCGAAATAGCCACCATATATGCTAGTCGCTTGCTGCAGCTCCACTTTACTATCCTGTCCTTCCTATAAGCTTAAATAGTCTTGATCTCGCTGGTGTGAGATTGCTGAGTCCCGTGACTCACAGATACTTCAAAACAGTTGCGAGGTTCCGACGAGGCCGGTCAGGTGACTCAACCGAGCTCAAGTGGGAGTTCGACGAGGCGTGGTCGTTACTATGTGTCTTTTCCCGATGATCGATGGTGGTGCCCAGTTGGGACGATCGGGATCTGTGTAGCATTTGGGGTATCTTCTTTTATTTTGGTTCCGTAGTCGGACCTTGAGTGTACTCTGAATGATGGATGTTTATTTATGTCTTGTGTGAAGTGGCATTCGTAAGCCAACTATGTATCTCTTTCCTTATGTATTACATGGGTTGTGTGAAGATTACCTCACTTGCGACACTGCTTTCAATGAGGTTATGCCTCTAAGTCGTGCCTCGACACGTGGGAGATATAGCCGCATCGAGGGCGTTACACCAAACCCTTCCCTTTACATTCTTGCAAGTTGCATGCTTTACTTTCCACTGCTCATATACTCTTTGCATGCTTGCTTGAATTGTGTGCAGATTGCTTGACTTGTGCTAAGATTGCTAAAATCTGCCAAAGATTAAAATTGGGAAAAGGCATAGTTTTTAATTGGTCAAGTAGTCTAATCACCCCCCCTCTAGACTTACTTACTTCTTCTCAAGGTCCTACAACATATTTCCAACAAAGTGTTTCTTCCAGAGATCTGATTCCTCAAAACCAGAGCATGCATTGTGCAGGTCTTCATGAGCTTGAGATAGAAACATCTTCTGCACAACTGGGTCTGCAGCATCAGGCAACAATTGACAAGCTCCCACATGAATAGTGTCTTTATAGATAGGGACATGAAATCCAGGTGGAGGGTCAGAACTACCTGAATCTGGACTAGGCATCTCTTTAGATGTGGCATTTTCTGCTTGGTGCACTGGAGCAGAAAAAACAACAACTTCTACATTGTCCTCAGCAGCCCCCTGAAGTTCAGAAGCAACTCCAACTGTCTCATGCTGCAGAATGTTGTTATTTTGAGCAACGACTGGGGCCAGCAACACTTGATCACCAATCAGAGTGTTGTCTGGAAGCTGAGCGACAGGATTTTCCGAATCTGGCAACTCTTGAATTGGTTGATCAAGAGGCA
Source organism: Aegilops longissima (assembly GCA_021605205.1). Classification (NCBI taxonomy): domain Eukaryota; kingdom Viridiplantae; phylum Streptophyta; class Magnoliopsida; order Poales; family Poaceae; genus Aegilops; species Aegilops longissima. Next base: position 646,197,802 of record CM038680.1, read on the forward strand.
TCTGCATCACATTTGCAGTGTCAGCCTGCAAAGTCTGCTGAAAGTAGACTGCATCATCGGGCAGGGGATTTGGCTCCTGCTGCACAATCACATTTGGCAGGTCATTGTGTTGTAAAACTGGTTGGAACTCAAGCTGCAAGGGCTGTGGCCCTACTTCCAAGGGCATGTTAAGATCTGGCAACTGCATCTCATGGAGTAGAATTAGTGGGTCAGGAGGAGCAAACAGATTTCCAAACAACTGAAGATTGGCAGCACCCTGAACTGAATTTGCAGATTCTATACTGTTGGAATCAACACCAAGAGAGAGCGTCAGGCCACTGTGATCCATATCGATAGCTTCAGGTGCAACAATTTGTTGTTCGTGAACCAACAAATCATTCACCTCTAAGAAGGCTTCTCCTTGCAACAGATGATTATTGTTTGGGGGCATTGCCTAGTGGTCCCAGCCTTCTTCATCTGCATTCTCTGCCTCCATTCTGGCCATCTTGAACATTGTTTGGCTGCTCCATGTTTTCATGTTGAGGGATTGACCCAAAGAACAGATTGTGCTGATTAGGATGATGGTGTTGCTCTGGTGGCCTGGGATGTGGGTTACCAACCACAGGAATGGGATCCTCATCTGGTGGGCCCCTCCCAACAGCTCTTCCTGAAAGATGATGACTGGGCAAGTCCAAGATTCTCCTTCGAAGTGCATGTGACCAGTGAGAGCCAAACTAACTGAAACATCTGTAAGGGCATCAATTCTCACTTTTACAACAACTGCAACATCAGTGGTTTTCACTCTGTCCCAAGAAAGCAACTTGTTGGGGAACGTAGAAGAAATTCAAAATTTTCCTACGTGTCACCAAGATCTATCTATGGAGAAACTAGCTACGAGGGAAGGAGAGTGCATCTACATACCCTTGTAGATCGCTAAGCGGAAGTGTTCATGAGAACGGGGTTGAAGGAGTCATACTCGTCGTGATCCAAATCACCGAAGATCCTAGTGCCGAACGGACGGCACCTCCTGTTGGGGAACGTAGTAATTTCAAAAATTTCCTACGCACACGCAAGATCATGGTGATGCATAGCAACGAGAGGGGAGAGTGTCCGTCCACGTACCCTCGTAGACCGAAAGCGGAAGCGTTATAACAACGCGGTTGATGTAGTCGTATGTCTTCACGATCCGACCGATCCAAGTACCGAACGACGGCACCTCCGAGTTCTGCACACGTTCAGCTCGATGGCGATCCCGGACTCGATCCAGCAAAGTGTCGGGGATGAGTTCCACAAGACGACGACGGCGTGGTGGCGATGTTGATGCTCCACCGACGCAGGGCTTCGCCTAAGCTCATGACGATATGACTTCTCCGGCGCAGGCTTCGCCTAAGCTCCGCGATGATATGACCAAGTGGAATATGGTGGAAGGGGCACCGCACACGGCTAAGGAACGATCCGTAGATCAACTTGTGTATCATGGGGTGCCCCTGCCCGTATATAAAGGAGCCAAGGGGTGCGGCCAGCCTTGGGAGGCGCGCTGGAGGAGTCCTACTCCCACCGGAGTAGGACTCCCCCTCCTAGTTGGATTAGGATTGGAGGAGGGAAGAGGGAAGGCGCCGCCCCCTCTCCTTGTCCTATTCGGACTAGAGGGGGGAGGGGGGCGCGCAGCCCACCTGGCCGGCCCTTCCTCTTCTCTCTTATTGCCCATTAAGGCCCATAGACCTCCCGGGGGGTTCCGGTAACCTCCCGGTACTCCGGTAAATTCCCGATTTCACTCGGAACACTTCCGATGTCCAAATGTAGGCTTCCAATATATCAATCTTTATGTCTCGACCATTTCGAGACTCCTCGTCATGTCCGTGATCACATCCAGGACTCCGAACAACCTTCGGTGCATCAATACTTATAAACTCATAATGAACTGTCATCGAAACGTTAAGCGTGCGGACCCTACGGGTTCGAGAACTATGTAGACATGACCTAGAACCATTCTCGGTCAATAACCAATAGCGAAACCTGGATGCCCATATTGGTTCCTACATATTCTACTGAAGATCTTTATCGGTCAAACCGCATAACAACATCGTTGTTCCTTTGTCATCGGTATGTTACTTACCCGAGATTCGATCGTCGGTATCCAATACCTAGTTCAATCTCGTTACGGTAAGTCTCTTTACTCGTTCCGTAATACATCATCTCACAACTAACTCATTAGTTGTAATGCTTGCAAGGCTTAAGTGATGTGTATTACCGAGAAGGCCTAGAGATACCTCTCCGACAATCGGAGTGACAAAACCTAATCTCAAATCGCCAACCCAACAAGTACCTTTGGAGACACCTGTAGTACTCCTTTATAATCACCCGATTCGTTGTGACGTTTGGTAGTACCAAAGTGTTCCTCCGTAAACGGAGTTGCATAATCTCATAGTTACGGGAACATGTATGAGTCATGAAGAAAGCATTAGCAACATACTAAGCGATCAAGTGCTAAGCTAACGGAATGGGTCATGTCAATCACATCATTCTCCTAATGAGGTGATCCCATTAATCAAATGACAACACATGTCTATGGTTAGGAAACATAACCATCTTTGATTAATGAGCTAGTCCAAGTAGAGGCATACTAGTGACTATCTGTTTGTCTATGTATTCACACATGTATTATGTTTCCGGTTAATACAATTCTAGCATGAATAATAAACATTTATCATGGTATAAGGAAATAAATAATAACTTTATTATTGCCTCTAGGGCATATTTCCTTCAGTCTCCCACTTGCACTAGAGTCAATAATCTAGTTCACATCGCCATGTGATTTAACATCAATAGTTCACATCTATATGTGGTTAACACCCATAGTTCACATCGACATGTGACCAACACCCAAAGGGTTTACTAGAGTCAGTAATCTAGTTCACATCGCTATGTGATTAACACCCAAAGAGTACTAAGGTGTGATCATGTTTTGCTTGTGAGATAATTTTAGTCAACGGGTCTGTCACATTCAGAGCCGTATGTATTTTGCAAATATTCTATGTCTACAATGCTCTGCACGGAGTTACTCTAGCTAATTGCTCCCACTTTCAATATGTATCCAGATTGAGACTTAGAGTCATCTGGATCAGTGTAAAAAGCTTGCATCGATGTAACTCTTTACGACGGGCTCTTTTATCACCTCCATAATCGAGAAATATTTCCTTAGTCTTCACTAAGGATGTTCTTGACCAACGTCCAGTGATCTACTCCTAGATCACTATTGTACTCCCTTCCCAAATTCAGAGCAAGGTATACAATAGGTCTGGTACATAGCATAGCATACTTTATAGAACCTATGACTGAGGCATAGGGTATGACTTTCATTCTCTTTTCTATTTTCTGCCGTGGTCGGGATTTGAGTCTTACTCAATTTCACACCTTTGCATCACAGGCAAGAACTCTTTCTTTGACTGTTCCATTTTGAACTATTTCAAAATCTTGACAAGGTAGGTACTTATTGAAAAACTTATCAAGCGTCTTGAGCTATCTCAATAGATCTTGATGCTCAATATGTAAGCAGCTTTACCGAGGTCCTTCTTTGAAAAACTCCTTTCAAACACTCCTTTATGCTTTGCAGAATAATTCTACATCATTTCCAATCAATAATATGTCGTCCACATATAATATCAGAAATGCTACAGAGCTCCCACTCACTTTCTTGTAAATACAGGCTTCTCCAAAAGTCTGTACAAACCCATATGCTTTGATCACACTATCAAAGCGTTTATTCCAACTCCGAGAGGCTTGCACCAGACCATTGATGGATTGCTGGAGCTTGCACATTTTGTTAGCTCCTTTAGGATTGACAAAAAACTTCTGGTTGCATTATATACAACTCTTCTTTAATAAATCCATTAAAGAATGTAGTTTTGACATCCATTTGCCGATTTCATAAAATGTGGCAATTGCTAACATGATTCGGACAGACTTAAGAATCGCTACAGTTGAGAAAATCTCATTGTAGTCAACACCTTGAACTTGTCGAAAACCTTTTTGCGACAAGTCGAGCTTTGTAGATAGTAACACTACTATCAGCATCTGTCTTCCTCTTGAAGATCCATTTATATAACATGGCTTGCCGATCATCGAGCAACTCCATCAAAGTCCATACTTTGTTCTCATACATGGATCCCATCTCAGATTTCATGGCCTCAAGCCATTTCGCGAATCTGGGCTCATCATCGCTTCCTCATAGTTTGTAGGTTCATCATGGTCTAGTAACATGACTTCCGAACACGATTACCGTACCACTCAGTGCGGATCTTATTCTGGAAGACCTCGAGGTTTGGTAGCAACTTGATCCAAGTTTCATGATCATCATCATTAACTTCCTCACTAATTGGTGTAGGAATCACTTGGAACTGATTTACGTGATGAACTACTTTCCAATAAGGGAGAAGGTACAATTACCTCATCAAGTTCTACTTTCCTCCCACTCACTTCTTTCGAGAGAAACTTCTTCTCTAGAAAGGATCCATCTTAACAACGAAAAACTTGCCTTCGGATCTGTGATAGAAGGTGTACCCAATAGTTACCTTTGGGTATTCTATGAAGACGCACTTCTCGATTTGGGTTCGAGCTTATCGGTGAAAACTTTTCACATAAGCATCACAACTCAAACTTTAAGAAACGGCAGCTTAGGTTTCTTTGCTAAACCATAGTTCATACGGTGTCATCTCAGCGGTTTAGATGGTGCCCTATTAAGCGTGAATGCAGCTGTCTCTAATGCATAACCCCAAAACGATAGTGGTAAATCGGTAAGATACATCATAGATCGCACCATATCATAATAAAGTACGGTTACGATGTTCGGACACACCATAACGTTGTGGTGTTCCAGGTGGCGTGAGCTGTGAAACTATTCCACATTGTTTTCATTGAATACCAAACTCGTAACTCAAATATTCATCTCCACGATCAGATCGCAGAAACTTTATTTTCTTGTTACGATGATTTTCCACTTCACTCTGAAATTCTTTGAACCTTTCAACTATTTCAGACTTATGTTTCATCAAGTAGATATACCCATATCTGCTCAAATCATCTTGTGAAGGTCAGAAAATAACGATACTTGCCACGAGCATCAACACTCATTGGATCGCATACATCGGTATGTATTATTTCCAATAAGTCAGTAGCTTGTTCCATTGTTCCGGAGAACGGAGTTTTAGTCATCTTGCCCAAACGGCACGGTTCACAAGCATCAAATGATTCATAACCAAGTGATTCCGAAAGTCCATCGGCATGGAGTTTCTTCATGCGTTTTACACCAATATGACCTAAGCGGCGATGCCACAAATAAGTTGCACTATCATTATTAACTTTGCATCTTTTGGCATCAATATTATGAATATGTGTATCATTACGATCGAGATCCAACAAACTATTTTCATTGGGTGCATAACCATCGAAGGTCTTATTCATGTAAACAGAATAACAATTATTCTTTAACTTCAAATGAATAACCGTATCGCAATAAACATGATCAAATCATATTCATGCTCAACACCAAATAACATTTATTTAGGTTCCACACTAATCCCGAAAGTATAGAGAGTGTGCGATGATGATCATATCAATCTTGGAACTACTTCCAACACTCATCGTCACTTCCCTTCAACTAGTTTCTGTTCATTCGCAACTCCGTTTTGAGTTACTACTCTTAGCAACCGAACCGAGTATCAAATACCGAGGGGTTGCTATGAACACTAGTAAAATATACATCAATAATCTGTATATCAAATATACCTTTGTTCACTTTGCCATCCTTCTTATCCGCCAAACACTTGGGGTAGTTCCGCTTCAAAGGACCAATTCCATTGTAGCAAAAGCACTTAGTCTCGTGCTTAGGTCCAGACTTGGGCTTCTTCACTCGAACAGCAACTTGCTTGCCGTTCTTCTTGAAGTTCCCCTTCTTCCCTTTGCCCTTTTCCTTGAAACTAGTGGTCTTGTCAATCATCAACACTTGATGTTCTTTTCTTGATTTCTACCTTCGTCGATTTCAGCATCACGAAGAGCTTGGGAATTCACGAAGTTCTAGTAACTTAGTGATGGTGACTAGAGAATTCTATCAATCACTATCTTATCTGGAAGATTAACTCCCACTTTGATTCAAGCGATTGAAGTACCCAGACAATCTGAGAACATGCTCACTAGTTGAGCGATTCTCCTCCATCTTTTAGCTATAGAACTTGTTGGAGACTTCTTATCTCTCAACTCGGGTATTTGCTTGAAATATTAACTTCAACTCCTGGAACATCTCATATGGTCCATGACGTTCAAAACGTCTTTGAAGTCCCGATTCTAAGCCGTTAAGCATGGTGCACTAAACTATCAAGTAGTCATCATATTGAGCTAGCCAAACGTTCATAACGTCATATCGCTCATATTGAGCTAGCCAAACGTTCATAACGTGCATCTGCTCCTGCAATAGGTCTATCACCTAGCGGTGCATTAAGGACATAATTCTTCTGCAAGCAGCAATGAGGATAAACCTCAGATCACGGATCTAATCCGCATCATTGCTACTAACATTTTTCAACATAATTTTCTCTAGGAACATATCAAAACAAACATATAAAAGCATAGGGAAGCAACAACGCGAGCTATTGATCTACAACATAATTTGCAAAATACTACGGGACTAAGTTCATGATAAATTAAAGTTCAATTAATCATATTACTTAAGAACTCCCACTTAGATAGACATCTCTCTAGTCATCTAAGTGATTACGTGATCAAATCAACTAAACCATGTCCGATCATCACGTGAGATGGAGTAGTTTCAATGGTGAACATCACTATGTTGATCATATCTACTATATGATTCACGTTCGACCTTCGGTCTCCGTGTTCGAGGCCATATCTGTTATATGCTAGGCTCGTCAAGTTTAACTTGAGTATTCCGCGTGTGCAACTGTTTTGCACCGTTGTAGATGGACGTAGAACTTATCACACCCGATCATCACGTGGTGTCCGGGTACTACTGAACTTTGGCAGCGGTGCATACTCGGAGAACACATCTTGATAATTTTAGTGAGAGATCATCTTATAATGCTACCGTCAATCAAAGCAAGATAAGATGCATAAAGGATAAACATCACATGCAATCAATATAAGTGATATGATATGGTCATCATCATCTTGTGCTTGTGATCTCCATCGCCAAGCACCGTCATGATCACCATCGTCACCGGTAGCGACACCTTGATCTCCATCGTAGCATCGTTGTCGTCTCGCCAACTATTGCTTCTCGACCATCGCTATCGCTTAGTGATAAAGTAAAGCAATTACATGGCGTTGCATTTCATACAATAAGCGACAACCATATGGCTCCTGCCGATTGCCGATAACTTCGGTTACAAAACATGATCATCTCATACAATTAAATGTAGCATCACGTCTTGACCACATCACATCACAACATGCCCTGCAAAAACAAGTTAGGCGTCCTCTACTTTGTTGTTGCAAGTTTTACGTGGCTGCTACGGGCTGAGCAAGAACCGTTCTTACCTCGCATCAAAACCACAGCGATAGTTTGTCAAATAGACTCCGTTTAACCTTCTCAAGGACCGGGCGTAGTCATACTCGGTTCAACTAAAGTGAGAGAGACAGACACCGCCGGTCACCTTTAAGCAACGAGTGCTCGGGCGGTGAAACCAGTCTCGCGTAAGCGTCTGCGTAATGTCGGTCCGGGCGCTTCATCTCACAATACCGCTGAACCAAAGTATGACATGCTGGTAGGCGGTATGACTTGTATCGCCCACAACTCACTTGTGTTCTACTCGTGCATATGACATCAACGCATAAAACCAGGCTCGGATGCCACCGCTGGGGAGCGTAGTAATTTCAAAAATTTCCTACGCACACGCGCAAGATCATGGTGATGCATAGCAACGAGAGGGAGAGTGTCCGCCCACGTACCCTCGTGAGACCAAAAGCGAAGCGTTATAACAACGCGGTTGATGTAGTCGTGCGTCTTCACGATCCGACCGATCCAAGTACCGAGCGTCACGGCACCTCCGAGTTCTGCACACGTTCAGCTCGATGGCGATCCCGGACTCGATCCAGCAAAGTGTCGGGGATGAGTTCCGTCAACCGACGGCGTGGTGACGATGTTGATGCTCCACCGACGCAGGGCTTCGCCTAAGCTCATGACGATATGACTTCTCCGGCGCAGGGCTTCGCTTAAGCTCCGCGATGATATGACCAAGTGGAATATGGTGGAAGGGGCACCGCACACGGCTAAGGAACGATCCGTAGATCAACTTGTGTATCATGGGGTGCCCCTGCCCCGTATATAAAGGAGCCAAGGGGTGCGGCCAGCCTTGGGAGGCGCTGGAGGAGTCCTACTCCCACCGGGAGTAGGACTCCCCCTCTCCTAGTTGGATTAGGATTGGAGGAGGGAAGAGGGAAGGCGCCGCCCCCTCTCCTGTCCTATTCGGACTAGAGGGGAGGGGGCGCGCAGCCCACCTGGCCGGCCCTTCCTCTTCTCTCTTATGGCCCATTAAGGCCCATAGACCTCCGGGGGTTCCGTAACCTCCGGTACTCCGAAAATTCCGATTTCACTCGGAACACTTCCGATGTCCAAATGTAGGCTTCAATATATAAATCTTTATGTCTCGACCATTTGAGACTCCTCGTCATGTCCGTGATCACATCCGGGACTCGAACAACCTTAGGTGCATCAATACTTATAAACTCATAATGAACTGTCATCGAAGCGTTAAGCGTGCGGACCCTACGGGTTCGAAAACTATGTAGACATGACCTAGAACCATTCTCGGTCAATAACCAATAGCGGAACCTGGATGCCCATATTGGTTCCTACATATTCTCTGAAGATCTTTATCGGTCAAACCGCATAACAACATCGTTGTTCCCTTTGTCATCGGTATGTTACTTACCCGAGATTCGATCGTCGGTATCAATACCTAGTTCAATCTCGTTACGGTAAGTCTCTTTACTCGTTCCGTAATACATCATCTCACAACTAACTCATTAGTTGTAATGCTTGCAAGGCTTAAGTGATGTGTATTACGAGAAGGCCTAGAGATACCTCTCCGACAATCGGAGTGACAAAACCTAATCTCAAATCGCCAACCCAACAAGTACCTTTGGAGACACCTGTAGTACTCCTTTATAATCACCCGATTCGTTGTGACGTTTGGTAGTACCAAAGTGTTCCTCCGTAAACGGAGTTGCATAATCTCATAGTTACAGGAACATGTATGAGTCATGAAGAAAGCATTAGCAACATACTAAGCGATCAAGTGCTAAGCTAACGGAATGGGTCATGTCAATCACATCATTCTCCTAATGAGGTGATCCCATTAATCAAATGACAACACATGTCTATGGTTAGGAAACATAACCATCTTTGATTAATGAGCTAGTCCAATGAGAGGCATACTAGTGACTATCTGTTTGTCTATGTATTCACACATGTATTATGTTTCCGGTTAATACAATTCTAGCATGAATAATAAACATTTATCATGGTATAAGGAAATAAATAATAACTTTATTATTGCCTCTAGGGCATATTTCCTTCACCTCCGCGTTCAACACACGTACAGCCCGGTGATGTCTCCCACGCCTTGATCCAGCAAGGAGAGAGGGAGAGGTTGAGGAAGACTCCATCCAACAGCAGCACAACGGCGTGGTGGTGGTGGAGGAGCGTGGCAATCTTGCAGGGCTTCGCCAAGCATCACAAGAGAGGAGGAGGAGGAAGAAGAGACGCAGGGCTGCACCAACGAGAGATCGAATCGCGTGTTATGGGCAGCCCCTAGGCCTCATATATATAGGGGAAGGGAGGAGGTGCGCCCCTCTAGGGTTCCCACCCTTAGAGGGGCGGCAGCCCTAGATGGGATCAAGGGGAGGCGGCCAAGAGGGGAGAGAGGGGGAGGCGCCCACTAGATGGGCCTTAGGGCCCATCTGCCCTAGGGTTTGCCCCCTCCCACTCTCCCTTGCGCCTTGGGCCTCTTGCGGGGGGTGCACCAGCCCCCTTGGGGCTGGTTCCCTCCCACACTTGGCCCATGCAGCCCTCTAGGGTTGGTGGACCCACTTGGTGGACCCCCGGGACCCTCCCGGTGGTCCCGGTACGTTACCGATAAATCCCGAAACTTTTCCGGTGACCAAAACAAGACTTCCCATATATAAATAAATCTTTACCTCCGGACCATTCCGGAACTCTTCGTGACGTCCGGGATCTCATCCGGGACTCCGAACAACATTCGGTAACCACATACAAACTTCCTTCATAACCCTAGCGTCATCGAACCTTAAGTGTGTAGACCCTACGGGTTCGGGAGACATGCAGACATGACCGAGACGTTCTCCGGTCAATAACCAACAACGGGATCTGGATACCCATGTTGGCTCCCACATGTTCCACGATGATCTCATCGGATGAACCACGATGTCAAGGACTCAATCAATCCCGTATACAATTCCCTTTGTCTAGCGGTATTGTACTTGCCCGAGATTCGATCGTCGGTATCTAGATACCTTGTTCAATCTCGTTACCGACAAGTCTCTTTACTCGTTCCGTAACACATCATCCGTGATCAACCCCTTGGTCACATTGTGCACATTATGATGATGTCCTACCGAGTGGGCCCAGAGATACCTCTCCGTTTACGGAGTGACAAATCCAGTCTCGATTCGTGCCAACCCAATGCATACACTTTCGGAGATACCTGTAGTGCACCTTTATAGTCACCCGATTCGTTGTGACGTTTGGTACACCAAAGCATTCCTACGGTATCCGGGAGTTGCACAATCTCATGGTCTAAGGAAATGATACTTGACATTAGAAAAGCTTTAGCATATGAACTACGATCTTTGTGCTAGGCTTAGTATTGGGTCTTGTCCATCACATCATTCTTCTAATGATGTGATCCCGTTATCAATGACATCCAATGTCCATGGTCAGGAAACCGTAACCATCTATTGATCAACGAGCTAGTCAGCTAGAGGCTTACTAGGGACATGGTGTTGTCTATATACCCACACATGTATCTGAGTTTCCTATCAATACAATTATAGCATGGATAATAAATGATTATCATGAACAAGGAAATATAATAATAACTAATTTATTATTGCCTCTAGGGCATATTTCCAACAGTCTCCCACTTGCACTAGAGTCAATAATCTAGTTCACATCGCCATGTGATCAACAGTGATAGGTCACATGCCATGTGACCAACATCCAAAGAGTCTACTAGTGTCTCAAACTAGTCCACATCACCATGTGATTAAGTCTCAATGAGTTCTAGGGTCTGATCATGTTTTGCTTGTGAGAGAGGTTCTAGTCAACGGGTCTGTAACATTCAGATCCGTATGTACTTCGCAATTCTCTATGTCATATTGTAAATGATGCTTCCACGCTCCACTTGGAGCTATTCCAAATGGTTGTTCCACTATACGTATCCTGTTTTCTACTTAGAGTCATTCGGATAGGTGTTAAAGCTTGCATCGGCGTAACCCTTTATGCCGAACTCTTTATCACCGCCATAATCGAGAAACATGTCCTTATTTACTCCAAGGACAATTTTGACCGCTGTCCAATGATCCATTCCTGGATCATTCTTGTACCCCTTGGTAAGGCACACTTCCGGTGCGGTACACAGCATAGCATACTGTAGAGCCTACGTCTAAGGCATAGGGGACGACCTTCGTCCTTTCTCTCTGTTCTGCCGTGGTCGAGCTTTAAGTCTTAACTTCATACCTTACAACTCAGGCAAGAACTCCTTCTTTGACTGATCCATCTTGAACACTTTCAAGATTATGTCAAGGTATGTGCTCATTTGAAAGTACTATTAAGCGTTTTTGATCTATCCTCATAGATCTTGATGCTCAATGTTCAAGTAGCTTAATACAGGTTTTCCATTGAAAAACATCTTTCAAATAACCCTGTATGCTTTCGAGAAATTCTACATCATTTCGATCATCAATATGTCAACAACATATACTCATCAAAAATTCTATAGTGCTCCCACTCACTTCTTTGGAAATACAAGTTTCTCATAAACTTTGTATAAACCCAAAAATCTTTGATCATCTCATCAAAGTGCACATTCCAACTCCGAGATGCTTACTCCAGTCCTTAGAAAGGATCGCTGGAGTCAGCATACCTTTTAGCATCCTTAGGATCGACAAAACTTTCTGTTTTGTATCACATACAACCTTTCCTTACGTAAACTGGTAAGGAAACTCGTCTTGACATCCATCTGCCAGATTTCATAAATGCAGCTAATGCTAACATGATTCCGACGGACTTAAGCATCGCTACGGATGAGAAAATCTCATCGTAGTCAACTCCTTGAACTTGTGAAAAACTCTTCGCCACAAGTCGAGCTTCATAGACGGTGACATTACCGTCCACGTCCGTCTTCTTCTTAAAGATCCATTCATCGCAATGGCTTGCCGCTCATCGGGCAAGTCCACCAAAGTCCATGCTTTGTTCTGATACATGGATCCTATCTCGGATTTCATGGCTTCTAACCATTTGTCGGAATTTGGGCCCACCATTGCTTCTCCATAGCTCGTAGGTTCATTGTTGTCTAGCAACATGACCTTCAAGACAGGATCACCGTACCACTCTGAAGCAGTATGCGTCCTTGTCGTCCTACGAGGTTCGGTAGTGACTTGATCCGAAACTTCATGATTACTATCATAAGCTTCTACTTCAATTGGTGTAGGTGCCACGGGAACAACTTCCTGTGCCCTGCTACACACTAGTTGAAGTGACGGTTCAATAACCTCATCAAGTCTCCACCATCCTCCCACTCAACTTTTCGAGACAAACATTTCCTCGAGAAAGGACCCGATTAAAGAAACAATCCCTATTGTTTTGGGATCTGAATTAGAAGGTATACCCAACTATTTTGGGTGTCCTATGAAGATGCATTTTGTCCGCTTTGGGTTCGAGCTTATCAACCTGAAACTTTTCACATAAGCGTCGCAGCCCCAAACTTTTAAGAAACGACAACTTAGGTTTCTCCAAACGGTGTCATCTCAACGGAATTACGTGGTGCCCTATTTAAGTGAGTGCGGTTGTCTCTAATGCCTAACCCATGAACGATAGTGGTAATTCGATAAGAGACATTATGGTACGCACCATATCTTATAGGGTGCAACTATGATGCTTCGGACACACCATCACACTATGGTGTTCGGTAGGTATTAATTGTGAAACAATTTGCACAATGTCTTAATTGTGTGCCAAAACTCGTAACTCAGATATTCATCTCTATGATCATATCATAGACATTCTATCCTCTTGTCACGAAGATCTTAAACTTCACTCTGAAATTACTTGAACCATTCAATATTTCAGACTTGTGTTTCATCAAGTAAATACACTCAAGATCTACTTAAATCATCCGTGAAGTAAGAACATAACGATATTCATTTGCATGCCTCGGCACTCATTCGATTGCACACATCAAAATGTGTTACTTCAACAAGTTGCTATCTTGTTCCATCTTACTGAAACCGAGGCTTTTCAGTCATCTTGCCCATGTGGTATGATTTGCATATCTCAAGTGATTCAAAATCAAGTGAGCCCAAACGATCCATCTGCATGGAGCTTCTTCATGCGTATACACCAATAGACATGGTTCACATGTCTCAAACTTTTCAAAAATGAGTGAGTCCAAAGATCCATCAACATGGAGCTTCTTCATGCGTTTTATACCAATATGACTTACATGCCAGTGCCACAAGTAAGTAGTACTATCATTATTATCTTATATCTTTTGGCATGAAAATGTGTATCACTACGATTGAGATTCAATAAACCATTCCTTTAGGTGCAAGACCATTGAAGGTGTTATTCAAATAAATAGAGTAACCATTATTCTCTTTAAATGAATAATCGTATTGCGATAGACATAATCCAATCATGTCTATGCTCAACGCAAACACCAAATGACATTTATTCTGGTTTAATACTAATCTTGATGGTAGAGGGAGCGTGCGATGATTGATCACATCAAACTTGGAAACACTTCCAACACATATCGTCAGCCCACCTTTAGCTAGTCTTCGTTTATTCCGTAGCCTTTTATTTCGAGTTACTAACACTTAGCAACCGAACCGGTATCTAATACCCTGGTGCTACTAGGAGTACTAGTAAAGTACACATTAACATAATGTATATCAATATACTTCTATCGACCTTGCCAGCCTTCTCATCTACCAAGTATCTAGGGTAATTTTGCTCGATGGCTGTTCCCTTTATTACGAAGCACTTAGTCTCGGGTTTGGGTTCAACCTTGGGTTTCTTCACTGGAGCAACAACTGATTTGCCGTTTCATGAAGTGTCCTTTCTTGCCCTTGCCCTTCTTGAAACTAGTGGTTTCACCAACCATCAACAATTGATGCTCCTTCTTGATTTCTACTTTTGCGGTGTCAAACATCACGAATACCTCAAGGATCATCATATCTATCCCTGATATGTTATAGTTCATCACGAAGCTCTAGCAGCTTGGTGGCAATGACTTTGGAGAAACATCACTATCTCATCTGGAAGATCAACTCCCACTCGATTCAAGTGATTGTTGCACTCAGACAATCTGAGCACAAGCTCAACGATTGAGCTTTTCTCCCTTAGTTTGCAGGCTAAGAAAATCGTCGGAGGTCTTATACCTCTTGGCGTGAGCACGAGCCTGAAATCCCAATTTCAGCCCTTGAAACATCTCATATGTTCATGACGTTTGAAAACGTCTTTGGTGCCTCTACTCTAAACCGTTTAACTATCACGTAGTTATCAAAACGTGTATGTCCGATGTTCGCAACATCCACAAACGACGTTTGGGGTTCAGCACACTGAGCGGTGCATTAAGGACATAAGCTTTCTACTATCCGCATAATCGCTACTTTCCACTTTCAACTATATTTTCTCTAGGAACATATCTAAGCAGTGGAACTAAAGCGCGAGCTTCGACATAATTTGCAAAAGGTCTTTTGACTATGTTCAAGATAATTAAGTTCATCTTATGAACTCCCACTCGAATAGACATCCCTCTGGTCATCTAAGTGATTACATGATCCGAGTCTACTAGGCGTGTCCGATCATCACGTGAGACGGACTAGTCATCATCGGTGAACATCTTCATGTTGATCGTATCTACTATCGACTCATGCTCGACCTTTCGGTCTCTGTGTTCCGAGGCCATGTCATACATGCTAGGCTCGTCAAGTTAACCCTAAGTGTATTGCGTGTGTTCGAGGCCATGTCTGTACATGCTAGGCTCGTCAACACCGTTGTATGTGAACGTAAGAATCCATCACACCCGATCATCACGTGGTGCTTAGAAGCGACGAACTGTAGCAACGGTGCACATCGGGGAGAACACTTCTTGAAATTTGTGTAAGGGATCATCTTATTTACTACCGTCGTTCTAAGTAAACAAGATGCATAAACATAATAAACATCACATGCAATTATATAGTGACATGATATGGCCAATATCATTTTGCTCCTTTTGATCTCCATCTTCAGGGCTCCATGATCATCATCGTCACCGGCATGACACCATGATCTCCATCATCATGATCTCCATCATCGTGTCCTCATGAAGTTGTCTCGCCAACTATTACTTCTACTACTATGGCTACGGTTAGCAATAAAGTAAAGTAATTACATGGCGTTGTTCAATGACACGCAGGTCATACAATAAATAAAGACAACTCCTATGGCTCCTGCCGGTTGTCATACTCATCGACATGCAAGTCGTGAATCCTATTACAAGAACATGATCAATCTCATACATCACATATCATTCATCACATTCTTCTTGGCCATATCACATCACATAGCATACCCTGCAAAAACAAGTTAGGCGTCCTCTAATTGTTGTTTGCATGTTTTACGTGGCTGTTATGGGTTTCTAGCAAAACGTTTCTTACCTCGCAAAACCACAACGTGATTTGCCAATTGCTATTTACCCTTCATAAGGACCCTTTTCATCGAATCCGTTCGACTAAAGTGGGAGACGGCACCCGCTAGCCACCTTATGCACCAAGTGCATGTCGATCGGTGGAACCTGTCTCACGTGAAATGCGTGTAAGGTCGGTCCGGCCGCTTCATCCCACAATACCGTCGAAACAAGATTGGACTAGTAACGGTAAGCATATTGAACAACATCAACGCCCACAACTACTTTGTGTTCTACTCGTGCAAAGAATCTACGCAATAGACCTAGCTCATGATGCCACTTTGTTGGGGAGCGTGGCAGAAATTCAAAATTATCCCTCGTGTCACCAAGATCTATCTATGGAGAAACTAGCTACGAGGGAAGGAGAGTGCATCTGCATACCCTTGTAGATCGCTAAGCGAAGCGTTCATGAGAACGGGGTTGAAGGAGTCGTGCTCGTCGTGATCCAAATCACGGAGATCCTAGTGCGAGCAGACGGCACCTCCGCGTTCAACACATGTACAGCCGGTGATGTCTCCCATGCCTTGATCCAGCAAGGAGAGAGGAGAGGTTGAGGAAGACTCCATCCAACAGCATCCTGGCGGCGTGGTGGTGGTGGAGGCGTGGCAATAATGCAGGCTTCGCCAAGCATCACAAGAGAGGAGGAGGAGGAAGAAGAGGCAGGGGCTGCACCAGAGAGAGATCGAATCGCGTGTTATGGGCAGCCCCTAGGCCTCATATATATAGGGAAGGGGAGGAGGTGCGCCTCTAGGGTTCCCACCCCTAGAGGGGCGGCAGCCCTAGATGGGATCAAGGGAGGCGGCCAAGAGGGAGAGAGGGGCGCCCACTAGATGGGCCTTAGGGCCCATCTGCCCTAGGGTTGCCCCTCCCACTCTCCCTTGCGCTTGGGCCTCTTGTGGGGCGCACCAGCCCCTTGGGGCTGGTTCCTCCCACACTTGGCCCATGCAGCCCTCCAGGTTGGTGGCCCCACTTGGTGGACCCCCGGACCCTCCCGGTGGTCCCGACGCGTTACCGATAAATCCCAAACTTTTCCGGTGACCAAAACAGGACTTCCCATATATAAATCTTTACCTCCGGACCATTCCGAACTCCTCGTGACATCCGGATCTCATCCGGACTCAACAACATTCGGTAACCACATACAAACTTCCTTCATAACCCTAGCGTCATCGAACCTTAAGTGTGTAGACCCTACGGGTTCGGGAGACATCTGAACATGACCGAGGCGTTCTCCGTCAATAACCAACAGCGGATCTGGATACCCATGTTGGCTCCCACATGTTCCACGATGATCTCATTGGATGAACCACGATGTCAAGGACTCAATCAATCCGTATACAATTCCCTTTGTCTAGCGGTATTGTACTTGCCCGAGATTCGATCGTCGGTATCTCGATACCTTGTTCAATCTCGTTACCGCAAGTCTCTTTACTCGTTCCGTAACACATCATCCCATGATCAACCCCTTGGTCACATTGTGCACATTATGATGATGTCCTACCGAGTGGGCCCAGAGATACCTCTCCGTTTACGGAGTGACAAATCCCAATCTCGATTCGTACCAACCAACAGACACTTTCGAAGATACCTAGTTCACCTTTATAGTCACCCAGATTCGTTGTGACGTTTGGTACACCAAAGCATTCCTACGGTATCCGGAGTTGCACAATCTCATGGTCTAAGGAAATGATACTTGACATTAGAAAAGCTTTAGCATATGAACTACGATCTTTGTGCTAGGCTTAGTATTGGGTCTTGTCCATCACATCATTCTTCTAATGATGTGATCCCGTTATCAATGACATCCAATGTCCATGGTCAGGAAACCGTAACCATCTATTGATCAACGAGCTAGTCAGCTAGAGGCTTACTAGGGACATGGTGTTGTCTATATACCCACACATGTATCTGAGTTTCCTATCAATACAATTATAGCATGGATAATAAACGATTATCATGAACAAGGAAATATAATAATAACTAATTTATTATTGCCTCTAGGGCATATTTCCAACACAACTTGCCAAAACTAGAGACACCATTGTTGAGCTCAGACATGCAATGTAGATCTGATGGGAAACCAACTAAAAGCAGCCAACAGTCTCTGGCTAGATTGAACTCCCTCCAGTTCAAACCCTGGTCATGCTTTTGGAAAATGGTGTGAATATCATCAAAAGGGTGTGGGCTCCTATTGACCAAGGAATCTCTATCTGCTTTACTGTTGCATTTGACAAACGCTTGACCAAAAGGGCATTTGGAGATAGACGAGAACACTACCCTTTGCGAAATCAAGAAATCATTGAGAACATCTCGGACATTGGCAAAGATCACTTCACCTTGGGGCATTGGCACCAGAGTGGCGATGGCGAGATTTTTGTTGGACAACTGCATATCTCCATGGATGACACGAGCACGTGCTGGCCTCCCTTCCACCTCGATATCTTGAGTACCAGGGAGAAGGAATCGCGTAGGATCAAAGGGAAAATTTACCATGGTTGACGACGTCGCCGGAGCAGAGCTGGTGGGGTGGAGCAGGGAGGAAACCCTGCTTTGAGGATTTTATTGATGAGACTGAAGAGGGCAGCGAGAAAGAGGTGGTAAATGAGAATTGGCAGAGTCCCGAGCAGATGGCAGTAAATTTTCTGCAGAGCCAGCATTACAGGGAGACGGAACGATAGAGCCACTAACAATTGGGTCCCGCCGACCACTGTTACCAGATTCCTGATTATCAACTAGAATGGTGGGATTTGCCATGTCAGATGAGGAAGGTGAAACGGCGATCTCGGCCCGGAATCTACAATTGACTGCAATATGCCCCCATCTCTTGCATTCCTTGCAACGGATTTTGTTCTGGCACTTGGGCCTCAAGTGGCCCGTCAAAAGGCAACGAACGTAGAAAAGGCCAGATACATAATGGGCTTGCCGAACCATAAGTTCAAAACATGCGGATCCCGCCCCACCCAGCGCTGTATTATTGGGCGAAGTTAAAACAGAGTTTAATGGGCTCCTTGACTGCTGCATGGATCGATCATGGGGATTTTTCGAATTATGTAAAGAAAAGAATTGTGGCTATTGAACAACTTGAGCATATGATCTACGAGATTTAGCATTTGACACAACGGCCCAACTTTTGCTGGCCGCATCGTGATAATGGAGGTAAAGATCTTTGAGGTCATCATCCCCCTCTCCCCACAGAAGAAAATTAGTGGAAAAAAGATCGGAAGACAAGTTTCTGCCTCTAATGATTTCAAATCCAACTTCTGGAGAAGAAACACAGAACTTGTAAGACCAATTGCGCACATGTGATACCTTAAAAAGCTTGTCAGAGCCACCAAAGCAAGCTTGGATGATGAGACCCACCGATTCTGGATTTAGCCTGATCGACGATCTGGTGAATTGCACCACGAGGAAAAACTTTGGTGATCTCGGCGCTTCTTGAGCATTGACGACTGCATTGCACTGCTTCTTGATGTACTCTTCGAAAGCTTTCCCAAGGGAGAAGTTGAGATCAGAAAGGGCCATGTTGGACAGTGGCCAACGAGATCGGAGCGATCACCGGCGGGAAGTGGTCACCAGGGCCGGAGTGACCACCGGTGCGGCGGGGCTTGGTGGCCGTCGGGGCCGGAGTGGCCACCGGCGGGGGAGCGGAGCGGTGGGCTAGCTAGGCGGAGCGGCGGGGGAGCGGAGAGCCACCGTACTAAATGTCCAACAATTGCTGGCTCGGCGCTTGATAGACTAATTCAAGGGAGTTGTATACTTGTATTGCCGAAATGATATGTGGCACGATCAAAATGAATTCATTAGCGGTTTGCACCGGCTCTTGTTGCACATTTTCAACTTATAACACACTTACCCAAGCGCGACACAATTTTTCCACGCTTCTCCCCATCACAGATTTGGGAATTTCCAGGGAAAAGTGATGACCATTCTTTTTCCCAGTGGGAGTTATGCACAATTTCACGTCTCAGCATACAGATCCTCACATTAACCTTCTACCGGCTGTGTTGGCGACTCACAATTTCACTGTCTACAAGGTGCTAGATATGAAAATAATACAGCTCCCCATAAGTTGCATGTTGTCTCGGAACCCGTATAGCAGCAAGGGATTTTCTCCCCCCGCCCCACCCCAAAAGAGAAAAGAAAATGCTAGAATGTCCAATGGAACCAAGCCCAAGTGAGAGGCCCACAACAATATATTCGAATGTAATAGCATACTCGTAGAATCGCCTAGAGGCGGAGCTATGCAAATGTGGGGAAAGAGGGGGGGGGGCACCGCCCCCTAGATTGAAGAAAATAGTCTTAATTGCCCATCATAAACCAGTGATGGTTATTTTCCGATCAAAGGATATGTAGTTCTGACATTCGAAATATAGTACTATTTATTTATTTCTTTATTTAGAGCATCATCTCTCCCTGACTCTCTACAAGAAGTCGAGTCTAGGGCTAAAACCACAGTAGAACATGTGGGGATCATGCATTATCCCCGAGCCAAAGGAGTGCGTTCACAAGATCCTCGCCTAGGGCAGTGTGTTGTCATGCCGTCTGTTGAGGTTCTGGGCTTCCGGGGACATGCCCCCACTGACCGCCATGCCGCTTTCAGATTGGCAGGCTGCAGAAGATGGTCTCCACTGGACGATCATCCACTGTTGCGGCTTGAATGTCACCCTTGGACCCAATTGTCGGTGAACCTGGCTGTCTTGAAGATCGTGACAATGAGGGCAGCGATGGCCCGCCTCATGCAACCATCGTCGACCTTCGATGAGTACTTTGCCGCGAAGGAAGAGAGGCGCGTGTCGGCGTGAAGCAGCGTGGTCCGGCCTAGACCAAGTTTGTCTAGGTTACTGTTGCCATCGAAGCCCACTACGCATGAATAATGATCATTTGAAGGCAACATGGCCGGCAAAAGGATGAGGGTTAGGCATACTAGAATAGGTAGGTCAAAGACCATGTTTCGGTCCCTTGGAATTAGGGCAGAGCTTTCCTATGTTGGAGCCCCGGAAATACTAGAATATGTACGCCAAAGACCATGTTTGGTCCCTATGAATTAGGGCAGAGCTTTCCTATGTTGGAGGGCCAACCCCCCACCCAAAATAAACACACACACACACAGAGTTCTAGAACTATGTTTAAGTAAATTGTTTACAACATAACTTGCATATATTAAGTAATGTCTAAATTTCTTAAACCTTAACTAAATCTTAAACATTTCCCGCCAGCTTGGCCCCTTACCATTTTATTTCAAACTCCTTCATTGCATGGATTGACCTATAAACCACAGCATGTGGCATCTCTTGTAAGCGAGGCCCATCATGGCGGCGAAGAAATCACAAGTCATCAGGTCGACCGGTACCAACACCTGTATTCCCCAAAAAAGCAAAATGTAGTTAGCTCCTACGCCCGATCAAGCAACATAAATGATGGAGTAGTAACAAATTGAACAAGGGCTACTCCACTTACTCCCATGACTCTTAATTCCCCCTCAACCCCCTTGTCCGAGAAACAACTCCCCCATCGTAAATCTGATAAACAACACCCTCGTCAATTCCTCACTTCAACGATCTTCATCTGGATTGAGATCTAGTGAGGGTGCAAGTGAGTGAGGTGGTCGGATCATCTGCCACACTCCACACTTCCATGGAGGGTGTGAGATAGCTACCTCTTTATATAGGATACCAAGGGAGTGTATACTTACTACCCCATGCTCTACGATCGATACCATCGTTTTATAAAGGACCAACTCTAGCTAGTTTCTTACTATTCTTCATTTCACAAAGCAGAGCAGCTTATTTCAGAACGTTTGTTGAGTAGAGTAAACATCCACTACATTTAATTTCTTTGTTATGCCAGTTTTTTTTCTGAATGTTTGTTGTATTCCTTCTTAGACAAAGGATGGTAGGTAGGTAGTAGGTACATAGACAAGTGGTAACCCGCAAAAGAAAAAGAAAAAGAAACCAGGTACGAAAACAAGGAGCTTAGATGAGAAACTCCACGTCTGGGGGCAGCGGCTCCTATGGCCTGAAACATAGCTCCACCACTGTTCCACAGTATTGAGCAACACAATTAATCATCCTTGATCGACACGTTATGTTTTGCATCAACTACTCCCTCCATTCCTAAATATGAGCCTTTTTCTTTAACTTAATATAAGCCTTTTTAGAGATGTATATAAACATATTTTAGAGTGTAGATTCACTCATTTTGCTTCGTATGTAGTCCATATATAGTGAAATCTTTAAAAATACTTTTATTTAGAAACGGAAGGAGTACGAATGAAGAACATTTGGATTAAGTTCCACCACACTGAATAACATAATATAGTTGGTCTACTTTTTCTGGAAGCATACTTTCTTAGCTTCACTCGTCACTCCTGAAATGCTTCTCTCTTCGAACAAGCTGCTATTGAGGGTCCATGCTTACCTCCTAAATCTGCAGTACTTGTTGGCGCCGCCTCCATGCACAGCGCCGCTTCTTCTTCCTTGTGCTGCCTCGCACAACTCTTTTATTTTATGGTTTCTCTCACGAACACAAAAACCCTCCACACACGACACCAAGGAAGAAGGCCATTGCTCAGAACACTCTTCCTTGGTGAGCACAAAAACTAAATTATTTTGCCCAGCCCTCACGGCCGCATTTTTCTCATTGACTCAATCTAGCACATATATAAAAGAGATCAGCCTCATGCCCGCTGCCCGCACTAACTAGCCGGACCTCTCGGCCACTAACACCACGACTCTAACTAACCACTAACTCATGCACGCCCATGCACAGCGTGTGCACCTCTCTCTCAGCGGCCACACACGGCTTTGGCCATCAGCTAGCATGCAACTTATAACAAACTGGAGTCTAAATCAAACTACGTACACAACGCACACCTAGAGAGTCGGCACGGCCATGAACCGATGCCCAGCTCCACCAGCATGCACACTCGTCACGGCGCTGCGTCCCGCACGTCCCGCGCGTACCTGACGCGTCTAACGAGTCCGACCACATCAGTGCGTCCCACACGTCCTGCGCGCACCGACGCGCCCGACGAGCCCGACCGTGTCAAACGTTGTGGCTTATTCTAACACACACCCCCTAAGCCACGATCTCGCCGTCGCCGGAGTAACTTATGTCGATGTCGTCGCCACGACCGTGACCCAGCCCGCGGACCCGACCTAGCGCAGCGACGCCGGTCGCACCGCCACTGACCCGACCTAGCGCACTGACGCTGGTCACCACCGTGCTCCGTCACGTCCGGCGACATACGCCAAGCTCCTTTTCCGTCGGCGACACATGCCTGGCGTCCCTCGGCGACAAACACCGTCGATGCCATCGCGCTCAAACACAAGTCTTCCTGGACGCCACTTCATGACGTAGCACCGCGCCGCTGCGGCCTCCGCCGACGCGCCGGATCTCCATGCCACGCACCACTACTCCTCCATGCTTGTCGCGTCGAGCCGCCGCTGCTTCTGCGCACCACGGAGGTCCTCCGCGACCTTCTTGCCTCCGCAACCGCCGCTGCTCGTCACACGCACGACATCACACTGCATCGCCGCGGACTCGCCACGCACCGCAGCTGATGCCTCCATGTCCGTCGCGCTCGCCTCACGCGCCGCGGACGTCGCCGCACGCCACGGCCGTCCCTCGAACTTGGTCGCTCTGATACCAATTGTTGGCGCCGCCTCCATGCGCAGCGCCGCTTCTTCTTCCTTGTGTTGCCTCGCACAACTCTCTTCTCTCATGATTTCTTTCAAGAACACAAGAACCCACGCACACACACAACCAAAGAAGAAGGCCATCGGCTTTGCCCAGAACACTCTCCCTTGGTGAGCACAGAGACTACATTATTTTGCCCAACCCTCACAGCTGCATCTTTCTCATTGACTCAATCTAGCACATATATACAAGAGATCATCCCCATGCCCGCACTAACTAGCCTGACCTCTCGGCCACTAACACCACGACTCTAACTAACCACTAACTCATGCACGCCCATGCACAGCGTGTGCACCTCTCTCTCAACAGCCACACACGACTTTGGCCATCAGCTGGCATGCAACTAATAACAAACTGGAGTCTAAATCAAACTACATACACAATGCACACCTACAGACTCGGCACGCCCACGAACCGATGCCCAGCTCCACCAGGACGCACACTCGCCACGGCGCTGCGTCCCGCACGTCCCGCGCGCACCCGATGCGCCCAACGAGTCCGATCGTACCAGTGCGTCCCACACGTCCCGCACGCACTTGACGCGCCCGACGAGCCCGACTACACCAGACGCTGTGGCTTATTCCAACAGTACTAACTCGACCAACCTAACCCCAGCCATATATACACCTCTTCCACCACTCCCACGTTGTCATGCATGCTTTGAAGTTCACACTCTCCACACATCACAGTTTTCATCTCAACATATCGGTGCTCTCGATCATGACACTAAAAAGATAGACAATCAAGTTAATTACAAGGTGAACAAACATTAAATTCATGTTTTTTGGGGTGAGAATGTATGTCTTGCTATCAATATGAATGCTGATGATTTTCCGAAAAAGGGTTTCCCCCCGCTTTGTATACAAAGCAACCAACCGAAACATCCAACGAACAGTCACGCCCAAAAGAAAAGAAAGAGAAAATACAAAAGAAACAAACGCCGACAACGGTGGATCGACAAAGAAACGAAGAAGCCTCGTGGCTGCTGCACCCACCGGAGATCTCCCACCAGACTCCGAGCCTCCGAAGCACCGGTACCAATCAACACCTCCAAGAAGGGACGTGACGAAGACGACGCTGCTGCCAAGGATTTCCCCCAGTACACGGTGAGGAGAGAGGAAGGGTAGCTCCGACGCCCTCCAGGAAGGTCTGGCGGCACCCACAAGCGCCACCGCGTCGATGTCGGCCAAGCCAACAGAGATTTCTCCCGATCCCAACCTCCAACTCAGGCACTCCGAAGCTCGCCGCCAAACAGACCCTCACCCTGCCCCACCTGGACACAAAGCGTTCAACGCTGTCTCACCACGGCACCGTGAAGCATGGTCGGCACGATGAAGAAGAGGAGCCGGGACAAGGCAGCAGCACCGTCGGCACGCGGGAGGGCCCCACCTCCACCGCCGAAGACGGTAGCTGACCGGACGCAATGGCAGGAACACACCAGGCCCGTGGCCGCACAGGCCCGGCCGGGAACGCAGGCCCGTAAAGTTCCCGCCTTCGCGCTGCAGCCGGCACGCCGTCGGCTCCGCCGCCCTCGTCCAAGCCGCTCCGCTCCTCCCACACCGAAAGCCGCCAAGGGAGGCACCACCACCACGCGCACCTCCGCCACCATCACCAGGTCGCGGACCGCCACCGTCCGAACCGCACCACCGCCGCCGCCCACGACGGAGAGGAACCATCGCAGCCGCCAGCAGCAAGCGGACCCCAGCCGCCGCCCCGCCGCCGCGGCCCCGCCGCCGCCGGCGGAACCGCCGCCGCCGCGGCGCGCTCCATCACAAGAGCCGCCCACGCCGCACCACGCGCCGCCGGAGGGTCACAGCGCCCGACTGCGCCCGCCGTGAAGGAGGGACCCGCGTCGCCCCAACGCGAAGGAGGAAGAGCAGGGCCCGCCGCCGCCCGAGCCGGTCAGGCCAAGCCCGGCCGCGCCCCCTGGCGGCGAGGGAGGAGGGAGGAGGAGGGGAGACCGGCGGCGGAGGGATCTAGGCGCCTGCCCCGGCCGCCTCGCGGGTGGCGGCGCCGGGGGCGAGGGGGAGCAGACACGGATTATCGCTGATGATTTTGAGAAGGGACCAGATGGACTAGTAAGTTGTTGATGCCAAATTCGGCCAAAATCAAACTTTGACGCTTGATGAAGATATCATAATTGCCTAGGATGTCGCTAGTTCTGGCATGTAGAAGCATATGTCCTCGCAAAAAAATAAAAAATAAAAAAATAAAAATAAAAATGTAGAAGCATATGTTCTGGGACTTTGTTGTGGGTCCTAGTTGCAAGTTGCAACTCGGAGCTGGGATGTCCTAGGAGCGTGTGAGTCGCAAGTCCATATAAGATCTTTGTGATGTATTTTTTTTTTTTTTGAAAATATACAACGAAACCTGGCCTTGGCGCACCTGAATTGAAAAAATATATTTTAAAAAATAGTATTTTTTTAAACCTTTTGGTATATGGTCTAGCATAATACTCACAATAAAAGTTTCGGGTCAAAATGATTTACGCCGTATTCCTAGCAAATTACAACAGAACCAATACTGCATAAACAGATACTATTCAAGATTTTTGTAGCTGCATCCTGAAACTTTAAACCTGAGTATTATGTTAGATCATGTTTGTTGCAAAAAAGTTTCACAATTTTCTGATTTTTTACTTTTTTTTGCCAAATCAGGTGCGCCTAGACCCATGTCCCAAAAATCCACACCGATATTTTTTCCTTAACTGTTCCACATTGTATCTTTGGAGGCAAGAGCCGTAGAATCTATATAATCATGCAATTTCCTGGAGCAACTTAGTAGTGAATGTCTACTAGCCTATTAACTAGTGGAAATTAAATCCTTAAGAATAGGCAGGGGTAAGCTTATCTGGCTACAGCGTACCATGAGAAAAAGGAAAATATAGTAGAGAAAATATGTAATAGAAAGTTGCCAAAAAGTGTAGTAGACAAATGATGGAAAATGCAGTAGGGCATAGACAATAAAACATTGCAAGAAAGTGCAGTAGGCACTAGTAGAAGTAGAAGGTTGACAAAAGGTGCAATAGACAATAAGTAAAAGAATCACATAGAAATACGCTAAAGAGTTACAAAAAACAATCCACAGAGAACACAGTAGAGATAAATATAGTAGAAAACTACATTATAGAAATTCCAAAAAAGGAGACAGAAATACGACCCTTGGAAGTAGCACCACATGTACTAGCGATTAAACTGGTGTGGATACATATGGACATTGTTCATTCCATCTCCTAAATCTAATTTTTCTTGAAGTAAGTCGAAACATGAACATGTTTGATAATGAATATGAACGTGGAGGTGAGACTTGCTAGATTCTTTCTCAAACAACTAAATAGGCCCGCTACTCAATCGTCGAACAATCCCCTCCCCCCTCCCCCCTCCCCCCCGCGCCGCCACCCGCGAGGCGGCCGGGGCGGGCGCCTAGATCCCTCCGCCGCCGGTCTTCCCTCCTCCTCCCTCCTCCCTCGCCGCTGCCGGGGCGCGCTGGCTTGGCCTGACCCGGCGCCGCCCGCGGGCGGGCCTGCTCTTCCTCCTCCAGCGTTGGGGGCGTCTGCGGTCTCTCTCCTTCGCGGGCGGGCGCGGTGCGGGCGCGCTGGCGGCGCGGCGGCGTCGGCCCTCGGCGGCGCGTGGTGCGGCTCGGCTGGGGTCCGGCTTCGGGCTGCTGGCGGCTGCGGTGGTTCCTCTCCGTCGTGGGCGTGCGGCGGTGGTGCGGCTCGGCCGGTGGCGGTCCGGCGACCTGGTGATGGTGGCCGGCGGTGCGCGTGGTGGTGGTGCCTCCCTTGGCGGCTTTCGGTGTGGGGAGGAAGGGGAGCGGCTTGGACAGGGGCGGCGGAGCCGACGGCGTGCCGGCTGCAGCGCGAAGGCGGGAACTTTACGGGCCTGCGTTCCCGGCCGGGCCTGTGCGGCCACGGGCCTGGTGTGTTCCTGCCATTGCGTCCGGTCAGCTACCGTCTTCGGCGGTGGAGGTGGGGCCCTCCCGCGTGCCGACGGTGCTGCTGCCTTGTCCCGGCTCCTCTTCTTCATCGTGCCGACCATGCTTCACGGTGCCGTGGTGAGACAGCGTTGAACGCTTTGTGTCCGGGTGGCGCAGGGTGAGGGTCTGTTTGGCGGCGAGCTTCGGAGTGCCTGAGTTGGAGGTTGTGATCGGGAGAAATCTCTGTTGGCTTGTCCGACCTCGACGCGATGGCGCTTGTGGGTGAAGGAAATATGCCCTAGAGGCAATAATAAAGTTATTATTTATTTCCTTATTTCATGATAAATGTTTATTATTCATGCTAGATTTGTATTAACCGGAAACATAATACATGTGTGAATAAATAGACAAACAGATAGTCACTAGTATGCCTCTACTAGACTAGCTCATTAATCGAAGATGGTTATGTTTCCTAACCATAGACATGTGTTGTCATTTGATTAATGGGATCACATCACTAGGAGAATGATGTGATTGACATGACCCATTTCATTAGCTTAGCACTTGATCGTTTAGTATGTTGCTTATGCTATCTTCATGACTTATACAAAGTTCCTGCAACTATGAGATTATGCAACTCCCGTTTACCAGAGGAACACTTTGTGTGCTACCAAACATCACAACGTAACTGGGTGATTATAAAGGTACTCTACAAGTGTCTCCGAAAGTATATGTTGAGTTGGCATGAATCAAGATTAGGATTTGTCACTCCGATTGTCGGAGAGGTATCTTTGGGCCTTCTCGGTAATACACATCACATAAGCCTTGCAAGCATTGCAACTAATGAGTTAGTTGTGAGATGATGTATTACGGAACGAGTAAAGAGACTTACCGATAACGAGATTGAACTAGGTATTGGATACCGACGATCGAATCTCGGGTAAGTAACATACCGATGACAAAGGGAACAACGTATGTTGTTATGCGGTTTGACCGATAAAGATCTTCAGTAGAATATGTAGGAACCAATATGGGAATCCAGGTTCCGCTATTGGTTATTGACCAAGAATGGTTCTAGGTCATGTCTACATAGTTCTCGAACCGTAGGGTCCGCACGCTTAAGGTTTCATGGCGGTTATATTATGAGTTTATGTATTTTGATGTACCAAGGAGTTCGAGTCCCGGATGTGATCACGGACATGACGAGGAGTCTCGAAATGTTCGAGACATAAAGATTGATATATTGACGGCTATATTCGGACACGAAAAGGTTCGGAAGTTTCGGAGAAAACCGGAGTGCCGAGGGGTTACCGAACCCCGGGAAGTAATGGGCCTTATTGGGCCAAGAGGGAGAGAGGGCTGCACCAGGAGGTGGCGCCCCCCCATGGGGAATCCGAATGGACTAGGAGGGGGCGCGCCCCTTTCCCTCCCTCTCCTCTCTTTCCTTCCCCTTCCTCTTCCTAGTAGGACTAGGAAAGGGAGTCCTACTCCTACTAGGAGGAGGACTCCCCCCCCCTTGGTCGCCTCCTAGGGCGGGCCGCCCTCCCCTTGCTCCTTTATATACGGGGCAGGGGGCACCCTAGAACACACAAGTTGATCTTCGTGATCGTTCCTTAGCCGTGTCGCGTGCCCCTCCACCATATTCCACCTCGGTCATATTGTAGCGGTGCTTAGGCGAAGCCTGCGACGGTAGAACATCAAGATCGTCACCATGCCGTCGTCTTGTGGAACTCCTCCCCGACGCTTTCTGGATCGGGCCGGGGATCGTCATCGAGCTGAGCGTGTGCTAAGAACTTCGGAGGTGCGGAGTAACGGTGCTTGGATCGGTCGGATCGTGAAGACGTCGACTACATCAACCGCGTTGATATAACGCTTCGCTTCGGTCTCACGTGCGTGGGCGGACGACTCTCCCTCTCGTTGCTATGCCATCACCATGGTCTTGCGTGATCGTAGGAAATTTTTGAAATTACTACGTTTCCCAACATGGTATCGAGCCAGGTTTTATGCGTTGATGTCATATGCACGAGTAGAACACAAGTGAGTTGTGGGCGATACAAGTCATACCGCCTACCAGCATGTCATACTTTGGTTCAGCGGTATTGTGAGATGAAGCGGCCGGACCGACATTACGCGTGCGCTTACGCGAGACTGGTTTCACCGTTCGAGCACTCGTGCTTAAAGGTGGCTGGCGGGTGTCTGTCTCTCTCACTTTAGTTGAACTGAGTGTGGCTCGCCCGGTCCTTGAGAAGGTTAAAACGAGTCTATTTGACGAAGTATCGTTGTGGTTTTGATGCGTAGGTGAGAACGGTTCTTGCTCAGCCCGTAGCAGCCACGTAAAACTTGCAACAACAAAGTAGAGGACGTCTAACTTGTTTTTGCAGGGCATGTTGTGATGTGATATGGTCAAGACGTGATGCTATATTTTATTGTATGAGATGATCATGTTTTGTAACCGAGTTATCGGCAACTAGCAGGAGCCATATGGTTGTCGCTTTATTGTATGAAATGCAAACGCCATGTAATTGCTTTACTTTATCACTAAGCGGTAGCGATAGTCGTAGAAGCAATAGTTGGCGAGACGACAACGATGCTACGATGGAGATCAAGGTGTCGCGCGGTGGCGATGGTGATCATGACGGTGCTTGGAGATGGAGATCACAAGCACAAGATGATGATGGCCATATCATATCACTTATATTGATTGCATGTGATGTTTATCCTTTATGCATCTTATCTTGCTTTGTTTGACGGTAGCATTATAAGATGATCTCTCACTAAAATTATCAAGAAGTGTTTTCCACGAGTATGCACCGTTGCTAAAAGTTCGTAGTACCCGGACACCACGTGATGATCGGTGTGATAAGTTCTACGTCCATCTACAACGGTGCAAGCCAGTTTTGCACACGCAGAATACTCAGGTTAAACTTGACGAGCCTAGCATATGCAGATATGGCCTCGGAACACGGAGACCGAAAGGTCGAACGTGAATCATATAGTAGATATGATCAACATAGTGATGTTCACCATTGAAACTACTCCATCTCACGTGATGATCGGACATGGTTTAGTTAATTTGGATCACGTAAACACTTAGATGACTAGAGAGATGTCTGCCTAAGTGGGAGTTTTTAATATGATTAATTAAAACTTAAATTATCATGAACTTAGTACCTGATAGTATTTTGCTTGTCTATGTTTACTGTAGATAGATGGCTCGTGTTGTTGTTCCGTTGAATTTTAATGCGTTCCTTGAGAAAGCAAAGTTGAAAGATGATGGTAGCAATTACGGGACTGGGTCCGTAACTCGAGGATTATCCTCATTGCTGCCCGTAAGAATTACGCCCCGAAGCACCGCTGGGTGCCGTGCCTGCTGCAGGAGCTGCACCGAAGTTGTGAACGTCTGGCAAAGCAAAGCTGATGACTACTCTATAGTTCGGTGTGCCATGCTTTACGGCTTAGAACCGGGTCTTCAACGACGTTTTGAACGTCATGGAGCATATGAGATGTTCCAGAGTTGAAGTTAATATTTCAAGCAAATGCCCGGATTGAGAGATATGAAGTCTCCAATAAATTCTATAGCTGCAAGATGGAGGAGAATAGTTCACAAGTGAGCACATACTCAAAATGTCCGGGTATAATAATCACTTAATTCAGCTGGGAGTTAATCTTCCGGATGATAGTGTCATTGATGAATTCTCCAATCACTACCACCAAGCTACAAGAGCTTCGTGATGAACTATAATATGCAAGGGATGACTAAGACAATTCCTGAGCTCTTCGCAATGCTAAAAGCATGGAGGTAGAAATCAAGAAAGAGCATCAAGTGTTGATGATCAACAAGACCACTAGTTTCAAGAAAAAGGGCAAAGGAAAGAAGAAGGGAAACTTCAAAAGGAACAGCAAGAAAGTTGCTGATCAAGAGAAGAAACCCAAGTCTGGACCTAAGCCTGAAATCGAGTGTTTTCTTGCAAGCAAACCGGACACCGAAGCGGAACTGCCCCAAGTATTTGGCGGATAAGAAGGATGGCAAGGTGAACAAAGGTATATGTGATATACATGTTATTGATGTGTACCTTACTAGAGCTCGTAGTAGCACCTGGGTATTTGATACTGGTTCTGTTGCTCATATTTGCAACTCGAAACAGGGACTACGGAATAGACGAGCACTAGCAAAGGACGAGGTGACGATGCGCGTGGGAAATGGTTCCAAAGTCAATGTGATCGCGGTCGGCACGCTACCTCTACATCTACCTTCGGGATTAGTTTTAGACCTAAATAATTGTTATTTGGTGCCAGCGTTGAGCATGAACATTATATCTGGATCTTGTTTGATGCGAGACGGTTATTCATTTAAATCAGAGAATAATGGTTGTTCTATTTATATGAGTAATATCTTTTATGGTCATGCACCCTTGAAGAATGGTCTATTCTTATTGAATCTCGACAGAGTGATACACATATTCATAATGTCGAAGCCAAAAGATGCAGAGTTGATAATGATAGTGCAACTTATTTGTGGCAATCGCCGTTTAGGTCATATTGGTGTAAACGATGAAGAAACTCCATACAGATGGACTTTTGGAATCACTTGATTATGAATCACTTGGTACTTGCGAACCATGCCTCATGGGCAAGATGACTAAAACACCATTCTCCGGTTGTATGGAGAGAGCAACAGACTTGTTGGAAATCATACATACAGATGTGTGTGGTCCGATGAATGTTGAAGCTCGTGGTGGATATCGTTATTTTCTCACCTTCACAGATGATTTAAGCAGATATGGGTATATCTACTTGATGAAACATAAATCTGAAACATTTGAAAAGTTCAAAGAATTTCAGAGTGAAGTTGAAAATCATCGTAACAAGAAAATAAAGTTTCTACGATCTGATCGTGGAGGAGAATATTTGAGTTACGAGTTTGGTCTACATTTGAAGCAATGCGGAATAGTTTCGCAACTCACGCCACCGGGAACACCACAGCGTAATGGTGTGTCCGAACGTCGTAATCGTACTTTACTAGATATGGTGCGATCTATGATGTCTATTTCCGATTTACCGCTATCGTTTTGGGGTTATGCTTTAGAGACGGCCGATTCACGTTAAATAGGACACCGTCAAAATCCGTTGAGACGACGCCTTATGAACTATGGTTTAGCAAGAAACCAAAGTTGTCGTTCTGAAAGTTTGGGGTTGCGATGCTTATGTGAAGAAACTTCAACCTGATAAGCTTGAACCCAAATCGGAAAAATGTGTCTTCATAGGATACCCAAAGGAGACAATTGGGTATACCTTCTATCACAGATCCGAAGGCAAGACATTTGTTGCTAAAAATGGATCCTTTCTAGAGAAGGAGTTTCTCTCGAAAGAAGTGAGTGGGAGGAAAGTGGAACTTGATGAGGTAATAGTACCAGCTCCCTTATTGGAAAGTAGTTAATCACGAAATCAGTTTACGTAACACCTACACCAATTAGTGAGGAAGATAATGATGAAGATCATGAAACTTCAGATCAAGTTGTCACCGAACTCAGAGATCAACCAGAATAAAATCCGCACCAGAGTGGTACGGTAATCCTATTCGGAAGTCATGCTACTAGATCATGGTGAACCTACGAACTATGAAGAAGCGATGGTGAGCCCAGATTCCATAAAATGGCTTGAAGCCATGAAATCTGAGATGGGATCCATGTATGAGAACAAAGTATGGACTTTGGTAGACTTGCCCGATGATCGGCAAGCTATTGAGAATAAATGGATTTTAAGAAGAAGACTGACGCTGATGGTAATGTAACTGTCTACAAAGCTCGACTTGTTGCAAAAGGTTTTCGACAAGTTCAAGGGGTTGACTACGATGAGACTTTCTCACCGTGGCGATGCTTAAGTCTGTCCGAATCATGTTAGCAATTGCCACATTTTATGATTATGAAATTTGGCAAATGGATGTAAAACTGCATTCTTGAATGGATTTCTAGAAGAAGAGTTGTATATGATGCAACCAGAAGGTTTTGTTGATCCAAAGGGTACTAACAAAGTGTGCAAGCTCCAACGATCAATTTATGGTCTGGTGCAAGCCTATCGGAGTTGGAATAAACGCTTTGATAGTGTGATCAAAGATATGGTTTTATCAGACTTTTGGAGAAGCTTTGTATTTACAAGAAAGTGAGTGGGAGCTCAGAGCATTTCTCGATATTATATGTGGACGACATATTGTTGATTGGAAATGATATAGAATTTCTGGATAGCATAAAAGGATACTTGAATAAAAGTTTTTCAATGAAAGACCTCGGTGAAGCTGCTTACATATTGGGCATCAAGATCTATAGAGATAGATCAAGACGCTTAATAGGACTTTCACAAAGCACATACCTTGATAAAGTTTTGAAGAAGTTCAAAATGGATCGAGCAAAGAAAGGTTTTTACCTGTAGTACAAGGTGTAAGATTGAGTCGACTCAATGCCCGACCACAGCAGAAGATAGAGAGAAATGAAAATGTTCCTATGCTTCAGCCATAGGCTCTATCATGTATGCAATGTTGTGTACCAGACTGACGATGCTTAGCTGTAAGCTTGGCAGGAAGGTACCAAAGTAATCCAGAGTGGATCATTTGGACAGCGGTCAAGAACATCCTGAAATACCGAAAAGGACTAAGGATATGTTTCTCGATATGGAGGTGACAAAGAGCTAGTCGTAAATGGTTACGTCGATGCAAGTTTTGACACTGATCCGGACGATTCTAAATCGCAAACCGGATACGTATTTTTATTAAGCGGTGGAGCTGTCGGTTGGTGCAGTTCTAAACAAAGCGTCGTGGTGGGATCTACATGTGAAGCGGAGTACATAGCTGCTTGGAAGCAGCAAATGAAGGAGTCGGATGAAAGAGTTCATTTCCGATCTAGGTGTCATACCTAGTGCATCGGGACCAATGAAGATCTTCTGTGACAATACTGGAGCAATTGCCTTGGCAAAGGAATCCAGATTTCACAAGAGGACCAAGCATATCAAGAGACGCTTCAATTCCATTCGGGACCAAGTCCAAGTGGGAGACATAGAGATTTGCAAAATACATACGGATCTGAATGTTGCAGACCCGTTGACTAAGCATCTTCCACGAGCAAAACATGATCAGCACCAAGACTCCATGGGTGTTAGAATCATTACTGTGTAATCTAGATTATTGACTCTAGTGCAAGTGGGAGACTGAAGGAAATATGCCCTAGAGGCAATAATAAAGTTATTATTTATTTCCTTATTTCATGATAAATGTTTATTATTCATGCTAGATTTGTATTAACCGGAAACATAATACATGTGTGAATAAATAGACAAACAGATAGTCACTAGTATGCCTCTACTAGACTAGCTCATTAATCGAAGATGGTTATGTTTCCTAACCATAGACATGTGTTGTCATTTGATTAATGGGATCACATCATTAGGAGAATGATGTGATTGACATGACCCATTTCATTATCTTAGCACTTGATCGTTTAGTATGTTGCTTATGCTATCTTCATGACTTATACAAAGTTCCTGCAACTATGAGATTATGCAACTCCGTTTACGGAGGAACACTTTGTGTGCTACCAAACATCACAACGCGTAAGCTGGGTGATTATAAAGGTACTCTACAAGTGTCTCCGAAAGTATATGTTGAGTTGGCATGAATCAAGATTAGGATTTGTCACTCCGATTGTCGGAGAGGTATCTCTGGGCCTTCTCGGTAATACACATCACATAAGCCTTGCAAGCATTGCAACTAATGAGTTAGTTGTGAGATGATGTATTACGGAACAAGTAAAGAGACTTACCGGTAACGAGATTGAACTAGGTATTGGATACCGACGATCGAATCTCGGGTAAGTAACATACCGATGACAAAGGAACAACGATGTTGTTATGCGGTTTGACCGATAAAGATCTTCAGAGAATATGTAGGAACCAATATGGGCATCCAGGTTCCGCTATTGGTTATTGACCAAGAATGGTTCTAGGTCATGTCTACATAGTTCTCGAACCGTAGGGTCCGCACGCTTAAGGTTTCGATGGCGGTTATATTATGAGTTTATGTATTTTGATGTACCAAGGAGTTCGAGTCCCGGATGTGATCACGGACATGACGAGGAGTCTCGAAATGTTCGAGACATAAAGATTGATATATTGGACGGCTATATTCGGACACCGGAAAGGTTCGGAAGTTTCGGAGAAAACCGAGTGCCGGAGGGTTACCGAACCCCGGGAAGTAATGGGCCTTATTGGGCCAAGAGGGAGAGAGAGGGCTGCAGCAGGAGGTGGCGCCACGCCCCATGGGGAGTCCGAATTGGACTAGGAGGGGGCGCCCCCCCTTCCTCTCCTCTCCTCTCTTTCCTTCCCCTTCCCTCTTCCTAGTAGGACTAGGAAAGGGAGTCCTACTCTACTAGGAGGAGGACTCCCCCCCTGGTGCGCCTCCTAGGGCCGGCCGGCCCTCCCCCTTGCTCCTTTATATCCGGGGGCAGGGGGCACCCTAGAACACACAAGTTGATCTTCGTGATCGTTCCTTAGCCGTGTGCGGTGCCCCCCTCCACCATATTCCACCTCGGTCATATTGTAGCGGTGCTTAGGCGAAGCCTGCGCGACGGTAGAACATCAAGATCGCCACCACGCCGTCGTCTTGTGGAACTCCTCCTGACGCTTTGCTGGATCGGAGCCCGGGATCGTCATCGAGCTGAGCGTGTGCTAAGAACTCGGAGGTGCCGGAGTAACGGTGCTTGGATCGGTCGGATCGTGAAGACGTCGACTACATCAACAGCGTTGATATAACGCTTCGCTTTCGGTCTCACGAGGGTACGTGGACGGACACTCTCCCCTCTCGTTGCTATGCCATCACCATGGTCTTGCGTGATCGTAGGAAATTTTTTGAAATTACTACGTTTCCCAACAGTGGGTGCCGCCAGACCTTCCTGGAGGGCGTCGGAGCTACCCTTCCTCTCTCCTCACCGTGTACCGGGGGAAACCCTTGGCAGCAGCGTCGTCTTCGTCGCGTCCCTTCTTGGAGGTGTTGATTGGTACCGGTGCTTCGGAGGCTCGGAGTCTGGTGGGAGATCTCCGGTGGGTGCAGCGGCCACGAGGCTTCTTCGTTTCTTTGTCGATCCACCGTTGTCGGCGTTTGTTTCTCTTGTATTTTCTCTTTCTTTTCTTTTGGGCGTGACTGTGCTGCTTCCGCCCCAGCACCTATCGTTGGATGTTTCGGTTGGTTGCTTTGTATACAAAGCGGAGGAACCCTTTTTCGGTAATATGAATGTGGATAATAGTGATCTTGAGTTTGAATCATAAAATCATGTGTATGACATCACATTTGTATTTGGTTTGAATATTCTAAAACAACAAGGGACTTTATACGTAGCTTGTGTGTTACCTTTACCACGAGCATGATTTAATAGACAATTCAAGCCTCTCTATTCCTAAAGCGGGTAATAAATATGTTTTGCTTGGGGAAGAGTATATAATGGCCTAAGATGATGACCAATCTGTTCTGAAAAGATGAAAACGAGTTAGGCATGAACATATAATGGCCGATCAAAGTTTTGAATTGCAAATTTAACATATATATTATGAAGATACATATATTACAAAGATACGTGAGTTCAGTCTTCGGTAAGCTTTGATGGTTAGTGTGTGCGTGTGTCTGGTGTTGTATGTGTATATGCATGTCTATGTTATACTCTATTGTTTTTTTAGAAAGAGATTACTAAAACAATGTTAAGAATTTAGGCGAGATAAAACATAACATGCAATGTACTCCCTCCGTTCCTAAATAATTGTCTTTCTAGCCATCTTAAATGGACTACAACATACAGATGTATGTAGACATGTTTTAGAGTGTAGATTCACTTATTTTGCTCCGTATGTAGTCACTTGTTGAAACCTCTAAAAAGACAATTATTTAGGAACAGAGAGAGTAGAAAATGGCTAGCAGAGCAGTAACATGATCATCTATATATTTTTGCTTATATTAGTGATCATGGCTTTTAAACATTAATCACACGTGCCTTACATTTTTGGGAAGAAGAGAGTACTATTGAGATTTGCGATTGGGCCCCAATACCAGGCATGCTCCGTTGTGAGTTGCGATTACCACTACAGAGTTGTTAATGAGAGTTATTGTGACCCCCCACCACCACCCTAAAAAACCATCATTTTTAATGTACATCTACATATGAATGGATACCAATCAAGCTATTAGGATTTTCGTACATCTGCTCATTATCTCTGAACATGTGACCATTGTGGGGCTTACTAAAGGACTACCTCCTAGTTCATGAAACCATACCACAATAACTCACAAACCTAGCCCATATATTCTTCTCTTCACTTCTACAGGGCCAAGCTTGAAGTGACCAATTTGTACGCTAGCATTTTTGTCCGAGCATATAGGTGTTGTCCATCAAATGATACCCAAAAGCAGAGATATGAGAAGTTAGAAGAGCAAGCTTGATTTCGTGTCATTGATGAGTATCTATGTATGTATGGGATCAATAATGAGTTTGAGAATGGAAGGCATCAGGAGTAGTTATCTCAGCCCAATAAATAATCTTAGTTGCGACCAGGAGCCACCATCGATGTCCAGGACACCATCCTAGAGACGGGGGCGTCACGGAAGGGGAATCGAGATAGCCGAGTTGCCCCGCCGCCGCCTTCCTAGGAGTCAGAGCGGGCTTCGACGTCCGCTCCTCCGGTGGCGGCAGGTTCTAGGGTCCCCCGTCGCCACCAAGGGAGGTTGACGCAGCGGAAGAGGTCTTCTCTTCCATTCCCGGTACATTCGGATGCCGGCCTACTGTAAACTGCGTGGCATACATGCAATTTATAGGGAAACGATACAATCCGATGGGGATAAGCGTTGCCTGCAACATTGTGATGCATCAAAGTCACATCTCCGCACAATTCCTCCCATGGCAGACACACACGACTGGTCACATGGCAACGAGCAGTGATCCGTGCTGGGACAACATTTCGTCTGTTCGCTCAGTAATAATCCTGCCGGTTTATTTAATCATGAATTGTTTGGGGGCATAACTTACTGTAAATTTTCAGTGTGAGCTTGATTTAATAAAACATGGAGTTCTCCCTATCCTGACGTAGGTTCCTTATAAAATGATATAGTTCGATACAATTCAAATGTTGGAAATGATTTGCTCATGAAGAATAATGGCCCAAGATGATGACGAATTTTGCTTCAAAAAGGCGAGGACACATTAAGTGTGAGCTTATGATTGAATCGGAGGTTCAGTTTGCAGACTACAAACAAGGGAGTGCGTATATTATGAAAGAAGAAGCTAAATAAAACAATTTAAAGATTTAGGACTGATCAAAATAGTGGATGTTAATTAAGTGATCATTAGTGGAGGATACGATGCTTGATTGATCTTTTTCTTTAGGATTTGGGGATTGCAACTTAGAAGTGCCACGGCCCACAAGTCAGTTCAAGCGCGTCTCGTAACGATGTAATTTGGTGGATGGGCTCTTGCCCTCTCCTCTCTTAATTGATGATACGCATGCTTATGTGTATCGTAAAAAAGAAAGTTCAAGCGCGCCCCTGCATCTACTCATCATGTGGCTCCCCCCTTAGGCCATCTACAATGCGGTCACTTAGCCCAGGCGCCAGGGTCTCATTCCCGGCCGTTTCGATCGATTCCTGGTTGATCCTAAGATTTCCTCTAGCGTCGCTGCTGGATGAGGTGTCGGGTGCTTGGGCACTTTTTTTTTTCTCGTGCAACAGTTTTGTCTGGAGGGTGGCGCTATACTGAGCGCTAAAAAATGCCCTCAAAAATCTCGTAGCCTCAACAAACTAAACATAATTTTCACAAGCGCTTTGTTGTGTGCGTTGGAGAAACGAGCCCTTCACTTGTTCTTACACAAGAATCTTTTTTGCATAAGCACTCGAACCAACGCTCTTGCATTGCAAACACATACTCCTACACAGGTGCTTCATCATTAAAATAATTTATACTGCAAGCCCAAATAGGCACCGTGCATTGAAGACGCCCTCAACCTCAAGGCATCATCCTTCACTGAGTGAAATGCATAAAACCATCACAATCATGTCCGAAAATACAAAAAAACATCACAATTCAAAACGTGACAAAACACATCGACCACTGACAGTGACAAAAAACACTGACGATAAATGCTTATTTCCTCAATGAGATTTCTCACAGGTTGGGCTCGCCATCAGGCTGAGTTAGCGAAAAAACTGTCACGTGGGCATTGACTCGGTCTTGTTCTTTCTCCGCCACCTCTCTACCCCCTCGAGACATTACATCAAGCACCTCATGTGCATCATAGAAAGCCACATGAGATCCGCCTCGTGCCGCCGCGGCCGCTCCGAAGGCGCCCTTCCTCTCCTCTCGCGTTGCAATGTATATATAGCACCACAAGCAGCATCTAGTAGAGCACATCACCGAAGAAAAAATAAAGGAAAAAGTCCAGAACAAACCCTGAATTTATGGACGAAAGCTAACTCGAACCCTGAACTTCCGATCCCGGAAATCAGCACACCTAACTCTTTGATCCCGGTCTATTTTGAACCTTCGAGATTTCCCAAACAGGAATTTTTGACGTGGCAGGTGGAAACCCAGGATTGTTGAGTGCGCACGCGACTGGGCCGGCCCAACAGACATGAAACGATTTTTTTTTTCTATTTCATGTAACACGTGAAGTAAAAATAACAGGAAAAAGTCTGGAGGAATCGAACTTGCTCCAACGAGCTTCTAAGCTCCTCGTGCCAGCCACTAGAAGCATTTGCTGTTAATGCCGCAGTTAGAGGCCCAAGCAATTTAACCACACACCTCAGCGTCCGATTTAAATATTTTTGGAGGGCAAACAAACATTGAAAATATGCAGGCCCGAAAGATTTTTGAAATCTTTTTGATTCTTTTATGCGTTCTATTAAAGTGTGAACACTTTCTGAGAATTCTGAATACTTTTTTAAAAAACGAACATATTTTTTGAAAATAAAACCAATTTAGGAAAAAGCAAACACTATTTAAAACATAAACATATTTTTGTAAAGACGCAACAAAAATTGAAACCTTAACAAATCTTTTAAAATGTTGAAACAATGTAAAAATGATCGTATGGTTTTATAAAATGTAAAATTTGTATTTGGAAAAATGTTACCCTGTCGCATTTTGAAAATATGATTTTGAAATTTCGTCAATTATTTGCGTTTAAGAAATATCTGGTATTTGAAAATTGTTCAACATTTTTTTAAGAAATGTTTCGAACATTTTCAAAACTGTTTTCATATATAAACGTTCATGTCTATTCTTATATGCGACACGGGGTTTATAATTACTAGCCGCGTTCATGGCGCTTGGCTATGTCCGGCCGCTAGTGCCAGGTCGCTAGTTCGACTCCTCTCTCAAGCTCACCGAAGCTCTAGTTTCTTGTCGCTCATAATAAACAACAAGTTGGTTCGTGTATACTTCAAAAAATATTGTCATTAGAAAATTGTTAAAAGCATTTATTATCATTACAAAAATGTAAAACAAAGAAACAAAATGAAAAAAAAAACATAGCAAAGCGAGCGCGCGAGCGACTACGCTTATGGGCCGGCCCGATTTGTCCTAATTCCCAACCAGGCCAGACAATGATCCTTGCCACGTCAGCAAATACCACCTAAATGCCCTCAAGGTTTAAAATAGACCGGGATCAAAGAGTTCGGTGTGCTGATTTTCGGGATTGAAAGTTCAAGGTTTGATTTAGCTTTTGTCTACAAGTTCAAGGTTTTTTTTTGGACTTTTTCCGAGTGAGATTTCCATACCCGAACAAACCCGTCGATATCTGCCTTCAGGAGACGATAAACGTTTCAGTAGTGCATTATTGTGGCTCGTGGAGTTGCCACTCGCGCAATTGTCCGGACTCCCGCAACTTTCTTGAGCACTGTTGGAATGGAGGGCACCAAAATGGATGATACATCTAGCGAGAGCAAAGAGAGAGAGAGAGGGATGATGCATGGCATGGTCCATTCCCCATTATCCTTCTGACTACAGAAGCTGATGATGAAGAGCGGAACAAGCACCCAGCGACCCTGAAAAGCTGCCCAGCCCTTCCTGCATGGTTCCAAGAATGGATTTTTTGTCCAAAAGGACCCTCTGCC
This sequence comes from Aegilops longissima, assembly GCA_021605205.1. NCBI lineage: Eukaryota > Viridiplantae > Streptophyta > Magnoliopsida > Poales > Poaceae > Aegilops > Aegilops longissima. Next base: position 646,239,514 of record CM038680.1, read on the forward strand.
GAGATGATTTGGCAAAAAGGACCACCTCTGGATGAATTTGACAAAAAGGACCCCTCAGCGGTGGCGGCAGGCGCGGCAGGCGACACGTGGCACCTGCCGCCACGCCAAGAGGCGGCGGGCCCTGCCGCCACCGCAGAGGCGGCCACTCCACCGAACAGGATCCCGGCCGCTTCCCACGCCGCGACGGAACGGGCGGGCTGGTGGGCCCGCTGCCACACGGGCGAGGCGGCGGACTGGCGCGCTGTCATTGGCGGGCCGACAACATCTGCTGCGCCCGGGCCCGCTGTGGCCTCGCCGCCATCGGCCGAGGCGGCAGCCAATCGCCTTGTTGGGTGGTGACGACCTCTGCTTACGCTGGCCGAGGGCGGGCCAGGCCGCCATCATTCTTCTTGGCGCTGATTCGGTCTGGCGCTGATTCCGTGGCGCAGATTTTCACGGCGCGCTTTTCTCAGCTCCTTGTTTTGCCTGCCACAAGTTTCGATGATTAGATTCCGCCTAAACTTTGTAGTACTGATTGCTACGTAAACGACACTGATTAAAGCTGTGCGTGATTCTCGCTTCCGTCTATTTCTCCGGCGAGCGACAGCACTCAGCGTTGTTGTTGCTGCGTATGATGAGACACCGCGATGCTGGAATCAGATGCCGTGGTAGGTGAGTTCGGCTTGCTCTGCCGACAATCTGAGTGGTCCTCTTCTTTTAACGCACATCCGCGACTCCGTGCGCATACACTCTCTCTCGCATATCTCTGGTTGCCTCCTCTACCTCTTAGCTCTCTCTGAGCGCATACATAGACAGAAAGGAAAACTAGCCACTTTTACTCGTGATTTTGGTCGATTTGGAGTTTGATTTCGAAGATGATGAAGTTGAAGAAAAGTTAGATTAAGGTAAGATATATCCATTTTGTTGGTTTCGTTCACATGCATGATGTTTTTGTTCTGTTTGATTAGTTCCTAAGTGTGTATTCTCTGTTGTTTTAGGCATAATTTTAGCACTTGAAGGAATCATTTGGAGCCATTTAGAGCTTGAGGAGTAGGATTTGCGCTATGTAAAGTGCAGTACGGTTGAAGATCAAGGTATGAGCTTTGCAAAACATTTATTTATTTGTGCATGCAGGATGGTAATTAGTTAGTCTTTTAGCTTGTCATTAGCTATGCGATGTTAGTGCGTAGAGTTTAGAAATAATTTCAGACGACAGATACAACATTTACAATAGTTTTTATTGCATGCGGTATGTTATTTCATGTGGTATGTTATTTTATGTGGTATGTTTATTAATAAGTCTATAGTTAGGAGACCGTGGGTCTACTTTGTTATGTCGCAATAATCTAAATTTTATATGTTCAGATTAGGTGCTAATGTACTTAATGATGTATGTAATTAGGTAAAATAATTCATCTTAGTAGCAAACAAGGAGGAGAAGACGTGATTGAAGAAATTGTGTTTCCATTTTGCTGTCCCATTTTGAGGTGATGAACACATACATGGAAGTGCTATTTTCATACTTTTGTTAGCAGGAAGAAAAATCCGTGTGTAATATTGTTGTTAATGTGATAATAGGTTGACGAGGTTCATATAGTACTGGCGACGGATATTTATTGGAACTATTTTGACGCTTAAATTGCATTCGCAAGCACATCCATATTGGAGCTAAGGTGAAAAATGACACTGTAATTTTGTTAATATTTTTTGTATTGATGTACTATTGTGAATAATGTGCATGCTGCTGCAAATATTATTATTTGTAGATAAATGATTGTTATCGTATGATGTGAAAAAAATTATATAAAGCGAAAGAAATTAAATGTTTTACTCATATGATAGTAAAATGTTATTATCGTACTATTATGTTTACTGGTTGTTTGGATAGCGAGTAATTACCATATTATATTAAAATGTAATTATCGTACTATTATGTTATTATCGTACTATTATGTTATTACCATATTTTACTAATAGTCGTTTTTCCAGAAGCTAAGTTTTTGCATGTTACGAGAACAATTTTAGGATATTTTTGGGGTAGTTAGAGAAAAGCAAACAGAGTTTTAGTTTGTTACGCTCGAGACAAGTTTGAGAAAATAGATCTTTAAATACCCGTTAACCAAACAACCCCTTAAAGTCTAAGCAAATGATTCTAAAAACAAACCGAATATTTATAACGAAAATACAATTATTATTTTAGTCGTAAGATATGTAAATGTTGTCATCGTTACTAAATGTTCAGTTACTAATTATTTGAAATGTAAACATGTATGTTGGTTAGGTACTATGGACAATTTAGTAGTGTACTATGGGAACGTCATACGCGACGGTCCATGCGGGGTGGATGTGTCCTTCTGCGAGTCGACTACAGTAGTGGTGAGAGACATGGTCAACGTGGGTTACGCAGCTGTTAGAAGGTGCATCCGAGCGGTGTTTGGCCCAGTGATGCAGGAAAAAAAAATGACAATGGAGGCCTTCGTCGTTGATGGAGGAAATGATGGGACAGTTGCCCGTTGGGGTTTGCGGCCTGTCACAGGTGATCGGTCGTGGGGGTCGTACATGAGGTTTGCAAGCAATCCCAATAACTCAATGTATGGTCAGCCGATGGTGTATGTGGAGTTCATTTCAGTCACTGATGTTGCCGGATGCAGTAGCAGGGGTGGTGAGGTCGAGTTGGCCATCACATCAGCCCCTAGCATCGGCCCATCGGAACCGACGGGCGGCCAGCCTGTATGACACAGGATATTGGTCGGCGTCGCTGACATGAGCGAACACGTGGAGGGATTGCGGGGCGCTAGATGATGATGATCATTCTTCTGCGTCTTGAGTCAAGCGGAGAAGAAGATGTTCCTCCTCGAGAGGCGGTCGCGCGACACTCGCAACCTGGGTTTTACAGGATATGAGCATCACCAACGAATTTCACTCGCTTCGCCTAGGAGCGGGAACCCGGAGGTTGGGCAAGTTTTCCCGGATAAGAAGTTTGCTTACCGGGCAATGGGTAGCTATGCAATCGGCATCCACCGCCAAAGATAGAGTGAAGCAGTCGATAAAAAGAGTTGAAGGTCATATGCATCCACACCGCGAAAGGTTGCCGCGGAAGAGTTCTCGCTAGATCAAGCCCGGGTATGTCGGTCATGGCATATCACAAAAATAGTGGAGCATACCTGTGAGCAACCGGGACTCTTTCAGATCACTGCAATGTCACAGCAAAATTTGTGGCAGACGATGGAAACAATTGTGCAGGGAAGTCTCAACATTAGTGTTAGGGCTCGCAAAAGATGCAGAGGATCTAATTGATTCCCGTTAGCTACAGCAAGGCTAGGCGTGCGAAGGAAACTATATTCAAGAACTTGTATGGTACCTATGAGGAGGCATATTCTTATGCCCCTAGAATGCTTCATCAAATAGCAAGTGCTAATAGGGGACTCAAGTTTGGCGGAGAGAACGTCCAAACCCAATGAACCCGGGTGAGCTAATCTCGATCGCTTATTCGGGCATTCGCCCGCACTATACAAGCCTTCGTGCACCGCCGCCTGTATTATCTGTTGATGGTACCTTTCTCACTGGAAAGTACAAGGGCACACTATTGGTGGCGATTGCAGCGGATGCAAATAATCAGCTTCTTCCTATTGCATATGCATTGGTCGAGAGCGAGAACAAAGATAGCTGGTTGTGGTTCCTGAGCTGCGTGAAGATTGGTGTCGTGAAAGAGCGTAATGGTGTTTGCATCATTTCTGATCGCAACACTGGATTATTAAGCGCTCTTGAAATAATTAAGGCGTCGGAAGAAGAGTGGGGCTGACCCGATCTAGAGGGAAGGTGGTGCATGAGGCATTTGGCAGCAAACTTTTACTCCAAATTCAAAAACAAGGATTGGTTCAAGTTATTCAAGAGGATGTGCATGCAAAAAACTGGAGCCAAAATGAATGCGATATGGGCAGGTATCAATGGTGAGATCGACCACGCGGCCTTGCCGCAGAGAGAAGACCGGAGGGGTCGTAGGACGGCCATAAATTTGAGCCAGTGGATCACCGAGAATTGCCCTCATTTGGAGAAGTGGGCGCAGGCTCACGACACCGGGGCTCGGTATGGAATAATGACCAGCAACATGTCAGAGGTGTACAATGGTATTCTTAAAGGGGTGCGAGCACTGCCTATCACAACCCTAATTGAAGAAACTTGGAACCGACCTGTCATACTTTGCGAGAGGGTCACCGCCGCCAAAGCACAAGTTGAATTGAACAAGCCATGGTCCGAGAAGATGCAAAGACATCTGGATGAGAAAGCAAAGAAGTCCCAAAGTCATGGCTGCAGGAAAGTGGACGCACTTAGGAATAAGTGGGAGGTCAATGTGCGAGCCAAATGCGTTAAGGGTCACCACAGAGGATCAAAAAGCAAGCTGTCACCCTTGGCTCAACCTCCTGTGAGTGCACTTGTAACAAGCCCAAGCTTGAGGGCTACCCTTGCAGTCATGTGCTCCGGCGGCTGCTGTTCAAAAAATCAGCGTCGAGCCATACATATCGCCGTACTTCAACATGTACAATCTGTACAACACTTGGAACGGTGAGTTCGGGCTTGGGGCATTGATATGAACTACAAAATGTTGTGGCCAGATGGGCGAAATGGGTTCCAACACCGACTTGATGAGAACCGCAAAGGGACGACGTCGAGTCTAGGCGTCATCGCAATGACATGGACCATAGCCAGATGGGAGAACCAAGGCGATGCAGCGTTTGCAGTGTGTCCTGGACATTCACGCAAAGACTGCCCAGACGAGCCAACAACAACGCATGATGTTGATATATATGTACTCGCCATGTCTATTTATATTTCTACTCGTTATGTGTACTTATATTAAATTTAAATTGATTCTCTTTATATTATTGTACTCCTGATGTTAACTTCAGATAATTAATGTAAATCGTATCTCTTTGTATTTTTAAGTTAATTTTGATTTGCATTTGTATTTCTGTCTTCCTCGTAATTTATATTTGTATGTTTTTGTGCAGGTTATGGGTGAAGTGCCGTGCTTTTGCAGGGGCCCCATGACGCCGCCACCGCTACACCTATTTTGAAACCAAATACTAAGCATGATTATCGGCCTTTCGGACTTGAACCATAAAGAAAACATGGCCAATACACAATCATTTCCTTGCTCACCTTGATGCTTATGGACTACAAGGTTTTGCTAGGCTCACATCATGCGACGACCAAGCACGCTCGGACCCATCCCTTTTGACATCCCTCGTTGACCGGTGGAGACCTGAAACCCACACCTTTCACTTTCGCTTTGGGGAGCTTGCACCTACACTGAAAGATGTTTCTATGATCACTGCTCTACCAATTAGAGGTGAGCGGTAGTCTCTCCACGAGTGTCTCCATCTTGGGCATTAGATATAGCAGCCCGTCTTGGGATGGAAATGCCAGAATCACAACGCTTACGGTAACCTCGGGGCATCCCACTCGTCCTGCTTCGTGATAACTTTCTTAATTTATCTAGCTTCGCCAATGAGGAGACGAGAAAAGACATCTGTTTGCGTGATTTGTTGTGGCTCCTCGGAATCTATTTCCAAATTCACATGGGGACGTTGTTGTCCCTGGTCTCATCTACATTGCAGAGAATATGGTAGATGAACCTTTACCCGAGCAGCCAAAATACAGCTTCGGTTCTGCCATGCTATCTCATACATACAGAGGCTTGTGTGATGCCACGCAAAAACCTCTTTCGCACAAAAAGCTCCATTACTTTGTGTCGCCTATGAGTTTCTACAGTTGTGGTCCTGGAATACCTCCTGTAGGACGACCTCGTATAGTACAACCCATATACCCATACGACTTTGGCGAGGGTGCTAAGCGCAACTATGGCCACCAGTGGACAAAGGCACGAAACGTTGGTCTCCAGATATTGCGAAAAATTGTTACCCTATGTACCACCAGCAGTTTGAGATACTTGATGAGGCAGAAGTCACATGGAACCCGTGGACCCAGGACCAGCTAAAAATGGTCTTTGATGCTCGACACTTCACACCAGGCATGTTGACCGATAGTGCATTCTGGCTGACTCGCTGCAACTTATTGTTCCTGTGGTGTGTTGAACCTTACAACCCAGAGCGTGTAATGAGACAGTTCGGTCTCTATCAAGAAATTCCACCACCTTTTCCCAGACGTATCGACGAGGAAACACATAAGTAAGATGTGACATCCCTAAATAGTTAGTGTCATTTTTAATTTACTAAACTCACACTTTGTTACATAATTTGCAGGCTAACAAATATGGGCAGGGGTTGGAGTTTATACGATTGGAGGAAGAGAACAGTGAATGGGTACACAAGTGGGAAAATGAAGCGCTAGCAGATATAGTCGCCAACTTAGGTATATTTTATGTACAATATTTTTTTACGATGATCATACGATGCGTGAAGATGCTTTGCTTTCATCACAACGGTTTATGTAATTATTTAATTTTGCAGACCGTACGATGGAAGTACAGATCAAGCGTACAAGCAGTGGTACTGCATGAACACACGTGCTAGCCTGGCCAGTCAGCCAGCTACTATACCAACACATCTCACACAAGAGGAGCAGGCGCGGAGATATGTTGAGCTGCATGCAGCTTACTATTGTGACCACCTGGTAATCACTTGTAACTTTTTTAGGTCCATTATTTCATAATCATTTGAACTAAATAACATCCAAATATTGTTCAGCTTGAAAATGTCAACGAAGTAGGGCAGCTGGCTACGGATAGCATGCCGGCCCAGGGCCCATATCGCAAGACATTCCAGAAACTTTTGCAACAATTCGTGGCAAAGAAGTTCAGATGCGGTAGAGGCGACGACGTTGCCACTGGAGCATACATGCGATAGCGAGGTCAGCCAGACCAAGTGTGGCACCATCGTCGAACCGAGCGAGGCGCTGCATTTGAGCCATGAGCAATGGGGAGGGTCCGAGTACTAGAACGACATTGCCACGACATGACTCATCTCGCCGCTGCATCGCTTCTTCTTCGATGCAACTTCGTCGGGCAGACATCTCAAGACCATGGCACGGGCTTGGATTCGATGCCCGAGCAGTTTCTTTCCCTAACCCATATGCGCACACAGGATATGATGCATACACCCAAGGTGAGGGATCTCAGCCGTATCTCTCCACGCGAGGGATCCCCATGCCCGAGGAGACTCGTGTACCAGATTTAAACCAGCACCACGCATACAATGGCCGATAGTATAGGAGAGAGATATGCTCAGTAGTCATGTTTACATTTCAATGCATTTACAATGATATTATATATTATCCTCTAACAGTTTGTTTAAAATGTTTCTATGTGCAGGACACACCTGATGTTAATTGGGGCGATGAGAACACCCAACGCAAGGCCAACACAGGCCTCCGGGAGCATCACATGATCATGGCGTCAACACAGGCCTCCGGGAGCATCACATGATCTTGGCGACACGGTTACATCATTAGTTACAGAGTTCTTCGAGGGGCGTTATTGGCCCATCTTTTATCCCCAGTCACAACCATACGCCTACAATTATGCTTCAGGTTCGCAACAAGGATTCACGACTCCACCACCTCGCAGGACTCGCGGACACATGAAGCCGAATTGAGTACGGCCGCGGTCTTCGTGTGCCCCGCCACCTAATCGCTTGTCGCCTTCGATCGTAAGGAAAGGCCAGGTGGTCGTCGTAAAGTAGGGTGATTCATCTATGCACGTCGCGACCCATTGTATCTACATATGTGTGTATCAGACTTTTCAATTTGAACATCTATGTATGCTGAAATAAAATGCACCAGTCAGAACAATTTTTCCGCCTATATCCCCCGCCATACTATCCCGCTCCACTCTTTTGCTTATGTTAGGCGAAATGAATTTTTTAAAATTTTGGCTGATGAATACTCTTGCAATCATTGCCCGTCTTAGACATTGAAAAAATATATTTTCAAGCAACGCTTTCCCTCAATATTTTCCATAAACGCTTTCCCTCCATATGTTCCGCCACCAGTTTCCCGCCAACCCCTTCCGCCATATCTTCCTGCCACCCGTTTCCGCCATATGTTCCCGCCAACCCTTTCCCTCCATACCGCATCGTTCTTTCCGCCATTTTCTCCTCTTTACCTATAAAACCCCTTGAGACGGAGGTGGATAAGCATTCGAGTGTAGTGTAGTCGAGATGTCCCATTATCCTTTCGATCGTAGTTTTCACCTGGGATGAGTAGCACTCTTACGAGGCTAGCTACCGATTTCAGGATGGACAATAGGATAGTTCCATGGGACGATCTCACCGTAGTGACACCATAATGAATGAGTTGGCTCACCAATTACGAGGTCCGGGTGGCCTGAAAGGACCTATGAGGAGGTACGTAAAGAACTTCTTAGGTTGGATGCAAGGTGGAAGAAGGTTGTGGAGCCGAAGAGTGAAACTTTTAAAAGGACTGCAGAAAAGCATCCATTTTTATGGACTGAGGAGAGCGAGGACGAAGATGATATCTTCATGCCGCCGCTTCCGGGTTCTGCATCGTCAAAGGGCAAGAGTTCTGCATCGTCCAAGGGCAAGAGTACTGCATCCTCGAAGGGCAAGAGTTCTTCATCGTCCAAGGATAAGAGTTCTGCATCCTCGAAGGGCAAGAGTTCTGCATCGACAGAGGATGACGATGATGCCTTCATGTAGTTTTTAAGCTGTATTCCAGTTGTACCGTTTAATTCAGATTTACTTGCATTATTAGTTTGTACTCTCTTATTGTAAGGCATTATGTTCTATCTTAATTTCATTTTATAGTTGTTGCACGATGCTCGATAATTAGTGGAGGGCAAGAAAATGCCACTACTTTATTCTAAAACTATATATTTTTTCCATCACGACAAGGTACAACTGAAAATAAGATACAACACGACAAGGTACAGCTGAAAATAAGATACATCATAGAATTTAAATAAAGCTACATTTAACTACTAAAATGAAGCTACATTAAACTGCAGAAATAAAGATACAAATGATTGCGAAATTTAAAATACTACCACAGGAATCTACTGAGTCCAACGTGGATATTTTCCCTTTCCATCGCCAGCTTCTTCTGCTGCCTTGGCCTGACGAGCCCTTTCTTTCTTTCTCTGCCTCTCCGCCTCACGAGCCTCCTTTCGCTGTCGTTCCTGCTCCTCCATGCGACGAGCCTCTTCCCTGTTTTTCTTTCCCATTTCCTAAAAAAGCGGTGTTGCTCGCATAGTATTCTTTTAACTCTCTCTCTTGCTCTGCTTTCTCCTCAGCTTCCGCCTTCTCGCGTCGCTCTTCCGCAAATAAACTATTCCACGCACGGCGACTTCTTTCACGAATCTCAGTCACTGCCCAAGCCGGCTTCTCCATGTCAATCCAATGATAGTACATGCACAGAGGCGGAGGAGACTACAACAAGAAACAAGAATGTTACTAAAGAATCAATGAAAATACCAACAATATCTATTCGTGATGGTTAAAGCATACCGGAGGCTTGTCGTGCTCTGAAATAGCTACGATAGGATCTTCCTCATAATTGGCGCACATGAAAAACTTCATGCCCAACCAATCTGAAAAATCCGTCACCTCCTTCACCTTGCAAAGATCGCCACACCAACACCGCAGGACTGCCACCCCCGGAGGCAAACTTGCATTCTTCATTTTCCTCGGCCTAATGCTTTGATCCGAACAAGGCAAACTCATACCGACTGAAATAATGTGTTACACACTTTGCGCACTGGCGATTTCGAGGATGGCTGGACGAGAGCCTCCGTGTCTCCTTTTATAGGCTCAGACGATAAATGATGGCGAGAATAAGCGAGAACAGAGGAAATTAGGCGGGAAATTTTAGGATCCCTGTAGTGTCGGCACAACAGGGAACCTCGGATTCCCGCAGCGAGTGAGTGTATTTCTGCAGTGCCGTCGCGTCCTCTCAAGCAATAGCCAGCACGCGCGTGGGAATTAGCTAAGTCTGCAACAGGGAACCTGTCGCCGCGCATGACTCAAGCAAAACAAGCAAAAGCAGGCTATCAGCATCAATTTTCGAATCATCGGAATGAGCGAAGTTTGTATCGGAATCAGCGCCGTCAGTCACGGAATCCCTTTGCGCCAAGATGCGAGAGAAGATGCCGCCACAAATATGGCGGCCTGGCCCACGCCGCTCACAAGCAGCAGAGGCTGTCGGCCACCAGCAACGCCAGATTAGCTGCCGCCTCAGCCAGGGCGGCGAGGCCTGGCGGGCCCGGCGCAGCAGATGCTGTCGGCCCGCCAATGATCACGCCAGGTCAGTCCCGCCTCGCCCGGTGGCGGCAGGGCCACCTGGCCCGCCTGCTCCATCGCGGCGTGGAAGCAGCCGGATCCCGTTCGGCTGGGTGGCCGCCTCCTGCGGTGGCGGCAGGGCCCGCCGCCTCTGGCGTGGCGGCAGGTGCCACGTGTCGCTTTGCGCGCTGCCGCCACCGCTGAGGGGGTCCTTTTTGTCAAATTCATCCAGAGGTAGTCTTTTTTGCCAAATCATCTCGGCAGAGGGTCCTTTTGGACAAAAAATCCCAAGAACAAGCAATCAGTAAACTTCCTGCTGATGCTGCATGCTTGCTTTTATGAATTACTAATCAATCATTTGCTCTATTTAACTGTGTCTCTAACCTCTCTTGGCTATTTGGATGTGACGGTTGTGACCTGTGTAAAGCAGGCCATTAGCTTTTCTATGTCTATCACAATGATGTGCGCACTTGCGTGGACAACATCTTTAATATTTGTCCAAAACTTACAAAGAAATTTCATATAGATATTTAATATTATGAACTTCGTGTACAGCGTGAACCCAAGATAACAAATTTTATCAGGAGTGCATGTTCATGATCCCTTATTTTCTTACATTTTTCTTGGAACCAAGTTCGCAACCTATGAAAGCCACGGGAGGGAGATGGAGAAATGTCACAATGCAGGTGTGTGGATAGCATATCTAGTTATGACTTCAAGAAAGTTAATCCTGTAAAAATAAGTAATTTCAAAAGTTCTGGTTCAACCTTGATGTGTGTGTGTGTGTGTGTGTGTGTGTGTGTGTGTGTGTGTGTGTGTGTGTGTGTGTGTGTGTGTCTCGTTTCATATGTAAGTATAATCGCCATGGTGGGTTTTCTCTCTCAATTTTTGCAGGTTGTTTGCTGATAAGATATTTTCTTCGAGAGAAATTTACTTCTCAATCACTAATTCACTATCATGTTTCAACAGCTTTTCCATGGTTTTTGGCCAACGGCTATATATTAACATGCTATGAGGCTCTGCCTTCTCTTCAAGGAATTTCTATTCCCGGTTCCCGATCAAGTGTTGGAAAGACCTGAATATGATGTTTTCTACTACCTCTGTCCCGATTTAATTGTCTTAGATTTGTCTATATACATCATTTTAGTGTTACATACATCCATATCTAAACAAATCTAAAAACATTAATTTGAGACGGGGATAATACATCAGAAGTATGATTGTCCTGAAGCCGGTCTAATGGTAGAATTTTTCTTCCCAGCACCTTCTATTTTCAAAGCTCTGTAGTTAACTCATATATCGTTGAAGTTAAGCATATATGCCTATGCTTCTTTGTCTGCACAATATTGAGTGTACTCCCTGTTGGAAATATGCCCTAGAGGCAATAATAAAAGTGTTATTATTATATTTCTTTGTTCATGATGATTGTCTTTTATTCATGCTATAACTGTATTATCCGGAAATCGTGATACACGTGTGAATACATAGACCATAACATGTCCCTAGTGAGCCTCTAGTTGACTAGCTCGTTGGTCAACAGATAGTCATGGTTTCCTGACTATGGACATTAGATGTCATTGACAACGGGATCACATCATTAGGAGAATGATGTGATGGACAAGACAATCCTAAGCATAGCACAAGATCGTGTAGTTCGTTTTGCTAGAGCTTTTCCAATGTCAAGTATCTCTTCCTTAGACCATGAGATCGTGTAACTCCCGGATACCGTAAGAGTGCTTTGGGTGTACCAAACGTCACAACGTAACTGGGTGACTATAAAGGTGCACTACAGGTATCTCCGAAAGTGTCTGTTGGGTTGACACGGATCGAGACTGGGATTTGTCACTCCGTATGACGGAGAGGTATCTCTGGGCCCACTCGGTAATGCATCATCATAATGAGCTCAAAGTGACTAAGTGGTTAGTCACGGGATCATGCATTACGGTACGAGTAAAGTGACTTGCCGGTAACGAGACTGAACAAGGTATTGGGATACCGACGATCGAGTCTCGGGCAAGTAACGTACCGATTGACAAAGGGAATTGTATACGGGGTTTGATTGAATCCTCGACATCGTGGTTCATCCGATGAGATCATCGAGGAGTATGTGGGAGCCAACATGGGTATCCAGATCCCGCTGTTGGTTATTGACCGGAGAGGCATCTCGGTCATGTCTGCATATCTCCCGAACCCGTAGGGTCTACACACTTAAGGTTCGGTGAGGCTAGGGTTGTAGAGATATTAGTATGCAGTAACCCGAAAGTTGTTCGGAGTCCCGGATGAGATCCCAGACGTCACGAGGAGTTCCGGAATGGTCCGGAGATAAAGATTTATATATAGGAAGTCCAGTTTGCCACCGGAAAGTTTTGGGGTCACGGTATTGTCTGGGACCACCGGAAGGGTCCCGGAGGTCCACCGGTGGGGCCACCTATCCGGAGGGCCCATGGGCTGAAGTGGCGTGGGAACCAGCCTGGTGGGCTGGTGCGCCCCACCCAAGGGCCCAAGGCGCCTAGGGTTGGAAACCCTAGGGGACCGTTGCCCAGGGGCATCGCCCCCGTTGGAAACCCTAGGGGCCGTTGCCCCAGGGGCATCGCCCCAGGTTGGAAACCCTAAGGGGCCGTTGCCCGTGGCCGCCGCCCCCATCTAGATGTGATCTCCAAGGGGCATCGCCCCTAGCCCCTATATATAGTGGAGGGAGGAAGGCAGCAAGACCCGCATCTTGGCACCTCCTTCCCCTTGCTACACCTCCTCCTCCCATGGGCGCTTGGCGAAGCCCTGCGGATCCTGCTGCATCCACCACCACGCCGTCGTGCTGCTGGATCTTCATCAACCTCTCCTTCCCCTTGCTGGATCAAGAAGGAGGAGACGTCCACGCTGACCGTACATGTGTTGAGCGCGGAGGTGCCGTCCGTTCGGCGCTAGGATCTCCGGTGATTGGATCACGGCGTGTACAATTACCTCAACACCGTTCTTTGAGCGCTTCCGCTCATGATCTACAAAGTGGTATGTAGATGCATCTCCCATGACTCGTTGCTTAGATGAACTCATAGATGGATCTTGGTGAAACCGTGGGAAAAATTTTAATTTTCTGCAACGTTCCCACACAAGGCATCATGAGCTAGGTCTATCGTAGTTCTCTTTGCACGAGTAGAACACAATTTAGTTGTGGGCGTGGATCTTGTCAACTTACTTGCCGCTACTAATCTTATGTTGCTTCCGCGGTATTGTGGGATGAAGCGGCCCGGACCAACCTTACGTGCGCTTCGTGAGACCGGTTCCACCGACTAACATGCACTAGTTGCATAAGGTGGCTGGCGGTGTCTGCTCTCCTACTTTAGTTGGAGCGGATTCGATGAAAAGGGTCCTTATGAAGGGTAAATAGAAGTTGACAAGATCACGTTGTGGTTATTAAGAGGTAAGAAAAGGTTCTTGCTAGAACCCAATTGCAGCCACGTAAAAGATGCAACAACAATTAGAGGGCGTCTAACTTGTTTTTGCAGCAATTGACATGTGATGTGATATGGCCAAGTTGTGATGAATGATGAATGACATATTGTGATGTATGAGATCATGTTCTTGTAATAGGAATCACGACTTGCATGTCGATGAGTATGACAACCGGCAGGAGCCATAGGAGTTGTCTTTATTTTTGTATGACCTGCGTGTCATTCAAGAACGCCATGTAATTTACTTTACTTTATTGCTAAACGCGTTAGCCATAGAAGTAGAAGTAGTCGTTGGCGTGACAACTTCATGGAGGCACAATGATGGAGATCATGATGATGGAGATCATGGTGTCATGCGGTGACAAGATGATCATGGAGCCCCGAAGATGGAGATCAATGGAGTTTTATGATATTGGCCATATCATGTCACTACTATATAATTGCATGTGATGTTTATTATGTTTACACATCTTGTTTACTTAGAACGACGGTAGTAAATAAGATGATCCCTTACAACAATTTCAAGAAGTGTTCTCCCCTAACTGTGCACCGTTGCTAAAGTTCGTCACTTCTAAGCACCACGTGATGATCGGGTGTGATGGATTCTTACGTTCACATACAACGGGTGTAAGACAGATTTACACACGCAAAACACTTAGGGTTAACTTGACGAGCCTAGCATGTACAGACATGGCCTCGGAACACGGAGACCGAAAGGTCGAACACGAGTCGTATAGAAGATACGATCAACATGAGAATGTTCACCGACGATGACTAGTCCGTCTCACGTGATGATCGGACACGGCCTAGTCGACTCGGATCGTGTATCACTTAGATGACTAGAGGATGTCTAATATGAGTGGGAGTTCATTGTAATAATTTGATTAGATGAACTTAATTATCATGAACTTAGTCTAAAACTTTTGAATGATATGTCTTGTAGATCAAATGGCCAACGCTCATGTCAACTTGAACTTCAAGCGTTCCAATAGAAAACCAAGCTGAAAGATGACGGCAGCAACTATCTGGACTGGGTCCGGAACTTGAGATCATCCTCATAGCTGCCAGAAACAATATGTCCTAGAAGGACCGCTAGGTGACGCTCCGTCGAAGAACCAAGACATTATGAATGCTTGGCAGTCTCGTCTTGATGATTACTCCCTCGTTCGATGCGGCATGCTTTACAGCTTAGAACCGGGGCTCCAAAAGCGTTTTGAGCATCACGGAGCATATGAGATGTTCGAGGAGCTGAAACTTGTTTTCCAAGCTCACGCCGGTCGAGAGATATGACATCTCCGACAAGTTCTACATTTGTAAGATGGAGGAAAATAGTTACGTCGGTGAGCACATTCTCAAGATGTGCAGGTTGCACAACCGTATGACCCAAATGAATATGAACCTCCACGATGAGGCGGTCATTGACAGAATCCTCCATCGCTTCCACCAAGCTACAAGAGCTTTGTGATGAACTACAATATGCAGGGATGGTAAAGACCATTCTGAAGTATTCTCTATCTGAAGTCAGCCGAGGTTGAAATCAAGAAAGAACATCAAGTGTTGATGGTCAATAAGACCACTAAGTTTAAGAAGGGCAAGGGCAAGAAGAACTTCAAGAAGGACGGCAAGGAGGTTGCCGCGCCGCAAGCAAGTTGCGGGAAGAAGTCAAAGAATGGACCCAAGCACGAGACCGAGTGCTTTTATTGCAAGGGAAGGGTCCTTTGAAGCGGAACTGCCCCAAATACTTAGCGGACAAGAAGGCCGGCAACACCAAAGGTATATTTGATATACATGTAATTGATGTGTACCTTACCAAGACTCGTAGTAACTCCTGGGTATTTGATACGGTGCCGTTGCTCATATTTGTAACTCACAGCAGGAGCTGCGGAATAAGCGGAGACCGGCGAAGGGCGAGGTGACGATCGCGCGTCGGGAATGGTTCCAGTCGATGTGATCGCCGTCGGCACGCTACCTCTTCATTTACCCACGGATTAGTTATAAACCTTAATAATTGTTATTTGGTGCCAAGTTTGAGCATGAATATTGTATCTGGATCTTGTTTAATGCGAGATGGCTACTCATTTAAATCCGAGAATAATGGTTGTTCTATTTATATGAGAGATATGTTTTATGGTCATGCTCCGATGGTCAATGGTTTATTCTTAATGAATCTCGGCGTAGTATTACACATGTTCATAGCGTGAATACCAAAAGATGTAAAGTTGATAACGATAGTCCCACATACTTGTGGCACTTGCCGCCTTGGTCACATTGGTGTCAAGCGCATGAAGAAGCTCCATGCTGATGGACTTTTGGAGTCTCTTGATTATGAATCATTTGACACATGCGAACCATGCCTCATGAGCAAGATGACCAAGACTCCAATCTCTGGAACAATGGGCGAGCAACCAACTTGTTGGAAATCATACATACCGATGTAAAAGCGGTCCAATGAGCGTTGAGGCTCGCGGAGGATATCGTTATGTTCTCACTCTCACAGATGACTTGAGTAGATATGGGTATGTCTACTTGATGAAACACAAGTCTGAGACCTTGAAAAGTTCAAGGAATTTCAGAATGAAGTAGAGAATCAACGTGACCGAAAGATAAAATTCTTCGATCGGATCGTGGAGGAGAATATTTAAGTCATGAATTTGGTACACACTTAAGAAAATGTGGAATCGTTTCACAACTAACGCCGCTGGAACACCTCAACAGAACGGTGTGTCCGAACATCGTGTCGCACTCTATTGGATATGGTGCGGTCTATGATGTCCCTTACTGATTTACCGCTATCATTTTGGGGATCGCTCTAGAGACAGCTACATTCACTTTAAATAGGGCACCGTCTAAGTCCGTTGAGGCGACACCGTATGAATTATGGTTTGGGAAGAAACCTAAGCTGTCGTTTCTAAAAGTTTGGGGATGCGATGCTTATGTCAAGAAACTTCAACCTGAAAAGCTCGAACCCAAGTCGGAAAAATGCGTCTTCATAGGATACCCTAAGGAAACCGTAGGGTATACCTTCTACTTAAGATCCGAGGGCAAGATCTTTGCGGCCAAGAACGGATCCTTTCGGAAAAGAGTTTCTCTCGAAAGAAGTAAGTGGGAGGAAAGTAGAACTCGATGAAGTACTACCTCTTGAACAGGATAGTAGTGCAGCTCAGAAAATGTTCTGTGATGCCTACACCAATCAAGAGGAAATTCATGATGATGATCAAGGTACTTGGATCAAGTTGCTCTGAACTTCGAGGGTCCACTAGGACACGTTCCGCACTGCAGTGGTACGGCAACCCTGTCTTGGAAATCATGTTGTTAGACAACAATGAACCTTGAACTATGAAGAAGCGATGGCGGGCCCAGATTCCAACAAATGGCTAGAAGCCATGAAGTCCGAGATAGAATCCATGTATGAAAACAAAGTGTGGACTTTGGTGACTTGCCCGATGATCGGCGAGCGATAGAAAACAAATGGATCTTTAAGAGGAAGACGGACGTGGATGGTAATGTCACCATCTATAAAGCTCGACTTGTCGCTAAGGGTTATCGGCAAGTTCAAGGGATTGACTACGATGAGACTTTCTCTCCGTGGCGAAGCTTAAGTCCGTCCGAATCATGTTAGCAATTGCCGCACACTATGATTATGAGATACGGCAGATGGACGTCAAAACAGCGTTCATAACGGATATCTTAAGGAAGAGCTGTATATGATGCAGCCGGAGGGTTTTGTCGATCCTAAGAACGCTAACAAAGTATGCAAGCTCCAACGATCCATTTATGGGCTGGTGCAAGCATCTCGGAGTTGGAAAATTCGCTTTGATGAGATGATCAAAGCGTTTGGGTTTATGCTTGGACTTATGGAGAAGCCTGCGTTTACAAGAAAGTGAGTGGGAGCTCAGAGCATTTCTCATATTATATGTAGATGACATACTTCGATGGGAAATGATATAGAATTCTTGAACAACATTAAGGCCTACTTGAATAAGTGTTTTTCAATGAAGGACCTTGGAGAAGCTGCTTATATATTAGGCATCAAGATCTATAGAGATAGATCGAGGCGCCTCATAGGTCTTTCACAAAGCACATACCTTGATAAGATTTTGAAGAAGTTCAAAATGGATCAGTCCAAGAAGGGTTCTTGCCTGTATTGCAAGGTGTGAGATTGAGCTCAGCTCAATGCCCGACCACGACAAAAGATAAAGAAGAGATGAGTGTCATCCCTATGCCTCAGCCATAGGATCTATTATGTATGCCATGCTGTGTACCAGACCTGATGTAAACCTTGCCGTAAGTTTGGTAGGAAGGTACCAAAGTAATCCCGGCAAGGAACACTGGACAACGGTCAAGAATATCCTTAAGTACCGAAAAGGACAAAGGACATGTTTCGTTTATGGAGGTGACGAAGAGCTCGTCAGAACGGGTTACGTCGGCGCTAAGCTTCGACACAGATCTGATGACTCTAAGTCACAAACCGGATACGTGTATATGTTGAATGGTGGAGCGATGGCTGGTGCAGCTGCAAGCGAGCGTCGTGGCGGGATCTACATGTGAAGCGGAGTACATGGCAGCCTCGGAGGCAGCGCATGAAGCAATTTGGGTGAAGGAGTTCATCACCGACCTAGGAGTCATACCCAATGCGTCGGGGCCGATCAAACTCTTCTGTGACAACACCGGAGCTATTGCACTTGCCAAGGAGCCCAGGTTTCACAAGAAGACCAGGCACATCAAGCGTCGCTTCAACTCCATCCGTGAAAACGTTCGGATGGAGACATAGAAATTTGCAAAGTACATACGGATCTGAATGTCGCAGATCCGTTGACTAAACCTCTCTCATGAGCAAAACATGATCAACACCGAACTCTATGGGTGTTCGATTCATCACAATGTAACTAGATTATTGACTCTAGTGCAAGTGGGGACTGTTGGAAATATGCCCTAGAGGCAATAATAAAAGTGTTATTATTATATTTCTTTGTTCATGATGATTGTCTTTTATTCATGCTATAAGCTGTATTATCCGGAAATCGTGATACACGTGTGAATACATAGACCATAACATGTCCCTAGTGAGCCTCTAGTTGACTAGCTCGTTGGTCAACAGATAGTCATGGTTTCCTGACTATGGACATTAGATGTCATTGACAACGGGATCACATCATTAGGAGAATGATGTGATGGACAAGACCCAATCCTAAGCATAGCACAAGATCGTGTAGTTCGTTTTGCTAGAGCTTTTCCAATGTCAAGTATCTCTTCCTTAGACCATGAGATCGTGTAACTCCCGGATACCGTAAGAGTGCTTTGGGTGTACCAAACGTCCACAACGTAATCTGGGTGACTATAAAGGTGCACTACAGTATCTCCGAAAGTGTCTTGGGTTGACACGGATCGAGATGGATTTGTCACTCCGTGTGACGGAGAGGTATCTCTGGGCCCACTCGGTAATGCATCATCATAATGAGCTCAAAGTGACTAAGTGGTTAGTCACGGGATCATGCATTACTGTGCGAGTAAAGTGACTTGCCGAACGAGACCGAACAAGGTATTGGGATACCGACGATCGAGTCTCGGGCAACTAACGCACCGATTGACAAAGGGAATTGTATACGGGTTTGATTGAATCCTCGACATCGTGGTTCATCCGATGAGATCATCGAGGAGTATGTGGGAGACAACATGGGTATCCAGATCCGCTGTTGGTTATTGACCGGAGAGGCATCTCGGTCATGTTCGCATATCTCCCGAACCCGTAGGGTCTACACTTAAGGTTCGATGGCGCTAGGGTTGTAGAGATATTAGTATGCAGTAACCGAAAGTTGTTCGAGTCCGGATGAGATCCCTGACGTCACGAGGAGTTCGGAATGGTCCGGAGGTAAAGATTTATATATAGGAAGTCCAGTTTGACCACCGGAAAGTTTTGGGGTCACGGTATTGTCTGGGACCACCGGAAGGGTCCCGGGTCCACCGGTGGGGCCACCTATCCCGGAGGGCCCCATGGGCTGAAGTGGCGTGGGAACCAGCCCCTGGTGGGCTGGTGCGCCCACCCAAGGGCCCAGGCGCCTAGGGTTGGAAACCCTAGGGGACCGTTGCCCAGGGGCATGCGCCCTGGTTGAAACCCTAGGGGCCGTTGCCCCAGGGGCATGCGCCCTGGTTGAAACCCTAAGGGGCCGTTGCCCGGGGCCGCCGCCCCCATCTAGATGTGATCTCCAGGGGCATCGCCCCTAGCCCCTATATATAGTGGAGGGAGGAAGGCAGCAAGACCCCGCATCTTGGCACCTCCTTCCCCTTGCTACACCTCCTCCTCCCGCAGACGCTTGGAGAAGCCTGCCGATCCTGCTGCATCCACCACCACGCCGTCGTGCTGCTGGATCTTCATCAACCTCTCCTTCCCCCCTGCTGGATCAAGAAGGAGGAGACGTCACGCTGACCGTACGTGTGTTGAACGCGGAGGTGCCGTCCGTTCGGCGCTAGGATCTCCGGTGATTGGATCACGACGTACAACTACCTCAACCCCGTTCTTTTGAGCGCTTCCGCTCATGATCTACAAAGTGGTATGTAGATGCATCTCCCATGACTCGTTGCTTAGATGAACTCATAGATGGATCTTGGTGAAACCGTAGGAAAAATTTTAATTTTCTGCAACGTTCCCCAACACTCCCTCCGTTCCCAAATAATTGTCTTTTTAGCCATCTCAAATGGACTAAACATACGGATGTATGTAGACATGTTTTAGAGTGTAGATTCACTCATTTTGCTCCGTATGTAGTCACTTGTTGAAATCTCTAGAAAGACAATTATTTAGGAACGGAGGGAGTAGTTCATAATTGAGTGACCCGGGAGCTCAACCCTAGCCGCTAGCCGCTCGGTCCCTTCTCTCCTCCTCCCCGCCGCTTGCCCGGCGGGCGCCATGGCAAAGCCCAGCAGTGCCGTGGCGGCGGATCTGCATCGGTCGTTCCTGGAGCGGGGGCCGCAGGGGGCTTCTCTTCTTTGACCCGACGGCGGTGCGCGGAGGCCGGGGCGCCGTGCGCACAGGTAGGAGGTGGAGTGGGGTGGCGCAGCTCGCTGGCCGGCCGCGGCGCGTCACGGCGGTGTTCGGGCTGGGCCAGATCCAGGCTGGCCGGGAGTGAGGGAGGCGGCTGGAGCATGGCAAGGGGCGTGGTGGTGCGGCGGTGGAATGGCGGGTCTGGCGGGGACCTGCAGCGGTGCAGTGGTGCGATCTTGGTGGAGGTGGCGGCATCAGCCCACGGTCAGGCGGGTGACGGCGCTGAGATGGCTCGGCCAGATTGGTTCTGGCGAGCAGCGAGTGGCCGGTTACCCCTGCGCAGTGTGGTGAGCGGCGATGCCTCCTGGTGGTGCCGGCTTAGGAGTTCTTTGTGGTGAGGCAGGTCTAACCGTCGCAAGGCCGTCCGTTGGAGTGGGCGACGGCCGTCACTGGCAGTTCTGAACTTTGCTGGAGGAGTAGGAGGACTGCAGTTCTCTGTCTGGCTGGGAGTTGGAGTTGGTGGTGTGGCCGAGTTTCTCCCTTGCCATGCGTCCGACCGGTCGCCGACCCTTGGCTTTGCGGCTACGTCATGAAGGTGCTGCGGTGGCGGCGGTGTGTGAATACTTGGACGGTTTCACCAAGTCCTTTGGAGGTGTGGAGATTGGCGACTCGTGGATGAAAGTCTTGCTTGGCTTTTGCCAGGCCGGCGACGATGGCACCTGTGGATGTCATTTCTCTCCTTGGAGGCGTTGCCGATGCGTGTTCGCCATTTCCCTCGCTCTAGTGGAGTTGGTGACTGTCTCCGGGCGAAAGCCTCGATCCGGAGTTGGATCGGCACGATGGCGGCGTCCTCGACATCGTTCCTCCGTTGGGAGCATGGTGTTTGGAGACATGGCTGCTTCCTTGCTATTCTCCTCCGGTGCTCGTCGCGGTCCTTTGCTGATCCTCGGTGGCGCTATGTACGCCCATCATCGGTGTGTCCAAGATGGTGTCTCTCTCGGATTGGATCGAGTCCTGCCATTCACTTGCCTCTTCCACTTTTAGGCTTCAGAGTGGGTGGTGCGTTGACAAGAGAAGCTCTGCGGAAGGTGGTCTTCAGAGGCGACCAGTGTTGGTCAGGACACGGTGCTGTCTTTCAGCTTAGGATAGGCGCTTTTGTTTGTAGCTTGCTTTGTGATGTTGGTCGTCTTTGGTTTTACCTAGATGTGGTATGCGTGCTATGCTCGTTGTTCGCAGCGAGACTAGCTTCTTGTAATTGACATTCTGCTTTCTATAAAGCTATGGTACACTTAGGCGTACTTTCAAAAAATAATAATAATTGAGTGACTGAGAGAGGTATTACGTATGTATATATAGAGTCAAGAAGGTGACCGTGAGATAATTGAGTGAATGGAGACGTATATGTTTTTTCCGAAGAAAAGGAGCCTCTGCATCAGCGAGGCACGCATCCCTTTGTTTAAACAATTAGAGTACCAAGGTACAAATATCATCTCAGATACATAGAAAAAATCAAAGAAGCAAACAAATAGTTACAGCCGGTAAAAATATGACACAATGTTTAAACACCCATTTTATTATTGGAACATCATCTAGACCGGTTGTACGTAGTCGTGCTACCGTCTCCCATCGGTTGCATTCAAAAGCCATATGCTCCCTCGCTTATGACCACATACAGATCCATCCAAACGCCCGATCGATAACCCGTAATTTTTTTGTGATATTTGTCATGTTAAATACAAGGTCATTTGACATTTCAAAATAGCCCAAACTAATTCACAAACTCCAACATGAATTCGTGTAGTTGTATTAGACTCAACCCACCTAACTAGTTACGGAACATACTGGAGATACTATTAGATGGAGATACATTAAAGGACACATGTATTATTCACCACAATAACTTGGCTAGTGAGCATGTGAGAAAGAGATGCTGAATCGTTTCCACGTGATCACAAAAACAACATCGTTTACTCCTCTCCCATCTACTTTTGCGAAATTATCCTTAGTCCGAATCACTCCCTTATGCACAAACTACATAAAAATCTTGATTTTAAAGGCACATTTATTTTTTATATATGAATAATCGGGAGATTGGTCTATTATTGATCAAGTCTACATACATAGATTTGACTGAGAACATGCCTCGAACTAAAAGTTTTCATCGGAAAACATCTGGCTCATTAGATAGGTTCACCTTCATCAACACATTCACTAGATGCAGCCATGTACCCCATCGTTCCCAAACTAGTGTGATTTGAATGTTTAAGGGAACCAAACCTAGTATTGTAAACATGTAAATGCATATTTATATTGTACAATATTATGAAGCATTGGATAGAATAAAGCTAGAGGCATCTCCCCCAACCAAGTGTCCTTCCAGAATGCGCCTATTCCCGATGATAAATTTACTCCTGTTCAAGAAAGCGACCTTAGTTCTCATCAACCCCTTCAAAAAGGGAGAATCATTCCGCCATAATTTGTGCTAAGTTTTTGGAATGCACATATTTGTTACACAATAGATGTAACCACAACCCTTCCTCCGAGAAGAGACAATATAACCATTTGCTAATCAGACAATTATTCTTTACTCCAATATTTTCAAACCCCAAACCTCCTTCGTCTTTAGGCGTACATAATATGTCCCGACTTAGGCAGTTTATATTTTATTTTATTCTCAGCACTTTGCCAAAAAAATCGCAATCGATAAAAGTTCAATTTTTTTTCATACCCCTATGGGTATTTCAAAGAAAGATAACACGAACATTGGCATGCTCGTAAGCACATAATTAATAAGAATGAGTCAACCCCCGTAAGACATAAACTTGCCCTTCCAACAACTCAGCTTCTTCTCAAATCGATGTTCAATGTATTTTTCATTCTTTATTGGTCAACTTTTGGTGCTGAATTGGGGTTCCAAGATAACTTGAAGGAAGGGATCCAATTCCACAACCGAACAACTGTTTGTAGTTTTCATGTTCCTTCTTAGTGCAGCCAAAGCAGAACAGCTAACTTTCATGAAATTTATTAGCAGCCCGGATAGTGGTTCAAAAAGGCATAAAACCAGCTTCATATTTCTTGCTTTGGTCATGTCATGCTCTACTAAAACTATTGTATCATCAAAAGTATGGACATGCCCCAATGTATATGTATGTATATATGTAGAGGAGTGCATGGAGGTCTCGTGAAAGGAGCTATTAATATTGCTGGTACAGTTACAAATCAAAGGACATAGCTAATAGCCTAGCACCCACCTTCTCAGTGCCACAAAACAAGTGTAGCTGTGTAGGTAGTACTACCTCCATCCTAGTACATTGGTCCCCTTCGTATTTGTGTCAAATTTTAATAATAGATTTAACTAACAAAATGTTAATGCGTGCAAGGAAAAATTATATCGTTGGATTTGTCTTTGAACATAGTTTTCGTTTCAATGACATTATTTTTTGCTGTGTATAAATTATATTTTATTATTTAAAATCATGGTTAAAGTATGACTGTAAATACGAGGAAGACTAATAAATCAGGACGGAGGCAGTATGTGTCTTCAAGAAACCAAATTAATGCATATAATCCAGAAATTTGTATATGCCTTGACATGAGAAGGGAGTTCATGTGATTAAGAGTAGGAAAGAGTATCTTGCATAACCAAAGACACAGTGCAAACAACTGAATTATCCTGACTGGTGCATGTGCCCTCAAAACTATAAAAGTGTGCATCTGTGTTTATGAATTGGAAAAGGTTAGGTTGAACCTAGGCTATAAATTGTAACCCAGATATCCCATCTTTGTGTACCTTGGTAGATGATAAGCCTTTCGTAGTGCATCGTTGTGGCTCACTGGACGTGGGCATGTCGGACCAGGAACTTTCGAGAATATTGTTGGAATGGAGGGCACCAGAACGAGTGATACATCTGTTTTGAGCCAAGAAAGAGCTTGAGGGCACCAGAATGAGTGATACATCGGTTTTGAGCCAAGACAGAGCCTGAGAGCTGGAGTACAAGAACTAATGATTAGTGGCAGAGCCAGTGTCTGGCGACCGGGAAGCATCTCGCCAGCCCGGGCTCTCCTATATGGCTCCACAAAAGAGGATGGCTCATGGGATAACCATCGTTACCCATCTAGTCTGCCTAGGCAATGACTTTGTGGCCTTTGCTTTGTGGCTCTATCAACGCAATTTAGTCGCTCCCGCCCCTCTTGTCCTTCCTCGACAGTACATCAAAGCGCAAGCAAGATTTCAAGCTCGATGAGATGGCTCATGGTTGTTTCATGATAAGAAGCAATGACCACCCTGCAACATCTCGTAATGAACTGGAGTAGTGTTTGCATATCCTACACACATTTTTTTATAACAAATATATAAAGAGAAGAGGAAATTAAATCTACAATTCCGTTACAATGATTATAAGTAGCACTGCAACATAAAGAATATTTTTTTATCAAGTTTACTGATTATGAGCTTGCACTTGCTTTACTTACATATTTGTAGTGCCACTATATTTTTACCAAATTTATGAAGTAGCACTAAGTTTTTTCTGAATATTTTGGATTGCTTTGCACGCGGATACACCTATACAGTGGCGGAGCGTGGCAAGCAATCAAAGGAGGGGGGGGGGGGGCAATTTCCCAACTAAAAGTTTTTTTCTCGAGAAAAAGCCTAAAAGTACAATTACACTGTAATTGAACAAAAAATTACACGTGGTTTACACTTTAATTTTTTGTTTTTAAATATCAATAATATATTTAATTAATGTGTGAACATTTTTTTAATAGTACAAACATTTTCTAAAATTTGCGCAAACACTTTTTTTACACTGCATGAATTTTCTAAATGTTCGGTGAACGTTTTTCAAAATTTAAATAATGTAATGTTTGAAATATATATATTTAAAATATTTTGTAATACAAAATAAAATACAAACAGAACAATCCTTTTTGCACTTACGCATGTAAAAAAAGGCCACATCAACAAGCTACCATGTATGGTAAACGATCAACCAAAACATGCAACCAAGCATGCAAATATTATTTCACTGCTTGTATTCCGTCAATATTTTACATTTATACTATGATCAAATTTTCATGTTCCAACTTTATCAAACTATATAGCAACCAATTGCAATAAGAACTTGTGGGGTATTATCTTGTTGGACGCGTCTAGGCTGGTCCCTAGCGTTTCCTGTCGGCCCACCAAATATAGTAACTTTTGTCCCCCTGTCCGGGAAAGGAAAGTCCCTGCCCCCCCCCCCCTCCCGATTCCCGCGTCCAACCATCGAGCGGGCGAGATCTCACCTGGTCCTCCACTTCCCCCCGTCCCCCCACCCCTGGGCGTCTCCTTTTCTCCTCACCTAACTGCCTAGCCCCATCTTCTTCTCTCCCAAGCTAGAAAGGACAGCACGCCCCTTCCCCTCACCACTCCTAGATCCAGAAAACCTTTAGAACCCTCCAATGGCGGCTGCATTAGGGTTTCTTCTGTAGTCAGTTCAAGGGAGCTCGCTTCAGATTGTCTAGGAAAGGCAAAAAAAGTAGAGGAAAAAGGTCAGATTTAGCTCACTTTCCCCAAGATTTGTACTTCCTTTCATCCCTATCACCTGTGTTACTGAAGAACACCATCTTCTCCTCCTCTTTCCCCATGATTTGTACATGGCTGCAGTTTTGCCAAAAAATGTGTAAGAGTTGTGATGTTAAGCATGTTAAGTCTAATGTTTAGGCAAGTTTCAGCCCTCTGTTTTGGGCAAATCTAGTAGAGTCTAATGTTGTTATGATTAGGCAAACTTACATGTTGAGATTGAGCAAGAAAAAAGTGAATTATAAAAAAGGACTGGTTGAAGAAAAACAATGGTAGGCAAGTTTCACGCCTCTGCTTCATATCAACACATTGTAAGCAACTACTGTGATGGATTTTACCAATCTACTAGTGCTTGGAAGAAAAATCAAACCCTAACTGATAGTTCTGGTGTTTTTAAGGTTCTTGTTCAATGATTGTTTTTGCTTAGAATGGTCTTGGCAATTTTCACATTCCGTTTACAATTCTATTGCATATGAACACATTCTAAGCAAGTGCTGATAGTATTGTTGGGGACAAAAATATCATACCTTAAGCAAAAATTCTGATTGAGCAAAAACAGTGCTTATAAGAGGATCAAAACCGTGCTATCATGCTCTATTTACAAATGTGTTACATTTCTGTTAATTGCTTATGAAATTGTTCTAGGCAAATTACACATTCTATTTGAGCAAAAACAATGCTATCATGAAGCAACTAAGTATAGGATATACACACAACTTTGGTAACTTGTGACATGGCAAAACATGAATCTTTTTGTACCTTATAAGACGATGAACAGTGAGCTCAGTATGGAAAAACAAGGGCAAAAAACAAGGCTTTCTCCTACCAGATCATTTGCTATATGTGGAGCAAAACAATGGCTAATTGGAGAAACTTGCATTATAAGATTAAGCAAAGGCATAATAATGTCCAAGCAACTACTGAAGAAGCTAGAAAAACATTCCTCATGGGAATTTGTTTCCATTATTCTTTGGTTCAACAATGAAAAATGAGAATAATATAAGTAAATGTGCAACTAAAAAACAAGAGAGACTGTTGTGCAGTATAATTTACCTTGATTATATGATATCCTTCAACATGATCCAAAAAATGTTGGAAAGTTGCCAAGAAGCTGTTGCAAATTTATTGGTATTTCAACCTGCAAGAAAGAAAGGACAAGAGAAGTACTGTACCAACAACTATCTCAGCTGCAAATCTTTACTTCAACCAATTGTGCAAAATGGAAACCACACTGGACATAGTGAACATAGTCAGAACACACAAGCTTGCTGCTAGTACAAGAAAGGTGAAAACATAGGTACTGAATATAAAGGGCAATGATGTCCACAACTGCTAACTTAAGTTTTTTCTAACACAAAACATGCTCTATTCTCTCTGATTTTGGAGTGAATTCCATTATGAAGAAACTTCGAAGTAGCACTTCTATGGAAGGAGGCTTGCTTCACCAAATCAACGTTGCTTGCGTTTAAGAAAAACAAATAAGACAATATATTATGATACACAAAAAACAAGCCTATGTTATATGTACAAAAATGTTTCATTAGTACAAAAAAACCATGGTGCCTATGAATATCTTGCCTGACATATATAGTTTGACTTGTCTGGTTATGTGGTTTGGATTGCCTGATAGTGTACTTTGAATTTCCTGGTTATGTTCAATTGTTTCCTTAAAAAAAATAGATGCTATCTTGTGAATCTGGTGTGCTTGGGTTGCTGTGTTACTTGCTTGCCTGTATTTAGTGTGGTACTAACTTGCCTCAACAAGCTAACTGTTGGGGAATGTAGTGTTTCAAAAAATTTCCTACGATCACGCAAGATCTATCTAGGAGATGCATAGCAACGAGACGGGAGAGTGTGTCCACGTACCTCGTAGACCGAAAGCGAAAGCGTTTAGTAACGCGGTTGATGTAGTCGAACATCTTCATGATCCAACTGATCCAAGTACTGAACGTACGACACCTCCATGTTCAGCACACGTTCAGCTCGATGACGTCCCTCGTGCTCTTGATCTAGTTGAGTACGAGGGTGAGTTTCGTCAGCACAACGGCGTGGTGACGGTGATGATGATGTTACCGGCCAGGGCTTCTCCTAAGCACTACGGCGATATGATCGAGGTGTGTAACTGTGGAGGGGGCACCGCACACGGCTAATGCAAAACTTGGTTGTGTTCTAGGGTGTCCCCTGACCCCGTATATAAAGGAGGTAGGGGGAGGCCGGCCGCCCAAGCTAGGTCCGCTGGGAGAAGGGGAAGCCTACTAGGACTCCAAGTCATAATAGGTTTTCACCTAAAGGAGAAGGGGGGAGGAATGGAGAGGGGGCCGCACCCCCAACCCCTTGTCCAATTCAGACTGGGCTTGGGGGGGGGGGTGCCACCTCCTGGCCTCTCCCTCTCCTTCCCACTAAGGCCCACTAAGGCCCATCAACTCCCCGGGGGTTCCGGTAACCTCCTGATACTCTGAAAAATTCCCGAACTTCTCCAGAACCATTCCGATGTCCGAATATAGCCTTCCAATATATCGATCTTTATGTCTCAACCATTTCGAGACTCCTCGTCACGTCCGCGATCTCATCTGGGACCCCGAACAAACTTTGGTCATCAAAACACATAACTCATAATACAAATCATCATCGAACGTTAAGCGTGCGGACCCTACATGTTTGAGAACTATGTAGACATGATCGAGACACATCTCCTATCAATAACCAATAGCGGAACCTGGATGCTCATATTGGCTCCTACATATTCTGCGAAGTCGGTCAAACCGCATAACAACATACGTTGTTCCCTTTGTCATCGGCATGTTACTTGCCCGAGATTCGATCATCGGTATCATCATACCTAGTTCAATCTCGTTACCGGCAAGTCTCTTTACTCGTTCCGTAATGCTTCATCTCGCAACTAACTCATTAGTCACATTGCTTGCAAGGCTTATAGTGATGAGCCTCACCGAGAGGGCCTAGAGATACCTCTCCGAAACACGGAGTGACAAATCCTAATCTCGATCTATGCGAACCCAACAAACACCTTCGGAGACACCTGCAAAGCATCTTTATAATCACCCAGTTATGTTGTGACGTTTGATAGCACACAAGGTGTTCCTCCGGTATTCGGGTGTTGCATAATCTCATAGTCTGAGGAACATGTATAAGTCATGAAGAAAGTAGTAGCAATGAAACTGTAACGATCATAATGCTAAGCTAACGGATGGGTCTTGTCCATCACATCATTCTCCTAATGATGTGATCTCGTTCATCAAATGACAACACATGTCTATGGTCAGGAAACATAACCATCTTTGATTAACAATCTAGTCAAGTAGAGGCATACTAGGGACACTATGTTTTGTCTATGTATTCACACATGTACTAAGTTTCCTGTCAATACAATTCTAGCATGAATAATAAACATTTATCATGATATAAGGAAATAAATAATAACTTTATTATTGCCTCTAGGGCATATTTCCTTCAGTCTTCCACTTGCACTAGAGTCAATAATCTAGATTGCAAAGTAATGATTGTAACACCAATGGAGTCTTGGTGCTGATCATTTTTTGCTCGTGGAAGAGGCTTAGTTAACGGGTCTGCAACATTCAGATCCGTATGTAGTTTGAAAATCTCTATGTCTCCCTCTGCGACTTGATGCCGGATGGAAGCGTCTCTTGATGTGTTTGGTTCTCTTGTGAAATCTGGATTCCTTCGCCAAGGCAATTGCACCAGTATTGTTACAAAAGATTTTCATTGGAACCGATGCACTAGGTATGACACCTAGATCGCATATGAACTCCTTCATCCATACTCCTTCATTTGCTGCTTCTGAAGTAGCTACGTACTCCGCTTCACACGTAGATCCCGCCACGACAATTTTCTTGGAACTGCACCAACTGACAGCTCTACCATTCAATAAAAATACGTATCCGGATTGCGACTTAGAGTCATCCGGATCAGTGTCAAAGCTTGCATCGACGTAACATTTTACGACGAGCTCTTTGTCACCTCCATAAACGAGAAACATATCCTTAGTCCTTTTCAGGTATTTTAGGATTTCTTGACCGCTGTCCAGTGCTCCACTCCTGGATTAATTTGGTACCTCCCTGCTATACTTATAGCAAGGCACACATCAGGTCTGGTACATATCATTGTATACATGATAGAACCTATGGCTGAAGCATAGGGAATGACTTTCATTTTCTCTCTATCTATTGCAGTGGTCGGGCATTGAGTCTGACTCAACTTCACACCTTGTAACACAGGCAAGAACCCTTTCTTTGACTGATCCATTTTGAACTTCTTCAAAACTTTATCAAGGTATGTGCTTTGTGAAAGTCCAATTAAGCGTCTTGATCTATCTCTATAGATCTTGATGCCTAATATGTAAGCAGCTTCACCGAGGTCTTTCATTGAAAAACTCTTATTCAAGTATCCTTTTATGCTATCTAGAAATTATGTATTATTTCCAATCAACAATATGTCATCCACATATAATATTAGAAATGCTACAGAGCTCCCACTCACTTTCTTGTAAATACATGCTTCTCCAAAAGTATGTATAAAACCATATGCTTTGATCACACTATCAAAGCGTTTATTCCAACTCCGAGAGGCTTGCACCAGTCCATAAATGGATCACTGGAGCTTGCACACTAGGATCCGAGCAGTGTCTTCCGCATTGGGTGTTCTCAAGTATTGTGGCCCAAACACTGCCACCACTGCCCGACAGAACTTGTAGAAACACTCTATGCTGGTGGACTCGGCCATGCGCCCATAGTCGTCGAGTGAATCACTGGGAGCTCCATATGCAAGCATCCTCATCGCTGTCGTGCACTTCGGATGGAGGTGAATCCAAGAGCGCCAGTGCAATCCATCTTGCACTTGAAGTAGTTGTCGAACTCCGGATGGAATTCACAATCCCGAGGAAGAGCTTTGGCTCATCCGATAACGGCGCCGAAATGTTCTCTCGCCATGAAGTGGAGCATCGGCGAAGTAGTCGAGTAGAGCATCAGAGCCTTGCGAAGATGCCGGTTCTTTGCTTTCACCGCCCGGCGCCGAGCCACCTCGACGCGGCTTTTCATTGCTCGCCAAGCAGTTGGCGAGGGCGGCAGCACCATCGATGCTCTTCTTCACGGGCGTCGGCGCGGCTTCCTCCTCCAGCAGCGCGACGAGCTCTTCCTCCTCATCCGAGTCCATCGCCGAGACAGTCAAAACGCCAACACCTTGCGCTCGGTGGGCGTGTACCGCCGTTAAACCGCGCCTCCGCGCCGGAACGGCGGCGGAAGCGCCCAGCTGCTGCAGGAGGGCTGCCGCGCGGCTCTCGCTATTTTCCGGCGGGAATGGCTATCTAGCGGAGTAGGCGGCGGCCGTCGCCGGATATAGCTAGTGGTGGCGAGGACGAAGGGTGCGAGGCAAGTCGGGAAGAAAACCTTGACTTTTCCCCTGCCGGTGTGGGCCAGCGTGCTTTTCCTAGCGCCGAGCCTCAACGGCTCCCAGCCGCCGGTTCGGCTGTGACCGCCGGGCGGAAAAAGGTCGAACCGCGATTTTCGCATCTGAAGCGCGATTGGGCCGTTTTTGGCGTCGGCGCCGAAAAAGTGGCCTGGGGGGGCCTGTTGGGGGCGCGGCTGGAGATGCCCTTAGTATGAATTCTTTGAATACCCATGATGCTAATGGTATGCAAAGCCACAAGCTTGGGGATGCTATGTTTGATGAAGATGATATTTTTTGTCCCCCAAGTTTTGATCAGAATATTTATTATGATGAAAGCATGCATCATATTTATGATGATTATATTGATGAAAGTGGATTTGGAGAGGTCATGACTTTATTTAATGATGAATCCACTATTTCGGAAGAGGTTCCAATTGATTATGAGAATAAAGTTCCTATCTATGATGATTATTGTGATGACATGTATGCTATAAAGAACAATGATAACCATGAAACTTGTCATCTTGATTTTAATCTTCAATTGGATTATGCCTCACATGTTAGTTATTTTGTTCAATTTTTTGCTTCCACTACTATTCATGAGAAGAATTTTTCTTATGTGGAGAGTAATAAAAATTCTATGCTTGTGCATCATGAAAACAATGCTTTATGTGATGGTTATATTGTTGAATTCATTCATGATGCTACTGAAAATTATTACGAGGGAGGAATATATGCTTGTAGGAATTGCAATAATATCAAGTTTCCTCTCTATGTGTTGAAAATCTTGAAGCTATGCTTGTTTTGCCTTCTTGTGCTAGTTGATTATTGTTCCCATAAGGTGTTTGATCACAAAATCCCTATGTATAGGAAGTGGGTTAGACTTAAATGTGCTAGTCATATTCTTCATGATGCTCCCTTCATGTTTCAATTCTTATCTTTTATGTGAGCATCATTGAAATCATCATGCCTAGCTAGGGGCATTAAACGTTAGCGCTTGTTGGGAGGAAACCCAATATTACTTTTGTTCCTTGCTTTTTGTTCCTGTTTAGTAATAATTAATTCATATAGCCTCTGGTTAGATGTGGTTTTATGTTTTAATTAGTGTTTGTGCCAAGTAGAACCTTTGGGAAGACTTGGGTGAAGTCTTTGTGATCCTGCTGTAAAAAACAGAAACTTTAGCGCTCACGAGATTAGCTGCCATTGTTTACTAGAGAGTGATTTTAGGTTGATTATTTTTTAAGATGATTAATAGACAAATTTATCAGGTCCACAAATTTATTTCAGAATTTTTGGAGTTCCAGAAGTATACGTTTGATACAGATTACTACAGAATGTTCTGTTTTTGACAGATTCTGTTTTCTATGTGTTGTTTGCTTATTTTGATGAATCTATGAGTAGTATCGGAGGGTATGAACCATAGATAAGTTGGAATACAGTTGATATTACACCAATATTTATTTAGAATGAGTTCACAACATTACCAAAAGTGTTGGTTTATTTTCTTATACTAACGGAGCTTACGAGTTTTCTGTTAAGTTTTGTGTTGTGAAGTTTTCAAGTTTTGGGTAAAGATTGGATGGACTATGGAATAAGGAGTGGCAAGAGCCTAAGCTTGGGGATGACCAAGGCACCCAACATAATATTTCAATAAGTCTCAAGCATCTAAGCTTGGGGATGCCCCGTTAGGCATCCCACCTTTCTTCTTCAACAACTATCGGTTAGTACCGGTTGAACCTAAGTTTTTGCTTCTTCACATGAGTTGTGCTATCCTTGCAATGTCATTTTATTTTATTTTGCTTGTTGTTTGAATAAAGTATCTAAGATCTTAAATACTTAAATGAGAGAGAGTCCTCACATAGCTAAATAATTATTTAACTACTCACTGATCTTCACTTATATCTTTTTGGAGTAGTTTGTCATTTACTCGTGTGCTTCACTTATATCCTATGAGTAAATGGTTGAATGATTTGAATTTCATAAATCTTAAATTATATATGTTTCATATGCTTATCCCATGGGGAGTAATTACTTCACATCTAAGAAGTAGAGGTGGTAAATTTATTGAAGGTTAGCAAACATTGTATTGGTCACTTGAATAATTCATGAAAGAATATTGAAGGAAAAGAGATTTCACATATAAATATACTATCTTAGACATCTTCTATGATTGTGAGCCCCATTAATTATTTTCAAACCTGAGCAAATTAGTTGAAATTGGATAAGTAAGACAACATAATGAGTTATGCTTGGGTATATTTGTATATAAGTTATATTGTTATAGATCCTCCAACATGTGGTGCTTGCTATTTAGAATCCTTTGCTAGCCAAAATATCTGTACTAAGCGGGAATACTGCTTGTGCTTCCAAATTCCTTGAACCAAGTTTCTTCCATGAGTGTCCACCATATCTACCTATATGCGGTATTTACCTGCCGTTCCAAGTAAATTTGCATGTGCCAAACTCTAAACCTTCAAATAATAATCTATTTTGTGTGCCTGAATCGCTCATGTAGTGACTAGGGGCTGTCAGTATCTTCCATGCTAGGTGGGTTATTCTCACGATGAGTGGACTCCGCTCATCATTCATGAGAAAAATGGCTGGTAATTGGGATGCCCAGTCCTATGATCAAAAGATCAAAAATCAAATCAAAATAATTGCAAACAAAACTCCCCCAGGATTGATGTTAGTTGGAGGCACCCGTTGTTTCAGGCAAGCCATGGATTGATGATTGTTGGTGGTGGGGGAGTATAAACATTACAATTCTGTTTGGGAACCGCCTATAATGTGTGTAGCATGGAAGATATTGGGAAATCTTGGTTGTTATGTTTACAATGAAAGCATACCTCTCAAAATTATTTTCATCTCTGTTTAAAAGCTTCGAGCTCTGGCACCTCTGCAAATCCCCGCTTCCCTCTGCGAAGGGCCTATCTTTTACTTTTATGCAAGAGTCAGTAGTATTCCTTCTCATTCCAACCTACTCTTTAGTTGGCAAGCATCATGTGATGGGGAAAGATCTAAGCATATATGTCCATTCAAATATATTTGATCATGAATTATTATTGTTGACAATTATCTATATGATAAGTAAGTTGGGAGGCGAAACATTAAGCCCCTATCTTTCTCTGTGTTCGATTTATGCTATTGTTCTAAAAATATGGTTTGAGTGGTAGCAATCATGGAAGACTATATGATAGTTGAGTATGTGGGATTTGCTAAATCAAAGCTCTTACATAGACCCTTCTTGAAAATAAGATGAATTGCAATTGTTTGATGACTTAGAACATAGTTTGCTAGTTTTCAAGAAAGTTTATGGTCTATGCTTTAACATTTGAATAGCTTGTTACTTAATCATGAGAAGTTTTATGAGATGAGCTGCTGTTATGACATATAATGATGCTATAAAAGGTGATTGAAATTATCATTGATCAAACTTATGCACCTGCTAGCATTCACACTTCATAAATTATTTCTTTTATCATTTACCTACTCGAGGACGAGCAGGAATTAAGCTTGGGGATGCTGATACGTCTCCAACGTATCTATAATTTATGAAGTATTCATGCTATTATATTATCTGTTTTGGATGTTTATGGGCTTTACTAAGTACTTTTATATTATTTTTCGGACTAACCTATTGACAGGAGGCCCAGCCCAAATTGATGTTTTCTTGCCTATTTCAGTGCCTCGAAGAAAAGGAATATCAAACGGAGTCCAAATGGAATGAAAACTTCAGGAGAGTTATTTTTGGAATGGAAGCAATCCAGGAGACTTGGAGTAGACGTCAGGGAAGTTTCGAGGAAGCCATGAGGCAGGGAGGCGCGCCCCCACCCTCGTGGGCCCCCTGACCGACTTCTTTCGCCTATATATATCCATATACCCTAAAAGCGGTCGAGAGCACCATAGATTGGGAGTTCCGCTGCCGCAAGCCTCTGCAGCCACCGAAAACCTCTCGGGAGCCCGTTCCGCACCCTGCCGGAGGGGGAATCCATCACCGGTGGCCATCTTCATCATCCCGGCGCTCTCCACGACGAGGAGGGAGTAGTTCACCCTCGGGGCTGAGGGTATGTACCAGTAGCTATGTGTTTGATCTCTCTCTCTCTCTCTCTCTCTCTCTCTCTCTCTCTCGTGTTCTTGATTTGGCATGATCTTGATGTATCGCAAGCTTTGCTATTATAGTTGGATCTTGTGATGTCCCCCTCTACTCTCTTGTGATGGATTGAGTTTTCCCTTTGAAGTTATCTTATCGGATTGAGCCTTTAAGGATTTGAGAACACTTGATGTATGTCTTGCCGTGCTTATCTATGGTGACAATGGGATATTCACGTGATCTACTTGATGTATGTTTTGGTGATCAACTTGCGGGTTCAATGAACTTATGCATAGGTGTTGGCACACGTTTTCGTCTTGACTCTTCGATAGAAAATTTGGGGCACTCTTTGAAGTACTTTGTGTTGGTTGAATAGATGAATCTGAGATTGTGTGATGTATATCGTATAATCATACCCACGGATACTTGAGGTGACATTGGAGTATCTAGGTGACATAAGGGTTTTGGTTGATTTGTGTCTTAAGGTTTTATTCTAGTACGAACTCTAGGATAGATCGAACAGAAAGAATAGCTTCCTGTTATTTTACTACGGACTCTTGTATAGATCAATCAGAAAGGATAACTTTGAGGTGGTTTCGTACCCTACAATAATCTCTTTGTTTGTTCTCCGCTATTAGTGACTTTGGAGTGACTCTTTGTTGCATGTTGAGGGATAGTTATATGATCCAGTTATGTTATTATTGTTGAGAGAACTTGCACTAGTGAAAGTATGAACCCTAGGCCTTGTTTCCTACCATTGCAATACCGTTTATGCTCACTTTTATCGCTTGCTACCTTGCTACCTATATCTACCATCCATATTGCACTTGTATCACCATCTCTTCGCCGAACTAGTGCACCTATACAATTTACCATTGTATTGGGTGTGTTGGGGGCACAAGAGACTCTTTGTTATTTGGTTGCAGGGTTGTTTGAGAGAGGCCATCTTCATCCTATGCCTCCCACGGATTGATAAACCTTAGGTCATCCACTTGAGGGAAATTTGCTACTGTCCTACAATCCTCTGCACTTGGACGCCCAACAACGTCTACAAGAAGAAGGTTGTGTAGTAGACATCACTCTGCAGCCTTTAGCATAGCGAAGAGCTCGGGAATTGTCTTGTTCATCCCTTGCATATTTTAGTTCATCACAAAGCCTTTATAGCTTGGTGGCAGTGATTGAAGAACTCTGTCAATGACACTATCATCAGGAAGATTAACTCCCAGCTAAGTCAAGTGGTTATGGTGCCCAGACGTTCTGAGTATGTGTTCACTGACAGAACTATTCTCCTCCATTTTGCAGCTATAGAACTTGTTGGAGACTTCATATCCTCAACTCGGGCATTTGCTTGAAATAGTAACTTCAATTCTTGGAACATATCATATGCTCCATGACGTTCAAAACGTCTTTGAAGTCCCGATTTGTCGGTGTACAAAAGTAGGGGCTCTCTTTTGTACCCCTTTACTTGTGCACGGGTAGTCAGAGCCGCGCCCGTGGCCACACTTAGCAGGGCATAGGAGGGAAGCCAAAGGCGCAAGACATCAAAGAAACACCAAGACCAGAGACACGAAAAGCAAGAGGGCGAGGTAGACTGTCTTGCCGGGGCAGCCTCCGCAGCCCTGGCAAGAGCCTTGCCGGGGCAACTTGCCCAGCGCCAGCAGAGGCACCACCCTTGAGCCCAAGAGTTCCAACGCCATCGACCACATTGGAACTAAGGCTCGGGAGGCACCTCCATGGTGGCATGCAGATCTTCATGAAGATCATAAACACACAAGATCAGACGAGGACCAGAAGACGACGATCCTCGGCAAGATCCCTCCAGCAAGATCCTTGCCGGGGATGACCGCGATGTCACGGAAAGACCCTTGCCAGGACCCCGGCAAGATCCTTGCCGAGGACGTCAGCGGGGCCGTGGCCGGGCCCACATCTGCCAAGACTTCACTGTCGTTCCCATGCAGCTGCCAGCTCAGCCAGCTAGGCGAGCACCTGTGTGGCGACGTGCAGCCTCTAGACCGACTCAGCAAGCACCTGCATGGTGGAATGCAGATCTTCGTGAAGACACTGCCACCGCATCAGCTCAGCAGCCAGCCAGCCTACATGGCACTATGTGCCTCGTTGGCCTGGACGCATGTCAAAGCAAGGCGAAGCGGCGATGGACGAGACGGGCTTCGTTGCCATCCCCGATAAAGCAAGAGGACACCTAAGTAGTGCATTAAAAGCGTTTTGTCCTGTGATGTCAGGCAATAAGCTTGTACACTATACACACTTTCCACCTCCTGTGTGCCACCGTTGCGAGCCCTTTAA
The DNA here is from genome assembly GCA_021605205.1 of Aegilops longissima. Taxonomy (NCBI): domain Eukaryota; kingdom Viridiplantae; phylum Streptophyta; class Magnoliopsida; order Poales; family Poaceae; genus Aegilops; species Aegilops longissima. The sequence continues at coordinate 646,277,549 of CM038680.1, forward strand.
CCTGTGAAAGGAGGCCCAATGCAGACAGAGGAAGGATTCGTATCTTTTGGACTATGCACACGCCGTAGCTAGTTGAAGAACTCAAGAACACTCAAATATACACCAAAGTAGGACTAGGGTATTATGCATCCTCGCGGCCCGAACCTGGGTAAACGATCTTTGTGCTGACTCCTAGACCCGCTCTTTCCACAACCTCGCGCCCGCCGACCGTAGTAGGGATTCCAATAATCCCATAGGTGTCGTTTCCCACTGACATCTTTGGCGCGCCAGGTAGGGTGCGCGAGTTGTGAAAATCTGGTTTTGGAGCCGGCACGTCGACTCTTTCATGGGGATGGCCCGAAGGGAGAGGGCGACATCAATCAGCCGCCCTCTGGCGCTGTCCACAGCCTCGACAGCCATCCGTGTGGCCACGAAAAGCTAAGTCATGCAAAATTTTGGCTAATTTTGTTTATCTAAGTTATTCCCCTTGAAAGGTCTCGCCCTTGGTATGAAAAACCTGCACGCGATGGGACCCTCCGCAGGTTTAAACGCCCTTGTTCTATTTCAAGTCCACTCAATAATTCAAGCGACCGCGTCGAGGGCGACAGGGTGGCCTATCCGCTTTAGGCAACACCCTTGTTCTGTTTCGAGTCCGGTCAACAGTTCAAGCAGCCGCGCTGAGAGCGGTAAGGTGGTTTGTATAGCAGCAAGCACACCTAGCCGGCCGCTAAGGATCCGTCCTTCAAAGCGCTACGGCTTGGGTTTACGCGCCAGCAAGCTCATCCAGCTCAGCGTAGGGCGTACATACCAAGAAAGATTGAACAGGGGAATAGCATGCATCACATTGAAGTACTGCAGAGTTATATTACATTAAATAATCACTGCGGTTCTAACTTAAGATAAAATTGTCTTGGTCTTGAACTCGCAGCGGAAACGAGAAACGGGGTGCCTAGTCCCGACGCTGGCCCTCCATCCTCTCGACTCCGCCGACGCAGTCGATGACGGGCTTGATGCGCTTCTTGAGCGCCGCGAGGTCTGTCCCCTACGGCAAGCTCTCCAGCGTGTTGGCAAAGTTGAGGGTGGGGTTCCAAAACGCCACCTTGGTGAGCACCTTGGTCAGGGCGCCCCGGCAGAGCCTCCGGGACTCGTTGGCCAGATAAGTTGCCCGGTTGGAGCGGAACTGCTCCAGGGCTTCAAGAACACCCTCGAAGAACAGGGTTAGTGCGGCATTGGGACTCATGTTCGACTCCGGGGCGTACCTCATACTTGGCATCCCCATGGTAGCCAGCTTCATGGTGATCCTGCCAGCGACGTCAGCTAGGTGGCTGATCCAACAGTTTATGCCCTCCGTGTAATCCTTGTGCTCGGCGGTGTCATTCCTTCGCAGCTGCCTCTCTTCCTCCAAGTCCTTGGCCAGAGACTCTTCCCGGGCCCTGGCCCCCGAAAGCATCCCCTCAAAGCCCTCCAGCTTCAGCTTCAGGTCGTTGACGGAGTCGTTGGCTTGGGAGAGTAGCTCGGCCTTGCCGAGGACTGCGGCCTGCACCTCCACCAAGGAGTTGTTGATCGTGTTCTTCTCCTTCGCCAGCTCCAGGGCCTTGTTCTTCAGGCCGTCCCGCTCCACCTCCAGCTCCTTCACCTTGCCGTCATGGACTAGGACTTGAGCATCAAGTGCGTCCCTGTGCCTCTGCTCCAGCCCCTGGGTCCGCTGCGGGACGAGTCTCTCGACCTCCTCATCCTTGCCGCGGAGTGTGGCGGCGAGCGCCTCCTCACGAGCGGCGAGGTCCTCCTCCTGGGAGTTCAACTCGGCCTGGTGCTGGTGCCGGGCGGCCTCGTCCTTGGCAGCATGTTCCCTCGCCGCCTCCTGGGCCTTCTCGACGCCAGTCTGCTTCAAGATGAGCTCCTGCTTGCGCTCGACCAACAGATCTTGGGCAACCTTCAGCTCTTCATGGGCCTGGCGGAACCAGGCCTGCGTCTCAGCGATGCGTTCCTCAAGGTCCGCCTCCGCCTTGTCCGCCACCGCCACCCTGGACTTCACCTTGTCCAGACGGGATCGATGGAGCGCCTGGAGCTTCTGGAAGTTGGTGCTCATGGCCCGAAGAAGCCACTCCTCTTGAGAACCGCCACCACCGGCGCTCGGTTCGTCAACAACCTGGAGCCCGGCGGAGGCGAGCGCCTCATCGTCGAACACCTCCCCCTTGGCCGGCGCCCTGGTGCCCGCCGTCCCTGGAAGGTGGACGAATAGGTCGTGGCCCACCTTCAAGTACCTGCCCAAGCCAGAAGCGGCGGAGGAGGAGGGTTGACTATCGACCACCCCCTCCTTGGCAGCAGCCTTGCTGGCCTCCTCGGTAGGCCCCTTTCCGGCCTCCTCAGCGGCGCCCTTGCCGGCCTCCTCAGCGGCGCCCTTGCCGGCCTCCTCGGCAGCAGCCTTTCCGGTCCCTCTGGCAGGCCCCTTGCTGGCCTCTTCGCAGCGGTCTTGGCGGCCTCCTCGGTGGCGACCCTGTGGGCCTTGGCCTCGGCTTCCCTGGCAACATTCTCGATGACAATATCGATGTTTTCCTGCTCCTCCGAGGAAGAGTCTAGATGCCGAGGAGGAGAGTAAGAAAGAGCCAAGATCAAGGTTCAAGAAAAAGAGAGAACATGGACGGGGAACGAGCGATTTACCTGTACCGGGCTGGGAAGAAGTGGCGCCCTTCCCGCCAACCTTTTGTTGGAAATATGCCCTAGAGGCAATAATAAAAGCATTATTATTATATTTCCTTGTTCATGATAATTGTCTTTTATTCATGCTATAACTGTATTATCCGGAAATCGTAATACACGTGTGAATACATAGACTACAATCGTCCTAGTAAGCCTCTAGTTGACTAGCTCGTTGGTCAACAGATAGTCATGGTTTCGACTATGGACATCGATGTCATTGACAACGGGATCACGTCATTAGGAGAATGACGTGATGGACAAGACAATCCTAAGCATAGCACAAAGATCGTGTAGTTCGTTTTGCTAGAGCTTTTCCAATGTCAAGTATCTCTTCCTTCGACCATGAGATCGTGCAATTCCGGATACCGTAGGAGTGCTTTGGGTGTATCAAACGTCACAACGTAATCGGGTGACTATAAAGGTGCACTACAGGTATCTCCGAAAGTAACCATTGGGTTGACACGGATCGAGACTGGGATTTGTCACTCCGTATGACGGAGAGGTATCACTGGGCCCACTCGGTAATGCATCATCATAATGAGCTCAAGGTGACCAAGTGTCTGGTCACGGGATCATGCATTGCGGTACGAGTAAAGTGACTCGCCGGTAACGAGACTAACGAGGTATTGGGATACCGACGATCGAGTCTCGGGCAAGTAACACACCGTCTGACAAAGGGAATGGAATACGGGGTTGCTTGAACCCTTGACATCGTGGTTCATCCGATGACAACATCGAGGAGCATGTGGGAGCCAACATGGGTATCCAGATCCCGCTGTTGGTTATTGACTTGAGGTAGTCTCGGTCATGTCTGCATGTCTCCCGAACCCGTAGGGTCTACACATTAAGGTTCGGTGGCGCTAGGGTTAATAGGAAGACAAGTATGTGATTACGAATGTTGTTGAGTCCCTGATGAGATCCCGGACGTCACGAGGAGTTCGGAATGGTCCGGAGGTAAAGATTTATATATGGAAAGTGGTTAAGCGGACTCAGGAAGTTTGGTGGTATCCCGTAAAATACAGGGGCCACCGGAGGGTTCCGGAGGTCCACCGGAGGGGCCACCTCTCCGGGGGCCACATGGGCTAAGTGGGAGGGAACCAGCCCCTGGTGGGCTGGGTGCGCCTCCCACCTAGGCCCATGCGCCTAGGGTTTGGGGAGGAGGAACCCTAAAGGGGCGCCCAGCTTGGGGGCAAGCCACCCTCCTCCCTCCTCCCTTGGCCGCCCCCCCTAGGGTTTGCCCTAGAGGGCCGGCCCCTTGACCCTCTCCTCCTATAAATAGAGGGTGGGGGAGGCTGCCAACACAGTTGTGGCGCAGCCCTCCCTCCCAACACCTCTCTTTCTCACGCAAGCTTGGCGAAGCCTGCCGGAGAACTACCGTACCAGCTGCACCACGCCGTCGTGCTGCCATTGGGATTGTCTTCTTCAACCTCTCCTTCTCTCTTGCTGGATCAAGGCGGAGGAGACGCCATCGTCCCGTCGTGTGTTGAACACGGAGGTGCTGTCCTTCAAGACTTTGGTCATCGGTGATCGGAATCACGTTGGGAACGTCTTCGTCATCACCACTCTCAAGAACGCTTCCGTATTCGATCTACAAGTGGTATGTAGATGCAAACTCTCTCTCGTTACTCGTTGCATGGTAGAACTCATAGATGGATCTTGGTGAAACCGTAGGAAAAATTTTAATTTTCTGCAACGTTCCCCAACAAAGGCATCATGAGCTAGGTCTATCGTAGTTCTCTTTGCACGAGTAGAACACAATTTTGTTGTGGGCGTGTATCTTGTCAACTTACTTGCCATTACTAGTTGTTTCTTGCTTCCGCGGTATTGTGGGATGAAGCGGCCCGGACCAACCTTACACGTACTCTTACGTGAGACCGGTTCCACCGACTAACATGCACTAGTTGCATAAGGTGGCTGGCGGGTGTCTGTCTCTCCTACTTTAGTGGGAGCGGATTCGATGAACAGGGTCCTTATGAAGGGTAAATAGAAGTTGACAAGATCACGTTGTGGTTATTCGTAGGTAAGAAAATGTTCTTACTAGAACCCAATTGCAGCCACGTAAAAGATGGAACAACAATTAGAGGACGTCTAACTTGTTTTTTGCAGCAATTGTCATGTGACGTGATATGGCCAAGTTGTGATGAATGATGATATATTGTGATGTATGAGATCATGTTCTTGTAATAGGTATCACGACTTGCATGTCGATGAGTATGACAACCGGCAGGAGCCATAGGAGTTGTCTTTATTTTTTGTATGACCTGCGTGTCATTGAAGAACGCCATGTAATTTACTTTACTTTATTGCTAAACGCGTTAGCCATAGAAGTAGAAATAGTCGTTGGCGTGACAACTTCATGGAGGCACGATGATGGAGATCATGATGATGGAGATCATGGTGTCATGCCGGTGACAGGATGATCATGGAGCCCCGAAGATGAAGATCAAAGGAGCTATATGATATTGGCCATATCATGTCACTACTTTATAATTGCATGTGATGTTTATTATGATTATGCATCTTGTTTACTTAGAACGACGGTAGTAAATAAGATGATCCCTTAGAACAATTTCAAGAAGTGTTCTCCCTAACGTGCACCGTTGCTACAGTTAAGTCGCTTCTAAGCACCACGTGTTAATCGGGTGTGATGGATTCTTACGTTCACATACAACGGGTGTAAGCAAGATTTACACACGCAGAAACACTTAGGGTTAACTTGACGAGCCTAAGCATGTGAAGACATGGCCTCGGAACACGGAGACCGAAAGGTCGAACACGAGTCGTATGGAAGATACGATCAACATGAGAATGTTCACCGACGTAGACTAGTCCGTCTCACGTGTTGATCGGACACGGCCTAGTTGACTCGGATCGTGTAACACTTAGATGACTAGAGGATGTCCAATCTAAGTGGGAGTTCATTAATAATTTGATTAGATGAACTTAATTATCATGAACTTAGTCTAAAACTTTTGAATTATATGTCTTGTAGATCAAATGGCCAACGCTCATGTCAACTTGAACTTCAACGCGTTCCTAGAGAAAACCAAGCTGAAAGATGACGGCAGCAACTATACGGACTGGGTCCGGAACACGAGATCATCCTCATAGCTGCCAGAAACAATCGTCCTAGAAGGACCGCTAGGTGAAGCTCCGTCGAGAGAACCAAGACATTATGAATGCTTGGCAGTCTCGTCTTGATGATTACTCCCTCGTTCAAGGCGGCATGCTTTACAGACTTAGAACCGGGGCTCCAAAAGCGTTTTGAGCATCACGGAGCATATGAGATGTTCAAGAGCTGAAACTTGTTTTCCAAGCTCACGCCGGGTCGAGAGATATGACATCTCGACAAGTTCTATAGTTGTAAGATGGAGGAAAACAGTTACATCGGTGAGCACATTACGAAGATGTCCAGGTTGCACAACCGTATGACCCAGTGAATATTAACCTCCACGATGAGGCGGTCATTGACAGAATCCTCCGATCGCTCCCACCAAGCTACAAGAGCTTTGTGATGAATTACAACATGCAGGGATGGTAAAGACCATTCTGAAGTGTTCTCTATCTGAAGTCAGCCGAGGTTGAAATCAAGAAAGAACATCAAGTGTTGATGGTCAATAAGACCACTAAGTTTAAGAAGGGCAAGGGCAAGAAGAACTTCAAGAAGGACGGCAAGGAGGTTGCCGCGCCCGGTAAGCAAGTTGCGGGAAGAAGTCAAAGAATGGACCCAAGCACGAGACCGAGTGCTTTTATTGCAAGGGAAGGGTCCTTTGGAAGCGGAACTGCCCCAAGTACTTAGCGGATAAGAAGGCCGCAACACCAAAGGTATATTTGATGTACATGTAATTGATGTGTACCTTACCAATAATCGTAGTAACTCCTGGGTATTTGATACGGTGCCGTTGCTCATATTTGTAACTCACAGCAGGAGCTGCGGAATAAGCGGAGATCTGGCGAAGGGCGAGGTGACGATGCGCGTCGGGAATGGTTCCAGTCGATGTGATCGCCGTCGACACGCTACCTCTTCATTTACCCACGGGATTAGTTATGAACCTTAATAATTGTTATTTGGTGCCAAGTTTGAGCATGAATATTGTATCTGGATCTCGTTTAATGCGAGATGGCTACTCATTTAAATCCGAGAATAATGGTTGTTCTATTTATATGAGAGATATGTTTTATGGTCATGCTCCGATGGTCAATGGTTTATTCTTAATGAATCTCGGCGTAGTATTACACATGTTCATAGCGTGAATACCAAAAGATGTAAAGTTGATAACGATAGTCCCACATACTTGTGGCACTGCCGCCTTGGTCACATTGGTGTCAAGCGCATGAAGAAGCTCCATCTTGATGGACTTTTGGAGTCTCTTGATTATGAATCATTTGACACATGCGAACCATGCCTCATGGGCAAGATGACCAAGACTCCATTCTCTCGAACAATGGGCGAGCAACCAACTTGTTGGAAATCATACATACCGATGTGTGCGGTCCAATGGCGTTGAGGCTCGTGGAGGATATCGTTATGTTCTCACTCTCACAGATGACTTGAGTAGATATGGGTATGTCTACTTGATGAAACACAAGTCTGAGACCTTTGAAAAGTTCAAAGAATTTCAGAATGAAGTAGAGAATCAACGTGACGAAAGATAAAATTCTTACGATCAGATCGTGGAGGAGAATATTTAAGTCACGAATTTGGTACACACTTAAGAAAATGTGGAATCGTTTCACAACTAACGCCGCTGGAACACCTCAACAGTAATGGTGTGTCCGAGCGTCGTGTCGCACTCTATTGGATATGGTGCGGTCTATGATGTCTCTTACCGATTTACGCTATCATTTTGGGGATACGCTCTAGAGACAGCTACATTCACTTTAAATAGGGCACCGTCTAAATCCGTTGAGACGACACCGTATGAATTATGGTTTGGGAAGAAACCTAAGCTGTCGTTTCTAAAAGTTTGGGGATGCGATGCTTATGTCAAGAAACTTCAACCTGAAAAGCTCGAACCCAAGTCGGAAAAATGCGTTTTCATAGGATACCCTAAAGAAACCTTTGGGTATACCTTCTACCTTAGATCCGAAGGCAAGATCTTTGTTGCCAGGAACGGAATCTTTCTGGAAAAAGAGTTTCTCTCGAAAGAAGTAAGTGGGAGGAAAGTAGAACTCGATGAAGTACTACCTCTTGAACAGGATAGTAGTGCAGCTCAGAAAATGTTCTGTGATGCCTACACCAACGAAGAGGAAATTCATGATGATGATCAAGGTACTTCGGATCAAGTTGCTCTTGAACTTCGTGGGTCCACTAGGACACGTTCCGCACTGATGGTACGGCAACCCAGTCCTGGAAATCATGTTGTTAGACAACAATGAACCTTGAACTATGAAGAAGCAATGGCGGGCCCAGATTCCAACAAATGGCTAGAAGCCATGAAGTCCGAGATAGAATCCATGTATGAAAACAAAGTGTGGACTTTGGTGACTTGCCCGATGATCGGCGACGATAGAAAACAAATGGATCTTTAAGAAGAAGGCGGACGCGGATGGTAATGTCACCATCTATAAAGCTCGACTTGTCGCTAAGGGTTATCGGCAAGTTCAAGGGATTGACTACGATGAGACTTTCTCTCCGTGGCGAAGCTTAAGTCCGTCCGAATCATGTTAGCAATTGCCGCATACTATGATTATGAGATATGGCAGATGGACGTCAAAACAGCGTTCCTTAACGGCTATCTTAAGGAAGAGCTGTATATGATACAGCCGAGAGGTTTTGTCGATCCTAACAACGCTAACAAAGTATGCAAGCTCCAGCGATCCATTTATGGGCTGGTGCAAGCATCTCGGAGTTGGAACATTCGCTTTGATGAGATGATCAAAGCGTTTGGGTTTATCTTGATCTTATGGAGAAGCCTGCGTTTACAAGAAAGTGAGTGGGAGCTCAGAGCATTTCTCATATTATATGTAGATGACATACTTGATGGGAAATGATATAGATTTCTTGGACAGCATTAAGGCCTACTTGAATAAGTGTTTTTCAATGAAGGACCTTGGAGAAGCTGCTTATATATTAGGCATCAAGATCTATAGAGATAGATCGAGACGCCTCATAGGTCTTTCACAAAGCACATACCTTGATAAGATTTGAATAAGTTCAAAATGGATCAGTTTAAGAAGGGTTCTTGCCTGTATTGCAAGGTGTGAGATTGAGCTCAGCTCAATGCCCGACCACGACAAAAGATAAAGAAGAGATGAGTGTCATCCCTATGCCTCAGCCATAGGATCTATTATGTATGCCATGCTTGTGTACCAGACCTGATGTAAACCTTGCCGTAAGTTTGGTAGGAAGGTACCAAAGTAATCCCGCAAGGAACACCGGACAGCGGTCAAGAATATCCTGAAGTACCGAAAAGGACAAAGGACATGTTTCGTTTATGGAGGTGACGAAGAGCTCGTCAGAACGGGTTACGTCGGCGCTAGCTTCGACACAGATCTGATGACTCTAAGTCACAAACCGGATCGTGTATATGTTGAATGGTGGAGCGGTGAGCTGGTGCAGCTGCAAGCGAGCGTCGTGGCGGGATCTACATGTGAAGCGGAGTACATGGCAGCCTCGGAGGCAGCGCATGAAGCAATTTGGGTGAAGGAGTTCATCACCGACCTAGGAGTCATACCCAATGCGTCGGGGCGATCAAACTCTTCTGTGACAACACTTTGGAGCTATTGCCCTTGCCAAGGAGCCCAGGTTTCACAAGAAGACTAGGCACATCAGCGTCGCTTCAACTCCATCCGTGAAAATGTTCAGAATGGAGACATAGAAATTTGTAAAGTGCATACGGATCTGAATGTCGCAGATCCGTTGACTAAACCTCTTCATGGGCAAAACATGATCAACACCGAACTCTATGGGTGTTCGATTCATCACAATGTAAACTAGATTATTGACTCTAGTGCAAGTGGGAGACTGTTGGAAATATGCCCTAGAGGCAATAATAAAAGCATTATTATTATATTTCCTTGTTCATGATAATTGTCTTTTATTCATGCTATAAGCTGTATTATCCGGAAATCGTAATACGTGTGAATACATAGACTACAATCGTCCTAGTAAGCCTCTAGTTGACTAGCTCGTTGGTCAACAGATAGTCATGGTTTCGACTATGGACATCGATGTCATTGACAACGGGATCACGTCATTAGGAGAATGGCGTGATGGACAAGACAATCCTAAGCATAGCACAAAGATCGTGTAGTTCGTTTTGCTAGAGCTTTTCCAATGTCAAGTATCTCTTCCTTCGACCATGAGATCGTGCAATTCCGGATACCGTAGGAGTGCTTTGGGTGTATCAAGCGTCACAACGTGGCGGGTGACTATAAAGGTGCACTACAGGTATCTCCGAAAGTAACCATTGGGTTGACACGGATCGAGGCGGGATTTGTCACTCCGTATGACGGAGAGGTATCACTGGGCCCACTCGGTAATGCATCATCATAATGAGCTCAAGGTGACCAAGTGTCCGGTCACGGGATCATGCATTGCGATGCGAGTAAAGTGACTTGCCGATAACGAGACTAACGAGGTATTGGGATACCGACGATCGAGTCTCGGGCAAGTAACACACCGTCGACAAAGGGAATGGAATACGGGGTTGCTTGAACCCTTGACATCGTGGTTCATCCGATGACAACATCGAGGAGCATGTGGGAGCCAACATGGGTATCCAGATCCGCTGTTGGTTATTGACTTGAGGTAGTCTCGGTCATGTTCGCATGTCTCCCGAACCCGTAGGGTCTACACACTAAGGTTCGGTGGCGCTAGGGTTAATAGGAAGACAAGTATGTGATTACCGAATGTTGTTAGGAGTCCGGATGAGATCCCGGACGTCACGAGGAGTTCGGAATGGTCCGGAGGTAAAGATTTATATATGGAAAGTGGTTAAGCGGACTCAGGAAGTTTGGTGGTATACGGTAAAATCAGGGGCCACCGGGAGGGTTCGGAGGTCCACCGGGAGGGCCACCTCTCCCGGGGGCCACATGGGCTAAGTGGGAGGGAACCAGCCTGGTGGGCTGGGTGCGCCTCCCACCTGAGCCCATCGCCTAGGGTTTGGGAGGAGGAAACCTAAAGGGGCGCCCTGCTTGGGGGCAAGCCACCCTCCTCCCTCCTCCTTGGCGCGCCCCCCCTAGGGTTTGCCCTAGAGGCCGGCCCCCTTGACCCTCTCCTCCTATAAATAGAGGGGTGGGGGAGGGCTGCCAACACAGTTGTGGCGCAGCCCCTCCCTCCCAACACCTCTCTTTCTCATGCAAGCTTGGCGAAGCCCTGCCGGAGAACTACAGTGCCAGCTGCACCACGCCGTCGTGCTGCCATTGGGATTGTCTTCTTCAACCTCTCCTTCTCTCTTGCTGGATCAAGGCGGAGGAGACGCCATCGTCCCGTCGTGTGTTGAACACGGAGGTGCTGTCCTTTCAGTACTTTGGTCATCGGTGATCGGAATCACGTTGGGAACGTCTTCGTCATCACCACTCTCAAGAACGCTTCCGTATTCGATCTACAAGTGGTATGTAGATGCAAACTCTCTCTCGTTACTCGTTGCATGGTAGAACTCATAGATGGATCTTGGTGAAACCGTAGGAAAAATTTTAATTTTCTGCAACGTTCCCCAACACCTTTGTTGCCGGGGCAGAATCCCTGGCACCCAAGTTCGCCTCCTCCTCCTCCATGTGTGTGGGCTCGGTGGTGGATGCCCTTGCTGGGGACGCCCCTCGGGGCAGCATAGTCGAGGGGGCGACATGTTGGGAGTGGCCCTCAGTGGCTCCTCCTGCTGTTGTTCTTCTCCTACAAACCCGGCAAGGTCAGCATCAACGCCTCGCACCCTGTTCATCGATGAAGGAGTGAGTGATGGGCTTACGCTGGGGGCTAAGGCGGGGGTTGCATCGAGGGCTGCTGTCCGGGCTGCTCTCCACCACCAACGGCCTACGCGAAGTACCCACCGGGGGCTCGCCGCCCGTTGAGACCTTGGCCCTTTTCGCCGCCCTCTGGGCCAGCGTCTCCGCGTCCCTGCAAATACAACACCAAATCCAGTGAGGATGATGCAGGCGTAAGGACATGGAGTGAAGGGGAGCGAAATACTTACTCGCCCTCCACCTCCTCCTCCACTGGCTTCCTCTTCCTCTTCGGGATAAAGGACCTGAGGTCAAAGTCGGCCTCCAGGGTGCTGTCCAAGGGAGATGGAGTCCGGCGCCACTTGGACGAGGAGGAGACATTCATCGTCCTTTTCGCCACGGCGGCCTTTGCCGTCTTCGTCATCACCGCGGCCTTCATCGCCCTCGTATGGCGCACGAGTTGCTCCTGGGCCGGTTGCCGCTGCGCAGTCTTGCCGGGCCGGACCAGCTCGCCAGAGCTGGCCCGCCGTAGGTCGCGTCTCCTTCCTGTTGGAGGAGGGTCATCTGACTCGGTATCTTCCTCGGCTGACTCGTCATCCGTCTCCTCAACAAGGGGAGCCTCGGCACTAGCGCTGCTGGCCTCCCCGGCAGACTCCGCCCATCGGGCGAGCTCCTTCTCCTCCGTATCCACGTCAGCCTCGTCCTCTACGCCGCTAGCGCTGCCGGCCTCCCTGGCGAGTGCTGCCTCTGCCGCTCTGGCGGCGATGTAGTCCAACAACTCCTCCTTGGTGGTGTCTTGGATGAGCTCCGGCTCGGCGTGGACATAGCCCTCCGACAAGTTGTCGAAGAACTCCTGCACTTCGTGTGCCGGGGGCTCGGCCCAGGCCGGGTTGAGGCCGTGCGCGTTGAAGTCCGACATCATGGCAATAATGTCGGACCGGCGAGAGTTGTTGCTCAGCGGGACCACTCCCGCCGGCAACCCAAACAGGGGCCCTTTGACGGCCTTGCCAGAATTTGCGGCCTTGCCGGCCCTCTCAACCCAGCCGTCGTCACCCACATTGAGCTGGAAGAGCCTCAGGCAGAAGTGTGCGTGCCCCATCACCGTGAAGTTGTGCTTCAGGCCAGGGCGGAGCCTCATGACGTCAACCGCGTTCCTGAAATCCCTGGCCGGCCTCCCTTTGTTGTGCAGCGGGGCGATCCGGCGACGGAGGAAATCCACCCCAATCATTTCAAGGGTGAGCCCGGCCGTGGTGAGGCGGAGGATCCTGGTAGTGGGGACCGAGAGTTTCTTGTTGTTGACGTCGAGGTCGCCCAGTCCTTGCGACGGACCGGCGGCATCTGACGAACCCGACAGAACTCTTGCGGGTCCTCCTCCACGATCCAGAGCCACCGGCCCCGCCACTCCTCCCATCTCTCCTGTAGGGAGCCCTCCGGATAAGCGCCCTTCTCCTGGTTCATCAGGATCCAGGTGACGCAGCCAGAGATGGCACCCCCTGGCTGGATGCGAGGGTAAAAATAATGGCGGAAGAGCGCCGTGCGGGGGAGCACTCCGGCGAAGCCCTCAAAAAGATGGGAAAAGAAAGCCATGCACGCCACGGCATTCGGCGTGAAATCAAGAAGGTGGAAGCCGTAGGTGTGCATGATATCGTTGAAGAAATTGGAAAAAGGGGGGCAGAGCCCGCAGGAGAAGTAATCGACAAAAAAGGATACCGATTGGGGCCGGCCTTGGCGAAATCAGCAGGGATGATGCGTGTAGCAGGGTGCCCTGTCGTCTCCCTCCCCCACAGGGGCTTGAAGAAATCCCTGAGGTGAACTACATCAATCATCGAGGGGAGAGCTGCGTCCGCAGCACCGCCAGATTCTTCTCCGACTCCTCCTCCTCCCCGGCGTCCGTCCCCACCCCTTTGCGCTTGCTAGTTTTGGGTGCCATGGCGGCTGGGGGATGCCGAGGGATCAATAACAATGGAAGGTGTGGCGGTGGTGAGCGAAAGAAAGAGCTTGAGGAGGAAGAAAGAAGGGACGACGGTTCCGAGATTGGAGAGGGCGCAGAGGGTAAATGAGCAGCGCGCCTGCGGTTATTCTTTTTTACGGGGAAGGCGCGGGCCGCCTCTTTACCATTCATTGTGACATGACGCATGCGTGTGAGGACCGTCCCACGCGTGGCCCCCACGTCACGTACGACCCTCCACGTCATGCATTCAACGCGGGTCATGGGGAAGCGCAGCGGACGAAGAAGTTACCATGGCAAAAATCCGCCCCGCCTGCCCGCGCACCATTCTGGGCCTAGCACAACAATGTGTCGCTCTTATGTGTGGCACAGGCCCGGGGGCTCCTGTCGGTGTATAATGTCTACTACACAACCTTCTTCTTGTAGACGTTGTTGGGCCTCCAAGTGCAGAGGTTTGTAGGACAGTAGCAAATTTCCCTCAAGTGGATGACCTAAGGTTTATCAATCCGTGGGAGGCGTAGGATGAAGATGGTCTCTCTCAAACAACCCTGCAACCAAATAACAAAGAGTCTCTTGTGTATCCAACACACCCAATACAATGGTAAATTGTATAGGTGCACTAGTTCGGCAAAGAGATGGTGATACAAGTGCAATATGGATGGTAGATATAGGTATTTGTAATCTAAAAATATAAAAACAGCAAGGTAACTAATGATAAAAGTGAGCGTAAACGGTATTGCAATGGTAGGAAACAAGGCATAGGGTTCACACTTTCACTAGTGCAAGTTATCTCAACAATAATAACATAGATAGATCATATAACAATCCCTCAACATGCAACAAAGAGTCACTCCAAAGCCACTAATAGCGGAGAACAAACGAAGAGATTATGGTAGGGTACGAAACCACCTCAAAGTTATTCTTTCGGATCAATCTATTCAAGAGTTCGTACTAGAATAACACCTTAAGACACAAATCAACCAAAACCCTAATGTCACCTAGATATTCCATTGTCACCTCAAGTATCCGTGGGCATGATTATACGGTATGCATCACACAATCTCAGATTCATCTATTCAACCAACACAAAGTACTTCAAAGAGTGCCCCAAAGTTTCTACCAGAGAGTCAAGACGAAAACGTGTGCCAACCCCTATGCATAGGTTCATGGGCGGAACCCGCAAGTTGATCACCACAACATACATCAAGTGGCATGTGATATCCCAATGTCACCACAGATAAACACGGCAAGACATACATCAAGTGTTCTCAAATCATTAAAGACTCAATCCGATAAGATAACTTCAAGAGGAAAACTCAATTCATCACAAGAGAGTAGAGGGGGAGAAACATCATAAGATCCAACTATAATAGCAAAGCTCGCGATACATCAAGATTGTGCCATAGAGAGACAGAGAGAGAGAGAGAGAGAGAGAGAGAGAGAGAGAGAGAGATCAAACACATAGCTACTGGTACATACCCTCAGCCCGGGGTGAACTACTCCCTCCTCGTCATGGATAGCGCCGGGATGATGAAGATGGCCACCGGTGATGGGTTCCCCCTCCGGCAGGGTGCCGGAACGGGCTCTCGAGAGGTTTTTGGTGGCTACAAGGCTTGCGGCGGCAAAACTCCCGATCTATCTTCGTCATCGATGGTTTTAGGGTATATGGGAATATATAGGCGAAAGAAGTCGGTCGGGGGAGCCACGAGGGGCCCACGAGAGTGGAGGACGCGCCCAGGGGGTGGCCGCGCCCCCCTATCTCGTGGCTTGCTCGATGCTCCCCTGGCTTGCACTCCAAGTTTCCTGGGTCTCGTTCGTTCCAAAAATCACGCTGCCGAAGGTTTCATTCCGTTTGGACTCCGTTTGATATTCCTTTTCTTCGAAATACTGAAACAGGCAATAAAACAGCAATATGGGTTGGGCCTCCGGTTAATAGGTTAGTCCCAGGAGTAATATAAAAGTGTATAATAAAGCCCGTAACCATTCAAAACAGATAATGAAATAGCATGAATGCTTCATAAATTATAGATACGTTGGAGACGTATCAGCATCCCCAAACTTAATTGTTGCTCGTCCTCGAGTAGGTAAATGATAAAGAAAGAATTTATGAAGTGTGAATGCTAGCAGGTGCACAAGTTTGATCAATGATAATTTCAATCACCTTTTCTAGCATGATTATAAGTCATAACAGAAGTTCATGTCATAAAACTTCTCACGAACAAGTAACAATCAATTCACATGTTAAAGCATAGACCATAAAACTAGGAAACTTCATTCTTAGTCATCAAACAATTACAGTTCATCTTATTTTCAGGAAGGGTATATGTCAGAGCTTTGATTTAGCAAACTTCACATACTCAACTATCATATAGTCTTCTACAATTGCTAACACTCACGCAATACTAATGGTTATGGAGTTTTAATCGGACACTGAGAAAGATAGGGGCTTATAGTGTTGCCTCCCAACGTATTCACCTTTGTGTGATGTCAACAATAATAGTTCATGCTAACTTACATCCAATTGGATATATATATATATTAGGATCTTTCCAACACGAGGTGCTTGCCAAAGGATAAAATGAAAAAGGGAAAGGTGAAGATCACCTTGACTCTTGCATAAAGTAAAAGACATAAAGTAAAAGATAGGCCCTTCGCAGAGGGAAGCAGAGGTTGTCATGCGTTTTTAGGGTTGTATGCATAAAATTTTAATGCAAAAGAACGTCACTTTATATTGCCACTTGTATATGGACCTTTATTATGTAGTCCGTCGCTTTTATTGCTTCCATAACAAGATCGTATAAAGCTTATTTTCTTCACACTAATAGATCATACATATTTAGAGAGCAATTTTTATTGCTTGCACCCATGACAACTTACTTGAAGGATCTTACTCAATCCATAGGTAGGTATGGTGGACTCTCATGGTAAAACTGGGTTTAAGGATATTTGGAAGCACAAGTAGTATCTTTACTTGGTGCAAGGAATTTGGCTAGCATGAGGGGGAAAGGCAAGCTCAATATGTTTGAATGATCCATGGCAATATACTTTAACTGAGATGTGAGAAAACATAACCCATTATGTTGTCTTCCTTGTCCAACATCAACTCTTTAGCATGTCATACTTAATGAGTGCTCACAATTATAAAAGATGTCTAAGATAGTATATTTATATGTGAAATCTCTCTTCCTTCAATATTCTTTCATGAATTGTTCAAATGACCAATACAATGCTTGCTAACCTTCAATAAATTTACAACCTCTACTTCTTAGATGTGAAGTCATTACTCCCCACGGGATAAGCAAACGAGACATATATAATTTCAGATTTATGACAATCAACTTATTCAACCATTTACTCATAGGATATAAGTGAAGCACACGAGTAAATGACAAACTACTCCAAAAGGATATAAGTGAAGATCAATGAGTAGCTAAATAATTATGCAACTATGTGAAGACTCTCTCTCATTAAAGAATTTTAGATCTTAAGTACTTTATTCAAGCAGCAAGCAAAGCAAAATTAAATAACATTGCAAGGATAGCACAACTCATGTGGAGAAGCAAAAACTTAGGCTCAACCGATACTAACCGATAGTTGTTGAAGAAGAAAGGTGGGATGCCTACCGGGGCATCCCAAGCTTAGATGCTTGAGATTTCTTGAAATATTATCTTGGGGTGCCTTGGGCATCCCCAAGCTTAGGTTCTTGCCACTCCTTATTCCATAGTCCATTGAATCTTTACCCAAAACTTGAAAACTTCACAACACAAAACTCAACAGAAAACTCGTAAGCTCCGTTAGTATAAGAAAATAAAACCACCACTTAGGTACTGTAATGAACTCATTCTAAATTCATATTGGTGTAATATCTACTGTACTCCAACTTATCTATGGTTCATACCCTCCGATACTACTCATAGATTGATCAAAATAAGCAAACAACACATAGAAAACAGAATCTGTCAAAAACAGAACAGTCTGTAGTAATCTGTATCAAACGCATACTTCTGGAACTCCAAAAATCCTACCAAATTAGGAAGTCCTAAGCAATTTTCGTACCAATCCAGAGCAAAAAGAATCAGATCAGAAGCACGTTTCTGTGAATTAACAAACCTAATTTACTGGGTGCAAAAGTTTCTGATTCTCAGCAGGATCAACACAACTATCACCGTAAGCTATACTAAAGGTCTTACATGGCACTTTATTGAAACAAAAGCTATAAACCATGATTATTACAGTAGCATAATCATGTGGACACACAAAAACAGTAAGGATAGATATTGGGTTGTTTCCCAACAAGCACTTTTCTTTAACGCCTTTCTAGCTAGGCATGATGATGACAATGATGCTCACATAAAAGATAAGAATTGAAACATAACGAGAGCATCATGAAGCATATGACTAGCACATTTAAGTCTAACCCACTTCCTATGCATAGAGATTTTGTGAGCAAACAACTTATGGGAACAATAATCAACTAGCATGGGAAGGTAAAACAAGCATAGCTTCAAGATTTTAAGCACATAGGGAGTAAACTTGATATTATTGCAATTCCTACAAGCATATGTTCCTCCCTCATAATAATTTTAGTAGCATCATGAATGAATTCAACAATATAACGAGCACCTAAAGCATTATTTTCATGATCTATAAGCATAGAAAATTTACTACTCTCCACATAAGCAAATTTCTTCTCACGAATAGTAGTGGGAGCAAACTCAACAAAATAATTATCATGTGAGGCATAATCCAATTGAAAACTAAAATCATGATGACAAGTTTCATGGTTATCATTATTCCTAATAGCATACAAGTCATCACAATAATAATCATAGATAGCAACTTTGTTCTCATAATCAATTGGAACCTATTCCGAAATAGTGGAATCATCACTAAATAAAGTTGACACTCTTCCAAATCCACTTTCATGTTCATCACAATAAGATTCAACATCCTCCAAAATAGTAGGATCACTACTTCCTAAAGTTGACACTCTTCCAAACCCACTTTCATCAATATAATCATCATAAATAGGAGGCATGCTTTCATCATAATAAATTTGCTCATCAAAACTTGGGGGACAAAAAATATCATCTTCATCAAACATAGCTTCCCCAAGCTTGTGGCTTTGCATATCATTAGCATCATGGATATTCAAGGAATTCATACTAACAACATTGCAATCATGCTCATCATATAAAGATCTAATACCAAACATTCTAATGCATTCTTCTTCTAGCACTTGAGCACAATTTTCCTTTCCATCATTCTCACGAAAGATATTAAAAAGATGAAGCGTATGAGACAAACTTAACTCCATTTTTTTGTAGTTTTCTTTTATAAACTAAACTAGTGATAAAACAAGAAACGAAAAGATTCGATTGCAAGATCTAAAGATATACCTTCAAGCACTCACCTCCCCGGCAACGGCGCCAGAAAAGAGCTTGATGTCTACTACACAACCTTCTTCTTGTAGACGTTGTTGGGCCTCCAAGTGCAGAGGTTTGTAGGACAGTAGCAAATTTCCCTCAAGTGGATGACCTTAGGTTTATCAATCCGTGGGAGGCGTAGGATGAAGATGGTCTCTCTCAAACAACTCCGCAACCAAATAACAAAGAGTCTCCTTGTGTCCCCAACACACCCAATACAATGGTAAATTGTATAGGTGCACTAGTTCGGCGAAGACATGGTGATACAAGTGCAATATGGATGGTAGATATAGGTATTTGTAATATGAAAATATAAAAACAGCAAGGTAACTAATGATAAAAAGTGAGCGTAAACGGTATTGCAATGGTAGGAAACAAGGCATAGGGTTCATACTTTCACTAGTGCAAGTTCTCTCAACAATGATAACATAGATAGATCATATAACAATCCCTCAACATGCAACAAAGAGTCACTCCAAAGCCACTAATAGCGGAGAACAAACGAAGAGATTATGGTAGGGTACGAAACCACCTCAAAGTTATTCTTTCGGATCAATCTATTCAAGAGTTCGTACTAGAATAACACCTTAAGACACAAATCAACCAAAACCCTAATGTCACCTAGATACTCCATTGTCACCTCAAGTATTCGTGGGCATGAGTATACGATATGCATCACACAATCTTAGATTCATCTATTCAACCAACACAAAGTACTTCAAAGAGTGCCCCAAAGTTTCTACCAGAGAGTCAAGACGAAAACGTGTGCCAACCCCTATGCATAGGTTCATGTGCGGAACCCGCAAGTTGATCACCACAACATACATCAAGTGGCATGTGATATCCCATTGTCACCACAGATAAACACGACAAGACATACATCAAGTGTTCTCAAATCATTAAAGACTCAATCCGATAAGATAACTTCAAGAGGAAAACTCAATTCATCACAAGAGAGTAGAGGGGGAGAAACATCATAAGATCCAACTATAATAGCAAAGCTCGCGATACATCAAGATTGTGCCATAGAGAGAACACGAGAGAGAGAGAGAGAGAGAGAGAGATCAAACACATAGCTACTGGTACATACCCTCAGCCCCGAGGGTGAACTACTCCCTCCTCGTCATGGATAGCGCCGGGATGATGAAGATGGCCACCGGTGATGGGTTCCCCCTCCGGCAGGGTGCCGGAACGGGCTCTCGAGAGGTTTTTGGTGGCTACAGAGGCTTGTGGCGGCAAAACTCCCGATCTATCTTCGTCATCGATGGTTTTAGGGTATATGGGAATATATAGGCGAAAGAAGTCGGTCGGGGGAGCCACGAGGGGCCCACGAGAGTGGAGGGCGCTCCGGGGGGGGGGAGGGTGGGCGCGCCCCCCTGTCTCGTGGCTTCCTCGATGCCCCCCTGGCTTGCACTCCAAGTTTCCTGGGTCACGTTCGTTCCAAAAATCACGCTGCCGAAGGTTTCATTCCGTTTTGGACTCCGTTTGATATTCCTTTTCTTCGAAATACTGAAACAGGCAATAAAACAACAATATGGGTCGGGCCTCCGGTTAATAGGTTAGTCCCAAAAGTGTATAATAAAGCCCGTAATCATTCAAAACAGATAATAAAATAGCATGAATGCTTCACAAATTATAGATACGTTGGAGACGTATCAGTGTACAGAAGTAGGGGCTCTCTTTTGTACCCCTTTACTTGTGCACGGGCAGTCAGAGCCGCGCCCGTGGCCACACTTAGCAGGGCAGAGGAGGGAAGCCAAAGGCGCAAGACAATCAAAGCAAAGCCAAGACCAAAGACACGAAAAGCAAGAGGGCAAGGTAGACTCCCCCGGCAAGACCCTTGTCGGGGCAGCCTCCGCAGCCCCCACAAGAGCCTTGCCGGGGCAACTTGCCCAGCGCCAGTAGAGCACGCCACCCTTGAGCACAAGGGTTCCAACGCCATCGACCACATTGGAACTAAGGATCGGGAGGCACCTCCATGGTGGCATGCAGATCTTCGTGAAGATCATAAACACACAAGATCAGATGAGGACCAGAAGACGACGATCCTCAGCAAGATCCTTGCCGAGGAAATCCACGAGACCTCCGGCAAGATCCTTGCTGGGGACGACTGCGATGTCACGGCAAGACCCTTGCGGGGACCCGGGCAAGACCCTTGCTGAGGACGTCAGCGGGGCCGCGGCCAGGCCCACATCTGCCAAGACTCCACCACCGTTCCCATGCAGCTGATAGCTCAGCCAGCTAGGCGAGCACCTGCGTGGGCGACGTGCGGCCTCTAGACCGACTCAGCAAGCACCTGCGTGGTGGCATGCAGATCTTCGTGAAGACTCTGCCAGCACACCAGCTCAGTAGCCTGCCAGCCTACATGGCACTACGTGCCTCGTTGGCCTGGACGCGTGTCGAAGCAAGGCGAAGCGGCGACGGACAAGACGGGCTTCGTTGTCGTCCCCGATAAAGCAAGAGGACAGCTAAGTAGCGCATTAAAAGCATTTTTTCCTGTGATGTCAGGCGATAAGCTTGGACACTGTACACACTTTCCACCTCATGTGTGCCACTGTGGCGACCCCTTTAACCTATAAAAGGAGGCCCGAGGCAGACTGGGGAAGGATTCGGATCTTTTGGACTACGCACATGCCGTAGCTAGTTCAAGAACTCAAGAATACTCAGATATACACCAAAGCAGGACTAGGTTATTACGCATACTCGCGGCCCGAACCTGGATAACCGATCTTTTTGCTGACTCCTAGACCCGCTCTTTTCACAACCTCGCGCCCGCCGACCGTAGTAGGGATTCCAGTGATCCCATAGGTGTCGTTCCCCACTGACATCTTTGGCGCGCCAGGTAGGGTGCGCGAGTTGTGAAAATCTGGTTTTGGAGCCGACGCGTCAACTCTTTCATGGGTATCATCATACCTAGTTCAATCTTGTTACGGGCAAGTCTCTTTACTTGTTCCGTAATGCTTCATCCCGCAACTAACTCATTAGTAACATTGCTTGCAAGGCTTATAGTGATGAGCATTACCGAGAGGGCCCAGAGATACCTCTTCGAAACACGGAGTAACAAATCCTAATCTCGATCTAATCCAGATCCAACCAAAATCAAACTTCGATGTTTGTTGAATACATCAAATTTCCTAGGATGTCGCTAGTTTCAACACATAGAAGCATATGTTCTGGACTTTGTTGTGGGTGCTAGTACAACTAGGAGCGGGGATGTCCTGGGAATTTCCGAGTGGCAAGGCCATATAAGACCTTGCTAACTCTTCTACATTGTGTGTTTGGAGGCAAGAGCGGTATAAACTACATGATCGTGCAATTCTGGAGAAACTTATTAATTAGTGAATGTATACAAGTTTATTAACTAGTGAAAATTAAACCCTTAATTAAGAGTAGGCAGAGGTGTAGTAGATAAACATAGAAAATGCAGCAGGGAAAAATATGCAATATAATGTTGCAAGAAAGTGTAGTAGAAGATGCAGTAGAAGATTGACAAAAGGTGCAATAGACAACTAGTAAAAAGATCTTATAGAAAAGTACGCAGTAGAAAGTTGCAAAAAAGAAAAAAACGACAATCCACAAAAAATAGAGTAGAGATAATATTAGTAGATAACTACAAGAAAACAAAATATAGCACTTCGAAAAAGATGAGACAGAGATATGACCCTTAGAAGTAGCACCACATACTAGGGATGAAACTAGAGTTTCAACATGTATGGATATTGTTCATTCCATTTTCTAAATCATATTTGTCCCTTGAAGTCGTTAGAAACATGAATATGGTCGATAATGAATACGAAAGTTGACAATATCGGTTGTGAGTTTGAATCATAAAGTCATGTGTGTGACACTGCATTCATATTTATTTTCAATATTATAAAGCAAGAATGGCATTTCTCGTCATGGTCGTGCTTTACTGATAGTTGTTGGATGTAGCTTGTGTGTTATCTTTACTATGAGATTGATTTAATAGATCATTCATGCCTCTCTATTCCTAAAGTGGGTACTAAATAAAAATCAAACCTATTTCACTTGAAATGAGCCATATGTTTGGCTTAGTGAAGAGTAATGGCCTAAGATGACGACCGATTCTGCTTTGGAAAGATGAATAAGAGTTTGACATGAACATATAGGGGTCGACTCAAAGTTTTGACTGGCAATTTTAACATATATATTGAAGATGCATATATTACGAAGATATTTGATCAGTCTTAAGTAAGTTTTGAGTGTGAGTGTGTGTGCGTGTTCGATGGTGTATGTCTATGTTATATATGTTTTTTTAAGAGAATAATTAAACATTGTTAAGAATTTAGGCGACATGGATAGGGTGTTTAGAGCACATATAATTGTTGATGACACAAATTTTCTTGTGCATTCTAGAGAAGATAAAAACAAAATTGCAGTAGATTATTAAACCGCACACATATATAGCAACGTGCCTTTCATTTTTGGGAAGAAGAGAAATATTGTGAGGTTGGAATGTGGCCCAATACTAGGCATGCTACCTATTTTTTGAGGGAAACTAGGCATGCTACCTTGTGAGTTGTGATTACCACTACAAAGGTGTTAATAAGAGTTATTACGACTATCCAGACAATGGGTGTACATATTTCCCTATTAATCACAATTTTACTAGAGTTTTTTTTTACTTTATGTGTATTATACATAACTAGTCAACCATCTTGCATAAATAATGAGTGTATGACCCTGTTTGGTTTATAAGTTCTAGAACGTTTTCTAGTCCCAACTAAAAAGTCCCTACTCCATAAAAAGTCCCTCTTTGTTTGTTTTCAGGGACTAAAAAGTCCCTAGTCCCTCCCTAGAGGTTATTAAGTGACCATGTTACTCCTAGTATATAGAAAAATAACAACCAAACAACACCATGGGGCGGCGGGGCAATGGGTGCAGGCAGGGACATTGTTGGAAAAGTCTCAAAAAGTCTTAAAAAAGACTCCTTGAGAGTCTTCTTCATTTAGTCCCAAAAAGCAACTTTTAGTCCCTACCAGTCCCTACTGTTTGATTAAAAAGTCTCCAAAAGGAACCAAGTCAGCTACCCAATGAAAAATGGTTGCGAACTAGGATGAGCAACGGGTCTCCAAAGATCAATTTCTCCGAGCTCCTTTTCTCACGCCTCTAAAAATAGCATACTTCTGGTATCACTCTTTTGTGTTGCTACAACTATGGTGAGATCGAGTTCCCATCTGGATGATTTCGAGGCTAGAGCCGACACACCACTATAAATCAGGTGGCATACGTGCAAATTATCGGGGAACGCTACAGCCTGATGGGGATAAGCATGGCCTTCAACATAGTGATGCATCAGTGTCACCCCACAAGCTGGTTCCTTCCATCGCAGCCACGCCTGCCTGATTGAATGCCATTGAGCACTGTTGCGCGTTGGGACACCTTTCACATGTTCGCTTGTTAGTAATCATGTTTATTTGATCATTTTTGGGGCATACCTTACGTGTAAATGATTTATTGGGATCTTGATTTAATAAAACGTGGAGGTCTCCCTACTCCTTACGCAGGTTCCTCATAAAACATATAGCCCGATAAAATTTAAATGTTGCATAACATTTGCTCAGTAAAGAATAATGTTAGACACTTGTAGCTAACTTTGGCAGAAGTGAGAACCAAACTGTGGTTTGGATTGGATCAAGGGCCATCTTTGGTTCCTAAAGTGTGTCACGAAGACTATAATTTTGTTGAGTAATAAAACTTCCTATACACAAAAACATCCATTAGGGTACATTAAGTGTGAGCTTATGATGGACCTAGAGGTTCAATTTGTAGACTACAAACAAGGGAGTATGCATATCACAAAAGAAGAAGCTAAATAAAACAATGTAAAGATTTAGGGCAAAACAAATTAATGGATGTCAATTAAGTGATCATCCAATGGAGGGTGTGCGATGGTGCATTGGCAGTTCGATGCTCATATTAATTTTGGACTGTTAAATACTCGATGTTAAGTGATGCATGGAGTGATGCATATCGGGCGGAGTCTATTATTGTTTGGTATATGACAATAGTTCTAAAGACCCTCCTTTCATTGTGTGGCAGAACGCAACCTCCTCCGTTAGATTCCGGGGATGTCTCTCTCCTTCGGTTTGGCGGGTGGAGGTTTTCTTTTTGAGAAACATAGTACATACACAGATGCTCACATCCACACTCTCCATATGGAAAAAAACACACACACACACACACACACACACACACACACACACACACACACACACACACAAACCCTACCACGAGGGAAGGCGGCCATGGTGGCTCATCAGCAATCGGGGCATGGCATGCGGAAGGAGCCGCGAGAGAAGAAGAGAGGAGGATCGGGAAGAGATGGAGCAGGGGAAGGGAAGGAGGAGGCGGCGGATGGTGCCGATGATGGGCACATCGCATGGCAGCAGCTGCTCGCCATCGGGTCATGGGAAATCTTTGAGAGGCAATGGGCCCTACTCTCCTCCATGTCGTGGAGCCACCAGTGCGCTTACTGCGGCGAACCTGGAGGAGACAATGGCTGGTGGAGATCCGAAATTGGTGCAAGGTGGTGGCCGACCATGCTTTCCTCCACGTCGGGTAGCCACCAGCGCTTGCCGCGAGTATGGCGGAGGAGTGCGACGAGCGGGCGGGCTGGGAGTCGACAACAAGTTCTTGGTTGTCAGCTCGTGGACGGCTCATGAAAAGGCTAAAGTGGGTTGAAAGGGACTCTATCACCGTCCTCCTTGGACGGTACACCATGTCAGCGTTTTTCAGGCCCCACTTGTCGAGAAAGTGCTCAAACGGCCAAATCAGCCTATCAATGTTTTTTGCAAATGAATTACCCAGTATGCGGTGTCTTTTGCAAAAAAAAAAAAAACAAGGACGAGATAGTTTTCTGCAAATCTAACCGTAAATGTGTTAGTTTAGACCCTATCGCTTTTTTATTTTCTTCCGAGGAGGCTTTTTGCAAAAGAAAATTAGATTTATATGTAATTGATACATTTTCTTTGCCATGTGAGCTTCTGCAAGCGGGCCGGACTGCCATTTCGGAGATCAACAGAGCCAAAACAAGCTATAAGTGCAATCTACAAAAAAAATTAGGATTTGCATGCGATGGTTTTTGTAAAATCTCTGAAAGTATGTTTTTTTGTTAGTCATGCCATAAATGTGATGGTTTCTTGCAATTGACTCCTCAGTTACAGTTTGCATCCAGTTAACCACCGCGCGCTGGCAAGATGTGTTGGCTCCAGTCCTGTGAGTGTGACTCGTGTCATGTTCGTGTAGTTTTCAGTTCTGCACCGCGTCTCGCCGCCGCTGCCGCCCATCCTCCCCAAGTAGCAGGCAAATCCACCTTCCTCGCTTCCGGCGTCCTCCTCCTCCTCCTCCACTAACCATCCTGACCTGATCAGTAGGCTGAAGGGAATGGCAGCGCCCATGGTGGGCGAGGACAGCATGGACGTGGATTCCTTCCTGGCGTCGTGGGAGGCATCGGGAACGCTGTGTACGGCGCCGCCGAGGCCGTGCTCCAGCGCCTCCAGGACCCCGCCTCCCGATCTGTGGCCCGTCGTCTCCTCGGTGCCGTCCGCCGCCGCTTCGCTCGGCCTCCCGGATGGAGGAATGTCCCTGCGCCTTCCACTTCTGCATCCGCGATGTCGTCCTCGACCACCACCTCAAAGGTTGCCCCCACCGACGACATAGTCCTCGACTCTAGCCATCAACATAAAGTAGCAATGGATATAGACCCCCTACAGTACTGTAGTTTGAACCTTGCATTTGCTGCATCTACCACACTCGTTTAGTGTTCATTGGTGCCTTGGTCCATTCAGACTATCACCGATCCATTTAACAGAAGAGGACAACAAACACCAATTGTTCATGAAAGTATTGCTAGGTTGCAAAAATAAGGTGAATAAAATGCTCCTACATATTGATGGTGCAAACACTAAGAAAGTGAAGGATGCAAAAAGAAGGTGAAGAAAAATCATTCAAAAACACTAAGAGGACGACAAACACTAAATTTGATTTGACACAATTCGAAAATATCATTTGCATTTTCATTGTCAAGGGTGCAAAAGGAAGGTGAAGAAAGTTCTCCTACATATTGATGGTATGTATAGGAGTACCACAAACTACAAATAGGAGTACCAAATAAATTCAAAGAAATTAAAATAAATCCAAATGATTAAAATAAATCTAAATGATTTAAATAAATTCAAATAACTCCAAAAAATTCAAATAATCACAATAATCCAATATGTAAGACATAGACATGACATACGCAAGGCATATAACATACACTTCCTTCTCTTTTCCATTCTCTAGCTACTTCTTCCCTTCCCTTTCCTTCATTCTGACTGTCCTTGTTCTGTAATGGCCCTGGTATCAGCAACTAGCTAACTGTCGCAATATACATTGATTATTTCCCTGCCATCATTCTGAAGACGATCCTTGTGCAAGTGTGGCAGCTTATATTGATTTCCTTCTTTGTGTTTTATAACTTCAAACATAACTTCTTGCAATGTGATAACGCTTTTGTAGAGCTTGTGGGGATCTTAGTTCTCAAATTCCTCTTCCACACCCTGTACTAGTCCCTAGATATTTGTAGGTGATCTGTAGTCGGTTAGAGACTAAAGAGAGTCGTGGATGTAGAGGTCTAAACAAGTGAACTCGGGGATGTTTGGAGGTTGGTGTGGTAATCGAATATCTAGATCAATTTATTCCACAGCTTCTCAAAAAAGCTTTATCATCAGGAAGAACATGAGGTCTTGCATTATCCCGTTGGATGAATATTGGTGTTCCCTCATCATTGTCGGGCCACTTATCTTGAATTGTTGGAATAACTCTGTTGATGAGATAACCTCTGCATACAGGTCTGGTTACATCACTGATTTCATCTCTCTCGTTCCCTTTGCTCTATTATGACTTGTTCGCACTGCCTCATTCTCTTCGAGGAATGCCCAAATACCGATCTTTCCATCGAATGTTAGCTCCCCATCATCATTGTATCGAGGCCTGGCCACGACAATTAAGAACGTTACCTTCCCAATGCTGTTACCTGAACCCGAGCGCACCGTGCCAAATACTCTTTATGTATATCAACCTGCTATATATGAGTCTCCCTATATGGCCAGAAGTTTTCTTCCCGATGCCTTCTATTCTTACAGCTCAGTCGTCTCCTTATCCTTAAAATTAATCGTATATGCATATGCTTCTCTCTCAACACGACACTGGGAATAGTTTGTTCATGTACCTCATTGCTATCAATTTGGATAAAATAACTTTGACTGAGTCAAGAAGGCGGATGCGAGACTTTTTTTTGGAGGGAAATGCGAATATGAGATAATTGAGTGAATGAGAGAGCTATATATGTGTGTATGTACATATAGACAAGTGCATGGTGGCCTGATGAAAAGAGCAATTACTATTTTTGGTACGATTACAAATTAAAGGAGATAGCTAGCGGCCTAGTATCCACCTTCTTCCTGCCACAAGGCAAGTGCAGTATCTGTCCTCAACAGACAAAATTAATGGATATAATCAAGGAATCTTTATGCCATGACAGGAAATGGAGTTCACGTGATTAGGACGGAAAGAATACTTCGGGCTTCAGTAACTAAAGAAGCAGTACAAATAACTAAATTATGCTGACAGGTGCATGCGATGATGTGCACTCGAAACCTCACAAGTGTGTGTGCCTGTGTTTATAAATTTAAACCCAGACATACTATTTTTCCATCTTGGGAAGATGATAAGACTTTTAGTAGTAGACCATCGTGGCACGCTCACTAGCTGTGGCTGCACTTGACCAGAAACTTTTCAGAGTGTTATTGGAATAGGAGGCACCAGAATGAGTGATACATATGATTGCAGTGAAGAAAGAGAGGGAGGTTGGCATGACTTACACCTACTTGTTCTCCTTCTAACCACGCACATCCTTGATTTAGCGCCGAGCTAGCAATCGGCGATGCCGGGAAGCTGCCCGAGCTCGCCGGAATGGTTCCATGATGGAGCAGCGATGTCGTTGATGGATAGTCCATGGCTGAGACTTTGTGGGCTTCAGTTCGTGGACCAATCATCATCATCTCGATCCTGCTCTCTTGGTCCTTCCAGTACTGCCGCCAAACCTCAAGCGCTCCTGCATAGCTCAACAACCAATGTACCATATAGGCATGGTGTGTAGATAGCCTTGGTAGGTAAGGTTGTTAATTAGCTGCCGTTTAAATCTTAAGTCGTATCACTCTTATATGACACGGAGTTCATGTAATGTGTTTTGATAGGATATGGAGTTCATGTGATTAAGTGCCCGTTCGGAGCCCCTCCACTCCACAACTCTGCCACGGAGCGGAGCGGGATGCATTTCAAATTTCCAGAGCGGTGGAATAGGTGCTCCGTCAGATTCGTGGAGGTGGTGGATTACCAAACAGGCCCTAAGGCTCTGTTTGAAATCTCTCCACTCCGCTCCACTATGGAGCTCGGTTTAAGCCGCTCCGTGAAAAATGAGCTGCAGCCTGCTCCGCTCCGGAGCGCAGACGAGGGAGCGGAAAGGAACCGAACAGGCACTAAGACTATAAAAAGGTATATTCAGTAACCAACCATGAAGTACAAAAAACTAAATCATGTTGATAGCTTCATATGCACTCGAAACCACACAAGGGCATGCATGACAATGCTTATAAATTGTAACCTGGATATCCTAGCTTTCTATCTTTCAAAAGACGACAAGCCTTTCAGCAGTGCAGGATCATGGCTCACTGGCTGCCCGTGGGCGCGCCTGACCAGAAACTTTCTGAGTGGAGTGACGGACTAGAGGGATGACATCATTTATCTATGAATGAGAGTGATGCACAAACAAAGAAAAAAGACCTATACACATGAAAAGAACACAAGAAACACTTGGACGATCCCCTTCACATACACGCACATGGAAAACATTAATGGGGAAGAAAAGGCTGGCACACTAAAAACCCAAAATATATACTCGAGTCACTTGGAAGTCAAAACAAATCAAAACGAACTCTAAAATCGCCATTGAAATTGCTAGAAAATATAGTGGAATGTCTAAAAAAAAATGAAGATCTAAAGAGCGACTCAAAAATAAATGGATGACTAACAAGCTTACTAAGGCATAACCCACTAACCTAAAACTCTAACGGGCTGAAGCCCATCCCGTTGAACAAAATTGGCTAAAAATGAAAATTAGGTAGTTAACTGAAATCACTAATTAAGGAGTACTCTTTGTGAAGATCACTCCAACTTTCCCAGGTTGCAACAAGTGGCGCTCTGCATGTGCGCCACTTGTCGCAACCTGGGTGTTTTTCCTTTTTTCGTAGATCCGTTTATTCAAAACGTTTTATCTCTTTAACCGTGCGTACAAATCTCAAACCGCTTTTGCCGTTGGATTCCTCGCATCGAGATCTTCAAAACTAGATCCCATGTTGATAGGTTTTGACGAATTATTTTTTCACGAAAAAACAGGACGGAAAAAACCGACGAAAAACCGAACCGTGAACACGGGTTTTTTTATTTTCCGAAGAGGCACACCCGTGCCTCTGACGAAATCGCAACCATGCCTCTCGCGGAAGCAAAATTGTGCCTCTCGCGAAAGAAAAAAAATAGAAAACGCCTTTTTTCCCTTTCCAAAAGAGGCACGCCCGTGCCTCTCGCGAAAGCACAACCGTGCCTCTCGCGGAAGCAAAACCGTGCCTCTCGCGAAAGAAAAAAAAAACAGAAAACGTGTTTTTTTTCCGTTTTCAAGGAGGCACGACCGTGACTCTCGCGAAAGCACAACCGTGTCTCTCGCGGAAGCAAAACCGTGCCTCTCGCGAAAGAAAGAAAAAACAGAAAAAACACTTTTTTTTTCCGTTTCCAAGAGGCACGGCCGTGCCTCTCGCGAAAGCACAACCGTGCCTCTCACGAAAACAAAACCGTGACTCTCGCAAAAAAATGCGCTTTTTTGGGCAAAAAAAATATTTATTCAGAAATTTTTGATCGAAAAGCTAGGGAAGACCGATGGAAAACCAAAACGTCAAAAAAAACAAAAACCGTTTAAAAAGCCCAAAACGCGTGCGAAAAAAAAAACAAATCCGGAGGGAGCGACCAGAGCGCGACAGGTGGCGAATAGCTGAGAGTGCGCCAAGTGGCGCTGATCGTTGCGAGGCTCCCGAAGGAGCGCTCGTTAATTAGTTGCTCCCGTAGTTAACTACAACCTAAAAAGGAAAAAAATCTAAAATAAACCTTGAAGTTGTAGACGAAAGCTAAATCAAACCTCGAACTTTCAAACCCGGAAATTGGCACTCTCTAATCCTGGTCCATTTTAAACCTTGAGAGGACTTCGCTGGTATTTCTTTAATTGGGCCGGCCCAGTAGCACAATAGCTCACACACGCGTACTAATTTGTTTTTTCATACTTTTATCTTTTATGTTTTCCTTTTATTTTTTTATTTTTACACACATATAATTTTTCTCAGTACACAATGTACATTTTAACACACACATTAAATATTTGATAAACTTTTGATATTTTCAAATACATTATGAACATTTTTAAATTAAATATTTTCAAAACTTTTTGAATACGTGGTAATATTTTTCCAAATATATGTTTTACATTTTCTTAATGACAATAAAACTTTTATAAAACTACACGAACATTCTTTTACATGGTTCAACATTTTTAAATTTGCATACACTTTTTCAAACACATGTCACGTATATTCTGTTAAGGTTATAACACACTTTTTTACAAGATGCAAACGTTGTTTTACATTGTACAAAAAGTGTTCGCACTTTAAAATTTTGTTCAGGTTTCAGAAAAAATTTATGTCCCAAAAAGTGTTTGCACTTTAAAATTTTGTTTAGGATTTAAAAAATTGTTTATGTTTCAAAACATGTTCTCTTTTTGAAAGTGGCTGGTTTTTTAAAAGTATTCAAAATGTTCAAAAATCTAATTTATAAAATATTCGAAGATTTCAGAAATAAATACATTTCCAACAATTGTTTGCCCTAAAAAAGTTTTCAAAGTTTGGTGCTTTGGTTTATAATTAAATATTTTCGGCCTCTTATTATGTAAGTCATAGTCGTCTGGTGTAGTGGCTAGCAAAATCAGGTCAATCCTGCCAGGTCCCAAGTTCGACGCCAAGGCACGTTTTTCTCTTTTGGAATTATTATGTCACACGTTAAGAAAAAGAAAGAAAGAATTTTTACGGCGCGTGATAAGAAAAAAAACACGCTTCATGTCTGGTGAGCCGTCCTAGTCGAGTCCGCAGCCAACAATCCGAAACATTTTTTAGAAACATCATTTACGAAGATAATTATGAAATTCCAAAAAACATTATTAAAAAATGTGACACAATTCTGAAATCGAAACATTTTTCATAGCAAGCGAAAAACTGTTGGAATTCTGAACATTTTTTTGACAAATGTGAATTTTTAAATTACGAACAATTTTTTAAAATGCGAATATAATTTCAGAGTTCGAAATATTTTTAAAAACACAAAATGATTGGAATTCGTGCCAAAAATATAAAACACGAACATTTTTTATCTTTAGAACAATTTTAGAATGTGCGAACATTTTTTAAATTCACAAATTCTTGTTGTGTTGTAGTGAGCCGGCCCAAATTCTTCTCTGTGAGAGTAGCTGGTTATCCCGGCCGGGATTGTATTATTCCCGGTGTGCCAAACAGATCTAGGGTCCAAAGTAGACTGAAATTTAAAGTTCAGAGTTTGATTTAGCTTTCGGTTACAACTTCAAGGTTTATTTTGGACTTTTTCCGCCCAAAAATCCTAAAAAAAAAAAGGAAAACAGCCCAGTACACCCACGTAGGAATCATGAACAACGGGATGGATGGTTGCAGATGGAAATCCCTATATGACACTCGTTGCGACGAAATGTCCACCTAACGCATAAGATTGGGTGCACTGGACTGGTATGTTCGTTTGGTTTTTTGGAATCTTCTGACAGGTTCCTGTCCAATTTTTACCGGGTTTTGGAACCTGCTAGAAGGTTTTCTGAATCTATTTTTCCTCTTTTTTCTGCTTCCTATTCTTTTATTGTTACTTTTCTTTTTTATGTTTCTTTTAAAAAATTGTATATATCAAAAACTGATTTTTCAAAAAAATAAAACGGACATTATTGTTTTTGGAAAATGTCCAAAATTTTCTAATTTTGCTCACGTTCTAAGGAAGTTCGAAAATTCAAATTTCTTCGCATTTTTTCATCAAAATTGTCGTGTTTTTCAATTTTTTGTTCCGGCTTTAAAAATTCTCCCATCTTTTCAATGTTTGTCTGAAAACTAAAAATGTTCGCGTTTCATTTTTTTGCAATGGATTTCCATTTTTTTCATATTTTTTTCAACGATTAAAAAATGTTAGCCAATTTTCAAAGACAATTCTCTGTTTTCAAATAATGTTAAATTTACAAAAAATGTTCACATTTTCAAATTTTTGAATTATTCAAAAAGTTCAGAATTAGAAATCTTATCAAAACGTTTTAAAAATTCGCACTTTCAAAAATGTTTGAGAATTTCAGAAAATGTTTTGCTTTTAAAAATTGTTCAATGTTTCAAAAAAGTTTCCTGTTATGAATTTTTGTTCTTATATTTCAAAAACAATCGGATATAGAAAATGTTCAGGATTTCATACATTGTTTCTATCAAAAGAATTCATAATTTTTCCAAAAAGTTTGAATTTTCAAGTTTATTCGAGTTGTTCAAACAATTGTTAGATTTTCAAACATTACTCGCTTTTCAAAAATTTCCAGGAAAAAGACACCCCGATTCTGCGTTTAATTTTGTTCTTAAACTTATTCACTCCTATTTAATAACAAAGGCTTGTTAGGTCGACTGGTTTAACAACTCTCCTTGCAATCTGCAGGTCTATATTTCGACTCCTAGCTAGGACGTGTTGTTTTCTCTTTTTAGACAATCAAATTATTGTGCTACAGTATGGACCGGATCACTGCAACATGATCCGGTCCAGTCGGTTGCTATTTTGAAGCAAAATGCGTCAAACAAGAGCTCCCGTTACAGATTTGATTGAACGCTAGAAAAAAAAAATCAGATTCCTGCTATATAGCAAAAGCATAAAATAAATAAATATCTAGAGATGACTAAAGACAAAAAGGCAAGGCAAGCATACACAGATCGAGACGACCAGGTGTGGCGAGGACACTCATATGTAACAAGCGCAAGTGGATTCTTCACAAAAAAAAAAAAAAAAAAACAAGCGCAAGTGGATAGTACTTCCTCCGTTCATTTTTATAAGTCTGAAATATCTTCAAGGACTTATAAAAGTGAACAGAGGGAGTATCTCTAATAAAAATCACGAGAAGGACCAAATGCACACCGGGCAGCAAGTACTACCTAGTACTCACCACTCCACTATGGCAGTATCTACTGCAGATCCCCTTGGAATGTGATGAAAGCAGACCCGCGGTAAGACAAATCCAACTTTCCAACACACATCAAAACATCTACTCCCTCCGTAAACTAATATAAAAATGTTTATATAATACTAAAGTAGTGATCTAAATGCTGTTATATTAGTTTACAGAGGGAGTACATAGACCTTAGTCAATTTACCACCCATAAATAGTGATCACGGTCTAACAAATCTTCTCAGCAACAATTGCCAAGGATCATGGAGGCCGTCGAGAAGCCCCACGCCACTTGCCTACAGCCCAGCGCAGGGCCACATAACACTGATGCTCAAGTTAGCCAAGATACTCCACACCGGGGTTTCTACGTCACCTTCATCAACACCGAGTTCAAAACCACCGTCGACTGCTCTGCTCACGCGGACTAGCGGCGCTTAATGGCTTCTGGTGACCAGGAGGAGCCCAATCCATTTGGGATTTGGTGCCAGTATCTCAAAAATATGGAATTACCGAAATGACTGCATTTCAATCCATATGTGGTTATCACTGAAACATGTGGATGGACGAACGCTTAGGGCCTCTAGGTGCAGCCAGCTGGAAACAGTTGTGAAGGGTTATATTCAACGAGTTTAGCAACCGTTTCCAGCTGCCGAGCCACTCATAAATTATGTGGATGAGCTTGTTAATCTTGGGTCTGATAAGTTGTGCTCGCGTTTTCTTTTTATTTGTATGACCGCCTAATACTTGGTGACTTGAACTTGATTTAAGTTTAATAAAATGGTTGTACATCATGTGATACTGAGGCTGGAGTACTCCCCGTTCCAAAGAAAAGGAGGTATGCTTCAATCCTTCATTCATGCAGTGTACTCCCTCCGTCCGAAAATACTTATGCTAGAAATGGATAAAATGGATGTATCTATAACTAAAACAAGTCTAGATACAACCATTTCTAGGACAAGTGTTTCCGGATGGAGGGAGTACAACATAGTGAGTAGCAATCCGCAGTGTGATGAAAGAGATGGAAAGAAACGAAGATAGAACCCTTGATATGCAAGTCGACCTGCTAACAGTCTCTGAATGGCCAAAAGTTTGCTTCCTGTTGCCTTCTATGCTTATTGATTTGTCGTCTCCTTATGCTTAAAATTAGTCATATATATGCACATGCTTCTCTATTAACATGATATTGGGAATAGTTCGTTCATGTACGTCATCTATCAATGTGGGGTACAATGGCTTTGACTAAGTCAAGAAGGCGAATGCACGATACTTTTAGGGAAAGGTGAATGGGATATAATTGTATGAATGATAGAGGTATATATGTATGAATATATATAGAGAAGTGCACAGTAGTCTAATGAAAAGAACAATTAATATTGCTGGTACGACTAAAAATCAGAAGACATAGCTAGCAGCTTAGCACCCACCTTCTCACTGCCACAAAGCAAATGCAGTATCTGTCCTCAAGAGACCAAATTAGTGGATGTAATGAAGGACTCTGTATGTCATGACAGGAGATGGAGTTCATCGTAATTGAGAAGAGGAAAGAGTGGCTTGAGTGACCAAACCTGTAGTACAAATAATTAAATTATATGCTGACAGGTGCACTAGGAACCGCACAATTGTGTTTGTTTCTATAAATCGTAACCTGACCATACTATATTTCTGTCTTCGGAAGATGGTAAGCCTTACGGTAATACTCCCTCCGTCTCAAAATAAGTGACTCAATTTTATACTATCTTTAATATAAAGTTAGTATAAAATTTATTAAAGTTAGTATAAAATTGAAAATCACTTATTTTAAAACGGAAGGAGTAGATCATAGTGGCTCGGTCACTCGCTGTGGGCGGGCTTGACTAGAAACAGAAAGAGTATTGTTGAAATGGGGAGCACGGGAACAAGTGATACATCTGGTTGGAGTGGAGCAAGAGAGGGCGGTTGGCCTGGCTCAACCCCCGGTCTCCTATTAGGCAAACTCCACCGCGCTACCCCATCTTATCCGGGTGCGTCTGTTTGGGGTAGAACGGATGAATTGCATGGCCCAACACGGACACGCGGTCCCAAACGGACAAATGTCCGGATTGAGTCCGTTTTCGACCCATCCTCGGCTCAAATTTGCGCCGAGATTGGGGTGAAACAGACATCGCACGGACGGGCTAGCCGCACGCCCTTGTCCCCCTCCCCCGGCCCGCGTGTCGGGGACACTAGCAGTCCCTTCGCTTCCAACGCCTCCACCCCCTCTCCCGCCCCGCCCCGCCGCTATTCTCCGGCCGCCTCCTCACCGCATAGCCCCCGACCGTCCATACCAAACCACGTCTCGACATGGCCGTCACCACGCCCGCGCTTTCGCTGTAGTTCTGGCCGTCGATCGGAGGAGGTTTGGCCGTCGCCGTCGTAGCCGGCGGCAGAGGGGATACGACCGCCGGTGATGTACCATGGCGGCCACGGTAGATTTCGACGAGTGCTCCAGAGCGGCCAGTAGCCGGCCGCCAACCACCCTGCTGCATCGAGGTAATCATCGCGGCCTCTTTGCCGCCACGACCGCAAGGTGTTCGACACATTTCCCACAAAGGCATGGACAATGGAGATGAGTTTTTCTTCCACCACTTCATTTGTTCATCGGATGATTCGTCGTCGGATGATGAAGATCTTGTGGTGGCTGCACTGGTCGTTCACGACCACATTCAACGGCAGCTTCCTCGGTACAAGGGGTCACTCCCTGGCTGTGCTCCCAACCTGAACCGCAATAGGGAGAGAGGCCACGCCCTGCTCTATGCCGATTACTTTGCGAACACCCCGCTCTTCAAGCAGGATAAATTCCGTCGCTGTTTTCGTATGGCAAGGCATGTTGATACGGGGCTAACCCGGTGTAGGCCGATCTTTCACGATTGGAGCGGGATCCCTCGAAGAACACGAAAGAACACGGGGAAGAATGGATAGAAATCACAAGGGGAAACACTCAAGAACAAGTCCAATCACACATCCACTAGACAATCAAACACACAAGATCAGAAGGTACATGAACAACAAAGGGAAAGATACAAGGTAAGGTTCATCTCCATGGGGAGGTCTTGAAGGGGTCCGCCCGTGAGGTGATCTTGATGATATATCCCGCAGGATCTTCTCACATGGAGGTCTTGAACTCCATGGGAGTGGTGGTCTCTCTCTCTCAAGAGAAGAGTAGGAGCAAAGCTCACATACAAATGAGCTATCACTTTGCTTACCCTAGAAAGGATGAGGGGGAGGTCTATTTATAGTCTAAGCCTCGAAGGGTAAGTGGGAAGGGATACAAGGCCAAAGGCCCGTGGCTGCGCACAGGCAGGGACCGGTCGTCCGGTGGGTAGCGGTCGTCCGGGTCTCAGGAGCGACTGGTCGTCCGCTATTCGTCGGACGTCCGCTGGATTCGTTCTGTGAAGGGACACCGGACGTCCGGTATCTTCGCACTTCCGTTAATATTACCGGTTGTCCGGTGGTGGCCGGACGTCCGCTCACTGGGAGGTGTTGTAGCTGGCGTTGGCTGGGCTTCAGGCGCTGGTCGTCCGGTCCAGACCGGTCGTCCGATGGCTGTAACTTGTAGCAGCTCCGTTTCTTCCGTCTCCTCTTCCACGCTTCCCTCGCGGATGGTGTAGGTGTTCCTTGGCGCTTGCACTCCTCCTCGTCGTCCGTGAAACTCCGGCAATACCTATGCATGCACACGAGTGGAGTGTCAAGTAGTATACCATCCTCAAAGGGGTCAAGTGAACACGTGTAAATGAGAAGATTCACCTTTATATATGAGAAGTAGAGGTCGCACGTGTCACTTGCCAAACGGACTCTTGATATGGTGATGCCCGTAGGATGCTTCGCATCATCCCCTTCCCCTTGGAAAAGATCTGACCTTGGATCGAAAACCAAATCTCCATGGGAAAGAGATGGCGATGCCGTGTCGAAGTGGTCGATCACCAAGCACTCATCGTCCAGTAGCTTGAAATGGGCACTCTCCAATGTCGCACCGTCTTGTGATTCCTTCAAAATGAACAAATACAACAAACACTTGGAAAAACAAATGTGGTTAGCGTTAGTGCAAAACCAAGCATTCAAGAGGTGATTCACCAAACAAGTGTTGTCATCAAGCATAGCATATGGTTTGACAAAGGATTTTGTCATGACATGTAAGCATATGAATTGAGCAAAATCAAGGTCATCATGGAAACAAGCATGTAAATGTGAGGTAGAGATGCAAATATGTGTGACAAGAGAATAAACATCTACCGCAAGTTCATAGCAAGCATTCACAAATTGCTCAATGAAAGGTCTATGGTAGGCATAAGATCATTCACAACACCGAATAAAAGGAAGTGTCTAGACACATGGGTCAAGTGCAAGACAATCCAAGCATAATGTGCATAGGGTGTAGTGAATATAGTGTGTCACTCAACACAATAGAAAGAGCAATTGTTCATCATGTGTGAGGCAATCAAGTCAAGCATGTAGCAATCAATGGGACATGGCATATGTGAAGTGATGACATTGGTGCAACCAGACATATTATAGTAGCAAGTAGTCCAAGAATTGGATGGAACACATAAGGTATATATGTCATGAGACATGGAAATGCGAAAATGGCAAGTCGAGGCAAGATATCTAACATGTGCGCAACCAAGTGGTCCAAGATGACCAATAAGCTTCATGGTGCAAGAAACAGAAGTAGTATGATCCTCAATATCCATGCTCAAGAAGGATGTCACCTTGAAAGCGTGTCCTTGTGAATTCTTCACAATGCCGAAGTGGTAGGAAATGTGGCGTAAAAGCGAGTCGTGGTAGAATGTATGAGTGTCGGTGTCAAAACCGGCGGATCTCGGGTAGGGGGTCCCGAACTGTGCGTCTAGGCGGATGGTAACAGGAGACAAGGGACACGATGTTTTTACCCAGGTTCGGGCCCTCTCGATGGAGGTAATACCCTACTCCTGCTTGATTAATATTGATGATATGGGTAGTACAAGAGTAGATCTACCACGAGATCGAGAGGCTAAACCCTAGAAGCTAGCCTATGGTATGATTGTTGTTAGTCCCACGGACTAAAACCCTCCGGTTTATATAGACACGGATAGGGTTAGGGTTACACAGAGTCGGTTACAATGGTAGGAGATCTACATATCCGTGTCGGGAAGCTTGCCTTCCACGCCAAGGAAAGTCCCATCGGACACGGACGAAGTCTTCAATCTTGTATCTTCATAGTCTAGGAGTCCGCCAAAGATGATAGTTCGCTATCCGGACACCCCTAGTCCAGACTCCTCAAGAGCCCTCGAACCAGGCTTCAATGATGACGAGTCCGCGCGCATATTGTCTTCGGCATTGCAAGGCGGGTTCCTCCTCCGAATACTTCATAGAAGGTTTTGAACACAAGGATAGTGTCCGCTCGCAAAACAAGTTCCACATACCACCGTAGAGAGAATAATTTTTGCACAGATCTGCTGGCGTATTCCGCGTGACATCACACCACGCCGGCCTTTATACTGAATCGTTTTACTGTTCCACCTCGGCGCGTTTAGCGGCGGTTTCCTTGACACGTCTTATCAAAGCGGAGATCGTGCCCCTTATTCGGGTTTCTCATCAATACGGACGTGGGTAACCCATCCGCGCCATTGACTATGGCGCTTGGGAGATAAGCGAGTTTTACCAGTCTGGCGGGGACGATAACCGTCCGTCCATATAAGGGATAAGGATCCACCTTTTCACCTCGCCTTCTTCCTCCTTTGCTCATCCATTTCCAAGACTCGAGCTCCAGCGCCCAAGTCCGCACATCCCACCTCAACCTTCTCCAACTATGTCCGGAGCGGGAGGCAGGTGGATGGCCTCCTCCGTCACGGAGGGGCACATCGAAAAGCTGCGGGAGGCCGGATACTTGTCCGGCAACATCGCGCACCGTCTACCCGACGAGGGGCAGCTCATTCCAACCCCCAGGCCCCATGAGAGGGTGGTGTTTCTCACCCACTTCCTCCGCGGACTAGGTTTTCCACTTCACCCATTTGTCCCGGGGCTCATGTTCTACTACGGCCTGGATTTCCATGATCTGGCCCCGAACTTTATCCTCAACATCTCGGCGTTTATCGTCGTGTGCGAGGCCTTCCTCTGCATCCAACCCCACTTCGGCTTATGGCTGAAGATCTTCAATGTCAATCCGAAGGTAGTGGGCCGGGGCCAAGCGGAGTGCAGAGGCGCCATGGTTGGCAAGATGGCCAAAGTCCTATGGCTCGAGGGATCCTTTGTGGAGACCATAAAGGGGTGGCAATCGGGGTGCTTCTACATCACCGAGCCGCGCGACTCTAAATGGGCGGCGGCCCCCGAATTACGATCTGGCTTCCCCACACGTCTCACATCATGGAAAGAGACGGGCCTGACATGGGGGGATTCGGACGAGCTGTCCGGACTCCAAACCTGCGTCCGAAACCTGGTGGACAAGAATCTCAGGCTTGTCAACGTAATCCAGGTGATGCTCATCCACCGGATTCTCCCATGCCAACAACGGGCCTTCAAATTGTGGGAGTTTGATCCGGCACGGCACTCGACTCTAAAAAGGCTCTTCGACACTACGTACGAAGATGCCTGGAAGGTGCTGTTCAAGGGCGCCGAGGCTCCCACATCCGCCATCAAGATCGCGGATTCAGCTCGCAGCGTCAAGCCAGCGAGGTGTTATTTTACCCTTTATTGGACTATTTTTTCATAGTTTGACTCTATGCGGATCTAAAACTCCCTAACCTTTGACAGATCGGTTGAAGACGTCCGGACAGATTAACTGTCCGCCTATTTGCCGAAGACCCGGCCGACGCCGATTGGCCAGGGGCTGCTAGCTCCGCACCTCACGTGGTGCCGGAGAAGAAGGCCAAGAAGGAGGCCACGGAACTCGAAGAGCTCCGGCGCCAGTCTTGTCGGACTCACCGCCCGACAACTCGAGGCGGAATCCTCCTATGAGGAAGAGGAGGAGGAAAAGCCTCTCCCAGTGAAGAGAGAAGAAAAAGGAAGGCCGCCCCAACTGGGAGGCCGGAGGGTCTAAGAAGGAAGGACCCTTCCTCCGGACTTCTCCACCAACGCCAACAACGACGAGGAGGAGTGGCCAACAAGGGCCAAGCCCCTGGCGAGATCGTAAGTGTCCGGATACCCATGGCTTTTTTTCATTGCATAGTGTTCTCTAATGCCGAACAATCATGCAGCCCGCCCAAGGGCGAGCTCGCCGCTTGTCGAAAGGGTCCTGAATCGTCGGAAGTGGAGAGTACTTCACTTCCGGCCGCCTCCTCCCCTCACGCTGCGGACGACGCCGAGGTGGGGCCCCAAGGGGGGCCTGATCAAGAGGAGGTGGCGCAGGAGGCGCCGCAAGGCAACCTCCCGGACTCCAGGCGCGAGGGGAGCGAGATCCCCAGGGGCTCTAAGCCCGACCCTCGTCCGGACTCCATACTGGAACCTTCAGCGGTTCCGAAGTCCGGCAAGTGGCCCCTTCGTAGGAATGGTAAGACGCCGGTGTCCTCCATCCAACCGGAGGCACCGGATAGCTTACTGGAGGCGCTTGACAGCGCCTCCATCGAGGACGAGCACCGCACTGTTATGAGTGTGGTGATCCGAAAGTTCAGATCCGTCAGAGCGGGCTGATGAAGCTCTGTACCAGCCTTCTAACAAGCTTCAAGTAAGTTTAGAATATGTAAAAATATTACCGCATAGACAGTAGCCCTTGATGCTTAGTTCGGTGTTCGGAAAGAATAGCCGGACTAAGGATCTAAAAAGATATACGCAGGAGTCCAACATAAGTATGTCAATATGCGAATGCAGGCTGCGCTGCTGACCTCTGCCGCACTGACTGCGGAGGTCGATGCATTGAAGAAGAGCCTTGAGCGGTCCGAGAACAAGCTCGGCCTTGCCAAGAAGCAGCTCGAGGACAGGGAAGGTAAGAAATACCTTATTAAAGAAATACCTTATAGAAAGAATTCGGTTGCAAAAAATGACAGGAATAACGTGGGTATTGTAGGGGCCACGAACGAGGTGGCGACCCTGAAGGAAGCGGTGTCCGCGGCCGAAAGCAAAGCGGTCGCGGAGTGCACCGAGCGAGAGAAGCAGGAGGAGCGGGTGGCGGAGATGCGGCAAGAGCTCCAGGCTCTCGTTGAAAAACACGAGTTTGGGCGTGACTCAAGACTTCGAGTCCGAGCTCGCCTCGGCTCTTGAGAGTGCCAAAGCCGCTAAGGCCGAAGCCCAAAAAGCCCTCCAAGAAATTGAATCATTAAAGAAGATAGCGGCTGGTAAGGCATTCTTTATGCAAAGCAAGCATGTGAAAGTGAATTACCTATTACTTACCCGGATTCGAAGCTCTCCAGGAGCATTCGCAGATCTGCCCCATAGTGTGTCTGATGCTGCCGCGTTCTACCGCGCCAAGGAGGGGAGCTCGACGGAGAAGGTGTTCGGTCTCAAGATCTCGAGGCGAGCGTCCGTGCCCTGAGCGACCAGCTGAAGCAGCTGGTCAAGCTCCACAAGGTCGCCGAACAGGCCATGAAGGGCCTCATAGTTCGGCTGTGGCCATTGGAAGCCATGCTTGGGAGCTACTTCGGGTTAGTGCAGCGGCTGGTGGACGCCTGTCCATGGATTGAAGTCATCAAGCGCTCCGTCTGCATTGAAGGTGCCCATCGGGCCCTTGCCCGTGCTAAAGTGCACTGGGGCAAGCTGGATGCGGAGAAGCTTGTGACGGACGGGCCACCGAAGGGCAAGGATCATCGCAAGCCCGAAATGTACTATGAGGGCATCCTGAAGGGTGCCCGCCGTATAGCGGATGAGTGCTCCAAAGATGTAATTTTTGAATAGACTCGCATTTGTTATCCTGTACGCTGAAAACTTGTTCATATGCGCTAAGCAACGCTTGTTAATTTAAAATATTACCTTCTGTGCGGCCGTTTATCAAATTTGAGAGATGGCAAGTCGTTGGCTTCAGCCCCCATGCCACGAGTCTTTGGGGTGTTCGGATAAACTTGAGTGCTCTTGTTCCCATTCTTGGGTCCGTCGAGGAGGCGCTCAACGCAACGAACAAGGCAACGGACTTATAGTGCTTGAACACTCTCACTTAGCCATAGAATTCTATAATTTTAAATTTCGCGAAGCCCCTAGTATTCGAAGACCGAGTTCGGGCGCTATCACGCCTTGGCGGACAATGTCGGTTCCTCGCTCTAAGCGGCATAAGTCTTTAGGGACTCAAGAAACCTCTCGAACAGCGACCGCTCTCGCCTTATCATGACGGTCAGTTTAGCTTTCTCCACTGAGGTGCTCAACCCAGCTCAACCGGGGCACAATCGCAGTGGTTCTCCCAGTGCTACCTTAGACGATATAACGGAATGTAAGGTACCAAAACATGGGAGCCGGGCAAACCCAACTATTGACCCAAGACATGATTCGGAGCCGATGCATATAATGCTATAAGTTCGGGGTGCCGCACTTGTGAAAGTGTTCGGTCTTACCACACCATACTTTTGGGGTACTGAAGCCCCTGGTGTATTGGCCGTACCAAAGTGTACGGGTGCAATATGTCATGAGATGAACATATATATAGATAAAGAAAGGAGTGCAGTAATAGGCAAAAGCTATGTATTGTTTATTCAAAAAGAAACTACAAATAAAAGCAGAACGATACAAATTGTGTGATAAGCAAGGTATGGGACTATTTAACATGTCCCCCTCCAGGGGTAAGTTGCGGGATGGTATGTAAAACAGGTATAATGCTCGTAGTAGAGACCACCTGGACATTCGACGTAGCTTTCTGCTTCCCTATCTGTTGCATCGTGAGTTCGGCAATTCTAGTGCCGGACAGGACTTCTGGAAAATGGAGTCCTGAAAGTAAGAAAAAAAAGAAGAAAAGAAAAAGAATGACACAATCGGGAGCCCCTGGTGCGGTTTAGC
This sequence comes from Aegilops longissima, assembly GCA_021605205.1. Classification (NCBI taxonomy): domain Eukaryota; kingdom Viridiplantae; phylum Streptophyta; class Magnoliopsida; order Poales; family Poaceae; genus Aegilops; species Aegilops longissima. The sequence continues at coordinate 646,321,749 of CM038680.1, forward strand.
CGCATTCTGGGCGTGCGGTGGTCATGGCCCGTCCCCTTGTGCCCATGGTATCTCCAGAGCGTAGTTATGTACGCATAGTACTGGCTTCGCAATTTTGCGAGGGCTGGGGGTTGGGGCCGGATTGCTACGCGTGCTCGGATCGTGCCAGGCGGTGTTGTTGTAGGTTACTCCGGGCGCGCTTGACAGTGTCCGGACGTTTAGTGGCCGGACTTGAGAATTGCTGTGAGAGGCTGCTTTGCACCTCCGCCGCGAGGGCCGCCGTGTGCTCCTCCGTTTGGAGAGAGCGTTCGGTGTTTCCATTCACCATGATTACTCCTCGAGGGCCTGGCATCTTGAGCTTGAGGTATGCGTAGTGCGGCACCGCGTTGAACTTTGCAAATGTGGTTCGTCCAAGCAGTGCATGATAGCCGCTGCGGAACGGGACTATGTCGAAGATTAACTCTTCGCTTCGGAAGTTATCCGGGGATCCGAAGACCACTTCGAGTGTAACTGAGCCTGTACAATTGGCCTCTACACCTGGTATGACGCCTTTAAAGGTCGTCTTTGTGGGTTTAATCCTTGAGGGGTCTATGCCCATTTTGCGCACTGTATCCTGATAAAGCAGGTTCAGGCTGCTACCGCCGTCCATCAGGACTCTGGTGAGGTGAAATCCGTCAATAATTGGGTCAAGAACCAATGCGGTGAAACCGCCATGACGAATGCTAGTGGGGTGGTCCCTTCGATCGAAGGTGATCGGGCAGGAAGACCATGGGTTGAACTTTGGGGCGACTGGCTCCATCGCATATACGTCCCTTAGTGCACGCTTCCGCTCCCTTTTGGGTATGTGGGTTGCGTATATCATGTTCACCGTCCGCACTTGTGTGGGAAAACCCTTCTGTCCTCTATTGTTCGGCGGCCGGGGCTCTTCCTCGTCATCGCTATGTAGCCCGTTGTCATTGAGTTCGGCACTTAACTTGCCTGCTTGCTTGAAGACCCAGCAATCCCTGTTGGTGTGATTGGCTGGTTTTTCGGGGGTGCCATGTATCTGGCACAAGCGATCGAGTATTCGATCCAAGTTGGACGGGCCCTGGGTATTTCTTTTGAATGGCTTCTTCCGCTGACCGGGTTTAGAGCCTCTGAATCCGGCATTGACTGCCGTATCTTCATCATTATGCTGTTAATGCGGCGCTTGTTCTTGTTGCGACGCGACCTGCCATTGCTGTCCTTGGTATCCGAACTACCAGGGTTTTTGGTCAAGTTGTTGCTTCGAGCTAGCCAGCTGTCCTCTCCAGCATAAGCGGGTCATGAGTGTGGTGAGGGCTGCCATGGATTTCGGCTTTTCCTGTCCTAGGTGCGGGCTAGCCACTCGTCATGGATGTTGTGTTTGAAGGCTGCTAGCGCCTCGCATCCGGACAGTCGACGATCTGATTTTTCTTTGCTAGGAACCGCGTCCAGAATTGTCTGGCCGATTCTTCTGGCTGCTGAATTATATGGCTAAGGCCATCGGCGTCTGGTGGTCGCACATATGTGCCCTGGAAGTTATCAAGGAATGCGGCTTCCAGGTCCTCCCAACAACCAATTGATTCTGCTGGCAAGCTGTTAAGCCAATGCCGAGCTGGTCCTTTAAGCTTGAGTGGGAGGTATTTGATGGCGTGTAGATCATCGCCGCGGGCCATGTGGATATGAAGGAGGTAGTCCTCGATCCAAACCGCAGGATCTGTTGTGCCATCGTATGATTCGATGTTTACGGGTTTGAAACCCTCGGGGATTTGATGATCCATTACTCCATCTGTGAAGCATAGTGGGTGTGCGACGCCTCTGTATTGAGCTATATCACGACGCAGCTCAAATGAGCTTTGTCTACTATGTTCGGCCCGGCCGGAATTACTGTATCCGGCATGACGGTTATCGTCACGTGTCGTGGGGCGCCCACGCGATCCGTAGATCGATCTTGTTTGCCTTGCCTTGTCCTCCAATATGTCTCGCAGGTCTGGCGCGTTTCCCCGTGCCTTGGTACTTTTCGAGCGACGCCGGAGTGCGGCTTGAATGGAGGGTCTAGAGGCCTCTCTGTCGCGACCACGGGGTGGCCGGTCGGCCGCATCATGCGCTGGTGATGTAGGTTTGGGTGCTGCTTCCTCTAGTTGGGATAGCAGCCTACGTTTGGGGTATCTCTTGGAGGGGCGTTCGAGTTCATACTCTTCGGCTGCAAGGACTTCAGTCCATCTGTCAGCTAGCAAGTCTTGGTCAGCTCTAAGCTGCTGCTGCTTTTTCTTGAGGCTGCTTGCCGTGGCCATAAGCCTGCGTTTGAAATGCTCCTGTTCGGCAAGATCCTCTGGCACGACGAATTCGTCGTCGTCGAGGCTTGCCTCGTCTTCGGAGGGGGGCGCATAATTATCGTCCTCTACCTCTCTTTCTGCCGCACTGTCGTGCGGTCTTGCTTCTCCCTCCTCCCGCGTTGAGTCCTGCTGGAGGGGGTCGTCTTCAGCACTGTCTGGGGTATTATTGTCTCCCGTGCCGGAATCACTGTTTTTACTGTGGCGGGATTTAGAACGGCGCCGCTGACATCGGTGCTTGGGTTGTTTCTTGGAGGGGTCATCCTCCGCCGTTCCATCGCCATTCCATCTTTTGGGATGTCCACCATGTATATGTCATATGACGAGGTGGCCTTCCAATTGCCACTGTGGCGGTGGGTCTTGGTCTTCTTGACATCGTCGTCCATACCGTCGATGTCTTGGTCAAGTCGAGCATGTCGGTTAAATCATCGGCAATGGCTACAAAGTGGGTGGTGGGTGGGCGTTGAATTTCTTCGTCGTCGCATCCCAACCTTCTGACGAAGTCCGGCCAGGGCTCTCCTGATAAAGAGAGAGACTTTAGTGAATTCAAGATGTCGCCAAAGGGCGAGTGCTGAAACATGTCCGCGGCAGTGAACTCCATGACCGGCGCCCAATCATATTCGATTGGCAGGGGCGCGGAGGGTTCGGAGTCCGGAGAGGAGTCTGGCACCTTGGAGTCATGGTCTTCGCAAAGGACAGGGATGGAGTTCGGCTCAATCGCCATTGAGATCGTATCCCCCGAGGCGGTGTCCAACCACTCGTCCTCGATCGGGGGAGTCGGCTCCGAGCTAAGGGTCGGGCCGGACGCTGAATCGACCTCGAGGACACCGTTCGTGGCAGAACTAGATCGTGCCCATCGAGACAGTGCGGCGCACTTGGCTGTGGCTCGAATCCGTCGAAGATCAAGTCTCCGCGGATGTCGGCCGTGTAGTTCAAACTCCCAAATCTGACCTGATGGCTAGGGGCGTAGCTTTCGATCTGCTCCAGATGGCCAAGTGAATTGGCCCGTAGTGCAAAGCCGCCGAATACGAAGATCTGTCCAAGGAGAAAAGTCTCACCCTGGACCGCCTCGTTGTTGATGATCGAAGGAGCCATCGGGCCTATAGGTGACGACACGGAGGAACTCTCAATGAAAGCACCAATGTCGGTGTCAAAACCGGTGGATCTCGGGTAGGGGGTCCCAAACTGTGCGTCTAGGCGGATGGTAACAGGAGACAAGGGACACGATGTTTTTACCCAGGTTCGGGCCCTCTCGATGGAGGTAATACCCTACACCTGCTTGATTAATATTGATGATATGGGTAGTACAAGAGTAGATCTACCACGAGATCAGAGAGGCTAAACCCTAGAAGCTAGCCTATGGTATGATTGTTGTTTCTTCTTACGGACTAAAACCCTCCGGTTTATATAGACACCGGATAGGGTTAGGGTTACACAGAGTCGGTTACAATGGTAGGAGATCTACATATCTGTATCGCGAAGCTTGCCTTCCACGCCAAGGAAAGTCCCATCCGGACACGGGACGAAGTCTTCAATATTGTATCTTCATAGTCTAGGAGTCCGGCCAAAGATGATAGTTCGGCTATCCGGACACCCCTAGTCCAGGACTCCCTCAATGAGGCTCGCTTTCAAGAGCTCGAATGGTCAACTCACTTGATGTGGAAGTCGACACGACGTCCAAGTATACTACACATGCACAAAACAAAACAAAGTAAGTATGCGCATGGTAGATAAACACATCATCCATCATGATGGTTCTCTTCTTTTGCACATAACCATTAGAAGAAAAAGTGCATGAACAATATGATGCAACAATGGCTATATTCATGGCACTAGGTGAGGGAGTCCTGGATTAGGGGGTATCCGGACAGCCGCACTATACACTTAGTCCGGACTATTGGAGCGTGAAGATACAAGACTCAAGACTCCGTCCCGTGTCCGGAGGGGACTCTCCTTTGCGTGGAAGACAAGCTTGGCGATCCAGATAATAGATTTCCTTCTTTGTAACCGACTCTGTGTAAACCCTAGCCCCCTCCGGTGTCTATATAAACCGGAGGGTTTAGTCCTTAGGGACACAATCATAATCATCATAGGCTAGCTTCTAGGGTTTAGCCTCTACGATCTCGTCGTAGATCAACTCTTGTACTACTCATATCATCAATATCAATCAAGCAGGAAGTAGGGTTTTACCTCCATTGAGAGGGCCTGAACCTGGGTAAAACATCGTGTCCCTTGCCTCCTGTTACCGTTAGCCTTAGGCGCACAGATCGGGACCCCCTACCCGAGATCCGCCGGTTTTGACACCGACATTGGTGCTTTCATTGAGAGTTCCTCTGTGTCATCGCTTCAAGGCTCGATGGCTCCTCCAATCATCAACAACAACGCGGTCCAGGGTGAGACTTTTCTCCCCGGACAGATCTTCGTGTTCGGCGGCTTCACACTGCGGGCCAACTCGCTTGGCCATCTGGAGCAGATCGACAGCTGCGCCCCTGGCCATTAGGTCATATTCGGAAGCTTAAACTACATGGCCGATGTCCGCGGAGACTTGATCTTCGATGGATTCGGGCCTATGCCAGGAGCGCCGAACAGTCACGACGAGTATGGCTTAGGCCTGCTGTCTGACAATACTCCGGATATCGCACCTGCAGGAGTTCCGGACCTAAATCCGGAGCAAATCGCGTCGTTCGAGGATGGGTGGATGGACCCTGCCCCGGAGGCCGCATATTCATCGGCGGTAGAGCCAAGCACCGGCTTCACCCCCAAGGAAGCCTGCGACACCGGACCCCCGGTCTCGTGTCCGGCTGTAGGTTCCGGTCTGCGCATCCCCGAGCCCGCCGAAACTGGTTGGGCTCCGGTAATGGAGTTCACCTCTGCGGATATCTTCCAGCACTCGCCCTTTGGCGACATGCTGAACTCGTTAAAATCTCTTTCTTTGTCAGGAGACTCTTGGCCGAACTATGTCCGGCTCGAGTGGGAACAGGCGACGAGGGAATTCGTTGCCCACCCACCACCCACTTCATTGCCACGGTCGATCATTTGACCGACGTGCTTGATTACGACTCCGAAGACATCGACGGTGTGGACGACGATGTAGGAGAGGAACAGGAACCACCGCCCACGGGGCGGTGGACATCCACCTCCTCATATGATATATACATGGTGGACACTCCGAAAGAAACCAATGGCGATGAGGCTATGGAGGATAACCCCTCAAGGAAGAAGGCAAAGTATGAACACCACCACCACCGCCCCAAGCCCCGCCACAGCAATACCGGCGCAGCAGTAAAAAACAATCCAGATGGTGCCAAAGATGAATACAACCCCGATCAGCCTACCTTCGAGCAGGCCGGACAGGCGACGGACGGATACTTGGAGAGGGACAACTACATGCCCCCCTCCGAAGACGAGGTGAGCCTCGACGACGATGAATTCGGCGTGCCTGAGGATCCCGCGGAATAAGTTCGCTTTAAGCGACGGCTTATGGCCATAGCGAAAAGCCTGCAAAAGAAGCAACAGCAGCTCAAAGCTGACCAAGATTTTCTCACAGACAGATGGACCAAGGTCCTGGCCACCGAGGAATACGGAATCGACTGCCCCGCCAACGGGTACACAAGGCACAATTCGCTACCTCAACGTAAGAAGGAGAACCTAAAGCCCACACCCCGACACCAACATACCACGGTCCGGGATAATACGCAGGGAACGCGAGGCAGCATCCACAAACCTAGATGCAATTGTCATAAGCGTCAAGTCAAGGAAGTTGGTGTCGAATTCAGCGGCCCCCAGTCCGGTCAGCGAAAAAAGAACAACTCAAGCCCATCCGGCCCGAGCAGCATACTCGATCAACCATGTGAAATTCATGGTACCCCTAGAAGGACGGCCAAGCATACCAATAGAGAATGCCGGATCCTCAAAACAAAACGGCCGGTCGTGCGCCGGAAACAACGAAAGGAGGTTTCAAACAACGAGAGACCGATCAAACAGGACGAGGTCAAAGGAAGATCCTCCACAGTACAAAAGTACGGCCGATCATCTCCGATCACATCGAACGTCCGGACAACAGCATCCATAGCAATTTAACTGCACTCACCATCGACCCAATAATTTGTGGGCTCCATCTCACACGAGCCCCCACGGGCATAAAACCATCAATAACATCTTCTAAAAGATGCCAGGTGCAAAGGCCAAGTTTTACAGGCCTGCCACATTAGTGGTTGTCTTCGGATCACCAAACAAATACCGTGCCGAAGAATAAGTCTTCGGCATTGTCCCCTTATACAGTAACTACCACATACTATCGGGACGAACCACGTTGGTTAGATTCAACAGGGTACAACATTTGGCCAATCCCGGGTGACATAGTCACAATTATGGGCAAGGCCGAACCCCACCTTCAGAGCGGAAATCATACCACCACTGCAATAGCGAGTCGTGCCCATTTATCAAATTTTGATTCGGCAGCCAACTACCCGGACACCAACTAAGGAGTCCGAGTTACTTTATGGCACGATAAGCCTGGTTCAGCCAGGCTCCAATCAGGCACCCGTGGTTCAACCACAATATGACATGCAACTGCCTTTAAGGATTTGTCTTTACAGACTGACTTTGGCGAAGAATAGGACGGGCGACGTGGAATCGGCTCGGACGCACAAGGCGGGAACACATAAGTAAATAACCCCACCCCCCTCCAGGCGACAGTATGGATACACTTCGGACCCGCACACAGCCTCCTCCAGTCCGGCCACGACAGGTTCCACCAAAACACCTCTTTTTCATAAGCATAAACCATACTCATATGCATAGACATGTCACTCTACTACAATGCGTAGACTTAAATAACACTTCCCGGCCGCCATCCCTCAGTGACACCTTTTTTTTCATAAACGGCACCCGTACATCGTGTTATGCCCCACTATGCCAGGGGCTTCATAGTACTCATAATGTGGCAACAAAGTCCGACCACCTTTCCGGTCGCTCGGCACCCCGAACTCATAGCACTATATGCATCAGCTCCGAATCATGTCTTGGGTCATTAGTTGGGTTTGCCCGGCTCCCATGTTTTGGTACCTTACGTTTCGCTCTATCGGCTAAGGTAGCGCTGGGAGAACTACTGCGATTGTGTCCTGGTTCTTCCGGACGAGCACCTCAGTAGAGAAAGCCGAAAACTGACTGTCATGATACGATGAGAGCTGGTCATCTGTTCGAGAGGTTGTAAAATCTTTAAAGATTTATTCTGCACAATGCCATAATCAATGCAGAGTGTGACGGATCGGTTTTCTGATCAGGCGCCGTTACAACCCCTAGTGAGGGAGTCCTGGATAAGGGGGTATCCGGACAGCCGGACTATGTACATCGTCCGGACTATTGAAGCGTGAAGATACAAGACTCAAGACTTCGTCCCGTGTCCGGATGAGAGTCTCCTTGGCGTGGAAGGCAAGCTTAGCGATCCGGATATTATATTTCCTTCCCTGTAACCGACTCCATGTAAACCCTAGCCCTCTCCGGTGTCTATATAAACCAGAGAGGTTGGTCCTTAGAAGGCCGATCACAATTACAATCATACCATCATAGGCTAGCTTCTAGGGTTTAGCCTCTACCATCTTATGGTAGATCTACTCTTGTACTACCCATATCTTCAATATTAATCAAGCAGGAAGTAGGGTTTTACCTCCATCGAGAGGGCCCAAACCTGGGTAAACATTGTGCCCCTTGCTTCCTGTTACCATCAGCCTAAGACACAAAGATCAGGACCCCCTACCCGAGATCCGCCGGTTTTGACACCGACATTGGTGCTTTCATTGAGAGTTCCTCTGTGTCGTCAGTACAAGGCTCGATGGCTCCTTCAACCATCGTCAACAACACGGTCCCGGGTGAGACCTTTCTCCCCGGACAGATCTTCGTGTTGGCGGCTTCCCTCTGGGCCAATTAAACAGCCATCTAGAGCAGATTGATAGCTACGCCCCTGGCCACCAGATCAGGATCGGAAACCTGAACTACACGACGGACATCCGCGGAGACTGGATCTTCGACGGATTCGGACCTATGCCAGGAGCACCAGACAGTTTAGACCTGCTGTCGGACAAAGCTCGGGATATCACCCCCGCAGTAGCCTCGGACCTAAATCCGGAGCAGGCTGCGCTGCCTAAGGACGGAGGGCTGGACCCCCGCAGGTCGCACACTCGGCGGTGGAGCCGAACACGGGCCTTACCTCTGTGGTGGCCTGTGACTCCGGACCCCCGGATTCGTATCCGGATGTTGGTTCTGGTCCGCGCTCTCTCGAGCCAGTCGAGCCAGGTTGGGCTCTGGTAATGGAGTTCACCGCTGCGGATATCTTCCAGCACTCGCCCTTTGGCGACATGCTGAACTCGTTAAAAACTCTCTCTTTGACAGAAAATTCTGGGCCAAACTATGTTCGGCTCGAGTGGGAAGCAGGCGATGAAGAAATTCGTTGCTCACCCACCACCCACTTCATAGCCACGGTCGATAATTTAACCGACGTGCCTGACTTCGACTCCGAAGGCATCGACGGTATGGACGACGATGCAGGAGAAGATTCGGAATCTATGGGGCGCTGGACTTCTGCCTCGTCACACGACATATACATGGTGGATATGCCCAAAGAGGACAAAGGCGACAATCTGGAAGATAAAACCTCCGGACAAAAGCCAAAGCGACGGCGCAGACGCCGTTCTAAGTCCAGCAACAGTAAAAATAGCGACAAGAGCGCCAGAAGGATCGATACTACAGTCAACTCCGAAGGCAACAACGACCATACGGACCCAGCGATGGAGCAGGGCGAACCAGGCCACCCCGAACATAGTTCGGAGTAGACGCCCGAGGACAATGATCCCGACGGACGAGGTCATCAAACTGAACTAGCACAAGAAAGTAGTCCGGATGACGATGCATTCATCATCCCGAAAAAACGCGTGGAACGAGATAACCTCCACAGAAAGCTTATGGCCACCGCAAGAAGTCTAAAGAAGCAGAAGCAACGGCTCAAGCCGCACAGGAAACACTCAACCATAGATGGAATAAAGTGCTAGACACGGAAGAAAGATACGGCGATGATCGCCATACAAGGAGCTATCCAAAACGCAAGCTACTGCCAGAATTCGACGGAGAAGTCGTGCCACTTCATAACAGTAACAAAGCGGCTACCGACGCCGCGCACGATCTACGTGAGCACCTGGATAAGATAGCTAGCGCAGCTAGGTCCATCTACGGATCTAAAAGACACACCCCGACGAGGGACTGTGGTCGCCAAAATGATTATGCTAATCAAATACCAGTTTGGAATAAACACCGGACACAACAACAGCCGATGGCATGCCACAGCACATCCAGATACAGAGGGGCTTCTCACCCCCTGTGCCTTACCGAAGAAGTACTGGACCATGAATTTCCACAGGGTTTTAAACCTGTGAATATAGAGGCATACGAAGGAACGACAGACCCAGGAGTCTGGATCGAGGACTTTATCCTGCATATACATATGGCTCGTGGGGATGACCTCCACGCCATCAAATACCTTCCCCTCAAACTAAAGGGACCACCTCGACATTGGTTGAAAAGCCTCCCCGAAAATTCAATTGGGAGTTGGGAGGAACTCGAGGATGCTTTCAGGGCCAATTTTCAAGGGACTTATGTCCGGCCTCCGGATGCTGACGATTTAAGTCACATAATCCAACAGCCCCGAGAATCCGCCCGCAAGCTTTGGAATAGATTCCTCACCAAGAAGAATCAAATTGTTGATTGTCCGGATGCCGAAGCCTTAACGGCATTCAAACACAGCATCCGTGACGAGTGGCTCGCCAGACACCTCGGCCAAGAAAAGCCGAGGACAATGGCAGCCTTAACAAGCCTCATGACCCGCTTTTGCGTGGGTGAAGATAGCTGGCTAGCCCGTAAAGGCACCAGCGACCCCAGCACATCCGAAATAAGGGATGGCAACGGGAAGCCACAGCGTAATGAAAACAAACGCCAAAACAAGGAAGAGAGCACGGATAACACAACGTTAATGCCGGATTCAGGGACTCTCGACCTGATCAGCAAAAGAAGTCATCTAAAGGCAGTAAAGAGGGACCGTCCGGTCTGAATAGAGTCCTAGACAGACTATGCCAAATTCATGGCACCCCTGACAAACCTGCTAACCACACGCACAAAGAGTGCTGGGTCTTCAAGCAGGCCGGCAAATTAAATGCCGAACACAAGGGAAGGGAAACACCAAGTGAAGACGAGGATGAACCTCACCAGCCGAACACTGGGGGACAGAAAAAATTCCCGCCAGAGGTTAAAACAGTAAAAATGATCCACGCGACTCATACATCCACGAGAAGGCACGAACACGCGCTCGGAAACGCGTGTGCTATAGAGCCCATCGTACCCACACCTAGCTACTGGATGGTAGTCCGATCACCTTCGATCACACAGACCGCCCGACTAGTATTCCGCGTGAAGGATCAGAGGCTTTGGTGCTTGACCCAATAATCGACGGATACCGTCTCACCCACGTCCTCATGGACGGCGGCGGCAGTCTCAGTTTAATATATGAGGACACTGTCCGCAGGATGGGGATAGAACCATCCAGAATTAGGCAAAGCAACACCACCTTTGAAGGGGTGATACCAGGCGTTGAAGCCTACAGTAGGGGCTCCGTCGTACTGGAGGTAACATTCGGCTCCCCAGGCAACTCCAGAAGCGAAGAATTACCCTTCATCATCGCACCTTTCCAAAGCGACTATCATGCATTGCTTGGAAGAATGACCTACGCCCGCTTCAACGCATTACCGCACTACGCCTACCTTACACTCAAGATGCCTGGTCCACGTGGCGTCATCACCGTTAACGGAAAGACAGAGCGCCCTTCACGCGCGTAGGAATACGCAACGGCCCTAGCGGCCGAACTATAAGCGGACTCCAATATCAGAAAGCATGACTGGTCATCAAGACCACAGACTCGGTTAGACGAGTCCGGCAGCCCGGATAAAACTGAACCAGGGCACCGTATATGTAATCCCATAGAGGACACCAGGGGCTGTAGATATTTAATATAGCCCCACACTCGGCTCAACCTTATTGGCAGGCCAGCATTTCACACCTTTTACTATCCATCGCATACTTATGTTGTACTCTCCTACGAGTTTTCTTTTTTCCACAGACAATGTTCGCGCGATAACCTTCCAGGATACGGCACAACGGAGACAAAGGCACAGACGTGCAGCAGGGCGCCGTTCAACAGGTTTCTTTTTGGATTAATCCCCTGTGTAAACCTTTTATATTGCCTCTTGTTGTTTAACCATCCCATGGGTTCCATACCCACAGAGGATACTGCCGTTATTGGCATTTCGCCACGACAGATTAACGCACGTACCTGGAAACTCAGGGTTTATAATGAATGGGCATTCTTGAGCCCATCATCTGTTATAAAGTCCGAATACCTTCGGGAGTGTTCGGCGTCACGAGTTTGGCCTTATATGTATCAGCTTCGAATCATGTCTTTGGTCAAATGTTGGGTTTGCCCGGCTCCTGGGTTTGCCGCCTTACGTTCCGTTATTATCGGCTAAGGTGGCCAAAGGAGAACTACTGCGATTGTACCCTGGTTATTCCGGACGAGCACCTCAGTAGAGAAAGCCGAAAACTGACTGTCATGATACAGCGAGAGACTGTTCAACCACTCGAAGACTTATCGGAATCTTTTGGATCCCTCCGCATCAATGAAGGACCGTTTCCCGGTCATGTACACACGCGCCCGTATTTGGATGCAAGCGAAGGTACCAGGGGCTACATAGTAGCCCCACCATTATACTCCCATGGCTAAGCGAAAGCGTTACAGCTATATACTCCGGTTGCCTAGTTCGACGTGCGATCACCTCCTTAATGGACCAAGACGTTGGATCAAGTGTGATTATGCATATTTTTCTCGAACACCCTCGCATTATATGCGTGGGGGCTGAAGCCAACGACTGCTAACTTTCAGATTAAATGTATATATATATATACAAAACGGCCGCACAGGGGACACAATAATACTTTCGGGCAAAAAGTATAAATATAGCCTTATAACCAAAATAACATTGTTTTTACAATGATTCGATTCATCACTCGAACAAGACATTCTTTGAGCACTGCGCCTCTATTAGGCGGGCACCTTCTGTGACCTGCGCCAAGTAGTGCTCGGCTGGATATTGGCCCCCCGCCGGATCCTGGGTCGCTATAATGGTGGCCTCCATATCCGTCCAGTAGGCTTTAACACGGGCAAGAGCCATTCGTGCACCCTCTAGGCACGCCGACCTCCTCATGGCGTCGATCCGAGGCACGGCCCCAAGGAATTGTTGCACCAAGCTAAAGTAACTGTCCGGCTTAGGCCCCTTCGGCCAAAGATGGTCTATTACAGACCGCATTGCAAGCCCGGACAGCATGTGAAGCTCCGCTATAGCAGCCATCTTGTCACTTAACGGCAGCGGGTGAGTGGGAGCATTGAATTGCATCCAGAAAAGCTTCTCCACTTCCTTATCACCCTGATCCTCGAAGAACTTGGCAGCGTCAGCTGTACTCTTCGCCAAATCCGCATACGCATCTGCAGGACTCCAGCGTCCATCCAGGGGAGCGTACTTCGGATCGAAAAACTTCGTCCGCAGCAAGTAGGAGCCCCCAGCCGCGATTTTACCGGCCTGTTGAAGCTCCTCCCTCGCACCCCTGAGCTCGGTCCGTATTTCCTTGGTGGCATTAAGTGCCATGTTCAGGTCGGCCGAACTATCCTTATGCTCCTTGCTACCTCTTGAGCACTGTGTTGGATTTCCCCGAAGAGGAGAGGATGATGCAACAAAGTAGCGTAAGTATTTCCCTCAGTTTTTGAGAACCAAGGTATCAATCCAGTAGGAGGCCACGCACAAGTCCCTCGTACCTGCACAAAACGATAGCTACTCGCAACCAACGCGATTAGGGGTTGTCAATCCCTTCACCGTCACTTACGAGAGTGAGATCTGATAGTGATGATAGATAATATTTTTGGTATTTTTGGTATAGAGATGCAAAGCAAAAATTAAAAATCAAAGTAAAAACAAAGCAAGTATAAAAGTGATGGAGATTGATATGATGAGAATAGACCCGGGGGCCATAGGTTTCACTAGTGGCTTCTCTCAAGAGCATAAGTATTCTACGGTGGGTGAACAAATTACTGTTGAGCAATTGACAAAATTGAGCATAGTTATGAGTATATCTAGGTATGATCATGTATATAGGCATCACTTCCGAGACAAGTAGACCGAAACGATTCTGCATCTACTACTATTACTCCACTCATCGACCGCTATCCAACATGCATCTAGAGTATTAAGTTAAAAACAGAGTAACACCTTAAGCAAGATGACATGATGTAGAGGAATAAATTCATGCAATATGATAAATACCCCACCTTGTTATCCTCGATGGCAATGCTACGTCTTGAGCTTGCGTTGGTTTTCCCCGAAGAGGAGAGGATGATGCAACACAGTAGCGTAAGTATTTCCCTCAGTTTTTGAGAACCAAGGTATCAATCCAAGAGGAGGCCACGCAAGTCCCTCGTACACGCACAAAGCGATAGCTACTGCAACCAATGCGATTAGGGGTTGTCAATCCTTCACGATCACTTACGAGAGTGAGATCTGATAGAGATAATATTTTTGGTATTTTTGGTATAAAGATGCAAAGTGAAAAGTAAAAACAAAGTAAAAACAAAGCAAGTAAATAAAGTGATAGAGATTGATATGATGAGAATAGACCCGGGGGCCATAGGTTTCACTAGTGGCTTCTCTCAAGAGCATAAGTATTCTACGGTGGGTGAACAAATTACTATTGAGCAATTGACAGAATTGAGCATAGTTATGAGGTTATCTAGGTATGATCATGTATATAGGCATCACGTCTGAGACAAGTAGACCGAAACGATTCTGCATCTACTACTATTACTCCACTCATCGAGCGCTATCCAGCATGCATCTAGAGTATTAAGTTAAAAACAGAGTAACACCTTAAGCAAGATGACATGATGTAGAGGAATAAATTCATGCAATATGATAAATACCCCATCTTGTTATCCTCGATGGCAACAATACAATCGTGCCTTGCAACCCTTTCTCTCACCGGGTAAGGACACATGAGATTGAACCCAAAGCTAAGCACTTCTCCCATTGCAAGAACTACCAATCTAGTTGGCCAAACCAAGCGGATAATTGAAGAGACTTGCAAAGATAACTCAATCATACATAAAATAATTCAGAGAAGATTCAAATATTATTCATAGATAAGCTGGATCATAAACCCACAATTCATCGGTCTCAACAAATACACATAAAAAAGAAGATTACATCAAATAGATCTCCACGAGAGAGGGAGAACATTGTATTGAGACCCAAAAGAGAAAGAAGCCATCTAGCTACTAGCTATGGACCCGAAGGTCTGAAGTAAACTACTCACACTTCATCGGAGGGGCTATGGTGTTGATGTAGAAGCCCTCCGTGGTGGATGCCCCCTCCGTGAAGCTCCTAACAGGCCCCAAGATGGGATCTCGTGGATCTGAGGAAGGTGCGGCGGTGGAATTAGGTTTTGGCTCCTGTTCTGATCGTTTGGGGATACGTAGGTATATATAGGAGGAAGGGGTACGTCGGTGGAGCGTCAGGGGGCCCACGAGGTAGTGGGCGCGCCCTCCACCCTCGTGACCACCTCTCGCACTTCTTGGAGTAGGGTCCAAGTCTCTTGGATCACGTTCGGTGACAAAATCACGTTCCCGAAGGTTTCATTCCGTTTGGACTCCGTTTGATATTCCATTTCTTCGAAACACTGAAATAGGCAAAAAAAAACAACAATTCTGGGCTGGGCCTCCGGTTAATAGGTTAGTCCCAAAAGTAATATAAAAGTGGAAAATAAAGCCCAATATAGTCCAAAACAGTAGATAAAGTAGCATGGAGCAATCAAAAATTATAGATACGTTGGAGACGTATCAGGCATCCCCAAGCTTAATTCCTGCTCGTCCTCGAGTAGGTAAATAATAAAAAGAGAATTTCTCATGCGGAGTGATACTTTGGCATAATTTTAATATAAATCTTCTTACTTGTGATATGAATATTCAGATCCGAAATATTTAAGACAAAAGTTCATATTGACATAAAAATAATAATACTTCAAGCATACTAATCAAAGCAAATCGTGTCTTCTCAAAATAACATGGCAAAAGAAAGTTCATCCCTACAAAATCATATAGTTTAGACTATGCTTCATTTTCGTCACACAAAGATGTTCCCAACTTCTATACCCCCGATGACAAGCCAAGAAATTGTTTCATACTCAAATAATCTCAAACTCTTTCAACCTTTACGCAATACATGAGCGCGAGCCATGGGTATAGCATTATGGGTGGAATAGAATATGATGATGGGATTGTGTGGAGAGGACAAAAAGAAGAAGAAAGTCTCATATCGACGACGATAATCAACGGGCTATGGAGATGCCCATCAATTGATGTCAACATGAGGAGTAGGGATTGCCATGCAACGGATGCACTAGAGCTATAAGTATATGAAAGCTCTACAAAAGAAACTAAGTGGGTGTGCATCCAACTTGCTTGCTCACGAAGACCTAGGGCACTTTGAGGAAGCCCATCATTGGAATATACAAGCCAAGTTCTATAATGAAAAATTCCCACTAGTATATGAAAGTGACAAAATGAGAGACTCTCTATATGAAAAACATGGTGCTACTTCGAAGCACAATATATGAGACTCACTACATGAAGAACAAAGGTGCTACTTTGAAGCATAAGTGTGGTAAAAGGATAGTAGCATTGTCCCTTCTCTCTTTTTCTCTCACTTTTTTGGGCCTTTCTTTTTTTGGCCTTGCTCTTTTTTTCCCGGAATCTCATCCCGACTTATGGGGGAATCATAGTCTCCATCATCCTTTCCTCACTTGGGACAATGCTCTAGTAATGATGATCATCACACTTTTATTTCTCTTACAACTCAACAATTACAACTCGAAACTTAGAACAAAATATGACTCTATATGAATGCCTCCGTGATGTGCGGGATGGTGCAATGAATCAAGAGTGACATGTATGGAAAATAATGCTGGTGGCTTTGCCACAAATCGATGTCAACTACATGATCATGCAATGGCAATATGACAAAAGTAATGTATGTCATAATAATGATGATGGAAGTTGCATGGCAATATATCTCGGAATGGCTATGGAAATGCCATGATAGGTAGGTATGGTGGCTGTTTTGAGGAAGATATAAGGAGGTTTATGTGTGAATGAGCGTATCATATCACGGGGTTTGGATGCACCTGCGAAGTTTGCACCAACTCTCAAGGTGAGAAAGGGCAATGCACGGTACCGAAGAGGCTAGCAAATGCGGAAAGGTAAAAGTGTGTATAACCCATGGACTCAACATTAGTTAAAAGAACTCATATACTTATTGCAAAAATTTAGAAGCCATCAAAAATCAAGTACTACGCGCAATGCTCCTAGGGGGATAGATTGGTAGGAAAAGACCATCGCTCGTCCCCGACCGCCATTCATAAGGTTGCACAAGCCAGGTACACTTCATGTTTCAAATTTGTTACACAACTTTAACCATACGTGCATGCTACGGGACTTGCAAACTTCAACACAAGTATTTCTCAAATTCACAATTTTCAACTAGCACGACTTTGATATTATTACCTCCATATCTCAAAACAATTATCAAGCATTAAATTTATCTTAGTATTCAATTCACTCAAAAGAAAGTTTCACATATCTTGAATACCAAGTATATTAACATTAAGCAAATTACCATGCTATTAACAACTCTCAAAATAATCTAAGTGAAGCATGAGAGACCAAGTTTCTTTAAAACAAATCCACCACCATGCTCTAAAAGATCTAATGAAGCACTAGAGCAAAAATTATCACGCTCAAAAGATATAAGTGAAGCACATAGAGTATTCTAACAAATTCCAAATCATGTATGGCTCTCTCAAAAGGTGTGTACGGAAAGTATGATTGTGGTAAACTAACAAGCAAAGACGCAAATAATACAAGATGCTCCAAGCAAAACACATATCATGTTGGTGAATACAAATATAGCTCCAAGTAAATTACCGATGGAAGTGGACGAAAGAGGGGATGCCTTCCGGGGCATCCCCAAGCTTTGACTTTTTGGTGTCCTTGGATTATCTTGGGGGTGCCATGGGCATCCCCAAGCTTAGGCTCTTTCCACTCCTTGTTCCATAATCCATCAAAAGAATTCACCCAAAACTTGAAAACTTCACAACACAAAACTCAATAGAAATCTCATGAGCTCCGTTAGAGAAAGAAAACAAAAGACTACTTTAAGGTACTGTAATGAAATCATTATTTATTTATATTGGTGTTAAACCTACTGTATTACAACTTCTCTATGGATTATAAACTATTTTACTAGCCATAGATTCATCAAAATAAGCAAACAACACACGCAAAACAGATTCTGTCAAAAACAGAACAGTCTGTAGTATTCTGTAACTAGCGCAAACTTCGGGAACTCAAAAAATTCTACCAAAATTAGAAGACCTGGAAAATTTGTTTATTGATCATCAGCAATTGGAATAACTATTTTATCACGTTCTGGTGATTTTTAACAATTCGGGCACTGAGCGCAAAGATTCTGGAAATTACAGCAAGATCAAATAACTATCTCCCTAGAAGATCTAATAGGTTTAACTTGGCACAAACACTTATTAAAAGATAAAACCACATATAAACAGAGGCTAGATGGATTATTTATTCCTAAACAGAAGAAAAAACAAAAAAACTAAAAATAAAATTGGGTTGCATCCCAACAAGCGCTATCGTTTAACGCCCCTAGCTAGGCATAAAAGCAAGGATAGATCTAGGTATTGCCATCTTTGGTAGGCAATCCATAAGTGGCTCTCATGATAGATTCATATGGTAATTTTATTTTCTTTCAAGGAAAGTGTTCCATGCCCTTCTTTAAGGGAAATTGGAATCTAATATTTCCTTCCTTCATATCAATAATTGCACCGATTGTTCTAAGGAAAGGTCTACCAAGAATAATAGGACATGAAGGATTGCAATCTATATCAAGAACGATAAAATCTACGAGCACATAATTCCTATTTGAAACAATAAGCACATCATTAATTCTTCCCATAGGCCTTTTAATAGTGAAATCCGCAAGATGCAAGTTTAGAGAGCAATCATCAAAATCACGGAAATCTAGCAAATCACATAAAGTTTTGGGAATAGTAGAGACGCTAGCACCCAAATCACACAAAGCATGAAACTCATAATCTTAATTCTAATTTTGATAGTAAGTTACCACTCATCATGGAGTTTCCTAGGGATAGAAACTTTCAACTCAAGCTTTTCTTCATAAGATTGCATCAAGGCATCAACAATGTGTTCGGTAAAGGCCTTATTTTGACTATAAGCATGAGGAGAATTTAGCACGGATTGCCACAAGGAAATACAATCAATTAAAGAGCAATTTTCATAATTAAATTCCTTGAGATCCAATATAGTGGGTTTAGCAATATCTCGATTTTTATTTCTTTCAATCCCACTTTTATCAATTTCATCATCAAGATCTAAAAACTCAGAACTCTTAGAACGCCTTCTAGGTAAAGGAAGATCATATTCAGTTTCATCAAGATTCATATTGCAAAACAAAGATTTAATAGGGGACACATCAATAACTTTCAGATCTTCATCTTGATTTTCATAGAAATTAGAAGAACACGCTTTAGTAAAGGCATCTTTGGAAGCACGCATCCTAGCGGTTCTTTCTTTGCACTCATCAATGGAAACTCTCATAGCCTTGAGAGACTCATTGATATCATGCTTAGGAGGAATAGATCTAAGCTTTAAAGAATCAATCTCGAGAGAAATTCTATCAACGTTCCTAGCCAAATCATCAACTTTAAGCAATTTTTCTTCAAGCAAAGCATTAAAATTCTTTTGTGAATTCATAAACTCTTTAACACTACTCTCAAATTCAGAGGGCATCTTATTAAAATTTCCATAAGAGTTGTTGTAGGAATTTCCATAATTATTAGAAGGATTACTAGGATAAGGCCTAGGATTAAAATTCCCTCTATACGCGTTGTTACCAAAAATTATTCCTACCAACAAAATTCACATCCATAGATTCATTATTATTCTCAATCAAGGTAGACAAAGGCATATCATTAGGATCAGAAGAAACACTCTTAGTAAATAACTTCATAAGTTCATCCATCTTTCCACTCAAAACATTGATTTCTTCTATAGCATGCACTTTTTTATTAGTAGATCTTTCAGTATGCCATTGAGAATAATTAACCATAATATTATCTAGGAGTTTAGTAGCATCTCCTAAAGTGATTTCTAGAAGTAATATAAAAGTGGAAAATAAAGCCCAATATAGTCCAAAACAGTAGATAAAGTAGCATGGGGCAATCAAAAATTATAGATACGTTGGAGACATATCACTCCTTTTTAAGGAGCTCATACCGGTCAGCGGCATTTTTTAACTCCACAGCCAGTTCGGCTATCTTTTCCTCGCTCCGGCGACGAGCAGCCTTTTCGGCTCTCAAATCTTCGGCCGCTTTTAGGGCAGCCGCATTGCTAACCCGAGCTTGCTCCCTGGCTTGGGCAAGTTCCGCCCTCAGGGCCTCCACAACAGTAGCACCATCTGCAGTCCAAACATATTACATTAGTATCATGCCGCCTTCATATTTTCCTATACAAGGGAAGGCAATGCACATACCTTGTGATTTGTCCAGTCACTCGTTCACCAGAGTGATATCGGCATCAATCGATCCAATCTGCCTCGTTAGTTCGGCAACTTCAACGGACTGATCGGCGGCCGGACCCACAGGTACCTGCACATATTTACAAAGCAATCATTGATTTATGATCCCCCGTTTGCCGCCTAGGGCGGGCAACCAGAGTCTCAGGAGCTACTATCTATATGGAGCACACCTAGCGCGTGCCTCCCAGCCAAAAAATACTGTATTTTTCACTACATACCTCAAAGCCTCTGAGCAGGCTTGTAAATGCTTCATTCAAACCGCTTGTAGTGGATGAAATCTTCTTGACCACCGCGCTCATTAAAGAGCGGTGCTCCTCCGAGAGCGCAGATCGCTCCAGTAGGCCTGTCAGTACGTTCGGCCGGACATCGAATTGTGCCGGACCCTTCCCATCGCCCCTCGTGGGAGCAAAACGCTCCGGGCTCAGGGCGGCTGACGCATTGGCTTCCGACTTTGGCAGATCCGGACTCCTCCGTGACGACACTTCGGTGTCGCCTGCTTCATAAGGCAGAGAGGTGGGTGGGGTCTTGCTCTCCATCATCTTCGGAGGAAGATCCCCCGAAGACGAAATTTGTTGAGAAGAGCTGCTAGCCAGACTGCAAAAGACGAATCCTGGTCATGGATCCCGGAGAAACGCAGTACCTTCGAATTAAAAATTAACTTACAGCTCGGTGGAGGGCTGGCCCGTTGGTGGGCACGACGCGGTGAGGGTGCTCGTCGGGGCAGAGCCCCCTAGTGATATCTTTTTCCCTGGTTTGGGCATCTCCGTCTCCGAGTCTTCGGAGGCAGCCCTCTTCTTCCCGCGCGAGGAGGAGGCCTTAGCCTCCCCTTCCCGACTATCCTCCTTAGGGGAGGCAACAATTCCCACGGTTCGGATGCGTAGCGTGTGAAGTTTGGTTTCTTCGTTCTTCCCCTTGTCTTTCCCTGAGGGTATTCTGCTGAGTACCCGGTCAAGCATCTTGGCCATGGTGGGACCAGGCGAGCCTTCGGGAAGTGCCGCCGGACACCTGATTCTCTCCACCTTGCTGAGCCATTCCTGGCCACGGATGATTTTCAGAATAAACAATTATGAAAAATACGAAACAAGGTGTCCGATATCAAGTTCACTTACTTGGGTATCTAGGCGATTGCAGCTTAGGCCCGCATCCTCGGTGGTGTCCGGACACTCTACTTTCGGTCCGAAGAAGTGCTTAACAGTCCGCGGACCCTCTGGATTGAACTCCCACATCCGGAGAGGTCGGCGTTGGCACGTCAACATCCGTCGGATTAACATCACTTGCATTATGCTGACAAGGTTAATGTCCCTCTGAAGAAGCTCTCAGATGCGGCTCTACAGTACTGGTACATCACCAGCGGGCCCCCAATTCCGTCCTACGTCGGTCCAAGACTCTAGCTGTGATGGAGGGCCCGAGTGGAACTCGGGGGGCGGCCACCCACTTTGTGCCTCTGGGAGTCGTGACATAAAACCACCTTCGTTGCCATACATCGGATACTTCGGGAAAAGAACCCTCTGGCCATGGGGCGTTGGCGTTCCTGCTTATTATGGCACCTTCGCACTCCGCGTGTTGCCCCTCGATCATCTTCAGCTTCACATTGAAGGTCTTGAGCCATAAGCCGAAGTGTGGGGTGACATGGAGGAAGGCCTCGCACACTATGATGAACGACGAGATGTGGAGGATAGCGTCCGGAGCTAGATCATGGAAATCCAACCCGTAATAGAACATGAGCCCCCTCACAAAAGGATCGAGGGTGAGGCCCAAGCCGCGGAGGAAATGAGGGACAAATACGACGCTCTCATTGGGCTCCGGTGTAGGGATGACCTGCCCTGGAGCAGGAAGCCTGTGCTGGATGTCGGTGGTCAAATATCCAACCACCCTAAGCTTCACAATGTCCTCCTCTTGAATCGAGGAGGCCACCCACCGGCCTTGAGGGTCGGATCCGGACATATTGGAG
Source organism: Aegilops longissima (assembly GCA_021605205.1). Lineage (NCBI taxonomy): Eukaryota > Viridiplantae > Streptophyta > Magnoliopsida > Poales > Poaceae > Aegilops > Aegilops longissima. The sequence goes on from CM038680.1 coordinate 646,343,825, forward strand.
GATCTAGGGTGTTGGAGCTTAGGTCTTGGGTGTTAGAACTCGATGTGCGAGAAGGCGCGAGGGAGGTGGAAAAAAAGGCTTAGGCCTTGGCCCCTTTTATAAAGGGGGTGAATATCAAGAGTCCTTAGGGTGACCGCTTGAGGTTTACCCAATGGCGCACGGAGTCATACCAACGGTCGTCATAGGGCTACGCACGCCCTCATTAATGGAAGATCACGTAATAAGAGGAACACGATCTCTGCCTCGACAGGACGTGCCAATAAAACCGCCTCGCAGCGCGAGTCGAGGTGGGGCGAGAAGCACTGGTTCATGTTGAACTGGGCCACGATGCGAAGGCACGGCATACGAAGATTGCCAACGGATCAGATTTATACTATGTTCCCTACAACGGTGTGTAAGAATCCCCTCGTGGATCCAGACACGATCTAAGTGTTCGATAATTACTTTGGAGTATTCGGAGAAGGAACCCGCCCTGCAATGCCGAAGACAAGACTGCGCGCCGGACTCATCGTCATTGAAGCCTGGTTCAGGGGCTACCGAGGGAGTCCTGGATAAGGGGGTATCCGGACAGCCAGACTATGTACATCGTCTGGACTATTGAAGCGTGAAGATACAAGACTCAAGACTTCGTTCCGTGTCCAGATGAGAGTCTCCTTGGCGTGGAAGGCAATCTTGGCGATCCGGATATTATATTTCCTTCCTTGTAACCGACTCCATGTAAACCCTAGCCCTCTCCGGTGTCTATATAAACCAGAGAGGTTGGTCCTTAGAAGGCCGATCACAATTACAATCATACCATCATAGGCTAGCTTCTAGGGTTTAGCCTCTACGATCTCGCGGTAGATCTACTCTTGTACTACCCATATCTTCAATATTAATCAAGCAGGAAGTAGGGTTTTACCTCCATCGAGAGGGCCCGAACCTGGGTAAACATCGTGCCCCTTGCTTCCTGTTACCATCAGCCTAAGACGCACAGATCGGGACCCCCTACCCGAGATCCGCCGGTTTTGACACCGACACCTAGTACGGTCTTCCGAATACTAGGGGCTGCGCCTACCATACTCGAATTCCTATGGCTAAGTGAGAGCGATAAAGCCCTATAGTCTGATTGCCTAGTTCATGGTGAAGAACACCTCCTTAAAAGGACCCAATAATGGGATAAAGAGTGTTCAGGTATGTACCGAACACCCCTGTACTTTTTACGTGGGGGCAGAAGCCGACGACTGGCCAACTCTTAGGATTTATATACACTAAACAGCCGCACAGGAAGAACAAACATTCATATAAACAGGCAATAAATAATAGCAGTGCCGTTATCCCACATTACAAAGGACAGCATGACTGCCTTCAGGGAAATATAATGTCTTTCGTACATTGTTCCGCCACAAGGCGGGCTCCTTTCAGGACACCTTCATAGTATAATTCGGGCTTGCGATGCTCCTTACCCTCTGGCGGTCCCTCGGTCATCAGCTTCTCAGCATCAAGCTTCCCCCAGTGCACCTTCGCACAGGCAAACGCCATGCGTGCACCCTCTATACAGACCGATCACTTAATGACATCGAGCCGAGGGCAAGCACCTGCAATCCGCTTCACGAGTCCGAAGTAACTGCTTGGAATTGGCTCAGCAGGCCACAGGCGGACAATCAAGTCCTGGTAAAGGGCACCGGATAATTCGGCGCCAAATACTGTGACCAGAAATGCTTCTCCGCAGACTTCTCCTCAGATCGGTAGAATTGGGCAGCATCAGATATGCTGCGCGGCAGGTCCGCAAACGCCCCTGGAGAAAGAAGAACTCAACTAGTCTCTTAGAGTTCCTCCCATTACTATGCAAAAATTATTTTAAAGTGCAAAAGGCCTTACCAGCCGCAACCCTCCATGCCTCCTGAACGTCCTTCAGAGCACCTCGGGCTTCTTCCCGAGCATCATCTGCGGCTTGGAGAGCCTGGGCGAGTTCAGATTCTTTCCATGCTAGACTCTGCTTCAAGGTCTCGCCTTTCTTCACGGCCTCCTGGAGCTCTCGCTCAGCTTCGATGACCCTGGCCTCATGCTTTTCACGAAGAGCCTGCTCGACGACGGCCTTCTTGTCGGCTTCGGCCACAGCCTTCTTTAGTGCTTCAATTTCGGCACTCGCTCCTAGAGCATTCAATAGAAATATTTTAAGGCACAACTGCTCGTTCGTGCCCAACTTAGCAAAAGGTTTTGACATACCTTGCTTGTCCTCCAACTGCTTCTTCAAGCGGCCAAATTCTTCCTCGGCCCGTTCCAGACTCTGTTTTAGTTCGGACACCTCCGCATTATGAGAGGCGGTCGTCGCTACAGACGCCTGTTTTCAAACAAAGGGATATACGTCATTAACTGATCTCCTGCTAAGCGGAAATTTGTTCCCCTGTCCGTCTCTCTATATCTTTCCCCGGACAGTGCATCAGGGGCTACTACTCATACTATGACAATCTTCCAAAGGTTCCCAAAAACACACCTCAAATCCTTTTATAAGGCTAAGGCAGGATTCATTTAGCCCGCTCTCAGCAGACTGAATCTTCTCAATCACCGCACCCATGAGGGCGCGATGTTCGTCGACGATGGACGCACTTTTTAGTGCTGTCGATAGACCGCCCGGCAACTCTGCTTGGACAGAGGTTGCTGGCGGAGCGGGCTGGCCTCCCTCGGTCAAAGGGGGCTGCTCGCCCAATCCTGGAGCTTTAAAGGCCTCCAGGACTGTGTCCGGCTGCGGGCCGAACCCAAGATCGCCCCCACCGTCGACATTCACGGGAACAGCTGCTCCCATGTATCCGGCCCCAGAGATATGCCCTCCCTGATCCGGGCCACGCTGAGACGACACCTTGGTGTCGCGCCTAGGCTTCGGGGAAGGGGCCTCTGGAGGCGTCTCGCTCTCCAGGGCATCTGAGCTCAGCGAATCCTCCCAGGAGGACTGTTCGGCGTGAGACCTCGCCGGGCTGCACAAAAGAACAACGACAGTTAAACTACTACATCCTAATGACCTCGGGCACGTATGCGTGTTAGGATTTCGTATAACTTACGACTTCACCAGGGGCTGGGCCCTGGGATCCCACTCCGGGCTGCTATCAGCAGCCGTGGTGGACGCCTCTGGGAGGGAACCTTTCCCCCTCTTGGGCGATTCGGCCTCCACGGATGAGGAAGCTGTCCTTTTCTTCCCTCCCCCTGCGGGGGACTCGTCCTCTTCCTCCTCCTCTTCGTCTTCGGAGGAGGGATAGTCGCTGGAGTCTTCGGATTTTGTGTCCGAAGCATCGCGACGATGGAGGCCACTCCGGATCTTCTTGACCTTCTTGGTGGCCTCTTTCTTCGGCGCCTCTTAAGGCGCTGGGACCAGCATCTTCGTCAGAAGAGGTCCGGCCGGTTCCTTCGGCAATGGGGCAGGACAGTGTATCCGCTCCACCTTTTTCGTCCATTCCTGGGATAATTGTAGGAAACATGATAAAAGCGTCTCCCTCGGGACACGCCAGCTAAAACATGGACGGACAAAGCGCAGCAAGGGTTTACCAGACTTGCAGAGCGGGATAGTTGATACCCGCGGTCCTCGGCGGAGCCCGGCCACGGTTTGCCAGAATTGAAGAGCACCTTCCAGATGTCTTTGTGGGAGGAGCCATAGAGCTCCCGTAGGGTCTGGTGCTCGGCTGGGTCGTATTCCCACAAATTGCAGGCTTGACGCTGGCAAGGGAGAACCAGGCACATCACCTGGACTACGTTGACGAGTTTGACATCCTTGTCGACCACGCTCTGGACGCGCGTCTGGAGCACTGCTCATCGGATGAGGACCAGTTCAGGCCCTTCTCGGGCCATGACGTGAGCCGCAGTGGGGCTCCAGATCTGAATTCAGGAGCAGCGGCCCACTTTTTACCGCGCGGTTCGGTGATATAGAACCACTGTTGTTGCCACTCCTTGAAGGAGTCGTTGAAGGCACCCGTCGGCCATACGACCTTGGGCATCTTGCTCATCATGGCGCCGCCGCATTCGGCGTGCTCGCCATTCACCACCTTGGGCTTCATGTTGAAGATCTTCAGCCACAAGCCGAAGTGGGGCGGAATACGGAGAAAAGCCTCACAAACGACGATGAACGTCGAGATGTTAAGGAAAGAATTGGGGGACAGATCATGAAAACCAATCCCGTAATAATACATGATGCCGTGAACGAATGGGTGAAGGGGAAACCCGAGACCGTGGACAAAATGAGGAAGAAACACGACCCTCTCATGGGGCTCCGGAGTAGGGACGATCTGTCCCGCCGGCGGAAGACGGTGGCCGATTTTCTTGGACAGTTACCCGGCCTCTCGGAGCCTTTTAATATCCTTCTCCCGGACGGTAGAGGCCATACATTTGCCTCCTGCTCCGGATCCGGACATCTTCGGAGAACCTCTCTTCGATGGAGAAGACAAGTGCTTGGGCGATAGGGCTTGAGCAAAGGGGAATGGACGTGCAAAGGGAAAGGCGTGGGTGAAGAGGAAGAACCTTATCTCTTTATAGAGGCGATAAAAGCTTTTGCGCCTCCCCACTTGCCTATTGGAACCCGCTCGTTCCCCACTCGCCGTGATTGGTAGTGCGATTGGGCTACCCGCGCCCGTATTAATGAAAGCCCCGTGATAAGGGGGACACGATCTCTGCCTCGACGAGACGTGCCCGGAAAACCGCCTTGCAATGTGTGCGGTGGTTGGTTCTGGAGAGACGGTTCGATAATGTCTCCACCATGATGTTATGTCTTGCTATCTGAAAATGTCAGCAGGTTGTATTTGTGGAATATCATTCTCCCCATGAAGGTATGTGAAGATCGTCTTGCAGATCCGAACATGATTTAAGTGTTCGATAATTACTTGGGAGTATTCGGAGATGGAACCCGCCTTGCAATGCTGAAGACAATCTGCGCGCCGGACTCATCGTCATTGAAGCCTGGTTCAGGGGCTACTGAGGGAGTCCTGGATTAGGGGGTATCTAGGTAGCCAGACTATACACTTAGTCCGGACTATTTGAGCGTGAAGATACAAGACTCAAGACTCCGTCCCGTGTCCGGAGGGGACTCTCCTTTTGCGTGGAAGACAAGCTTGGCGATCCGGATAATAGATTTCCTTCTTTGTAACCGACTCTATGTAAACCCTAGCCCCCTCCGGTGTCTATATAAACCGGAGGGTTTAGTCCTTAGGGACACAATCATAATCATCATAGGCTAGCTTCTAGGGTTTAGCCTCTACGATCTCGTGGTAGATCAACTCTTGTACTACTCATATCATCAATATCAATCAAGCAGGAAGTAGGGTTTTACCTCCATTGAGAGGGCCCGAACCTAGGTAAAATATCGTGTCCCTTGCCTCCTGTTACCATTATCCTTAGACGCACAGATCGGGACCCCCCCCCCTACCCGAGATCCACCGGTTTTGACATCGACACTAGGTATATGCTGCAAAGAAGGAAGACAAGCATGCTTCACAAGAATTATGTCAAAATCTCCAAATATATGCAAGAATGCTATGGGGGAAATCTCATGAGCAAGACGAGAATCATTGTTGCACTCAATACATGGCAAATCATCTAGCATGAGAGAGGCAACACATGGAGATATATGACAAGAAACAATATGAATCATGTGCAAAGCATGTAGATGGTTGTCATCAACCGCATGAGATGAGCAAGTATGAATCATGGGTGATGCAACATGAGCAAGCATAGAGATCAAGTCGTGCAAACTAGTGGAGCGAAGATGCAACACACTAGAGTAAATCATGGGAATCATGTCATGTGAGCAAATAATAGGCATAGGTAATGCACATGACATATCGCAAGCACGAACACAAAGAAAGATAATAGTATCATCATAGGGGTGTGTCACAAATGGAACATGGCAAAAACAAGAGATATCTCCACCAAGGTTGCAAATACACATACAAGTACTAGAATAATTCATTCATACGTCTATGTCATATCTATAATTTTTGATTGTTCCATGCCAATATTATTCAACTTTCACATACTTTTGGCAATTTTTTATACCATTTTTTGGGACTAACATATTGATCCAGTCCCCAGTGCCAGTTTCTGTTTGTTGCATGTTTATGTTTCGCAGAAACCCAATATCAAACGGAGTCCAAACGGGATAAAAACGGACTCATAATTATTATGGAATATTTGTGATTTTTGGGAGGAAGAATCAATGTGAGACGGTGCCCGAGGTGGCCACGAGGGTGGCCCACGCCACCACTCCAGGAGAGCGCGCCCCCCACCCTCGTGGGCCCATCGTAAGGCGGTTGATGCTCTACTTTGGCCGCAAGAAAGCTAATTTTTGGAAAAATATTTGGGCGAAGGTTTCAATCCAATCGGAGTTACGGATCTCCAGATATAAAAGAAACGGTGCCAGGGCAGAATCTGAGAACGCGGAAACAGAGAGAGACAGAGAGATAGATCCAATCTCGGAGGGGCTATCGCCCCTCCCACGCCATGGGAGCCAAGGACCAGAGGGGAAACCCTTCTCCCATCTAGGGAGAAGGTCAAGGAAGAAGAAGAAGAAGGGGGGGCTCTCTCCCCATTGCTTCCGATGGCGCCGGAACGCCGTCGGGGGCCATCATCATCACCGCGATCTTCATCAACACCTCTGCCATCTTCATCAACATCTCCATCACCTTCCCCCATCTACATTCAGTGGTCCACTCTCCCGCAACCCACTATACCCTCTACTTGAACATGGTGCTTTATGCTTCACATTAGTATCCAATGATGTGTTGCCATCCTATGATGTCTGAGTAGATTTCTGTTGTCCTATCGGTGATTGATGAATTAATATGATTGGTTTGAGTTGCATGTTTTATTATTGGTGTTGTCCTATGGTGCCCTCCGTGTCGCCCAAGCGTGAGGAATTCCCGCTGTAGGGTTTACAATATGTTCATGATTTGTTGATGGTGGGTGGCGTGAGTGTGAAGCATGAGACCAGTAAGTAGGTTGTTTGCGTATGGGATAAAGGGGACTTGATATTTTAATGCTATGGTTGGGTTTTACCTTAATGATCTTTAGTAGTTGTGGATGCTTGCTAGAGTTCCAATCATAAGTGCATATGATCCAAGAAGAGAAAGTATGTTAGATTATGCCTCTCCCTCAAATAAAATTGCAATAGTGATTACCGGTCTAGTAAAGTAGTCAATTGCTTAGGGACAATTTCACAACTCCTATCACCACTTTTCCACACTCGCTATATTTACTTTATTGCTTCTTTATCTAAACAGCCCCTAGCTTTTATTTACGTGCTCTTTATTATCTTGCGAACCTATCCAACAACACCTACAAAGTACTTCTAGTTTCATACTTGTTTTAGGTAAAGTGAACGTTAAGCGTGCGTAGAGTCGTATCAGTGGCAGATAGGACTTGAGAGAATATTTGTTCTACCTTTAGCTCCTTGTTGGGTTCGACACTCTTACTTATCGAAAGAGGCTACAATTGATCCCGTATACTTGCGGGTTATCAAGACATTTTTCTGGCGCCGTTGCCGGGGAGTCATAGCGTGGGGTGAATATTCTCGTGTGTGCTTGTTTGCTTTATCACTAAGTAATTTTTATTTGTTGTTCTTAGTTGTTTTCTATCTTTAGTTATGGGTAGGAAACGCAAAATACCAAAAAAATTAGTTGTACCTACTACACCAATGGTTGAAGAACCACTCAAAATCTATCACACTCATGAAGCTTTTTACTTGGATCATCTTCGATCCCTTTGTGCTCGTGCTGAAACCCCAACTAGCTTAGTTGAGGGCAAATCTTTAGATGAGCATGCTTGTTATGTGCGACACCGTATATCTGAAGAAGGGAAACTTTTACTGGATCAAATTCATCGTTTGCAATGCTATGCTTGGAATTTATGTGAAATATATGATTTTACTTGTTGTTCTAAAAACCCTAAAAAAACACCTTCCCTACCAACATGAGTTTAGTGATAATGGAATCGTATCTTCGTATGCTAAGGGTGTTTATAATTACTATGATGTTCAACAAATTGAAGAATTTGTTGCTTTTAAGGGTGCTTATGAAATTTCTTATTTGATTGAAAAATATTATGCTACTCTCTACGAATCTGAAATTTTTTCCATATTTAAATATTGTTATGATAATTATGCTACTAATGCCTATGTTAAACCATATATTGAGGACTCCTCCGATGTCCAAGAAGAGACTAATATTTTGCAGGAGTCTATGGAAGAAGAAATTGATGAAACTGTGAACTCATTGGATGAAAAAGATGATGAGGAGAGCGAAGAACAAAAGGAGGAAAAGCGGATTAGCTACCCGTGCCCACCTTCTAATGAGAGTAACTCTTCAACTCATACATTGTTTAATTCCCCTTCGTGCTTACCGAAGGATGATTGCTATGATGATTGTTATGATCCCGTTGATTCTCTTGAAATATCCCTTTTTGATGATGCTTGCTATGCTTGTGGCCAAGATGCCAATATGAATGATGCTTATGGAGATTAACTTGCTATAGTTCCTTATGTTAAACATGAAGTTGTTGCTATTGCACCCATGCATGATAGTCCTATTATCTTTTTGAATTCTCCTGACTACACTATATCGAAGAAGTTTGTGCTTATTAAGGATTATATTGATGGGTTGCCTTTTACCGTTGCACATGATGATTTTGATAGATATAATATGCATGTGCTTATTGCTCCTACTTGCAATTATTATGAAAGAGGAACTATATCTCCGCCTCTTTATGTTTCCAATATGATAAAATTGCAAGAAACTGCTTATACTATGCATTGGCCTTTACTTGGTGTGCATGAATTGTTCTTTTATGACATGCCGATGCATAGGAAGAGAGTTAGACTTTGTTGTTGCTTGATATATGTTACTTTGTGCTCACTACTAAACTACAAATCATTGTTAATTAAAATTGGCTTTGATATACCTTGGGATCCGGGTGGATTCATTACTTGAGCACTATATGCCTAGCTTAATGGCTTTAAAGAAAGCGCTGCCAGGGAGACAACCCGGAAGTTTTAGAGAGTCATTTATTTCTGTTGAGTGCTTTTATATAGTTTAAAAACAAAAAAATAAAGAGGGGAACCTAAAACCTTTTCAAAAAGGAAAGTGAAAGTGAGAGAGACAAGCATTGTTGAAGTGGGAGAGCTCCTTGAACTTTGTTCATGCTCATGGAAACTTTGTGAATCTTAATTACATAAAATTTTCAACAAAAATAATTATCCCCTTGTAAAATTCCATTGTATTATAAAAATAATGTGGCAAGGTTTGCCTTTAGGATGTTTACAATGCTTGTTGGTTTGTACGGTGCAGGACATAAACTTTGGTTGTAGTGTGTGATTTTAAATTTTTTACTAGAACGTCAAATGGTTCTGATTCTTTTTGTAATGTCTTGATGAACAAATTTTTTATTTTTCCTAATTTTGGTAGTATTTTTGGGGTACTAGAAGTATGGTGGATGTTCAGATTGCTACAGACTGTTCTATTTTTTATGCATAGTTTGCTTGTTTTGATGAAACTATCAATTTATATCAGTGGATTAAGCCATGAAAGAGTTCTATTACAGTAGACACAATGCGAGAACAAAATTTTAATTGGTTTGCAATAGTACTTAGAGTAGTGATTTGCTTTATTATACTAACGGATCTTACCGAGTTTTCTGTTGAAGTTTTGTGTGGATGAAGTGTTTGATCGAGGAGGTCTCGATATGAGGAAAAGGAAGAGAGGCAAGAGCTCAAGATTGGGGATACCCGAGGCACCCCAAGTAAATATTCAAGGAGACTCAAGCATCTAAGCTTGGGGATGCCCCGGAAGGCATCCCCTCTTTCTTCAACAAGTATCGGTATGTTATCGTATTCGTTTCGTTCATGCGATGTGTGCAAGTCTTGGAGCGTCTTTTGCATTTAGTTTTCACTTTTCTTTTATGCACCATGATGGTATGAGATAGCCCTTGGTTGATTTATAGAATGCTCATTGCACTTCACTTATATCTTTTGAGTATGGCTTTATAGAATGCTTCATGTGCTTCACTTATATCATTTGAAGTTTGGATTGCCTGTTTCTCTTCACATAGAAAACTGCCATTTGTATAATGCTCTTTAGCTTCACTTGAATTTGTTAGAGCGTGGGCATATCTTTTGTAGAAAGAATTAAACTCTCTTGCTTCACTTATATCTATTTAGAGAGATGACAGGAATTGGTCATTCACATGGTTAGTCATAAAATCCTACATAAACTTGTAGATCGCTGAATATGATATGTTTGATTCCTTGCAATAGTTTTGCAAAATAAAGATGGTGATATTAGAGTCATGCTAGTGGGTGGTTGTGGATTGTAGAGACACTTGTGTTGAGGTTTGCGTCCCCTAGCATGCACGTATGGTAACCAGGGGCGGATCCAGCATGGGGTCATGTAGGGGCGGCCGCCCCGGGTAAATTTTTGGAACCTAGGAGTACCCCTGTACTAGTTTGGCCACCATGGAAGGCGAGAGGCAAGTTCTGTTCTTTTTTGAGGTCTGTATGTCTGCATAGATGGGGAGATCGAACAGGAAGATGAAAAGAGAGAAGATACCGTTTCGTTTTACGTGATGGGCTAGAAGTTAAGTCACAAAAATTTATAGTACAGGCCCAGTTAAACTTAAGCCCATTATTGTCTATACACGGTTGAGCCTCCACCAGTTTCCCCTATGGACGATCGATCTGGAAAATCGATCACGCCTCTCCAAGCATGCCGACTCGCCGCCTCGCCGCAGTGGTTGCCACCGATGGCGCTGGATGGGAAAGGACGAAGAACCATTCCTGGTCCTGGCGTCGTCTTCATGTCTCGCATCATCGCCATACCAACTTGCCCACTCAAAATTGGACTGCAAGCCAGCAGCCAACATAAGAACTAGTAGCAGGTTCTTCCGCTCCCTCCGTAATCTTATCTTCTTCCGAGGACTGCTTCTCCCGTCCCATTCTATCTTCTTTAGTTTCTTGTCACATTGGCCTAGTGGAAGGTTGAGGGGTCCAAATTAGATCTTATATGAATTCTCAGTTACGTTATATTTTAGTTTTTGAGAATGAAACTAGTTTGAACAATTAGGTTTGTTGATTGTCTTGCCAGATTGCATACCAACTAATTTTATCAAATGTCTTATCTAATTGTATCGTCCCGTCGATTTCTTGTTTCCTTTAAAAGTCCGCCCCGGCTAACTTCAAATCCTGGATCCGCCACTGATGGTAACCGTTGTGTGACAAATTTGAGGCATGGGGTGTTTCTTTGGTTGTCTTCCTTATGAGTGGCGGTCGGGGACAAGCGGAGGTCTTTTCCTACCAATCTATCCCCCTAGGGGCATGCGTAGTAGTACTTTGCTTCAAGGGCTAATAAACTTTTGCAATAAGTATATGAGTTCTTTATGACTAATGTGAGTCCATGGATTATACGCACTTTTACCTTTCCATCATTGCTAGCCTCTTCGGTACCATGCATTGCCCTTTCTCACCTCGAGAGTTGGTGCAAACTTCACCGGTGCATCCAAACCCCGTGATACAATACGCTCTATCACACATAAGCCTCCTTATATCTTCCTCAAAACAGCCACCATACCCACCTATCATGGCATTTCCATAGCCATTCCGACATATATTGCCATGCAACTTCCATCATCATCATATACATGACTTGAGCATTCATCGTCATATTGCCTTGCATGATCGTAAGATAGCTAGCATGATGTTTTCATGGCTTGTCCGTTTTTTGATATCTATGCTATGCTAGATCATTGCACATCCCGGTACACCGCCGGAAGCATTCATATAGAGTCATATCTTTGTTCTAGTATCGAGTTGTAATATTGGGTTGTAAGTAAATAAAAGTGCGATGATCATCATTATAGAGCATTGCCCTATAAAAAAAAGAGGCCATAGAAGCCTAAATAAAAAAAGGGGGCCAAAGAAGCCCGCCAAAAAAGAAGAAGAAAAGGGGCAATGTTACTATCCTTTTACCACACTTGTGCTTCAAAGTAGCACCATGTTCTTCATATAGAGAGTCTTCTATGTTATCACTTTCATATACTAGTGGGAATTTTCATTATAGAACTTGGCTTGTATATTCCAACAATGGGCTTCCTCAAATGCCCTAGGTCTTCATGAGCAAGCAAGTTGGATGCACACCCACTTAGTTTCTAGTTTGAGCTTTCATACAGTTATAGCTCTTAGTGCATCTGTTGCATGGCAATCCCTACTTCTCGCATTGACATCAATTGATGGGCATCTCCATAGCCCGTTGATTAGCCGCGTCGATGTGAGACTTTCTCCCTTTTTGTCTTCTCCACATAAACCCCCACCATCATATTCTATTCCACCTATAGTGCTATATCCATGGCTTGCGTTCATGTATTGCGTGAGGGTTGAAAAGGCTGAAGCGCGTTAAAAAGTAGGAACCAATTGCTCGGCTTGTCATCGGGGTTGTGCACGATGGGAGCATTTTGTGTGACGAAAATGAAGCATGGCCAAACTACATGATTTTGTAGGGATAAGCTTGCTTTGGCCATGTTGTTTTGAAAAGACATGATTGCTTTATTAGTACGCTCGAAGTATTATTGTTTTTATGTAAATGATAGACTATTGCTTTGAATCACTCGTGTCTTAATATTCATGCCATGATTAGATACATGATCAACATTATGCTAGGTAGCATTCCACATCAAAAATTATCTTTTTTATCATTTACCTACTCGAGGATGAGCAGGAATTAAGCTTGGGGATGCTGATACGTCTCCGTTGTATCTATAATTTTTTATTGTTCCGTGCCAATACTATTCAACTTTCACATACTTTTGGCAACTTTTTATACCATTTTTTGGGACTAACATATTGATCCAGTGCCCAGTGCCAGTTCCTGTTTATTGCATGTTTTATGTTTCACAAAAACCCAATATCAAACGGAGTTCAAACGGGATAAAAATGGACGGAGAATTATTTTGGAATATTTGTGATTTTTGGGAGGAAGAATCAACGCGAGACGGTGCCCGAGGTGGCCAGAGGGTGGCCCACGCCACCACTCCAGGTGGGCGCTCCCCCCACCCTCGTGGGCCCCTCGTAAGGTGGTTGATGCTCTACTTTGGCCGCAAGAAAGCTAATTTTTGGAAAAATATCTAGGCGAAGGTTTCAATCCAATCGAAGTTACGGATCTCCAGATATAAAAGAAACGATGCCAGGGCAGAATCTGAGAACGCAGAAACAGAGGGAGACAGAGAGATAGATCCAATCTCGGAGGGGCTCTCGCCCCTCCCACGCCATGGGAGCCGAGGACCAGAGGGGAAATCCTTCTCCCATCTAGGGAGAAGGTCAAGGAAGAAGAATAAGAAGGGGGCTCTCTCCCCCTTGCTTCCGGTGGCGCCGGAACGCCGCCGGGTGCCATCATCATCACCGCGATCTTCATCAACACCTCCGCCATCTTCACCAACATCTCCATCACCTTCCCCCATATATATTCAGCGGTCCACTCTCCCGCAACCCGATGTACCCTCTACTTGAACATGGTGCTTTATGCTTCATATTAGTATCCAATGATGTGTTGCCATCCTATGATGTCTGAGTAGATTTCTGTTGTCCTATCGGTGATTGATGAATTAATATGATTGGTTTGAGTTGCATGTTTTATTATTGGTGTTGTCCTATGGTGCCCTCCGTGTCGCCCAAGCGTGAGGAATTCCCGCTGTAGGGTTTACAATATGTTCATGATTTGCTGATGGTGGGTGGCGTGAGTGACAGAAGCACAGACCCGAGTAAGTAGGTTGTTTGCGTATGGGATAAAGGGGACTTGATATTTTAATGCTATGGTTGGGTTTTACCTTAATGATCTTTAGTAGTTGCGGATGCTTGCTAGAGTTCCAATCATAAGTGCATATGATCCAAGAAGAGAAAGTATGTTAGATTATGCCTCTCCCTCAAATAAAATTGCAATAGTGATTACCGGTCTAGTAAAGTAGTCAATTGCTTAGGGACAATTTCACAACTCCTACCACCACTTTTCCACACTCGCTATATTTACTTTATTGCTTCTTTATATAAACAGCCCCTAGCTTTTATTTACGTGCTCTTTATTATCTTGCGAACCTATCCAACAACACCTACAAAGTACTTCTAGTTTCATACTTGTTTTAGGTAAAGTGAACGTTAAGCGTGCGTAGAGTCGTATCAGTGGCAGATAGGACTTGAGAGAATATTTGTTCTACCTTTAGCTCCTCGTTGTGTTCGACACTCTTACTTATCGAAAGAGGCTACAATTGATCCCGTATACTTGCGGGTTATCAATCATCATGTGTAATGCAAAGCATGGGTCACAATTGCATGGCAAAGGCATAGGAATGGGAATTATCATGCAAAGTGAACATGGCAAGATGGGCATATAATATGTAATGGACAACAACCCATAGACAAATGAGGGCCATGTAGAAGAAATGCGTGAAGTCTTTGCGCGGAGAGAGCAGTGGGAATGGAAATCCATGGGATTCCAAGTCATCATTGCTCTCTAGAGCTCGTTTTGTCAACTCGTGGGATTGCGAGGTTGACAATTATTCATGGGTACCTACACAAAAGAGACACAAACCAAAGAAATTGTGTGCGTGGTAAATGTACACATCATCCATCATGATGTGTATGTGTACATGTGAGTTAGCACAAGATAGGCATCACTCAAAGAAATTTGATGCATGGTATAAGAACATGTCATCCATCATGAAAGAATAGTTATTATGTATGACACGATGGGGACACAAATTGAGAATGCAAGTATATGGCACATCAATAGCATGTTTGTTCATGGGGAGCATATGGTGCAAACAAGTATTGGGATCATGCAATGAATGGATGGATCAAATTCTCCTAACATTATGAGGAAACTATGGGGGTCTCCTCATGAGCAATATCGGAAACATCATATGGAGAAAATGGACAACATCCAAAACAATGCATATCCGAAGCTAGGTGGTCATGGCATGGCATATGATATAAATGATGCAAAGGAAGCATACCAATATCATCACAAGAAAAACAAATGCCAATAACCATGGGCTTGTCATCTATGCCATATGTGCAAATTGGGTTCATTTTAATGGCATATGCATAGTCACTATGAAGAGATTGCAAATAAGACATATGGTTGATCTCATGCATAGAATATGACAAGTCAAGCGAATTATCAAACATGATGTGACCTAAAGAATTGTCACAAGAAATCCTATGTAACATGGCATCACAACTAATAGACTCCACATGAGAATCATCATACTCATCATAAATGGGCAAATCATCGCATGGGGAAATCATACTAGCATGAAGCATGGTACTAGGTGGATCAACATCATGCAAGCAATCAATGTCAAGAATGTCCACTAGTGGGACTAGAGCATCACCGTCACCTATGGTACCTTTTTCATTCCACTCAAGTGGTGTAGGTGAGGTGGCAAAGACCAAATGGTGGCCATCTCCATCTTGATGGAACCATGTGGGGGGGGGTGCATCATATTCCACCATGGCCATCGTCATGTCCATAGGAAAGACAAAGTCGTCGAGGATCGACGCGTCATCATATATGGGACCTAGCACAAAATGAGAAGACACAATAGAGGTAGAGGTCAAGTCGTTAGTGTTGAAAGTGGCCTCACATGACCTATCAACTATCTCACTCTCTCTATGTGGTGGTTCACTCACTCCCTCAAAGTAGGTGCACTCAATCTCACATATGGTGGAGTCACTTATCTCACTCAAGTGGTGGGGGTTGTGGCTCTCCTCACATGGGAATTGGGGCAACTCGTCATATATGGGGCTACTGGTGAAGTCGCTCTCACTCTCAATATGGTGGCAAAAGTCACTCAAGTCATCATACGTCACCGTGGTCGAAGGGACAATCACATGCTCAACCATCTCGTTGTCGTCACCATGGATGAAGGCCGAAGATGGCACATCATCACTCTCCTCCATGGCCGAAGGGAAAATCCCATGCTCGATCATCTCGTCATCGTCGCCGTGGATGAAGGTCGAAGATGGCACATGATCACTCTCACCTCCAAAGATGGAAGCATCATCCTTGCTCGCCACCTTGTCGCTCGCCTTCAAAGCTTGGTCCTTGAGGGTATCTGTAGTCGTACTCGTCGCTGCACCATCTTGAAAAAGAGTCGAGGTAGGCTCGGCATCATCAATGCCACAAAGAGGGATGCCGGTGAAGTCGAACTTGGGAGCATCGTCTTGGAGCTCGTCGGGCTTGGACATCTTTGTGGTGCTATCCTCATGCTCGTTGTCATAGAGCTTGGTCGTTGTGAAGTGTGCTTGGGGTGGAGAAGCCTTGGCCTTCATGAGTTCTTGTTCCGCCTTGAGAGCACCAATGTAGTAGTCATCGAGGGACTTGTAGTTCTCGAGGAAAATAGTCTTGGAGATGTCGTTGTTCAATCCCATCATGAAGTGGAACTTCATCAAAATGGGGTCATCCACGCCGGCTCGTCGCAAGGCATTCTTCATCTTCTTGAAGTACGCATCGATGGACTTGGATCCTTGGATGGTGTTCTCCAATTGGCGTAGAAGTTGTTCCGTGTAGGTTGGAGGCACGAACTCTCGCCGCATAGCTCTCTTCATCCTGGGGAAACTCATGTAGTAGCTCTCTGAAGGTGTGTGAAGCCACCATGTCGAGGCGTAGTCATGGAAGTTCCTTGTGGTGCACTTCACTTGATCTTCGGAATGAACTTGATGTAGCTTGAGGTAGTCATCCTTCGGAATGAACCTGATGTAGCTTGAGGTAGTCGTCCATCAAGCGCTCCCATTCAAGATACTCCTTGGGTTCTAGAGTCCCATAGAAAGGAATCTCGTGGTCTGTGTCGAGGTCGTAGTACCTCGTGGAAGTCGCGGACTTGAGCTTGGGGAGCTTCTCCTGAGCGTAGTCTTGAGGTGCTTGTTGGCGAAGATGTCGTATGTCCGTAGGCGAAGATGCCTTGAAGTTGCTTGGCGGAGATGCCAAGGGAGATGGGGAAGTCATTGAGCGTTTGTTGGTGTTGAGCTATTGACCTTCACGTCCTTGTCGGTGTTGGTGTCGATGCCGATGTGATCTTGCCGGAGATGGTAGCTCGGAAGCATGTGCACTTGATCGTCTTCTCGAAGATGAGGAAGATCGCTTGTAGGACTTGATGAGGGCTTTGATATCCTCCATTTGAGCTTGCATCTTGGTCGAAGTTGTTAGTGGCATCAAACTCGTCGTTGTTTTTGTAGACCGAAGGTGAAATGCCTTGCCTATCCATCACAAGACTCGAGTAGAGGTGAGTAGGAAATGAGATAAACAATACCAAGTTACCTTTTCCCAAAGTTGAGGATGTATCCCGTTTCACTCAATGTGAAATGGAAGAATAGTGGAATTGGTGCCGGACTTGTTCACTCACACCTATCAAGTAAAGCTTATGGTGTAGCTCGGTGAGGATAGTGGCACAAAAATTTGATGCAAAATGTTAGCAAGAGTCAATAATGTTGAAAGAGATTCACAAATTCGCAAGCAAAACAAGTAGACCAATAGCAATATGTGGCACACGGGAACACACACACACGGATAGATAGAGGGGGTCGTGCAACCAAGGAATAAGCACAAAATGTGGAATCCACGGAAAACGCTCGTGTTGCACAACTCAAGTGAGACGCTAGCACGATTGCTCAATAGGCGGATACAACACTTGTGCACAACCTATAAGATGCAAAATGGATAAACTTTCTATCCCAAGTATGCTATGTATATATGGTCCGGTGTTTTAGCACAAGATGATCCAAGAGGATCGAGTATGATACCATATGATATATTGTGATGCTATGGCTATTGCTTACAAGCTCTTTGTTCACTCTTTTTCTTTGCTTAAAAGCTTATTCTTTTTTTGTATGGCCATTTCTGCACAATGCACAAACCAAGGTAGGAATTTTGTATATGCGGGAACAAACTTGTGACACAAGAGATACTATGATGATACCAAGATGATATGGTATGTATGCAATGGAAGTTGTAGATCACTAATGTGCACAAGTAACGTTGTCGGCAATACTCAAGGGCTAGTCTCTATAGGCAAGTGACGCAAAATGGGCTAGAGGTTATCAATGCAATGGCAAGGGGAATATACAATGGTGTCCTCGAGGTTAGCGTCCTTGGCGATGATGAGAGGCGGTGTTGCCGATGTCGAACCGTCCCTAATTAGCCGAATCACCTTAGGAACGGAAAAATCGCAAACTCAAAATCTCCAAAGGAAAAATGTCAAATGGTGGTAGCGGAAAAGCGGTGGTGGTTTGCACTTGGCAATGCGGAAGTGGAGTGATGGGCTATACATGTGTCGGAGTTGAAGTTGCCGTCCCTAAGTAGCCGAAACACCTTAGGAGACACAAGCCACAACTCAAACAAGCTCAAACAACAATTGGGTTAAGTTGGGTTGGCGAAAAGTATGGTGGGCAAGGTTATGTGGAAATGGTGCTGGTGGTTCATGAAGAAGAAACCGTCCTTAAGTAGCAGAAACACCTTAGGAGACTCGAATCACTACTCAAGCAACCACTAATGCAATGGGAAACAAAATGGTTAGGTTGCGGAAGTCGATGGTGGTGTAGCGAATGATGTGGTGGAAGCCCTAGGCAAAGATGCCAAAATTTGGAAAACTTGATGGAGTCAAATGATGTTGGTAGTATTTTTTTGGATGGGGGATGTCAATAGCTTCAAAACGAGCTAAAGAACGTCAAAATCGGAGTTCGGATGAATTAGTTATGGCCGAAACAAGAATCAGCCGAAGTAAATATCTACAGGTAGCGGACGTCCGGAAATGGACGGATGTCCGGTCGCCGGACGTCCGGTCGGGTCGGAAATCCGCTAATTTTGTTCTGTTGGGTGGCACCGGTCGTCCGGAAGGTGGCGGACGCCCGGTGGTTCCTGGGACTCCGGACGTCCGGCAAAGTGGCGGTCGTCTGCTGTATCGGGGCCAACTCGGGATTTGAGATCCGGGGCGCGATTTTGGGCGGAATTTTCGGATTTTGGGCTCAAAATTGAAGAGATTTCATGGATGACAGATGGGGAAACTTGGGAAAATGCTAGATCCACTCGAAACCAAGCAAATTCATGGATCAAAATCAACAAAACATCATTAAACCAACAAATCAAAAAAAAATTGGGGCTATTTTTGGTGGGGATTTTTGAAATTTAGGACGTCAAGCAAAAGAAGGCTAGAAAACGGTGGGAGGAACTCCGAATACATGATAAACTTGGCTCATGATACCATATTATACGGGGCTAACCCGGTGTAGGCTGATCTTTCACGATTGGAGTGGGATCCCTCGAAGAACACGAAGAACACGGGGAAGAACGGAGAGAAATCACAAGGGGAAACATTCAAGAACAAGTCCAATCACACATCCACTAGACAATCAAACACACAAGATCACAAGGTACATGAACAACAAAGGGAAAGATACAAGGTAAGGTTCATCTCCATGAAGAGGTCTTGAAGGGGTCCGCCTGTGAGGGGGTCTTGATGATATATCCCGCAGGATCTTCTCACATGGAGGTCTTGAACTCCATGGGAGTGGTGGTCTCTCTCTCTCAAGAGAAGAGTAGGAGCAAAGCTCACATACAAATGAGTTATCACTTTGCTTACCCTAGAAAGGATGAAGGGGAGGTCTATTTATAGTCTAAGCCTCGAAGGATTAAGTGGGAAGGGATACAAGGCCAAAGGCCTGCGGCTGCGCACAGGCAGGGACTGGTCGTTCGGTGGGTAGCGGTCGTCCGGGGTCTCAAGAGCGACCGGTCGTCCGCTAGTCGTCGGACGTCCGCTAGATCCGTTCTGTGAAGGGACACCGGTCGTCCAGTATCTTCGGACTTCCGTTAATATTATTGTTCGTCCGGTGGGGGCCAGACGTCCGCTTGCTGGGAGGTGTTGTAGCTGGCGTTGGCTGGGCTTCAGGCGCTGGTTGTCCGGTCCAGATCAGTCGTCCGGTGGCTGTAGCTTGTAGCAGCTCGGTTTCTTCCGTCTCCTCTTCCACGCTTCCCTCGCGGATGGTGTAGGTGTTCTTGGCGCTTGCACTCCTCCTCGTCGTCCGCGAAACTCCGACAATACCTATGCATGCACACGAGTGGAGTGTCAAGTAGTATATCATTCTCAAAGGGGTCAAGTGAACACGTGTAAAGAAGAAGATTCACCTTTATGTATGAGAAGTAGAGGTCGCACGTGTCACTTGCCAAATGGACTCTTGATATGGTGATGCCCGTAGGATGCTCTGCATCACATGTGTTCAATCGTATCCGAGAGGGAGTGGTTGCTCATGACCCATACTTCGAGTGCAAGACGGATGCCCTTGGCAAGCTTGGATTCTCCTCTTACCAGAAATGCACCGCGACCATCCGCATGCTTGCATATGGAATTACAGGCGATCTGGTGAATGAGTATGTGCGTATGAGTGAGACAACATGTCTGATGTCAATGTACAAGTTCTGTCAGGCTGTGATCGAGGTGTTTGGCCTTGAGTACTTGAGGCAGCCAACTGCCGCTGATATAGAGGGATTGTTGGCGACCAACGTAGCTAGAGGCTTTTCAAGCATGCTTGGCAGCATAGATTGTATGCACTGGGAGTGGAAGAACTGTCCATTTGCTTGGCAGGGCCACTACAAGGGGCATGTCAAAGCGTGCACTGTCATATTAGAAGCGGTGGCTTCGCAGGATCTTTGGATATGGCATTCTTTCTTCGGCATGACAGGTTCTCACAATGATATCAACGTGCTGCAGCGTTCTCCAGTCTTTGCAAGGCTTGCAGAAGGCCACTCCCCACCTGTCAACTTTGAGATCAACGGCCACCAGTACAACAAGGGATACTATCTAGCTGATGGTATATATCCTTAGTGGTCAACTTTTGTGAAGACAATCTTGAACTCCCTGGGTGAGAAGAAAAAGAGATTTTCCCAAATGCAAGAGAGTGCTAGAAAGGATGTGGAACGTGTTTTTGGTGTGCTTCAATCCCGATGGGGTATCGTTCGGAACTTTGCATTGTCATGGGATGAAGGGAAGCTTTGGGAGGTGATGACTGCTTGTGTGATCATGCACAACATGATCGTCGAGGACGAGTGTGATGATAGTATCCTCGACCAAGGATTTGATTATCAAGGTGAAAATGTTGAGCCCCTGCACCAAGAACTGGCCACATTTGAACACTTTGTCCAATTCCATCGTGAGCTGCGTGATTGACACACTCATTTAGATTTTCAAAATGACTTGGTTGAGCACGTGTGGGATCACATTGACAACCAATAGATGTATTGGTTCATTTTATGTTCATTCAAGACAATTTCGATTTGGTTGTAAAACTATTTTATTAGAGACAATTTTGATTGAGTTGTAAAACTATTTTTATTTTCAGACAATTAATATTTGGATGATATGAAAATATGAGCATTTTTTGCTCTGACAGACAGGATGGGGCAAACGGATGAGGCAGCGCGCTGGGCGCACGGCCACCATATTCTAGAAACTGCCCGGACACGACCCCATTATTCTATCCAAACGGACAAAATCCGGACAAAACAAACGTTCGTTTGAGGTCACGCGGTAAAGTTGGCCTTAATCACAGTCGCCCCTGGTGAAGCACAGATTAGCAACCGGCGACCCCGGGAAGCTGCCGGAATGGTTCCATGGCACGGCACCGATGTCGTCGCTGGGTGGGCCTGGGCAAAGTATTTTTGTGGGATTCGCTTTCTGGCCCAATATCGTCGCCCTGCCCCTTGGTGTCCTTCCTCGACCTGACGTCAAACCACGAGCGCTCCTCTATAGCTCAACAGTCAATGCACCAAGAAGATTAGCACGTTGTGTAGATAGCATAGGTAGATAAAGTTAATAGTTAATTACCGTGTAAATCCTGTCCTATCACGTTTTAATCCATGGTAATTAGCGATCTGTGTTGTGGTTGCATGCATGGTGTGTATAAATCTATGTTCAAGAAGTCATTGATTAGCCTATTAATCCCTTACTCGCCAGCCAACCGACCAGCTACCAGTTAACGATTTTTTAATAATACTATAAATAAATGAGCCGACATATAATTGAAGCATCAGATATCAAATCTTGAGCCGCATCTATTTTTACATATGCACTACTCCTTCCATTCCAAAATATTTGTTTTTCTAGAAATTTCAACAAGTGACTACATACGAAGCAAAATGAATGAATCTACATTTTAAAATATGTCTATATGCATCCGTATGTGGTAGTCCATTTGAAATCTCTTAAAAGACAAATATTTTGGAACAGAGCGAGTAGATAACTATTTGATCATAAACATGCACGAGAACCATTGCACCATCTGTATGAATTGGAGTCTGTAAGAATTTGGGCCATAGAGAAATACAGTGTGAATTGAAAAATATGAGAAGTATTCATGTGAATTTGGGCCATAGAGAACTATATTACCAAATGAACCAACCCCTCCTTTCTTGACCATACAAACCCAACGTGATATAGGGAATGGTTTGTTCATGCACCTCATCGCTATCAATGTGGAGTACAATGACTTTGACACAATCATGTACTCCCTCCGTTCTTTAAAGAATGTACTTCCAACTTTGTTGGAGGGTCAAACTATCTCAATGTTTAATCGAGTTTGTGCAAAAATATATCAATATTTATAACACCAAACAGGTATATGATGAAAATATATTTTATCATGAATCTAGTGCTACTAATTTGATGACATAAATGTTGGTGCATTATTGTATAAATACGGTCAAACAAAAAAATGTTTGACTTTCAATAAAGTTGGAAGTACACTCTTTAAAGGACAGAGGGAGTAAGTGAATATGAGAGAATTGAGAACAAGAGAAAGTTCACATCTTCTGTATGTATATATAGACGAGTACATGCTGGTCTGATGAAAAGAGCACTTAATATTGTTGGTACAAATAAATGGGATAGCTAGCAACCTTGTTTGGTTTTGACTGCCAAATTAAAGCAAGTGTAGCATGTGTCTTCAAGAGACAAAATTAATGCTATAATCAAGGACCCTATATGTGTTGACAGGAGATGGGTGTTCAATTTTTTTGCGGGGTTGAGATGGGTGTTCATGTGTACTTCAGCAACCAATATGCATGCTGGCAGGTGCATGTGCTCTCCAAACCACGCAAGTGCATGCCTCTGTGTGTGCGCGCTTATAAATTGTAGCCCAGACATCTTATCTTTCTATCTTCAGAAGGCGATAAGCGTTTCAGTAGTGCATCATTGCCTGATGAAAAGAGACTTTCCAGAGCATTGTTGGAATGGAGGGCACCGGGATAAGTGATACATGTACGTGGAATGAACAAAGAGAGAGACGCTGGCATGGTTCATTCCCTGTTCTCCTTCTAGCTACAGAAGCTGGTGGAAGGGCAGAGCAAGCACTCAGCGATCCTGAAAAGCTGCCCGTTGTTAGAAGGAAGAGAGAGGGATAGTGATGGAATTGTTGATTATTGCTTGAGCTTCATGAGTATACATATAGGAATACAGGATCATCTTGGAATAGAAGGCAAGGTAGAACAAATTCTACGCTATCCTACAACAACAACAACAAAGCACTTAGTCCCAAACAAGTTGGGGTAGGTTAGAGATGAAATTCATAAGATCTCGTGATCAACTCATGGCTCTGGCACATGAATAGCAAACTCCCGCGCATCCCTGTCCATAGCTAGTTCTTTGGTGATACTCCAATCCTTCGGGTCTCTCTTAACGGACTCCTCCCATGTTTCCTAAATAAACATTATACTCAACATCCCCCGCAGTCACAACTGTAGCGACGCAGATGGTAAGACTGGAGAAGAATCCGAAGGCAAGCCGATGGAAATCCCCCACAGTCCTAACGGTCGATGCATCACGGAAGTCGTGACTGGAGTGAAAAATCGGCGAGGTTGCTCAAGCAAGGTGATAGTCCTTTATGCCGATGTCGATGTAGTCGAGAGCATAGGATGGAGTATCCGTGGTCGAGATAGTCATGCGAGGGATGCCGTGGTCGATGTAGAGTCGGGGTGGTCGGTTCCGAGGTAGACGCTGTGGACCGGGATGAAGAGCGTCAGCGGCCTGAGGAGGCGGCGGCAGCTAGGTTAGGAGCGCGGCGATGATGCTCGAAGTAGGCGAGGAAGAACCCGACAAAATGACGAAGACCAACGCGGACGGTGGCATTCCCGCGCCTAGGAAGTCGGCGCGGCGCATAACACACAGGACTCGACGCGCAAGGATGGCGAAGTGGACCGCGTGTCGCAGCGCTATGGTCCGAAGGGGCGACACGGCGGCAGCATGCAGGTCGGGGCGACAACGGGGAAGACCACAGGGCGGCGGCAGGAACCACATGCCACGCTCGCTACGACCCGATGAGGCGACGGCAACAGCACCGCGAGGGTCGGTGCAACCACGAGGACAGCCTGGAGCGGACGGCCTCGGGGCCGCGGCACTACGGCCCATAAAGGTGACGCAGCGGCAATGCGCGGATCTGTGTATATGCGGGAAGAACCACGGGGCAGCGGCATGGACCGCATGCCATGCTCACTACGGCCTAATGAGGCGACGCAGTGGTATCGCGAGGGTCGGTGCAGCCACTAGGATGGCCTGGAGTAGACTGCCTCGAGGTGACGGTGGACCACGGGTCACAGCACTACGGTCTGAAGGGACGATGTAGCGGCAGCACGTGGATCGATGCAACCACGGGGCGAACCTTTGGGCGACGATGCTGCGATCCGAAGGGACAACGCAAGACTACACACGGAAACTTGATGACAATCTTCATGAAATTTGGCACAACACATACGATTGATCATACCGCACGGGGTGCATTAGACGGCGGAACGTTGCAGCAGCGTGGAACCGGGCGTGGGCACGTACTTGTGCGGGAAGGTTGATGCGAATTGATCTTAATCTGGACTCCTGGGCAGCCAACCACCGCCGTGCACGGCCAGCCAACATGCACGCATCATCCATGGAAAGCAGCCACACGGCTTGCATCAATGGCCAGCGCGGGTGCTCGAGCAGGAAACCACCCCCGCGGGCCACGCAACAAGAACGCGAGTGCACCGCAGGATCGCCAGAGCAGCCAATCGCGTCCGTGTGAGGTCACGCCGCGAGGATGCGAGTCCAGCGCAGGACCGGCCAAGCAACCGCCGTACCAACGCGCTGGCGGGACAAGCCCGAGGCAGTGAGGCACCATCTAGTTGGAGATGATGAAGATGTCGATGAAGTAGCCTTGACTCAGTGGCTGGGTACGTGGTTGTGCAACCTAGTGGCCCGAGTTTAATTTTTAGAATTGACAGATGACGCACATGGATTTTCTCCCGTTTATTGAAGATCAAGCTTGGAGTGTGATGTAACCTCTTATCAAGAAATACTTGATACTCATTTAAAAAGTTCTAAGGGCCATGTTTATCTTGGTACTCATACTAAAATGGTAGAGGCCGGGAAGTAAAAATCACTCCCATTTTAAAGGAGCTGTATTTTGTTCACACTCGGGCGGCGCCCTAATCTCGCGACCGGCGCCCTCCCTTCCGCTCTCCTCGCCGTCGCTAGAGGGGACAGGCAGCGAAGCCTTCTCGGTCCTCGAGGACGGCGGCGGCGAGGCGCCCCTGCTCGGTTTCCTCCTCTTCCGCTCCTTCCCTGCGGATCTGGCGAGCGGCGAGCCGGATCCGGTCGCCCCAGCGCCTAGCGGCTGGCATTCGCCTGGGTCTGGGTCACGCCTCTAGTTGAAGTGGGTTCAGCCCTCCCCGCGAATCTATGATTCGGTCCGCTGCTCCGGAGATCTTGCTGTCGGCGACAGCCGTCGTGGTGCTTTCTGCGACCGTCTTGGGCCTCCTCGTTGTGTGGCCCTTATGCTGTGGCGCACTCCTCCATCCTCCCAAGATCCAGCCCTGCCGTGGCTCAGGAAGGTTCCCTTCGGCGCCTCACAGTGTATCTTTTGCTGGCACTGCTCTGGCTATGGCGGTCTTCGGAAATGTGGGGCTGCGGCAATGAGCTGGCCTTCTATGTGTGCGGTGCGGACCTCCGACGCTGCGATCCTTGGTTGGTGATGGTGATCTAGATCTGATTGTCCAGATGGTTGTGACTGTAGATTGTTTGCAGCGACTTTGTACGGATCCACAACAGCGGAGGTCATCGAAAAGACTTCGGGAGTTTTTATCTCTTGATCCGGTGAATGACTTTCAGTAGTGAGTTACAAATTATCGATGATGACTTGACGCAGAGGGATGTTTGTGGAGTGGTGGCGGTCAAATTGTAGCTGTTGGGATTGCGAAAAAGCGGTGGCAACAATACATGCGTGACTTTGAGGTGGTGCTGCGAGCACCTGGTCTCGAGCTCCGGGGCGAAAGCCTAGGTCAGACCCGAGTGGTCATCCTTGCCAATGGCGATGTTTTTTATTTCATTACCTTGTTGGAGGCATTGCTCGGTTATGTTCGGACTGTTTCTTCAGGGTGAAAACTTTGATTCCGGCCTCTGTGGTTGGATCCGGCAACGGCGGCACTTGAGTGTCGCTTCCTTCCTGAAGGCGTTGTTGTTGAAGATCCTTGTCATCAATGTGGTGTCAATGGTTGGTGCGGATATAGTCTTAGTTGTAGTTTGTCGATCGTTGATATGATCGCTTTGGAGTATTTTTCTCTTTCTTTTTTTTCCACGCCTACGCATAGCTTTTTGTCTTAGGACTTTGCTAGTTGTTGGTGTGTTTATGCGTGCGTGTGTGTGTGTGTTGGGTTGCCTGTGTGCATCCTAATTATGCAGAGGCCGAGTGTGCGCTTATTGTATTGTATCCTCTTGATGCTTCATTCGAACCAATAAAATTCACCCTTTGTCGAAAAAAAGACGCGTGTTGTAGTTGACAAATGGTGGTGGGCGACGCAAACCGATTTTATACCAGAAAACCAAAAAAGAACACGGACAATCAATCGGCGAGAGAGAAAAATTCAACCAACGGTTCGAGAAAAAGACTCTCTAGGGCATCCGGTCAATATGACCGGCGGAAGAACCCTAGGTACGGGCGGCGCGGCTTCCGGCTACGGTCATGGAGGCCCACCGCCCGAGGAGGTGGGGGTAGCGGTCATGGAGGCCGACCGCCCCGTGGGCGGCGCGCGAGGCGGAAGCAGCAGGCGACGACTAGGGTTAGATCGTTTAGGCTGATACCATGTTAGAAGGAAGAGAGAGCGGGATATTGATAAAATTGTTGATTATTGCTTGAGCTTCGTGGGCATACATATAGGAGTATATGATCACCTTGGATAACAAGACAATGTATAATAAGTTTTACGCTATTTTATATTTTCTAAATAAACATTATACTCAACCCCCGGCCTTGCCGGTATGGTGCCAGGAAGGAGCAGCGAGTGGACTATGTGATGCTGCACGTTCGCTTTTACGAATTACTACGGATCATTACTCCATTTAAATGTTTTCTCTCTTGGCTATTTGGATGTGGCGGTTGGCTAGGCTAGCTTTCATGTGCAAGTAACAAGAATGGTCCTGGTACTTTGCATGAACAATTTTCTCTTACTACTTTTCAAAAAGTTCAAATTTTGTTGTCATGCAGATATTTAATATTAAGAACTCAGGTACTGGAATGCAACAAATTTGATTTGGAGTGTGTTTACATGATTCCTTCTTTTCATACATTTTTGTTTGGAACCCAGACTAAGTTTCCAACGTAAGGGCAACTCCAATGCGGCGCTGCTCAGTGCATCTTGCCCGCACCTTTGCCACGAGCTCCTAAACGCACCCTCTGTCCTTTGGTCTTGCCAGAAACTGTCCCCGTTGCTTTCCAAACTGATTGTGCTAAACTGAAGATGGTGCTGGAGGGTATCTTTGTCTTTGCCCCCTCTGAAAATTGGTGTTTTGTCTGTGCCACGCACACAAAAAGAAACTACAGCCTAAATGCACCCACGTACCACTACCATGGGACTGAAAGCTAGAAAAATTCAGGTGCCTGCTCGGAAAAATATATATCTGGAGACGACTGAAAAACGAAAAGACAAGACAAGCTTACACAGATCCTGACGACCGGGTGTGGCAAGGCCACTCGTATGTGACAAGCGCAAGTTGATGGCATCTCTATAAAAATCGTGAGAAGGACCAAATGCACATCGGGCGGCAAGTACCTAGTACTCACTACTCACCACTCCACTATCTACGGCAGATCCCCTTGGAACGTCCGAAAGCAAACCTGACCCGGGGCAAGACAAATCCAACGTTCCAACGTAGTACTTGGAAACATCTACTTGGAACCTTAGTTTACCCCCCATAAGTAGTGGCCACGCTCTAACAAATCCTCTCACCAACAAGTGCTAAGCATTACTATGGAGGCCGTCGAGAAGCCCCACGTCGTTTGCGTGCCGGCCCCGGCTCAGGGCCACATAACGCCGATGCTCAAGCTGGCCAAGATACTCCACACCCGGGGCTTCTACGTCACCTTCGTCAACACCGAGTTCAACCACCGCCGTCTGCTCCGATCGCGCGGACCAGCGGCGCTCAATGGCCTCCCTGACTTCCGCTTCGCGTCAATGCCGGACGGGCTCCCTCCATCCGACGAGGACGCCACCCAGGAAGTTGGTGGACTATGTTACTCCATCATGACCACCTTCCTGCCCCACTTCATGGCACTTCTTGGCAAGCTCCGTGACCCCAACTCCGGAGTGCCGCCCATCACCTGTCTCGTCGTTGACGGCGTCATGTCATTCGGCTACGATGCCGCAAAGGAGATCGGCGTGCCGTGCGCCGCGCTGTGGACATCTAGCGCCTGTGGGTTCATGGGGTACCGACACTACCGTCAGCTCATAGAGCGGGGTTTTGTTCCTTTCAAAGGTACGGGTCTCGTTTCTGGAATTAGACATGTATACATGTCATGTGTGTGTTTTGCTGAGTGCGATTTGTGCTCCGGCTTGCGTCCAGATGAATCACAGGTCACGGACAAGGAACACCTTGACACCGTGGTGCATGACGTTGCCGGCATGTGCGATGGCATGCGCCTGCGCGACTTCCCCAACTTCATACGTACGACGGACCGCGAGGACGTGCTTCTGAACTTCATCATGTACATGGCTGAGCGGTTATCGCTCCCGGACGCGGTGTTGCTCAACACCTTCGATGAGCTCGAGGGGCCGGTGCTGGATGCCATGCGCGCCATCCTCCCACCCATGTACACTGTTGGCCCGCTCCACCACTACGCTAGCCTCGTGGTACCGGCTGGCGCCTCGGTCGACGACCTCGGGTCCAACCTTTGGAGGGAGCAGGACGGCCTCCTGGATTGGCTCGACGGACAGAGCGCCCGCTCCGTCGTGTACGTCAACTACGGCAGCATCGCCGTCATGACGAACGCGGAGCTCCTCGAGTTCGCCTGGGGGCTTGCCAACAGCGGCTACCCGTTCATATGGAACATCCGGCCAGACCTCGTTAAGGGTGACACGGCCGTGCTACCGCCGGAATTCCTTTCGGCCATCAGCGGCCGCTCCATGCTGACAACATGGTGCTCGCAGGAGAAGGTGATTGCCCACGAGGCGGTGGGGGTTTTCTTGACCCACTCCGGGTGGAACTCGACCCTGGAGAGTATCTGCGCCGGCGTGCCAATGCTGAGCTGGCCCTTCTTCGCGGAGCAACAAACCAACTGCCGGTACAAGTGCACCGAGTGGGGGAATGGGATGGAGATCGGCGGAGAGGTGAAAAGGGCAGAGCTTGCGGCGATGATACGGGAGGTGATGGAGGGGGAGAAGGGGCAGGAGATGAGGAAGCGTGCGGCGGAGTGGAAGGAAAAGGCCGTGCGGGCGACTCTGCCTGGTGGACCCGTGGAGGTCAGTCTCGACATGGTGATTCGCGATGTACTCTTGGCAAGATTAAATAAACTCCCAGAATGATGGAAATGAAAGCAATGTTCGGAGTGCCTGTAGCCTGCAGGTGGGTAACTAACTAATGTTGCGTAGCAGGATCGCAGGCAGGTTTGAGATGCAAGAAATCAATTGTACTATCAAATCAGATCAAATAGAGACGTACTTGATCTTGTATTCCTCATGCATGGTGTAGATCTCCTCCTATAAATAATCACAAAATTCGAAAATGGTTTTAATCTTTGCTAAGAAAATGAAATGACTAATCAATCTTTCACACGCGAGCGCAATGCAGGCAACAAAAATGTAATGTGAATTTGCATGTAAATTACAAATTTTGCATTTCACTTCTTCCACGCTGGGTTTTTCTTTTCTTTCAAAAAGGAACGGTAAGGCTATCCCATTCCTCCATACTCGGCTTAGTGGCCGCCACCACACCAACATCTCCATCATCTATACTGAAACCCTATTTGCTAGGGGTCAATCCATCGAAAAAATAGCACAACAACAGTTCCAAACAGAGCACAGGGTACTCAGGTAACACATTTTACAATGGATCACCACTCATATGTAGATGTTGCTTTATTCAGTCAAGAGGTCAACCCCTAGGGTATCACCCCCAGCAAACCCTAGCACATCGACAGTGCTTGACCCACACAAAGAGAAGTGAATCTAGGATTTTCAGCCCCGAGAAAATAAATTAGTCATCACTACTCCAGCAATGCCATTAACAATCATCTCTACCATCTGCGCCAAAACTGTTAGCACCTCTGTGCTAACAATGCTACGATCGAAATTCAGACAAATTTTGTTTAACAGTTAAAAACGGTTTTAGACAATTAGGAATAACTTTCAGTCCCGATTAATTTCCCAAAATTTGCCGTTTGTGGATACAAACCCAAAACAATGCATACAACAGTAATTTTTGCGAGCACCATGTCGATCCCTTTGGAGTGAGAGCTGATTACTTTGCTTGCAAGTTGTCTGACCTTATATCGCATTCAACTATGCCTTCCGTATCAGCGCGGGCACCTAACAGGTTGAGCTTAGCCGCCCTACTACCAGTTCAATGATGTCGTCCATATCAGCGCCTTGTTGGAAAAACAGCCAACACTTTCGCTCCAACGTTGTTGTTGCACAATTCTACCCGTCACCACAATAACTTCCCTACACACCGCCGCCTAAATACTCTTCTTTTTTCCCGTTCGGCGGTCACATTAGCGGCAAAAGGAGTAGGAACCGGTCCGCTCGTTTTATTTTTCTTTAGTATTTGTTTCCCTGGTGACCTTGACTGTAGTGGTGGCGATGGTGTGTTGGAATACAGTTTCTTCAGTTTCTCCCTACCTTTATGGCGTTCGATCCGGCACCAACAAAGGGGATGTGAGAGTTTGTTCCTTGATCTGTTGGTTCCCTTCAGATCTTGGCAGCTGATGTGTCTTTAAAATGTTTGTTCACCTGTTTAGATCAAAGTCACCAAAACGCCCTACTCGTATGTATGAATGTATATATGTATATATAGACAAGTACATGGTGGCCTCATAAAAATAGCAATTAATATTGTTGGTACAATTACAAATCAAAGGAACTTAGCTAGCAGCCTAGCATTCACCATCTCACTACCACATAAATAAGTGTAGCACGTGTCCACTTAGCAGCAGACCTCTTCTAAACGCTATAACAGTATTATAGCACACTATTTAAAATATTGGATCATGTGTTTGGACGTCCCTTAGCGTGGGACCTCTTGTAAACGCTATTGCGTGCTATAGCGCTCTCTTTAAAACCATGAGTACAAATAACTAAATTACGCCGACAGGTGTGTGCGCTTGAGACCATACATACGTGTGACGTCTGTGCTTATAAATTTTAACCCGGACATCCTTCTTTCTAATTTTCGAGAGCCTTTCAGTAGTGCATCGTCGTGGGCTTGTGGCCCGCCTGCTGGCCGTCCGCGCGCCTGATCGGAAGTTTCAGAGTATTGTTGGAATGGAGGGCGCCAGAATGAGTGGTACTACATCAGATTGGAGCCAAGCGAGAAAGGGAAGCTGGCCTTGTTCATTCCATGTTCTCCTTCTAACTACAAAAGCTGGTGATGAGGGGCCGAGCCAGCTCCTGGCATGGTGCCAAGAAGGAGCAGCGACTGAACTTTCTGCTGATGATGCATGCTTGCTTTTTATTACTAATCGATCATTACTCTATTAACCGTGTCTATCTTGGGTGTCTTGCTTGCTATTTGGGTATGTGTAGATATTTAATATTAAGAACCTCGGGTACAGACCGAATGAAATGCCACAAATTTGATCAGGGAGTGCGTGTACACGTTTCCTTCTTTTCATACATTTTTGCTTGGTATTCTAAATAAATTACTATTTTTTTGCTTGGAACCGAAACCAAGTTACAACCTCTAAAAGCCACGGGAGGGAGATAGAGAAATGTCACGATTGCGTGGATATCATATTGAGTTATGAAAGCGTAACTTCGGTAACCACATGAAGTACAAATAATTCATTTATGCTAGTTGGCAGGCCCATGTGCCCTCAGAACCACACAGGTGGCATGTATGTGTTTATAAATTATAATGCAGACATCATATCTTGCTATCTTCAGGAGACGATAAGCCTTTCAGTAGTGCATTGTCTTGGCTTGCTGGTTTGGCTGTGTGCATGTTTGACCAAAAACATTTTCAGGAGTATCGTTGGAATGGAAGGCACCGGAATGAGTGATACATCCCAGTGAAGCAAAGAAAGAGAGGAAAGTTGGCCTTGTTTATTTTTCGTTCTCCTTGTAACTACCACCGCTGATGGAGAAGGGCGGAGCCAGCAACCGGCAACCCTGGAAGTTGCCTGGGCTCACCAGCATATTTGCTTCAAGGAGCAGCGATGTCATTGCTGGATAGTCCCATGGCAAGACTTTGCGGGCTTCGTTTTGTGGCCCAATCAACAAGTCAAACAGTCACGCCTACGCCTCTTGATCCGTCGATTCCATATTTCCATCCTCAACTGCACGTCAAATCCTGAGCGCTCCTCCAAAGCTCAATAGTCAGTGCACTGAATATAGGCATATTGTGTAGATAACCTCGGTAGATAAGGTTGCTAGCGGACGTGTAGTCAATTTGTATGACGTTGTAATCCCTGGTGTTTAGGGATCCGTGCTATGGATGCACACCCTAACCTTTGGTGTGTAAAAAAATAGAGCGAGGAACCGACATATAGTAGATGCATTGGAAAACAAATCTTGACTCTTGAGTCCCATCTATTTTTACATGCACCGGATGGCTAGTTCATCATAAACATGCAAGAGCACCATGCACCATCTTTTTGAATTGGACATGTAAGAATGTTGAGGCTGATGTCTCAGCCAACACCGTGGTCTCCCAGCCCCTGATCATGGCAGGGTCGCATTATCTGTCGATGGATCCTTCAACACTATAGGTGTGGGGACGTCATACCATCATGGTCATTACATCATCTCGGCTTGCAGGTCCCTAGAGGCTGGAGTGGCAGATCCAATATTTGAAGTTACCCGGGACGGACTTGTAAAGGAAACAAAACATTGATGGTGCAATGTAATCAAACAAGACAATTAACCCAATTAATCAAACAGTAGTATGCATTCAGCCAAGACAATCAACACAATTGTGCAAAGTAGTTGCATTCTGAATAGGTAAAAAGCATAAAGCACAATAAAAATATATAAAGTCTAACTTGAACTCCCGCTGGTTGAATCGTTCATTCTTTATCCAAAACATGGGAGAAGTATTCATGTGAAATGCCTAATAAATGACCATAATGGCATTTCTGAAGCTGTAATTTGGAAGGTATTGGTGCGCCATTTATCTAATTATCTCTGCTATACCATCATATGATTACATTTGCTTTGTTCCATTTCGTCAAAGGTTTTTTGTAGCACATATGTGCTTTGTGTGTCTAATGTACGGTGCCAAACAGAGTGAACAAATGAAGCAAGTAACAAAGGAAGGGACAATGAGCGCCATTTCGATTGTCCCAGCATTGCCCAAAACAACTCACGAGGGTAAAAACTCTCAAATTAAAATAGCAAAGTCGGTTTTAAACCTTGAACTTCTAGGGGTAGTCTAAACCAAGCCCCAACATTTTTATCCTGGAATTTGGCAAACTTGCCAATCATGGTCGACTCCGATTATTGATCCTCGTTGTTGATTGTCAATGCATCGTCCAGATGCAGAGGCCGGGGGTCCTCCTCCTTTTCTAAAAAAAAATCTCCAGTACCGAGTGTGATGAAAGAGATGGGAACAAGAAGATGAAGCAAGAAAGAACACTTCACGTATAGTTAACCCACCACATAGCCTCATATTGCTAGAAATTTTCTTCCCATGCCTTCTGCTCTGAAAGCTCCATGGTCAACTTATCCTTAATCATGCATATATGTCTATGATTCTCTGTCAAGACAATACCGGAAATAGTTCGTTCATGTACCTCATCACTTTGACATAGTCATGTGAATGTGAGGAAATTGAGAATGAGGGGGGGTATATGTATCCGTATGTATATATGTAGACAAGTGCATGGTTGGCTGATGAAAAGAGCAATTAATATTGTTAGTACAAATCAAAGGAGATGACCAGCTGCTACCATCGCAAAAAAAGTTAGCGCCCACACCTTCTCGCCGGCACAAAACAAGTGTATCATGCGTCCTGATGAAACCAATTTAATGCATAAAATCTAGGACTTTATATGTCTTGACAGGACACGGAGTTCACATAATTTACAGTGGGAAAGCATAACTCCAGTAACCAAACATGTAGTACAAATAATTCAATTATGTTGGCAGGTGCATGTGCCCTGGGAATCACACAGGTGGCATGTATGCTTTATAAATTATAACCCAGATATCCTATCTTTCTATCTCTTACGTAGATGACAAGTCTTTCACGAGTAGTGCATCGTCTTGGCTTGCGCATTTGGTTGTGTGCATGCTAGACCAAAACCTTTTTCCGGAGTATTGTTGGAATGGAAGGCACCGGAATGAGTGATACATGCAAGTGACACAAGGAAAGAGAGGAAGGTTCGCCTCATTTATCCACTTTTTAACTTCTAACTACGACAGTTGAAGATGAAGGGCGGAGCCGGCAACCGTCGACAGTGGGAAGCTGCCCGGGCTCGCCGACTTGGTCCCACGAAGGAGCAGCAATGTCGTCACTAGTTAGTCCCGGGCCAAGAATTTGGGGGCTTCATTTTGTGGCCTAGTAACTATGTCACCCAGTCACCGTTACACCTCTTGTTCCTTCCTTGGCTGCACGTCAAACCGTGAGCGCTCCTCCAAAGCTCAACATCTAGTGCAGTGAAGATAGGCATGTTGTGTAGATACCCTGGATAATAAGGTTGATGGCAACTATGTTAATCAAGTTGTATTGTAATCCCTGGTGATTAGCGATATGTGTTGTGGATGCCCATCCTAACCTTTGGTGTGTATAAATAGAGGAGACGACATGTAGTTAATGCATCAGAAAACAAATCTTGAGACACGTCTATTTTTATATGCACCGGATGGCTGAGTATATAGCAGAAAAACCACCACATTACGGGCTATGTCTATAAAAACTACCACTTTTTTTAAATTTTTCAAAAAACTACCACAAAAGTGGTTGGCTGTTCCAAAAAAGCTCTAGGTGTTGAAAGTCAAGAATAATATATCATCCGACACCAAGTTGGTGAATTATAACGTGAGACTTTCCAAAAAATGAAACTTTTATGAGAATGAACGGTCCCTTGCATAAGTTTTATTCTCAACCTTTCTTACACCATGTCACAAACATATGGCGTGTACTCATGGAAATCACATTCGTAGAAAGTTTCCAATGGTATAAATATGTCATGTTGCATGATAATCTATGCAGTAATAGTTTTTTTACAATGTTGGTACAGTAATAGTCTAACTAGTTGTCAAAGTTAAATGTTAAAATTAAATGTGTACATGTCCTTTTGTTTAGAAAATGAGTGGGTAATTTTTTCATAAGAGGGGTACATATTAAGTTATCATGAACCGAAAGCTTGCAATGGAGCAGTTGTCTCGTGCGCACGAGGATACGATCATACGAGGATGTTTGTAGTTGGCATTAGGTCCAACCACATGGCCAAGTGTAGCATCTTTGCTTTTCTTGCGTGCACTAACGTTGAGCTCAAAGCACACCTCAACCAGGTACCTAGAAAAGCTAGGCTTCATCCTTTCCCTTCATTAGTGTCACGTCATGTAAATAAAATTTGACCAACAATGTACCATGAACTCTTCATGGAGAAGAGGTACACATCAGAAGTCTTCTCAATGTTAGTTTCAAAAATTTTACCAAGGTCGGGACGAATAGACTCACACAGATTGCGCATACTGTGGTGCAGCCTACTCAGTCTGCCTTCATGCCGGACAGGAATATCCTTGAAGGGGTTGTGGTCTTGCATGAAACGCTCCATGAGATTCACACGAAAAAACTTGATGGCCTTGTTTTCAAGGTGGATTTCGAGAAAGCGTACGACAAAGTCAAATGGCCTTTCCTTCAACAGGCACTACGCATGAAGGGTTTTGATGAAGCTTGGAGACGACAAGTCGAATCCTTCACGCAAAATGGGAGTGTTGGAATTAAAGTGAATGACGATATAGGTCATTATTTCCAGACACATAAGGGCCTGAGACAAGGTGATCCAATGTCTCCTATTTTGTTCAACATTGTCGTTGACATGTTGGCAATCCTGATAGGTAGGGCAAATGAGGCCGGCCAGGTAGGTGGCTTGGTGCCTCATCTAGTTGATGGTGGTGTGTCCATCCTGCAGTACGCTGATGGTACGATCATCTTTATGGAGCATGACTTGGCAAAAGCGAGAAATATGAAGCTGGTGTTGTGCCTGTTTGAGCAATTGACCGGTCTGAAGATTAACTTCCATAAAAGAGAGTTGTTGTGTTTTGGGAGAGCCAAAGAGGAACAAGATGCATATAAGCAATTGTTTGGTTGTGAATTGGGAGCACTTCCGTTCACTTACCTAGGTATCCCCATTCATCATCTAAGCTGACAAACAGCGAATGGAAGTGTATCGAGGATCGGTTTGAGAAGAAACTGAGCTGCTGGAAGGGCAAACTCATGTCGTATGAAGGCCGATTGATTCTTATTAATTCGGTGCTCATGAGTCTGCCTATGTTCCTTTTGTCCTTTTTTGAAGTACCAGTTGGAGTTAGGAAAAGGCTGGACTTCTATCGGTCCCGTTTCTTCTGGCAGAGTGATGAACTTAAGAGAAAGTACCGTTTAGCCAAATGGGACGTCATCTGCCGACCGAAGGACCAAGGGGGTCTTGGTGTTGAAAATCTTGAGGTCAAGAACAGATGTCTTCTCAGTAAGTGGCTATATAAGTTAGCAGCTGAGACTGAAGCTACTTGGGCACAGATTCTGCGTAACAAGTACCTCCACTCTAAGACTTTGTCGCAGGTGACAGTCAGACCGACTGATTCGCCTTTCTGGAAAGGGCTAATGAGAGTCAAAGCTACTTTCTTTAATAAAACGAAGTTTATTGTTGGTGATGGCAACAATACTCACTTCTGGGAGGATACTTGGCTGGGGGAAGCGTCGTTGGCGCTTCAGTATCCTTCGCTATATCGTATTGTGCAGCGTCGTGATGCTCTGGTTGCAACGAGTTTGCAGTCCACTCCCCTTAATATTCAGTTTAGGAGGGTGCTTGTTGGAGACCGGTGGGAAGCCTGGCTTCATTTAGTGAGTAGACTGATGGAGGTTCAGCTTACGCATCAGCCCGATCATTTGTGTTGGAAGCTTACTAGATCTGGGGAATTCACAGTCAAGTCGATGTATATTGATGTCATCAATTCTAGTGTGATTCCTAGTTCCAAACATGTTTGGAAAGTTAAGGTTCCTCTGAAAATCAAAGTGTTTATGTGGTTTGTACATAAACAAGTCATCTTAACGAAAGATAATTTGGTTAAGCAAAACTGGGCAGGATCTACTAGGTGTAGTTTCTGTGATCGGGATGAAAATATCAAGCACCTCTTCTTTGATTGCCCGTTGGCGAAGGTCCTATGGCGCTCGGTGCAAGTTGCCTTTAACATTACTCCTCCGAATTCGATCAGGTCGTTATTTGGAACGTGGCTTGTTGGGATAGAGTCCGAAACAGCTAGACAAATTCGTGTAGGAGCGTGTGCGTTGTTATGGGCAATTTGGAACTGCATAAATGATTTGGCTTTTAACATAACACCAACTATTCATTTTTTGCAGGTTTTATTCCGGGCTACTGCGCTAATCCGTATGTGGTCCGTACTCACTCCGACGGAGGCCAGGGAGCGTTTGGTTACTGGATCTCTCCGGTGGGAGATGGTAGCGCGGGATATCTTCAACTGGTTTGGATGGCGGTCATGTAATAGAATAGGCGACTAGTTTACCTATCTATCTTATGCCAGCCGGTTGTGGCTTTTGGGCCTTATTTGCTTTTTGTTGCTCTTTGTGAGCCAGCTTCTTATTTTGGAGCAGACTGCAAGACTCTGTTGAACTTATTTATCTATTTATAAATGTGGCTGTATGCATCTTTCTGATGCAGAGGCCGGGAGTCCCTCTTTTTGAAAAAAATCAGAAGCTGCGATCTAGTACTACTAGTAGTAAATTTGTGTATGTTGGATCCATCACTTTCTCACCCAACTCCACTTCCTTGTCGCGTCCTTGGTAACCACCCATCCATCGATA
Source organism: Aegilops longissima (assembly GCA_021605205.1). Taxonomy (NCBI): domain Eukaryota; kingdom Viridiplantae; phylum Streptophyta; class Magnoliopsida; order Poales; family Poaceae; genus Aegilops; species Aegilops longissima. The sequence goes on from CM038680.1 coordinate 646,382,357, forward strand.
TATCCCTCCATTCATATTTCAGGTTATAAAAGACATGTCGTGTTCATTCATCAATAGAGATGGAGAGCTCAAACAAGTTTGTGTGCTCTAAGTTAGGAACCGCAAATAACAAAATCATACTCCCCCGCCATACTACTACACAGATGTTTCTTCCTCCGGGCAACCCAGTCTTCCACATGGCTTTGAATTCATACTCCCTCGATCCTGGCGCCGCCACTGCTTATATCTTTGGCACATAAATTCAGGGTAACGGCTTATTGCTAGGGATTTCATATTTTGCGAATGGTTGGCACCGGGAGAAATCTTCTAGGTCGCAAGTTCGCTGCAAGTAAGTAGGATCATTCTAAAACATCAGGTAATCACTTTGTGACACCTGAGATTGTGAACTCCTGAGCAAAATTATAGTCAGGAGAAAAAGTTTATCTGTGAAAATACATCCGTTCACAGACACAAGATGTTCTAAAAAAATTCCGACTCAGTCTGAATGTAATTTATATTGAAATGTGTAAAACATCTTATGTTTGTGAATGGCGGGAGTAGTATTTATTCTTTTGTAGCCAGTCAGCTGGGTCGGTCAACCGCAACTCGCAAGAGAAGAAGAAAATGTGTAGCGCTGTGCACGAGTTTCAGTGGTAGGCCATATTGGGCTGTGGAGTTGATACAAGTGGGGCGGTGTGTTCTTGTTTGACTCTGCATATTTTCGTGAGTTGAGAGGTAGAGCATATACTATGTTTGTGTGAGAGAATCTTGCTGCATTCCCACGAAACAACTAAACAACTTTCTCTAGATCCAGGCATTCGCCTCGAGGTTTCGATATTTTTATTTTCTCTTTGAAATGGCTTGAGAAAAATGTTGACAAAAGGAGGGGCGAATTGCAGCCGTTTTGGGCTTACCATTTCCACCCATTTGACCAACTTAATTATACTACGCAAATTGGGAAAGCAGATCAGGATCCAGAACCCTTCTTCCCGCAAAAAATAAATAAAATCAAAACTCTTCCATGTTCTACCACCACTAATCAGGATTAACCTATGGAATTAATCAATTATTTTTCAAGTTAAGTAGTACTAGTTTAGTTGCAGCAAGAAGCCAAGCAAGTAACAAGAAAAGAAAGGGACAATGAGCACCATTTCGATTGTCCCGTCATTGCTCAAAACAGCTCATGGGGGTAAAAACTCTCAAATTAAAAGAGCAAAGTTGGTTTTAAACCTTGAGCTTCTAGGGGATAATCTAAACCATGCACCAACCTTTTTATCCCTGAATTTGGCAAACTTGCCAATCATGGTCGATTCCGGTCATTGATCCACGTTGTTGGTTGTGAAAATCTTATTTGGGCATTGTGGTTTCCATCATGGCAGAATTGAACATGGAATTGCTAATAATGTGTCCTGGAGCAAGGGTTGTTTATTCCTTCAGTAGATACAAGGTCATTTGTAGGATGCAGGGATGCAACTCTGGTGTCTAGCTAGCTAGACCTCTATATCCGACTCATGAAGGGATGCTTCAACCCTTCACTTTTGTAGTAGAGGCATTACCCATCTGCAATATTGAGTGTGATGAAAGAGATGGGAAGAAGAAGATGAAGCAAGAAAGAACCCTTCACGTACAGTTAATTACCCCACCACAAAGCCCCATATTGCTAGAATTTTCTTCCCATGCCTTTTATTCTCAAAGCTCCATGGTCACCTTATCCTTAATCAAGCATATATGTCTATGCTCCTCTATCAAGATGATACCGAGAATAGTTCGTTCATGTACCTCATCGCTAATATGTGGAGTACAGTGACTTTTTTTGCGGGTAGGAATATAGTGAATTTGACATAGTAATGACTTTGAATGTGAGGAAACTGAGAATGAGAGAGAGAGGGGTATATGCATCCGTATGTATATATGCAGACAAGTGCATGGGTGCCTCATGAAAAGAGCAATTAATATTGTTGATACAAAAAAGTGAGCACCAACATAAAACAAGTGTAGCATGCGTCCTCATGAAACCAAGTTAATGCATAAAATCTGGGACTTTCTATGTCTTGATAGGAGATGGAGTTCACATAATTTACACTTGGAAAGCGTAACTTCAGTAACCAAACATGCAGTACAAATAATTCAATTATGCTGGCAGGTGCATGTGCCCTGGGAATCACATAGGTGGCATGTATGCGTTTATAAATTATAACCCAGATATCCTATCTTTCTATCTCTTACGTAGATGACAAGCTTTTCATGAGTAGTGCATCATCTTGGCTTGCACGTTTAGCCGTGTGCATGCTAGACCAAAACCTTTTTCCGGAGTATTGTTGGAATGGAAGGCACCGGAATGAGTGATACATGCAAGTGACAAAAGGAAAGAGAGGAAGGTTCTCCTTGTTTATCTACTTCTTCACTTCTAACTACGACCGTTGATGATGAAGGGCGGAGCCGGCAACCGTCGACAGTGGGAAGCTGCCCGGGCTCGCCGACTTGGTCCCACGAAGGAGCAGCAATGTCGTCACTAGTTATTCCTGGGCCAAGAATTTGGGGGCTTCATTTTGTGGCCCAGTAACTATGTCACGCAGTCACCGTTGCACCTCTTGTTCCTTCCTTGTCTGCACGTCAAACCGTGAGCGGTCCTCCAAAGCTCAACATCTAGTGCAGTGAAGATAGGCATGTTGTGTAGATACCCTGGACAATAAGGTTGATATCGACCATGTTAATCAATTTGTATTGTAATCCCTGGTGATTAGCGATATGTGTTGTGGATGCCCATCCTGGCAATGGGTCGGGTGGAGTTGGTCCAAATTCAACCCATGACCCATCTTCCTACCCTCTGCCCATCCACCAAATTATCCATGGGCACAACTTGTGCCCATGCCCAAACCCGCTGGATACCCACATACCCATGGAGCTCCATGGGCATAGAAAAGTCAGCATGAAGCCTTCCCAAAGATCAAATTAACTCATCATCATTCACTAACAAATGACAACATAAACTACATGCATAAGTAGGCAACAAGTAATACGATGAGTCCTTAAGTGTGACATGCCAGAGGTTGATTCTGCAGCATATATATGGAACCAGTTGCATATTGCCTGCCATTTCCCATTGATTCGCTCTTTCTACTGTCACTAGCATATGGCCCCGCATGTCATAATGGTATCCATTGGATATCCATGGAGCACAAACTATAACCATGCCCAACCCGCCTGTTTGTGGGTATCCATATCCACGGACCCATGGGCAGAAATGCGCTCCATACCCTTGCCCAACCGGGTCGGGTATCCAGATCCATGGATAAAATTGCCATCCCTTAACCTTTGCCGTGTATAAGTAGAGGAGACGGCATGTAGTTGATGCATCAGAAAACAAATCTTGAGTCACGTCTATTTTTAGATGCACCGGATGGCTGAGTATATAGCAAAAAACTACTCCCTCCGTCCCGAAATGTAAGACGTTTTTTGATACTATGATAGTGTCAAAAAGCGTCTTACATTTTGGAGGGAGTACCACATTACAGGCTATGTCTAAAAAAACTACCACTTTTTTAAATTTTTCAAAAAACTACCACAAAAGTGGTTGGCTGTTCCAAAAAAGCTCTAGGTGTTGAAAGTCAAGAATAATATATCATCCTACACCAAGTTGGTGAATTATAACATGAGACTTTCCAAAAAAAAAAGAACTTTTATGAGAATGAACGGTCCTTCACATAAGTTCTATTCTCAACCTTTCTTTCACCATGTCACAAACATACGGCGTCTACTAATGGAAATCACATTCCTATAAAGTTTCCAATGGTATAAATGTGTCATGTCGCATGATAATGTGTGCAGTAATAGTTTTTTTACAATGTTTGTACAGTAATAGTCTAACTGGTTGTCAAAGTTAAATGTTAAAATGTGTACATATCCCCTTTTTTTAGACCACAAGTGGGTAATTTTTTATAAGAGGGTACATATTAAGTTATCGTGAATCGAAAGCTTGCAATGGAGCAGTTGTGCCATGTGGACGACAGCACGAGGATACGATCATACGAGGATACGTATGGTAGTTGCATGAGGTCCAGCAACATGGCCAAGTGTAGCATCTTTGCTTTTCTTGCGTGCACCAACTGGAAGGCCAGGGTAACGTTGAGCTCAAAGCACACCTCGACCAGGTAGCTAGAAAAGCTAGGCTTCATCCTATCCCTCCATTAGTTTCGAGTCATGTAAATAAAATTTGACCAACAATGTACCATGAACTCTTCATGGAGAACATCATTTTCTCACCCAACTCCACTTCCTTGTCACGTCCTTGGTAACCACCCATCGATCGATATATCCCTCCATTTATATTTCAAGGCAAAAGACTTGTCGGGTTCATTCATCAATAGAGAGGAGGGAGAGCTCAAATAAGTTTGCGCGTTCTAAGGCAAGAACCGCAAATAACAAGATCATACTCCCCCGTCCCCCGCCATACTACTACACAAATGTTTCTTCCCCCGGGCAGCCCAGTTTTCCACGTCACTCTGAATTCATACTCCCTCAATCCTGGCGCCGCCACTGCTTATATCTTTGGCATATAAATTCAGCGTAGCGACTTATTGCTAGGGCAAATGCGGAAGATCGGTTTCATATTTTGAGAATGGCTGGCACCGGGAGAAATCTTCTAGGAGGCTACTAGATCAAACCAAGTAACTCATTCCAAACCCGCTGGCAATCACTTTGTACACCTGAGATTTTGAACTCCCGAGCAAAATTATAGGAAGGAGAAAAAGTCGATCTTTGATACTCACTCCGTTCACCAACATAAGATGTTCTAACATTTTATTTCTGATTTGGATGACATTTTATTTCTGATTTGGATGTATAATTCTTCAGTCCGTGTGTAATTTATATATTAAAATGTCTAAAACATCTTATGTTATGGTCGGTAAGCGTCAGCAGTACATAGTGTTGGGGAACGTAGCAGAAATTCAAAATTTTCCTACGAGTCACCAAGATCTATCTATGGAGAGACTAGCAACGAGAGAGAGGGGAGTGCATCTACATACCCTTGTAGATCGCTAAGCGGAAGCGTTCAAGAGAACGGGGTTGAAGGAGTTGTACTCGTCGTGATCCAAATCACCGGAGATCCTAATGCCGAACGGACGGCACCTCCGCGTTCAACACACGTACAACCCGATGACGTCTCCCATGCCTTGATCCAGCAAGGAGAGAGGGAGAGGTTGGGGAAGACTCCGTCCAGCAGCAGCACAACGGCATGGTGGTGATGGAGGAGCGTGGTATTCCAGCAGGGCTTCGCCAAGCACCACGAGAGATGAGGAGGGAGAGAGGTAGGGCTGCGCCAGGGAGAGGTCGAAACTCTTGTGTTGGCAGCCCCAAAGACCTCAACTATATATAGAGGAGAGGGAGGGGGCTGCGCCCCCTCTAGGGTTCCCACCCCAAGGGGTGCGGCAGCCCCTAGATCCCATCTAGGGTGCGGCCAAGGGGGGAGAGGGGGAAACTTGCCCCCCAAGTAAGGTGGAGGCGCCCCCTCCCCAAACCCTAGGCGCCTTGGGCCCTGGTGGGGGAGGGGGCGCACCAGCCCACCTGGGGCTGGTCCCCTCCCACACTTCGCCCATGCAGCCCTCTGGGGCCGGTGGCCCCACCTGGTGGATCCCCGGGACCCTCCCGGTGGTCCCGTTACGTTAAGGATAGCACCCGAAACTTTTCCAGTGACCAAAACAGGACTTTCCATATATAAATCTTTACCTCCGGACCATTCCGGAACTCCTCGTGACATCCGGGATCTCATCCGGGATCTCATCCGGGACTCCGAACAACATTGGTAACCACATATATCTATTCCCTATAACCCTAGCGTCATCGAACCTTAAGTGTCTAGACCCTACGGGTTCGGGAACCATGCAGACATGACCGAGACGTTCTCCAGTCAATAACCAACAGCGGGATCTGGATACCCATGTTGGCTCCCACATGTTCCACGATGATCTCATCGAATGAACCACGATGTCGAGGATTCAATCAATCCCGTATACATTTCCCTTTGTCTAGCGGTATAGTACTTGCTCGAGATTCGATCATCGGTATGCCGATACCTTGTTCAATCTCGTTACCAGCAAGTCTCTTTACTCGTTCCGTAACACATCATCCCGTGATCAACCCCTTGGTCACATTGTGCACATTATGATGATGTCCTACCGAGTGGGCCCAGAGATACCTCTCCGTCACACGGAGTGACAAATCCCAGTCTCGATTCGTGCCAACCCAACAGACACTTTTAGAGATACCCGTAGTGCACCTTTATAGCCACCCCGTTACGTTGTGACGTTTGGTACACCCAAAGCATTCCTACGGTATCTGGGAGTTGCACAATCTCATGGTCTAAGGAAATGATACTTGACATTAGAAAAGCTTTAGCATACAAACTACACGATCTTTGTGCTAGGCTTAGGATTGGGTCTTGTCCATCACATTATTCTCCTAGTGATGTGATCCCGTTATCAACGACATCCAATGTCCATGGTCAGGAAACCGTAACCATCTATTGATCAACGAGCTAGTCAACTAGAGGCTTACTAGGGACATGGTGTTGTCTATGTACCCACACATGTATCTGAGTTTCCTATCAATACAATTATAGCATGGATAATAAACGATTATCATGAACAAGGAAATATAATAATAATAACTAATTATTATTGCCTCTAGGGCATATTTCCAACACATAGCCATATAGTGAGAAAGACCCGACCCACCCTTCCCCCGCCCTTAACCCTCGTCGCCGTCGCCGCCTCCCCCGTCCGATCCCGGCCGGATCCGGCGAGCCTCGCCGCGTGCAGGCCAGATCCGGGAGCCCCTTCCCCCGCGCTCCTCCCTTCCCTCTTCCTCTTCCACCCTCGCGCCGCCTCCCGGGAGGCGGCTGGCTGCTGTGCCAGCTCCCTCATCCTTGCTCCTTGCCTCGTCCCCTCCCCTCCCCGCCGCCGGTGGCGCCCGCTCTGGCCCGGGTGGTGTCGGCGGTGGTGGTGGGATCTTTCCCTGCGCGTGTGCCCTTCCGCCCGAGGCGGGGGGGGGGGCGCCAGCTAAGCGGCGGTCCGGCGACCCGTCGGCGGCAGACGTGGTGGCGGCGCTGCTCCTTGGCGGTGGGGCAGCTTGGTGGCGCGGGTGGCCGCCGGCGTGCCCCTAGCGGGTCGGCCCCCGGCGTGGCCTCGTTGTCTTCTGCGTGGTGAGGAGGTGGAGCAGCTCGGACCGGGGGCGGCGACGCCGACGGCGTGCTTGCTGCAGCGCGAAGGCGGGAGCTTTACGGGCCTTTGGAGGCTCGACCGGGCCTGGTATGATCCTGCTATTGCGTCTGGTCGGCTACCGTCGTCGTTGACAGTGGAGGTTGGGCCCTCCCGCGTGCTGACGGTGCTGCTGCCTCTAGTCTCGGCTCCTCTTCTTTGGTGTGCAACCCTCACTTCGTGGTGCCGTGGTGAGACGGCGTGAGAAGCTTCCAGACTATGCTGGCGCAGGGTGGTGGTCGGTTTCGGTGGCAGGCTCCGGAGCGCCCGAGGTGAAGGTTGGGATCGGGATAAATCCCAGTCAGCTTGGCTGACACCGACGCGATAGCGCCTGAGGGTGCCGTCGGACCTTCCTGGAGGGCGTCGGGGGCTACCCTTCTTCTCTCCTCGTCGTGTACCGGGGGAAACCCTTCGCGGCATCGTCGCGTCCCTTCTTGGAGGTGTTGATTTGTACTGGTACTTCGGAGTCTAGGAGCTTGGTGGGAGATCTCCGGTGGGTGCAGTGGTCGCGAGGCTTCTTCGTGTTTTTGTTGATCTGCCGTTGTCAGCATTTGTTTCTTTTGTATTTTCTCTCTCGTTTTTTAGGCGTGTCTGTGCTGCTTTCGTCCCCAGCATCTATGGTTGGCTGTATCAGTGGTTGCTTTGTAATACAAAGCTGGGGAAACCCTTTTTCGTTAAAACATCTTATATGTTTGTGAACGGCGGGAGTAGTATTTAGTCCATTGGAGTCGGTCAGCTGGGTCCGTCAACCGTAGCTCGTAAAAGAAGAAGGAAAAAATATGTAGCCCTGTGCACGAGTTTCGGTGGTAGGCCATATGGATGTGGGGCTGCGGAGTTCATTCAACAGGGCCGACGTGTTCTTGTTTGACTCTGCATATTTTGGTGAGTTCAATCAGAGGCAGAGCATATACATATACCGTGTGAGAGAATCTTGCACGAGCAGACGAGCTCCCACCACCACTATCGCATTTGCTGCATTCCCGCGGAACAACTAAACAATCTTCTCTAGGTCCACCCATTGGCTTCGAGGCTTCCGTATTTTTCTTCTTTTCGAAGTGGCTTCAGGAAAATGTTGACAGAAGGATCTAGAGAAAACACCATTATCACCCGTTTGACCAACTTAATTATAAGACGCAACCTATCAATTTTGGGGAAGCAGATCAGGATTCAAAGCTTTTCTTGCCACAATTTTTTTTAAAGAAAATCACAACTCTTCCATGTTCTGCTACTACTAAAAGGCCCTGTTTGGTTCAGCTTTTATCAATCGGATTCATTGCCGCCCGAATCTGATCAACCAAAGCAAAATAACCCAAGAGAATCTGATTCCAGAAATCCACTGCCAAAATCTGAATCAAAAGCGGAAGCAGCCCACGACGTGCTTTCCAAAATCTGATTTCGCCGCGGGCCAAAATCTGAAAAAACTGTATCAGCTGATTTGCTAAATGACCTACATCTTTTTCACGTCAGATTTTCCACAGCTGTTTTTCCACAACAGATTTTTCACAGCTGCTTTTAAAAATCCACAGCTGAACCAAACATGGCCAACATACGGAACCAATCAATTCTGCCTCAAGTTTTAAGTAGTAGTAGTCGCAGCAGGAAGCCAATCAACACCAACCCAGTACTAGCTAGTAGGCGCTGGCAGAGCCATTTCTACTTGACCAGAGCAGAGCAAAGTCGCAGCAGGAAGTCCCAACCACCACCGTCGCCCCGTCGTCCAGATCTCGCCCGCGCGCGCGATGGCCGCCGCCGTACCGATCCCGGCCCCGGCGCCCGCGGCCGACGACGAGATCGTCTACGAGTCCATGCCCTGCATCCGCATCTACAAGAACCGCGTGGAGCGCTACTTCGGCTCCGAGTTCGTCGCCGCCTCCGCCTCCGCCGACGCCGACGCCGACACCGGGGTCGCCTCCCGCGACCGCGTCATCTCCCCCGAGGTCTCCGCGCGCCTCTACCTCCCCCGCCTCGACACCGCCCAGGCCGACGCCAAGCTCCCCGTCCTCGTCTACTACCACGGCGGCGGCTTCTGCCTCGGCTCCGCCTTCAACCCCACCTTCCACGCCTACTTCAACAACCTCGCCGCGCTCGCCGGCGTCCTCGTCGTCTCCGTCGAGTACCGCCTCGCGCCCGAGCACCCCGTCCCCGCCGCCTACGCCGACTCCTGGGACGCGCTCGCCTGGGTCGTCTCCCACGCCGCACCCGGCGCCGCCGCCGCCGGCTTCGAGCCCTGGCTCGCCGACCACGCCGACTTCGCCCGCCTCTACCTCGGCGGCGAGAGCGCCGGCGCCAACATCGCGCACCACGTGGCCATGCGGGTGGGCGCGGAGGGGCTGCCCCACGGCGCCGCGATCCACGGCCTCCTCATGATCCACCCCTACTTCCTCGGCACTGACAAGGTGGCCTCCGACGACCTGGACCCGGCGGCGCGGGAGAGCCTGGCGAGCCTGTGGCGCGTCATGTGCCCGGCCACCACCGGGGAGGACGACCCGCTCATCAACCCGTTCGTGGCCGGCGCGCCGGGCCTGGACGCCCTGGCGTGCGGGCGCGTGCTGGTCTGCATCGGCGAGGGCGACGTGCTCCGCGACCGCGGCCGCGCCTACTACGACCGGCTCAGGGCCAGCGGGTGGAGCGGGGAGGCGGACATTTGGCAGGCGCCGGGGAAGGGGCACACCTTCCACCTCCTCGAGCCCTGCTGCGAAGAGGCCGTCGCCCAGGACAAGGTCATCGCCGAGTTCCTCAACCATTGATTGCATCTCTTCACCATGTATACTCAGGAAATCGGGAAATAAGTGCAGCTTCATCGTTCAGTTCATGGATGCTGCTTTAACATTTCGGGTTCAGAATTCAGATTTGTGTTGGTGTTGTTTACCCATTGTTCAGAATTCAGGATTGGGTTTACGGATGGAAGGGGATCGCCATTGTTTGTGGCAATGGGTGTTGTATCAAAATTGTTGGAGGATATATGGTACATGCATAGTTTCATACAGATGGTACTTAGTATACATGTTGTGTATTGGACCCATGGTTTTCTTTGCAGTATACTAATTTCGGGAGTTCAAAGTCCAGGAATTCTTTCTCTTCACTAATATATACTCCCTCGGTAAAGAAATATAAGAGCATTTAGATCACTACTTTAGTTATCTAAACGCTCTTATAAAAGTTTACAGTGGGAGTATTTTTTATATATGCACAAGTTTCTGAAATCTGCGCTTGCTTGTTTGGTACTAGGCGCTTGGCCGCAAGAATGGCAAGTTACAACGTTTCAAGTTCATTCTGTCGCCTTGTTGCGTTTCGTCTGCTTAGCATGTCTACGGATGAAAGGCCATTGTTGTAGGCATGGGTGCTGTATCAGAATTGTTGGATGATAGTACTGTCATGGTGCCATCCAGATCAGTCCAAATGATGATAGTATATACTTGTTGTACTGGATTCAAGGTTTCTTTACCGTACACGTACTTTGGAGTTCAAAGTTCAGGAAATTCTTTTCTCGTCACTAATTTTATTTGTAGCTGTACAAGTTTCTGAAATTGCTGCTTCCTGTTTGGTACTGGAGATGAGAGCTGAACTCTACTGCCTTGGTGCTTTGCTGCAAGGACGGCAAGCTACATTTGGAAGAGAACTTTTCAAGTTCATTTGCTTGAAGTGTTAAACAAAGGAAAGTTCTTTCTCCTTGTTCTTGTTGCATTTCCTCAGCTTATCTGGCTTCACATTGAAAGATAGCTTTGCTTAGCTGTTGTCATTTGATAATCCCTGTTGTCATCCATGTTGTACCATCAGTCCATGACCATGTTGTCCTTGGTTCTGCAAGTCAGTGGTTCAGCTCATTCTCACTTAGCCATAAATGTTGCAAGATATATAAAAGAACTCTCAAAATACCTCTTAGAGTGAAGATATTCCTCTGGTGTGGGCATAGTTCAGATAGCTTCAAACCTTTACCCCCTTGTGTGCGTAACTAACATGTTCGGCAGTTGGGTTAGTGGTATTGACCATGTTTACTTAGGAACTCCTGAAATAGGCGCAGCTTCATTGTTCTGTTTGTGGATTCAAAATTAGGATTTGTCTTCGCATTGTTCAGAATTCAGAATTGGGGCTACGGATGGAAGGGCATCGCCATTGTTTCTTCCATGGGTCAGAATTGTTGGAGTACATTCACAGTTTCATACAGTGTTAGAATACTAGTTATATTGGACCAAAGGATTTCTTTTCTGGTACTACTTTGGAGTTAAAATTCCAGGAAATTATTTTCTCTTCACTAATTTTATTTAGGCATCTAGTACAAGTTTCTGAAATTGCTGCCTGCCTGTTTGGCACTAGGCGCTTGGCTGCAAGAATAGCTAACACTTGAAAGAGAATGTTTCAACTTCATTTGCTTGAACCGTTCAGCGAAGTTATGTCTCCTAGTTACATTTCCTCTGCTTAGCTAGCTGGCTTCACATGGAAATATACCTTTGCTTAGCTGTTTCCATTTGATTGATAATCGCTGGTGTCTTCCATGTTGCACCATGAGCTGGTGACCATGTTCGGTTCTGTAAGTCAATGGTTCAGCTTATTATCCTATTCTCACTTAGCCATAAACGTTGCAAGATGTATAAAACAAGTCTCTTCAGCTTCAGTTTCTTTAGCGAAGTCTTCAACTCTAGTGTCTGTAGCATCTCTTCAACTCCAGTAGTGGCTCTCAAAATATTGTTAAGGTGCCTTCTTTTAGTATGCTTCATTGTTTCCTAGATAGAATCATCATCCTAAAGTTTCAAGGCATAGATGCCCACTGAAATCCGCACGGGCTTTGGTTGTCAGCAAAACCTTCAGAAAGTAATGTTTTCAGTTTTTGCAGAGAACTTCTGTTTGTGCAATGTGGCGGACAAAGTATCAGTGCAGCCCAGACTTGCAAATAGATCTGTTGCTTTGCCCACCCACTAATCTACTCCCTCTGTAAACTAATATAAGACATTTTAGGTATCAATCTCTCAAGGTTTTGAACCATATTTGGGTTTGATGATCATGGAGATTGACCGCCCCGGGGGCGGCGCAGTGCGGAAGCGGCGGCCGCTAGGGTTTTGGATTAGTGTTAGGCTGATGCCATGTAGAGAGAATAGAAAGAGGATTGGTAGAATCGATGTTTATTGCTTGAGCCCCGTGGGCATATATATAGGAGTACATGATCAACTTGGAGTGCAAGACAAGGTAGAAATAAATCCTACGCAATCCTATGTCTCCTAACTAAACACGATACTCAACAGATGCTTAGGGCAAGGCATTCCTCGGTGAGACCAACCATGAGACCGATCCTCTTTCCGACAACAAAGCTGACACATCTCCATCTGTTACCAAACAAATCTAGCAGCAGATGATGTGCTCTCTCGCACAATAGATAGAACATAGAAGTGTGTAGTGTACATATTGATTTCACAACACATGTCTCATTTCCAAAACTTCTGCACCATGTGTGTGAAAACAAGTAGAGTACTTCTTTTAGGTAAAAGGGTTTCCCCTGATTTTCATTAAGAAAACCATCAATTCTACATCATCCACCACCGTGACACACCAGCATTCGAGCATCAAAAGAAAAGGCACTACGATATTATAAATTGCATTACATAAAGAACACCTAACATGTTGAAAACCAAATGACAATACTAGCTTTGGAGAAACAAGGGGAAACTATTCCTCTAAGCTTCTCCAGCAGCATAGCAGTTTTCCTCGGTCGACAATGCACATTTCAGAGAAACACAAACTGTCAGCCTCCGGATTCAGGTCTTCCAACTTCTGCTAGCTCTGAACACATCACAACCTTTGCGTCCTCCTTCCCCTGCAATAAAATCCAAGAATCAATCCATTTGCATATCTGAAAAATCATATCAACCGGCCCGCGCGGCCAAATGCTCTGAAAACTCATAGGGTTCCTCACTTTCCGTATCCCCCAAATCACGACTGAAAGTATAACATACATAAGATCCTTTTGTCTACCATTTAATCCCCCAAGCCAACTAAAAGCACAGCTGGCAACATTCCATACATGTCTAGCCATGGGGACAGGTGAAAAAAAAAGGTGAGAGATAGATTCATCCCCACTGCAAAACAAGCATTGTTTGATACACTTTCATCTCTATGGATCTGAACATCTCTAGTTAGTATAGTCTGATTAAGCACTAGCCAAATGAATGTTTTGATTCTTAAAGCCATTTTCATCTTCCACATGAATTTTTATCGAACAGTATACAATGGTGTCGCAAGGCATGTAGAAATATTTTACAGAGAAAGATGCAGAAACGGTTAGTTTCCAAACTAACTTATCTGTATCTTGTGTCAAAACCACCTGGCTACAAATGTCATTCAGCTTAGTCAACTGTTCATTCCAAGCACCAACCAGAGCACGTCCAAATTGAAGGGAATTTAAACCAACAACAAACACATCATGCACTGTTTAAGATGAGAAAAATAGCATAAAGTGTGGGAAAGGAAGCTGCCAGAAAACAAGTACTAGCCGGCCTCCTTGCTTCGCTTCTTTGACGCACGCCCAAGGTCATCTGTGTTGGTCTAGGTGCAGCTGACATAACACGAAGATCCTCAAAAACTAAAGGCAACAACTATTTTGATCAATTGCTTGAAGCCTGCGAGACAAATTAAAGTACATGCATCTTGTGTTTGTTCATCTTGGTAGTTTTCTCTGTTTGAGAAATTCATCTTAGTAGTTAAGTATATGTACGAATGCAAGGTCCGGTGGGAGTTCAGCTGAATGGCAGGCTAGGAGGGAACGACACGCGCGAGCAACCGACATACTAGGTGGTGCGGCCTGACATGTTGGTGAAGATGAGGTTGTTTGCTCTCTTTTAAATAGTTGTGGCGTATTGGTTGAGGAAGTGAGACATCAAGTTTTCTTGAAAAATGACTTTTAATTTGTGCCATTCCATATTTTCTTGGACAAGTGACTTTTGGGAACAAGGGGGTTCGGTATGAAATCTTGCCTAGAAATAACTACCAAAACTAAGAAGGATACATTTCCTGACCGCACAAATCATTGATCAACTATAGATTGATATTCCATTGACGATGAAGAACACACCATCAAGTTTTTAGTAACGCAGAAATCTTACAGGTCAAGAATATCAAGTACATACCATTGACCATGAATATCCCGGAACATGAAAGTCCCTTTTCCCACCTTGCATTCATAACTCGCACCCGCTGTAGGATGTCATATTAATATGACGTAAACAAGCAATACATGGTATCTGTAACATCTCACTCCAGCCATGAGCGCATGCCTATATGTACTCCATTCCCTTTGCTAACTATTTTCCTCTTATGATTTAACGCTTGTAGGGATATGAGGGCTAAGAACTTGTATGCTTGTAGTTGAAAATAAGAAATGCTATTAGGAAGCTAAGCAGCGAAGCAGTGACAAGCGTTTGCTACGTGCTGGTAGAAAACACACTTAAAAGGACCGCACGACATTCTGAACAAACTATCTAGATTTTAGGAGTGCGAGGCATTCTAGGCCAGGTGTACATCGTAGCTACACAGAGACCAGGTTTTGCTCATCATGTTGTGTAGCTTGATGCTACATTTTGAGTTAATAAATACGCCCTTTATCGAACAAAGGAGTGTGAGGCATCAGAAAGGTTTCTGTGAGAGTCCTGCAAAATGTTACGTGACGAGCGAACGCCGGGCACCAGCCACCGCCATACTAAGCAGTTGTGTAGCTAGGGATGGAGTACGCCCTATGCCAACCCTTAGGGATACACCTGCTGCAGTAGCTACGGTAGCGAAACCCTACGCCGACCCTTGGGGTAGCTGCATTACCGAAACCCTTGGCCAACCCTCGGGGATAGATATTCTACAACAGTACCAAAAAGTACTACAGCAACAAAGGGTTTGATAGCCACGCTCCAGGTCATGGCCCTTGCTGTCTGGGCCTGGATACGCCCCAGATGCTAGGCGCAGCAGCCAGCCACGTTGGTACTCTAATGCTAATTATTTTCACATAGTTGTGTTGTACGGAATCTCGTATTGTTGATAGAATTTTGAGATCAAGTTTCTTGACAAATGTTTTAGTTTGTGCGATGCCAAATTTTCTTCCACAAATTACTTTTGTGAACTACGGGTTTACATATGAAATCTTGCCTAGAAATAACTATCAAACTTAGTAGGTTACATTTTCATGATCACTGAATCATTGATATTAACTATATCTTTGTACTCTATTGACAATGAAGCACACACCATCAAGTTTTTAATAAAAGCGCAGAAATCTGAGAAGTCGAGAATATCAACTACATACCATTGACCATGAATATCCCGGAACATGAAAGCCCCCTTTTGCACCTTGCATTCATAACTCGCACCATCTCTAGCATGTCATATAACGTAACCATAATAACACGCGGGTGCATTAATTCTTACCAATTCCGGTGTACATGACATCTCTCACCAGCCATGAGTGTATGCTTTATATACTCCATTCGCTTCACTAACTATTTTCCTCACACGATTCAACAATTGTAGGGATATGAGGGGTAAGAACTTGTATGCATATAGTCGAAAATAAGAAACACTGTTAGGAAGTTGAGTAGCGACGCAATGACAAGCCTTTCCTACCTAGTGGCAGTCAACACACTAAAAAGGACATCACGACATCATGAACTAATTATCTAACTAGGTATAAGAGGCATCAGCAAGGCTTCTCCGAGTAGCAGAGTGGCACCACGTGCGTCCTGTGAATATTCGACTACAACATTGAAAATAACATCGTGCAGTGTTGTTTGTCTATTTATTTTGCAATAAGGAGTAATGAGACAACTTTAGGCAGCAAGTTGGGCATCTTTGGTTGTATTTCTCTCCCAACCTAAGAGGCGAAGGTATCATCAAGATAATCAATGCCGGGCCAAGGCTGTTGAATTACGAAGCAAGAATGCATATCAAAATCATTGTGCACTCTAGGCAAAGGTCAGCAGCTTAGTTTCCAAAAGTTGGTTATTTCAAAAGCTCATGGTCCCAAAAGTTGTGAGCCGCCATCACTACGTTGTATCTTCAACACATAGATAGGACCAAGCTAATAAGCCCAAGTGAGAAATGTGGAACCTCCCAGCATGTGACGACTTCTTTGATCTACCAGAACCAATCGGGCGATAGATCAATAAGGCCGACGACCCATAAAGCCCCTGCGTGTTTGGGCCACGACACTTCAAGAGCTTTTATTACCCGCTACTGTATTCACATATAATTCTTTCCTTCTGTATCTCCAATGATTTTATTATTTCTCCAACAAAGGTGTTTTTATTCTAAATTTGAACAATAGTATAGTATACAAATCATGTTGAGTTAGAAAATGCATATAAACAAATTCGTACACCTTATACGAAAAGTATTGTAGATTTCTTCCGTTTGCGTGGGGTGGTGCGTGGATTCAAAAAAATCTGAGCGTGTAGCTGGCACGTGGAGCCCATGCGGACCTCAAGACTTGATTAAGGCACATGTGCAAGACCCATATGCATGCTCTTCAGGCCTCTTTCATATTGTACATGATAAGTGAAAGTAACTAAAACCAAAAGGCGGCAGCTAGCCAGTTGACAAAACAAGTGCCTGATGCTCACGACAAAAAGTGTTGGCATCTTCTGTTGAATTAATCTCTGTAGTTGAATCAAGGAGTGGGTGCATGATAAAATGAGTTCAGCGTGTGCTGAATATATTTGTCGCCACAACGCATCTCGCCCACCACGACAGACTAGGAAAAGCAGTTCGTGTTCTATGCATTAATTTGCCATGTTACTCTCAAACATTTGAACAATGTGTATGTGGTACATACATAGCTAGTATTTAATTTGAGCATACATCATAATGAGTAAAAATCATGTTGTTTCTTATAAAAGGATGAAGTATGATCATGAAAAAGAAAAGCCATTAGGAAGTCGAGGAGCAAAGTAGTGACAACCGATTTTCTACCTAGTGGCTAGAGTGTTTGACAAAAAACTACCAGTTTAGGGGTTCGCGTCCCACAGAACTACCACTTTTTTAAAAGTGGCCGAAAACTACCGAGAAATCGTAATCTTGTGACTAAAAACTACCAAGTTGACGGAATGGTTGTTTTGACCGATGTGAGTGGCCCATGTGCCAGGCTGGCGGCCCGCCTAACGGCTAACGGCGCGCGCGTGCAGCCGTTAGAGCGGTCGTCGGTCACACCTGGTCGGACCAGGAATAACCTGGCCGACCGGGCCGCTCGTCCCCACCAACTCTCTCCCTCTCCCCCGAGCTCACTCCACTCTTCTCTGCTCTCCTCTGCTTTTCTTTTTTCTTCACGCACTCCGGCGACGCCGTTACCATGCCGTCGTGGCCAAACAGCAACGAGACGTGGGACGATGATGATGAGTACATGAGCGAGTTCAACAGCATGCAGATGGAATACTTTGTAAGTCAGCTCAGTCTATCATCTTCCTCCCTCCTGTCTGTTCTAGGGTTAGGGTTTGAAGATATTTGAGATTTCTTCCATTTAAGTTGATATATGTGAGTTGTAGTTGATATAGATATGTTTTTGTTGTTGCAGCAAACTCCTGACACTGTGATAGACCCTAGTTTCTGTGGGCTTGTGACTGGATCTGAATCTGAGAGAAGGTGCATCCTACACAGGCAGAGGCCAGGCAAGTTTGTGGCATTTTAAGGCACTGACACTGGCAGGAGATTCATAGGATGTGCTACTGAGGTAATGGACCAAGTTGGTGTGGATTTGATTAGCTTGAATTTCTACTATGTAGTGGAAACAGAGTGTTTAGTTGTTGTTTTTCTGAATTTTCGCTAAGTGTAAAAACATTGGTATGTGTGAATACTGTACTTGTAGTAAAGAGCACCGGAAACATATGAAACATATTGATGTATTGTATCTTTAGTATAGAACTAGCTAGTGTAGCTATGTATATCGTTACTGTTTATGATTTGTTATTTTGAATTTGCTTGTTAACTGTGGTGTTCACTGTAAATTTAAATTGATTTTCAGGATGGTGTGAACTGTGGTGTTCTGGAGTGGGTAGATGCCCCCTGGCCTGTAATTCTGCAAAGGTGCTTAAGCAAGCTCTAGGATATGTATCATAAGCAGAACATTAGTAGAGCCCAGGATAATGAGGCTCATGGGATAGAGGTTGCAAAACTGCAGAAGGAGCTTCATTCTCTGGCCAATCAGTATAGCCAGCTGGTGGATGATGTGTCCAAGTTGTTTGATTATCAGGATGGAATCAAATGTCATGACATGGATTGCACAAGCCAGGCAATCAATGAACTAAAGGAGAAGAAGAAGCAACTTGAGGAGCAGGCAAAGATTAAGCTTCAAATGGAGAAGCTTAAGCTCAATAAAGATCAGAGATGCATCCTTCAGAGTCAAGCTGATATAATCCAAAACACAAGGAAGGCCATGAAGGAGATAGAGGTGGACAGAGACCTGCTTAAAGAAGATAAGAAGAAGCTGGAGAATGTCATTGCTGAGCTCCTGAAGGTTGGTCATGGGTGCAAGGAAAAGCTGGACAAGATCAAGGAAGTTGTGATGGAGGAGTGAAGTGGCAACTCTAGATGGTAAGTATATATGAGGCCCATATATATAATTGTCCTAGGACTGATCAGTCTGATGCAAATATGCATCCTAATACTAATATTAGCTATGAACTGCCTAAGAACTGTAATGGGTTCATATCATTTCTGTTGGTGTGTGGGGTGCTGTTTGCCCTGATCTGTACTGCCTAAATATTATCCCGATGCTGAGAACTGGTGCTAAGTTAAGTTAAGAACTAAATTATCTAAGTCTGATGCAGTTTATTTCTGTGTGTTGTATCATAAGTTCTTGCTGAGATCTGTTTATTTCAAAAATTGCTTCATCACAGGCTGCAAGAAAGGTAAACAATATCTAAACAAGTTCAGACAAATTCAGAGAAGTTTGGAAGTCATTTAGTCTCCCATAGATAGCATTTAGTCTTACATAGATAGCACATGGACACTGAAATTATTCAAAGACACTTAAACTGACAGAACTGAATCTCACTGAGATTGCAAACACCCTGATAAACTGATAGAACTGAATCTCACATAGAACTGGCGATAACTGTTGTAACTGAATCGGAAACTTACGGTTTCAGATTGTTAGGCCCCTGCCCTGCTATGTGACCTGACCGTCGCACCTCTTGCTTGACTTGAGTGGTTGGTGGCAGCTCTGGCACCTCCTCTTCGTCTTTGTCGATGACGATGATGGGAGGAGGACATCAGCGAACCAGCAGTGCTGGTGGGGCGATGATCTGCAGGTCCTCGTCGTCGTTGCTTATAGCAGCTGGAGCGGTAGCTTGTGCTGGAGGGATATAGCGGTGGGCTGCCCACCGTTCCCTCTGCCCAGCATCGCCGGAGTCTGCATCCTTCATTGCCCGCAGCAGCATGTCGATGGGCATTATACCCTTACCTGGGGTTCCATAGCGTTGGTCCATGCGCTGCTTCTCCTCGGTCGTCACCTTCTTGCTCACCTCTTCTGATGCATCCACGAACCCTTCTGCGCTTCTGTATCTCATAGCAATCTTCATGTAGTCGAGGAACAGGTCTTCGTCGCCGCGAGCCGACCCAAAAAGCATGGCAACCCAACCCTTGCCGGTGGGGAAGGGGTTCAGCCATGTGTCTGGCGTAGAGGAAGAACCAGCCATGGATGTAGGTAGAGTGAGGTTTTGGAGAGAGAGATAGAGTGAGCAGAGATTGAGTGGGTTGTTGGGCTACTTAAATGTTGGAGTAGAGGAAGTGCGGTGGAGTGTGACAGTGGGGAAATGGTAGATTGAGTGATGAGAAATGGTGGTAGTTGTGCTGCAATTAAAGTCTTTGTTGAAACCCAGCAGATTGGAACTTGTGCTAAAACAGTTGCTGGTCAAAGTATTTCAAAAATTAGAGTGACAAAAAAATCACATTTCAGCAGCCAAGTTCAGCAAAGCCCAAGTATAGAAACATTCAGATAAATGTAAATAGATGGATTCAGGCATAAGTTCAGACTTAAAAATATTGTGCCATGATACATTTCTTACAAAATAAGCATAGTCTTTATCATAGATTTTTCAACAACCCAAACATAGAAAGTTCAGAAATAAGCATAGTCTTTAACATAGATTCAGGCAGCCACATTGCATCGTCTTCATCATGGTTGTTGCATCTCCTGAACTGCATCCTTCACTGCAATCATAAAGTTCAGAACAAGACAAGATTCAGAACAAGACAAGAAGATTCAGAGCAATATTCAGAACAAGACAAGAAGATCCAGAACACCATAATTTAGACAGAAACTACCGCGTTGAACTAACCATGTCTTCCTTCTGCTGCAACCAGGATCTGAATCCATCTCTTCCTTGTTGCTTGGAATCGATTGAAAGATGCCCTGTCTCTGGTCTACCAGATGATTAGTTCATCTGTGATGTTGGTTCCTTCTGGGAACACCTCGTTGAACTGCTTGATGTCATTCTGGTTGCGTTCCGCCATAATCATGGCAACAATCCTCTGGCGTGGCTCCTGTGTCTGTGCTCGACGGTTGGCCCTCCTTTCAGCCCTCCTTTCAGCCCTAGCAACCTCCTCTTATTCATCAACTACCTCTCCTAACTATGGATACATCAGTGGCGGCTAGGTTTTGGTCAAGGGGAATGAGGCGTAGGGATCCAGTGGTTTCTGGTGGCTTCTCTTATGTAGACAGTGTGGCAGGCTTGGTGGGTTAGTTAGGTCCAACACGAAAGCCCACCATCAGGCCAATGTTACACGACAAATTGGATAGAAGTACAATCAGGTTCACACAAATTAAGACAGACTCATGCAGAAAAGTACAGACAGGTTCAAAATAAAGTCAAACATGTTCAAAACTAATTCAAACAGGTTCAAAGAGAGAAGTTCTACCTTACCACTGTGTCAGTTACCACTTCCATAGAAGTAACACTTTAATTTGCTGCTTGTAAACCTCTTCCTTTTGGTACCAGCCAAAACATCTGAAGTTGCAGCAATAGATCTTGGTGCACTGAATCCCTCGTCTCTCCCTCCACCTGCAGGCCTACCCCTTTTAGTTGTTGGAGTAGGGGCTGGTGCAGATGCAGCAGGAGCGGGTGCTCTTGCAGTAGGGGCTGGTGCTGATGCAGCAGGAGCTGGTGCTCTCGCAGGAGGGGCTGGTGCTCTTGCAGTAGGGGCTGGTGCTATTGGAGTTTGTACTGGAGCAGATGGAGCAGGTGCATAGATTGCCATGTTTTCCTGCATTAAAGGTCCAACTTCACAATCATTAGACTATGTAAAAGGAAACATTGCTATGATGCTTGATAATTACCTGATGTTTGTTTTTCCTCATTTGCAGCTTAGGCCTAAGAGTCTTATTGCAACTTGTATACTTGTGTCCTTCCAACCCACAATTTCCACAGGTAATTGTTCCCATCCTACTGGTGTCTCTTGGGGCAGGAACTTCAAACTCTTCTTTCCTCTTTGCAGTCTGTTTTCTGCCTGCCTTTTCTTTCAACACAAAAGGTTCAATGTCTGGAGTGTTTGTGTGAGGCCAGAAATTTGGACCAGGCACAGGGTATATAATTTCTTTGTATGTCTCCAAATAAAGTGGCTTCTTGAAAAACTCATTGACATAGTCCTCATGATGCATATTTTGCTTTGTCATTACAAATATGCCATGACTGCAAGGTACACCAGTCATGTTCCATCTCTTGCAGTCACATGTATACCCTTCCATGTCCACACCATACTATTTTTCTTTGCTAGTAACTGTAAGTGCATCTAGTGCCACCCCTAGTTGGTTTTGGAGTATTGACGACAAATGTGGTTGAGGAACTAATGCGTTTGTGAGAATTGCAAGATAACGCAGGTAGTGTCCCTCATTGATTCGGTTTACCTATCGGAGACGACCCCTAAAAATGTATGAAGACATTGAAGACAATGGTGGTATGTGAAGATATTCACATTGAAGACTATGACATGAGAAGACATTGAGTGAAGACTATGGAGCCTAAGATCGTGTTGTTTCGTTGTTTCCTTTTCTTCTTTGTTGAGTCGTAGGAACCACCGTCTTTGTTAAGTGGGGTCCAAGTGATCATAGTCGAATGATCAAGTGATGCTCAACCCAAATCCTATCTCTTGAAAGAACTTATCCAGAGTGGATGAGTCACTTTGCTTGTAGCCCAAGTAAAGTTGCCGTGAGTGTTTGAAATCGACCGTTGGAACACGTGTCGGTTCCTTAGTGACCTGTGGTCATTTCGGACATAACAGGTCGGGTTTCCTAGTGGCTATAAATAGCCCACCCTACACCATAAATTGGTGGCTGCTCAGAGTTAGTGCACGGCTTTTGTCGTTTGAGAGCAACCCACCTCGAAGCCTTTGAGAGAGAAAATCCTTGCGAGGACAAAGCCCAAAACACCCGAGCCAAAGAGTGTTAGGCATCATCAAGTTTTCCTGTCTGTGACACGAAGACTTATTACACTTGAGGACTGTGAATCCTCCAGCCGGTTAGGCGTCGCGCTCGAGCATCCAAGAGTCATTGTGGATTGCCGGTGAACGTCGTTTGTGAAGGTTCGAAGTCTACCTTGAAGACTTACAGAGTGATTGGGCGAGGACTGTGTCCTTAGCTCAAGGGGAATAAGGTGAAGACACGGTCTTGAGAGTTGAATCTCAGCCTCCCTAACCAGATGTACAGTTGTCACAACAAATCGAACTGGTCCAACAAATCTGTGTCTTCAACTAGTGTCTGCTTTCTATCCCTTCCTCCTTTACCCTAAGTTTGTCTTCGTGAAGTCATTGCTTATATGTCTTATCTGTTTGACTTCACTGCTTGACTTCTATTGTTGTTTGGCTTCATACTATCTTCCATCCTGATCCTTACTACATAGCTACTATTAGTCTTGTCCGTTCACATTATTGCATACTTGACTATGGTTTGCTTGTTGTAGTTATCTTCCGCTGCATAGTTATCTTCCGCTGCATATCAACTAGGTCATTTCTGTTGTTTGTCTTTGAAACATCCGTGTTTGAAGACTTTCATAAAAATCGCCTATTCACCCCCCCCCCTCTAGTCGATAACTAGCACTTTCAATTGGTATCAGAGCAAGGTACTCCTTGTTCGTGTGATTCGTTTAACCACCGGAGTTTTAGCTATGTCGATCGCAGGGATAATCAAGGTCTCCGCTGCTTTTCCCGTGTTCGATGGAACTGACTATCCCTCTCGGAAGAATAAGATGCGCATGCATCTTGAAGCCATGATGTCGACCTACGGTATGTCGTCAAGAACGGCGTTCCTAAATGTGAAGGTGTCACCTCTGCTGATGTCAAGAAGTTCATTCAACTGGACTCCACCGCAAAGAACATCATCTGTGGTCATCGACCAAAGGACGAGATGGCCAGTGAGTGCTCTGAAAGCGTCGAAGCTAGTCCGGGACTAGCTATCCAAGGTCAACGGCGCCTCAACCCGAGAGATCAAAGTATCGGTGTTCTTCGCAACCTCTTCAACCGCTTCAAGAGAAACGACAATGAAAATGTCCAGCTCACGTTTGATCGTCTCACTGACATCACAAATGATCTTCATGCTCTCGGCGCCACTGAAGTCACCAAGCATGAAATCGTCAAGACACTACTGAGATCACTTGACAGCTCTTTTGACACCCTTGCCCTCACGATATAAGAACGTCCTGACTTCAAGACACTCGATCCGTCTGATATACTTGAGAGGCTCAACACACATGAGTTCCAGCTATCTGAGAAAAGAGATATATATGGTCCCAACTATGGCCGAACTCGCTCTTTGAAGGCAAAAGTTGTTTCCTCATCCAAGAAGAATCGATCATGCGGTTCCGATGATCCCAAGACATTGGAAAGGAACTTGCTATGCTTGTGAAGAAGTTCCAAGTTCACTAGGAAGAAAGGCTTCAGAAAGTCTTCACGATCCAGCTCAAGAAATGATGAAGCTTCCACTCAAGACTGCAAGAAGAGAACCTGTCACAAGTGCAAGAAAGCTGGACACTATATCTCTGAGTGTCCACAGTGGGACAATGAGAAGAAGAAGAAGAAGAAGAGCAAGGAATATGATTCTGATGACAAGAAAAAGAAGAAATCTTCAAAGTCTTCTTCCAAGTCCTCATCAAAGTCTTCATCTCATAAGAAGAGCTCATCTGGCAAGGCTCGAGCTTTTGTTGGCAAGGAAATGGATTCAGAGGAGGAGTCTGCTTCTGAGGAGGTGGAGGTGGAGTCTGAAGAGGAGTCCGACCCGGACATTGCAAGTATGGCCTTAGCCACAGCCTATGTTGCCAAGTCCATCTTCAACACTGAAGACAATGACTTCCACACCAACGCTGAAGCTGATGACAAGGACGACCCTGCTCCCACCTACTGCTTCATGGAACGCGGTGCCAAGGTAAAATCACGTGATGCTTACTTTCAAACATCTAGTGAAGATGAATGTGATTGTGAATCCAAACCCAGCTACAAAACACTTGCTAAAATTGCAACTGAACAACAAAGAGCTATGGAACATACTCAAAAACTGTTAGACAAAAGCGATGACCTATTGGACACGGAAATGACACGTTCACAGTCCTTAGTTGAAGACATTAAAAATCTTCATGCTAGGTACCAAGAACTTGAAAGTCGTCATGAATCGCTCTCAACTACTCATGAAAGGCTCTCCTATGATTATCTACAAAGGAAGCAAGAGCTTGAGAAATTGAGAGCGGCTCATGAAGATCTTCAAAAAGAGAATGAGTCACTTCGCTCAATGTATCAGTTCCGCTCAGGATGGATTTGAACCACCATGTCTAAAATGTCTTGAGCGTGATATCACTACCTTTGTTGCTGAATGTTCAACTGCTGCTACTGTTGCATTGTCTTCAACTACCAATGTGGTTACTAACCCCTCTGCGGAGGATACCACCGCCATTGTTGATGAAAATGCTAGGTTGAAGACATTGCTTGAAACAGGATGTATAAAAGTCTGAAAGGGCATCGACACTTTATGATGTCCTCAAAAGCAGATTCTGAACCAAACCCTAGGAAAGAGGGTGTTGGGTTTGAGAGGAAAATGAATGTTGATGGTTCCTACTGAAGCCCCGAGCGGTATCCCAAAACCACATGGGTTGCTGCAAAGGGACCTTCAGTGGATTCATCCACCTTATCTGGCTTTACCTGTGCTAACCCTATTATTATTTATGAATCCTTTGATGCAAACTATAAGCTGTTCAAGAATCAGAATGGTGAAGTGTTTGCTAGGTATATTGGTACTAACTGCAGGAATGGACCGCCTATGAAGAAGATCTGGTTCCCAAAATCTGTCTTGAGAATCTTCCAGGAATGTCATCATGACACCACCGGAAGAAGACAAACCCAGACTAAAGGCGTCATATGGTCATAAGGCTTCATACAGATGAGGACTCACTTGAGTCACCCTAACGCCAATGTTTTGCAGGAAACAGACTCAAATTTATGAATATGAGCGTGTGTCCTCAAACCGCTATGTTCACGAACTAAGAACTTTTCTCGCTTATTCATATGAGTATCACTCATCACCTGCAAGGCTATTTGCTAGGGCTCCAATGCCGAAATTCTCAGATGCTGCACTTAGACTCATTGCTTCTAAGCCACCCCTGAAGATGTGGGTGGTTAAGAAGAATTAACTCTCTTTTGCAGAAAGGGTCTCCACCAAAATCAAAGGGCGTCGATGCTATTGTTGGGGACCTAAAACATCTTGTAGGGCACAAGATCAAATGCCCAAATGTTCTCACTATGTATTTTGTTCCTGAATCGTTTGCCATTCATCCCATCAGTCCTAATCTTGATTTAAGCTTCAATAATCCACTTGCCCATCAAATGTTTATGCTTCACAATGCTCTTGGTGAAGCCTATACCCCTAACTGTACTGTAGGGTATGACACCTCATGCTTCAGAATGGATTATGGACAGCGGATGCACTAATCATATGACTGGTGATCAAGTCTTCTCATGGACTCAACCTTACGCCCATCGACAAGAGTCACATCACGCTTTCTTGACACTTTGGTAAAAGCAAGGTATTGGGTCTAGGTAGAGTTGCAATCTCAAAGGATCAACACATGGATAAAGTGATGCTTGTTGAATCCCTTGGTTTCAACTTAATGTCTGTCTCAATGCTTTGTGACTTTAACATGATTGTGCTATTCGGAAAATATCATTGCCTTGTACTAATGGAATCTGACAAGTCTCTAGTCTTTGAAGGGTATAGGAAAGATGATCTATACATGGTAGATTTCTCAGCAGGTCCACAGCTTGCCGTATGTATTCTTGCAAAGCTTGAATCTGGCTCGCATCGGAGGTGGGGCATGTTGAATGAGGAACTTACACACACTCGCCAAGAAGAAGCATGTCATAGGCATCGAAGGTGTCAAGTTCAATAAGGATCATTTGTGTGGTGCTGCGAAAATTGGAAAGATAACTAGGGCAAAGCACCCCTCGAAGACAATCATGACGACATCTCAACCCTTCGAGCTGCTTCACATGGATTTGTTTGGCCCTACTCATTACTCTACCCTCACAACAACTTCTTGTCTCTATGGCTTCGTCATTGTTGATGACTACTCAAGATACACATGGATGCACATAATTCTCTACAAGACTGAAGTGCAAGATGTATTCAGACGATTCGCCAATCGAGCAATGAACAATTATGGCGTCAAGATCAAGCATATCAGAAGTGATAACGGAACTGAATTCAAGAACACCGGACTTGATCTTTATCAGATACCATGGAATCACTCATGAGTTCTCTCTCCCATACACACCCCAAAAAATGGCATCGTGGAGCGCAAGAACAGAACCCTCATTGAGATGGCTCAAACAATGCTCGACGAGTACAAGACACCAAGAAAGTTCGGCCCAAGCCATTGATACAGCTTGTCACGCCATCAACCGTGTTTATATCCATAAGCTTCAACAAAACATCCTATGAGCTCCTTCATCGCAAGAAGCCAAATGTCGGTTACTTCAGAGTATTTGGGGCTAAGTGCTGGATCAAGGATCCTCATCACAAGTCAAAATTTGAACCCAAAGCTCACGAAGGCTTCATGCTCGGTTACGGAAAGGACTCACACTCCTACAGAAGTCTTCAATCTTTATCTCTACAAAATCGTCGAAATGTAGATGTGCGATTTGATGAAACCAATGGCTCACAAAGAGAGTTCCTGCCAAGCACACTAGATGAAGCTCCGCCCAGCGAATCTATCAAGCTGATGGGAACTGGTGAAATCATGCCAAATGAAGCACAGCCGAAGAGGAACTCATCATTTCTGCACCTAACCAACCTGAAGACAATGCTCAGCCTGAAGACAATCCTTCCAATGACGATAATGATCAGCATGAGCAAAGTCTTCGTCCAGTTCATCCTCGAGTTGCAAATGAAGTATAGGTTGAGAAGATAATCGATAGTATCAATGCACCTGGTCCGCTTACTCGCTCAAGAGCAACACAGCTAACAAATTTCTGTGGGCACTTTTCTTTTGTGTCAATATCAGAACCCAAGAAAGTTGCTGAAGCTTTTATGGAACCAGAATGGATTCAAGCTATGCAAGAAGAACTTCAACAGTTCAAGCTGAATAATGTTTGGGAACTTCTCAAGCGTCCTGACCCTCGCAAGCATAACATTATTGGCACCAAATGGATATATCGAAACAAGCAAGATGAGCTTGGTCAAGTCGTCGTAAACAAAGCAAGGCTTGTGGCTCAAGGATATACTCAAGTTGAAGGAATTGACTTTGATGAAACATTTGCTCCTCGTAGCTAGGCTTGAAGCTATTCGCATACTACTAGCCTATGCTAACCACCACAACATCTTGCTCTATCAAATGGATGTGAAGAGTGCATTTCTCAACGGCAAGATTGAAGAAGAAGTATATGTCGGTCAACCACCGGCTTTGAAGATCCAAAACATCCCGATATGGTGTACAAGCTAAATAAAGCAATCAGATGGCCTCAAACAAGCTCCTCGCTACCGGTATGATACAATCAAAGACTTCCTGAAGAGCAAAGGCTTCAAACCTGGATCCCTTGATCCCACACTCTTCACGAAGACATATGATGGTGAACTGTTTGTATGCCAAATATACATGGATGACATTATCTTCGTGTCGGTGTACTAGAGTAGGGGTACCCTAGTACCCGAACTTCGTCACGACAGTCTGCAGCGCCTCACGGCAGGCTGGCCTCGATGACCGCCAAGGTCCTCAGCTGCTCCCTTGGAGCCATTCAAGAACAAAGTAGTCAAGACCCGACAAGAGGAGCTTGCCGGGAGGCCACTCAGTATGCCGAAGGAATAAGGCCCGGCAAGAGGAGCTTGCCGGGAAGGCTTGGCGGGCGCCGAGTCCCCTGCGACAAGGTTCCTGCCATGCAAGGCGCTTGCCGGGCGGGCGACCTCTCTTCATCTCCGCTCCAGCTCACCCGCCAACGTGTCACCACGGGCTCTCCCAAGCACGCTGTGTCGACGGGCTGTGCAACCAGCGGGAGTAGCGACAAGCGGCGCCGACAAGCTACCATCGTGGCAAACGGAGGCGCGCTTGACGGTCCTGTTACACTATTCGGGCGATCGAGACGGGCATTGATGACTCTTGTCCCTTGCCGAAAGTTAGGTATAGATTATCTGTACACTTTGTATAAAGCGGTGTACCAACCTATGTTTTTACCATTGTACCCTTGTCTACTTGCCACCTGTGGTAACCCCTTGTGCCTATAAAAGGAGGCCCAAGTGCAACGTAGAGAGGGTTCGGGCCAGCTCGGCTTAGTTCATCACATTCATACGAAACCACACTCAGGCTAGGTCTTGTAGCTCCCATTGCTCCCTAGCAAGAACACAAGATAATCCACAAAGCAGCAGTAGGAGTATTATCTCCCCGGAGAGCTCCGAAGCTGGGTAAATCCGCCGTGTGCATCGCCGATCCGCTTTTGTGCAATCTCCGCCCCCTCCGAACCACAAGGGACCCAGGTCCCGTAGGTGCTCGTGGGACACGATCAGTTCTCCCCCGACATCTTTGGCGCGCCAGGTAGGGGGCGTCGAGGCTGTGTGAACCCGATCCGGCGGTCACACGAGCAACTTCATCGACATCCTCGTTGACATGGCGCCGAAGAAGAAGTCTTCGGCAGCAGCTGAGCCGTCCGCGTCGAACCCACCACCACCGGAGCCGTCAGGTGGTGGGGGAAACGCTGGCGGAGGAATCGGCGTCGTCGAGAGAGCCCACGATGCCGCCAGGTCCAAGGACAAGGCAGCGCAGGCGTCGGCATCCGAATCTGCACCGCGTCCTTCGCAGGAGGCGCGGGACCGACAGCGTCATGATACTCGCGGCACCATACGCTCATTGGATCAAGGCCAAGCTGGAGGATCCCGAGACCCTCGAGACCCGCATGCTCCTCAGCGTGCGGTCTGCACGTGAGTGGAGTACGGTCGGGCGGGATATGCTCCTCCTAACTTGGTTAGAGTCCGAGCACATCTCGTTCTTCGCCCGCACGCCGTTGCCGCCAATCACACCAGCGGAAGCCTTGGCAAGAGCTCGCCACTTTAGATTACCCTCCAACGGCCGATAAGGTCGACGAATGGAGGGCCACACCAGAGTCTCATCGGCCGCTTAACGGCGACGCCCCGCTGCAACCGAAAAGTGCCGCAGCCGCGCGAGGCGACAAGGCGCGAGCCGATGGCGACAGACTTGCGGGTGCACCCACCGTACACTCCCCTTCCCGAAGGCCAAGATCGCCGACTCGCCGGATCCACCTCGACAGCGACTCCATAGCATCGTCGGATCCGCGAGCTCGTCGCGACCAACGCCAAGTTCTTCGAGAAAGGCAAGAAGAAGACGCTCGAACCCGTATTGAGCGCCGAAGAGAAGCGCGCCGTCAATCTGACCAACGCGCCGGGCCCACTGTTGATATGCATGCGCCGAAGAACCAGGCGACTTGCGTCTGCAGTGGGTTTCCCTGCTCACTC
Organism: Aegilops longissima; assembly: GCA_021605205.1. NCBI lineage: Eukaryota > Viridiplantae > Streptophyta > Magnoliopsida > Poales > Poaceae > Aegilops > Aegilops longissima. The sequence goes on from CM038680.1 coordinate 646,412,546, forward strand.
GTGAGCTGCGGCAAGTCCGGTGGCCCGACAAGAAAAACTTCAAACCAGACGTGCGGAGAAGTATGACGGCAGGACACACCCATCGGAGTTCCTCAAGATTTACACCATCGCGGTGCAAGCTGCGGGGACGGGGCGACAAGATCCTCGCCAACTACTTTCCCTTGGTGCTCAAGCCAAACGCCGATCTTGGCTCATGCACTTGCCGGATGGCTCTATTTCTTCTTAGGCAGATTTGTGCCACCAGTTTGTTGGCGCCTTCACAGCGACCACAAGCCTCATGGCGGAAGAGTGATCTCCACCTGCTTGCCCGTAAGGAGGGGGTCTCTCTGCAAATTCATCCAGAGATTCAATCGAGTGCACTACAACATCGGGACGCCCACCCTGCTGCGGTGATCGATGCATTCCATCGTAATGTACGAAATCGCAGGATGAGGGAGGAGATGTCGATGTGCAAAGTGAAAGACGTCAACGAGCTCTACGCCTGGCCGACAAGTGTGCACGCTACTGAAGAAGGAAGAAGACTCCGAGGAGAGAATGTGGGAGCAGAGTCGGCGGTGAGGGATCGCCCGGCAAGAAATAGCCGGGCGGAATAACAGGAGGAAGAAAAACTAAGAAGTACTAGTTGTCGAGCAGTCCGGCAAGGATGGTGCTGCCAACAAAGCCAAAGCCGGTGGCTCCGGCAAGGAGGTTGCCGTTGACGCCGACCGCCAAGCTGTGGCGGCCGCCGACAAGCCTGACAGCTCCAACAAGCAGTACTGTAAAATCCACCGCACCAAAGGCCACGATCTCCAGAGCTGCAAGAAAGTTGAGCAGCTTGTTGAGCTACAGAGAGCTGAGTACGAGCGGCGAGACAAAGAGAAGGCCCAAGAAGGTGCAGGTGCGGCAAGTAAGAAGAGACCCGGTCGGGGAGGGCGCCACGGCAAAGCCAAGCAGCGGCAAGGAGACAGACCTCCCCGTGGCCGCGACAAGGAACAAGATGAAGATGAAGATGACGAGGACGATGAAGACGATGAAACTGATGAGCAGGAGTTTCAAAAGGCAACGGAGGTCCTTTGCGTCGACGGTGGGGCGTCTCTGCATACCTCGCACCGCCAACTCAAGCAATGGATGCGTGAGGTCAATGCAGCAGAACCATCCATAGAGTCACGCAAACCTCTGAAATGGTCCAGCACGCCCATCATCTTTGACATTGAGGATCACCCTGATCGCATCACTGCGAGCGGGTGCTGCCGATGTTGGTCTCACCAACCATCCGCAACCTCAAAGTCACAAAGATGCTGGTTGACGGCGGGGCCGGCCTGAATTTGATCTCCTCTGCAGTGCTCCAGAAACTTCAAATCCCTGACAGCGAGCTCGAAGAAACTGGTACTTTCCAAGGAATCAACCCAGGAAGGAGCAAGCCCAAAGGGAAGATCATGTTGCCGGTAACATTCGGCAGCGAGCTCAACTTCAGAACTGAGAGGGTCACGTTCGACGTCGCCGATTTCCCATTGCCCTACAATGGCATACTTGGCCGTCTAGCACTCGCCAAGTTCATGGCCGCCTCTCATTATGCTTACAACCTACTCAAGATGCCCGGCCCGATAAGCGTCGTTTCTGTCCATGGCGACAAGAAAGATGCACTTATCTGCGCCGACAAGATTTACCGGGATGCAGCAGCCGCGACAGATAGCAAACCACTTACCGCTGAAGCTCCGGGGAAGAAGAAGACCAGGGTCCGCAAGAGCTCTGTTGCCCACTCCGCAAGCGCACCTCTTGGTGCTGCTCTACCGTCGAGGACGCACCATCGAGCTCCACCGCAAGTGCAACAAGGCGATGGCAGCTCCGCCAAAGACTAAGAAGGTGCCCGCCAGGAGGACGGCACTGGTGGTACCTTCACCATCGCCACGCTTGATCCTAAATAGGAAGGCGAGCTCGTTGCTTTCTGCGGGCGAATGTCGATGTGTTTGCATGGCAACCATCCGACATCCCCGTGTTCCTGTGAAAGTAATTGAGCACCACCTAGCTGTCTGTCCTCACGCGGCCCGTCAAGCAAAGAGTTAGGAAACAGCGGTGGGCGCCAATAGTTCATAGCGTAAGAAATCAAGAAATTGGAAGCAGCAGGGCTTGTCGAGGAGTCCTCCACCCCACGTGGTTGGCCAATCCGTAGTTGTATCGCAAGGCTAATGGGAAATGGAGACTTTGTATTGACTTCACCGATGTTAATAAAGCTTGTCCCAAGGACCCATTTCCCTTGCCGCAGATCGACCAGATTGTTGACTCCACGGCTGGATGCGATCTGCTTTCGTTCCTTGATGCATATTCAGGATATCATCAGATCTTCATGGCAGAAGAGGATGAAGAGAAAACCGCATTCATTACACCATGTGGCACGTACTGCTTTATATGGATGCCTTTCGGTTTGAAGAATGCTGGTTCAACCTTTGCAAGAGTAGTCCATGATGCCTTTGGACCACAGATACACCGAAATGTAGAAGCTTACATGGATGACATAGTGGTCAAGAGCAAAGACAGAGCGACTCTAGTTCAGGATTTGGATGAGACGTTTGCAAACCTGCGCAAGATCAACCTCAAGCTCAACCCCGAGAAGTGCGTGTTTGGAGTCCCTTCCGGCAAGCTTCTCGGGTTCTTTGTATCTCAGCGGGGAATTGAAGCCAATCTCGACAAGATCAAGGCCATTGAGCAGATCGAAGCACCAAAGCGCGTCAAGGATGTCAGGAGGCTTGCCGGTTGCGTGGCTGCTCTCAGCAGGTTCATCTCTAAGTATGCTGAACGCGCCCTGCCGTTTTTCAAGATTTTGAAAAAGGCAGGTCCAATGAAATGGACTCCCGAAGCGGAGGCTGCGCTGCAGGATTTGAAGAGATACATGTCCTCCGCTCCAATACTTGTCGCACCTAAGCCACAAGAGAAGTTGCTGCTGTATACAGCGGCGACCAATCAAGTGGTTAGTGCTGCGTTAGTAGCGGAGAGGGAGGCAGATGATGAGCCGGCAACCAAGGCAAGCGCATCCAGCGACAAGCAAGGTGCCTCGCCGTCAAGCTCTGGTCCCGACAAGGACGGATCAGCGCAGGGTTGCGACAAGATACAGAAGAAGATGGTGCAGCGCCCGGATACTTTGTCGGCCCCCTTCGCAGGGGCTAGATCAAGGTACTCGGTGTGCGGCTGCTTTTCGCCTCCTCATGGCCTCGAGAAAGCTGCGCCATTACTTCCAAGCACATGAGATAACAGTTGTCACTCGCTTTCATTGAAGAGGATTTTGCAAAATCCGTAGCAACAGCAGGATTGTTGAGTGGGCGCTGAACTGTCAAGCTTTGGTCTCAAGTTCGAAAGCACTTCAACTATCGAGCAGGGCATTGGCAGAATTCATAGCAGAGTGGACGCCAACGCAAGATGAGGAAATTCCGAGACAAGCATCCCCGCCAAGGAAGCAAATAAAGAGTGGCTGATGTACTTGATGGTGCCTTCTCGCAGCAAAGCGCCCGGTGCCGGGCGTCTTGCTTATCGCACCCACCGGGAGCACCTCAAGTACATAGTCCAGATGCACTTTCCCAAGGAACAAGCAACAAATAATACTGCAGAGTATGAAGGCTTGCTTGCCGTCTCGTGATTGCGGTGGACCTTGGGATCAAGAAGCTCATTGTCAGGGGGGACTCGCAACTTGTCGTCCGCCAAGTAAATAAAGATTATCAGAGTTCATTGATGGAAGCGTATGTCGATGAAGTGAGGAAGCTAGAAGAGCGCTTTGAAGGCACGCAAATGGAACACGCCCAAGAGCATGTAATGATATAGCTGATGGCCTCTCCAAATGTGCCGCACTTAAGTTACCTGTGGAACCAGGGATTTTTGTGCTCAAGCTAACTCAGCCAACCGTAACACCATCAACAGACAGAGCAAGAAGAGAAAATTGGTTTCGGCGACTACTTTCCCGCAGAGCTCTCTGAAGCCGCCGCCAAGAAGGTCCCTATAACCAACGAATATCACCGAGGAGCAGTCTGCTCCGACAAACCATGCAGTTTGTATCGCTGAAGCAAACGCCCCGACAAGTTTAGCTCCGCAGCTTGCCGGGATCATCGAGTTCCGCGGACCCACAGGTCTTTGCCGAGAAGCTGATGTTCCCATAGTGATAGATGAGCCTTTAGTCCTTGTTGTCGAGCCACGTGCTCCAACATGGGCACAACAAATCGCCCATTTCCTTCAGACAGAGAACTTCCCAAGAGCAAGAAGAAGCGGAAAAAGTAGCCCGGCAATAAGTATGTACCAGTTTGTTGACAACATCCTGCATGTAAGAAGACTCAACGGAGTGAAATTGAAGTGTATTTGCCGAAGATGGATGAAGCTGTTGGCGGAGATACACGGAGGCATATGTGGTCACCACATTGGCGAAGAACACTTGCCGCAAAGCTTTCCGCAAGGTTTCTTCCGCCGAAGCCTCCAGATGCAACCGCACAAGTAACCAAGTGTGAAGCGCAAGGCCCATTCAAACAGATACACCAACCAGCTCAAGCTCTCCAGCGATCCCTTTATCCTGGCCCTTTTCGCTCGGGGCTCGACATCTCGCCCTTCCCCGAAGCTGTCGGAGGCTTTGAATACTTGTACGTAGCAATCGACAAGTTCACAAAGTGGCCGGAAGTGGAACCAGTGAGGAAGGTGACAGCACAGTCAGCCGTCAAGTTCTTCAGTACGCCCAAGATCTTGGCGCCAAGATCTGCTTTGCTTCCGTTGCTCATCCGAGAAGCAACGGTCAAGCAGAGAGAGCAAACGCTGAAGTGCTGCGAGGACTCAAGACCAGAACTTTCGACAGGTTGCGCAAGTGCGGAAGGAACTGGATCGAGGAGCTGCCGGTGGTTCTTTGGTCGATCAGACGACGCCGAATCGAGCCATCGCCGCATACCCTTTGCTCTAGTCTACGGAGTAGAGGCAGTTCTCCCACGGAACTCGTGATACGGGTCACCTCGAGTGCTCGCTATGATGAGTTTGAGCAAGAGCAGCTGCGACAAGATGACGCGCTGCTCCTCGAGGAAGATCGCCTTCAGCTGTTGTACGAGCTGCTCGTTACAAAGCAAGCTTTGCGCCGCTACCATAGCCGCAGTTAATGCCGGCTTCGAGGAAGGCGACCTTGTTCTTCGCCGCTCAATCCGCCAAGAATTCCAACAAGTTGACGCCAAAGTGGAAGGCCCTTATCGGTGAAACGAGTCACTAGGCCCGGCGCTGTCCGCTTTGAGACCAAGATGGCCTTCCAAAGAGCAATTCCTGGAACATAGAGCATCTTCGCAAGTTTTACCCATGAGGCGCGGTTGCGGAACCTGCTCCGAACCACCCTTTGTACAAGTCTTGCCGCTGCTGCATGTAATCCTTTGTACAAAGCCGGGCGCAGACCCCGTGCATCAGTGAAGCCTATGTGTTGCACACATTTTGTCAATACATGCTATCATAATCATATATGCATGTGTTTACTAACATCTTGTGCAGCACCCGCACCCGGTAAGCAATAATGAGCCATTAGGCTCCATAACTTTATTTTCTCTTCTTTCTTCTCAAACAAGGAGAAGGTTCATCCACCCACAAGTTAACCGGGGGAGGAGGAGATAATGGTGTGGCCGCATGCGTCGCCAAGGAACTGTCGCCACCGGAAAATGGACAATGTAAAAGCTAAGTTGCTAAGTTTGCGACCAATTTTAAGTTTTAAGTTATCTTCCTCGAACGATAGTACTTTGTATGGAAAACCTGTGCGCGGAGGAACCGACTCGCGACTAGTTTGCGCCCTTACTTTGTTTCGAGTCCGCCAACAACTTAAGTGAGTTGCGGCTAGTCCGACAAGGTTGCTTGTCGGTAGCGACCCCGCCAAAGAAGTGCTGAAGTTCCGCACTTTCGGCGCCATGGCAAGGGTGCCTGCACCGCAAGTTTCCACAAGGCGAGGGTATAAACATACAAGGGAAGAAATCGAGTAAAGGAAATAACATTGCATTCGATTGCCTAAGATAGTGTATATTACATAATAACTTGTCGCAGATCTAATAGATTTTTCGCCTAAACATGATCTACATCGACAAGAGAGAGATAGACTTGGCGGCCTAGTCCACGCGGGTCGCCTCGAGCCTCTTAACTCCGCTCACTCACTCCACGATGGCGTGCGATAAGGGTCTTGAGCGCTTCAACATCGGGCGGATGGAGGCAGGGACTTGAGGGCCTTGGTGAAGTCGACGCTGGGTTGCGGAAGGCCACCTTCATCAACACCTTCTCGAGAGCTCGCACAGACTTGGCGTGATTCTCCGCCAGCTTGCTTCGAACCTCGCCCCGAGCCATGGATACCCGCCAACACGCCTTTGAAGAATAGGCTGAGCTTGACGCTGGGTTGAAGGTTCTCGCCGGTGGAATATCCAAGATCTGTCATCCCCAACTCCATCAGCTCATTATGGATGCCGGCGGCGGTGTCCACAAGACCTTCTCGCCCAATGCATTATGTTGTCCCGAAGATTATTCGGGCGGTCACAGATTCGACAAAGAACTCCTCGCTGGCCTTGATCTTTTCCAAAGAGGCCGTTTTCGCCTCCTTGGCGCCGCTCAACGCCTCCGCTAAGGTGGTCAATTTCAGCCCAGATCCGCCTTGAGTCCTTGGCGGCGCCGAGCTCTTTGATCTTCTCAAAAAACGACCTTGTAGCTCGCCGAGGGTGTGGCGTCCTTCTCACGCCGCTTCAACCCGGCGACCTCCTCGGCACTCTTCTCGAGGGTGGACTCCAGCTGGGCCACCTCGCCTCCAATTCCCTCTTGGCGGCCTCGACAGCCGCAGGAGCATCCTTTGCCTCCCGGCGGCCCGCCAATCGTTTGCTCACGCTACGCGAGATCTTCCTCAAAGCTGTCGAGGTTGATCTTCCGCTGCGCCACTCACCTTCTCGCTGAAAGCTTCGCCGGCAAGCCTCGCTGCTCTTCGACCTCGCCCTTCTCCAAGATGAAGGCCGTGCGCCTCGCCAAGTTGCTCACGCGCCTCCGCTATATCCCGAGAGTCTCTTTGTTGGCGGCGGAGCTCTTCCGCACGCTCCTCCAAATCAGTTCCCGCCGCGACAAGCGCCTCGACTCCAGCTTGGCTTGGCGGGCGCGGTAGAGCGACAAAGAACCTCCTTAGCAGCTGCTCCTCCTCGTGCTCACCATCGCTGCTACTCGGGCATCAACCAATGACAGCCCGGCGGAGGCAAGCAGTTCCGCATCGGGTCTCCCCTTCGCCGGTGCCCTGAGCTTGATGCCCATGGGAGCTTGATGAAGACGCCTCGCCGGCTTTCGTAGGCGCCGGCTGGGCTCTCGAGTCCGTGCGGCATCGGTGGCGGGGATCGGCGGTCGGTGCTGCGCTGGCGCTCCTGCGCCTCCGGGCCGCGGGCGACGCGATTCTCCCACACCTCTGCGCCACCGCCTCGGCAGCCTCCTCGCCGGCGGGCTCTGTCACCCAGCCTCCTCCTCCTCCATGTTGGCGGCGCCGACATTGTTGCCATGAGCGCCTTCCTCGCCGGCAGCATCGGTTTCCATCGGATCTCCGCAGATGGATCTGATGGTCAAGAAGAAAGCGCAAATCAAGCAGATATTCGAAGAGAAAACGGAAGAAAAGAACCCAAGGAAACTATCAAACAAGAAGATTACCGCGGTGGGTTCAGGTCGCGGTCTCCACCACCGGAGGGTCGTCGGCGCCAGCCCTTGTCGGGAAGCTCCCTTGTCGGAGAAGCCTCCCTTGCCGGAGAGCGCCCTTGGCGGAGAATTCTCCTTGGTGGCGTAGTTGAAGCAAGCGAATTTCGGGAGTGACCTCCGGGCCTCCCGATGAGGCTGGACCTCGGGGTAGCCTCCGTGCTCCATGATGTGGCTGCTCTGCTCCCACGAAATCCAACAAACCAGATATCAAGAACGGAAAAGCACCCAAGCGCCGCTAACCACGAGAAGCATACCAGATACTTACGCTGGGGCCTGCTGGGGCTGCTCGTTGAAGGGTTGCCGGATCCGCAAGGAGTCCTGGACGTGCCCCTGTTGCTGTGGAGTCATCTGAGACGACAACCACCGGCGTCTTGGCCCTCTTCGCGCTTCTAAGCCAACGCTCAAGAAGAAAGTTCAGAGGGAACCGCAGACAGATATAAGATGAAGCAATAAATTGGGAGATTACAAATAGCAGCGACAAGATCTTACTCTTCCTCTTCTTCCTGAGCCGAGGGCGGAGAGATCAAACTCGCTCCGGCGCGACGGATTGGGGAGAAGACTCTCTCGATGCTTGGCGGTGCAGGGGCCGCGACCGAAGGCCTCGCGCCTGTCCGCTGGCGGAATGAGGCGCTCACAGCAACAAAGATTTCTGCCGCGGTGGAGCGCGCGGGCGGCGAGGCGGTTGTTGGACCGTGTGCTCCCCGCCACTTCTCCGGTCTTCCGAGACGCCTCCTGGCGGGGCAGCGAGCTCCTCCCGCGGCAAGCTACTTGACGGGCGGAGGAGAGGCGCCCGCAGGCTCACTTGGGTCGTTGTCGGGCTCGGTCTGCTCCTCCTCACCGACGAACTCTTCCTCGGTCGGCAAGGCTCGCCGCCGGCCCTCTCGCCTCGACAGCGAACCCAAACGCGCCGGCGGCAGGGGCCTCTGCGGCCTCCTCCAACCTTGTGGCTATGCGTGCCATCTCCTGAGCAGTGGTGTCGCGGGTGAGCCGCCTCTTCTCGTCGGCACGGATCGGCACTTCAACCAAGTTGTCGAAGAACTGCTGCACTATGTCATCGGCGGGCTCCTGCCAAGTTGGAACGATCCCATGGGAATCGCACAACGGCATTATCGCTGGATGCTATCAAGCGACGAGTTGTTACACAAGGGCACAACTCCCCGGCAACATGCACCATCCAGGTTATCCGCTTGTGCTTGAACAGCTCCGCAGCATGCCATCAAGCCCGTGGTAGTGAAATTCCAATTCAGACCTAGGCGTAGCCTCATGATATCCGCCGCTTCGAATTCCCAAGCAGGCCTCCTTTCTCCTGCAAAGGCGCAATGCGGCGGCGGCGAAGTCCGCGCCAACTGCTCCTACGGTAAGCCCCGCTTGTCGGAGACGCAAAATCCTAGTCGTGGCAATCTTCAACTTGTCGCCCTCCGGCGCCAAGTTGCTCCAAATCGTTGCCGCGAACTATGGGGGTCTTCTTGAGGCAGTAAAAGGTCTGTGGCTCCTCCTCTAAGATCCAGCACCAGTCAGCCCTCCACTCCTCCCACTTGCTGCGCAACTCTCCGTCAAGATACGCTTCCTTCTTGCCGATCCTAGAGGTCCATGCAATTCCTCCGGCAAGCGGCTCTCCTCTCTCTACGCGGGGTGAGAAGTAGTGGCGGAAGAGTGCGACGTTTGGGTGGACCCCGACAAAGTTCTCGCAGAGATGTGCGAAAACGGCCATGGTAAGGATAGCGTTGGGGTGAAGTCAAGGAGGCGGAGGCCATATGTGTTCATGACATCACGAAGAATTAGAAAAAGCAGGCAGAGCCCGACCGAAGAAAATCGCAAGAAGGGGTACCCGATGGAGACCTTAGCAGATGTGGCGGCGAGATGACCTCGTGGCGCTGGATGCGCCTGGTCACCGTCGACGAAAGAGGTAGTACAGCTCCCACAGCTCCTTCTGTTGAGCAGGGGATCAAGAGGGCCGCCCTTCCCAGCGCCACGAGCCGCCGCCAAAGAGATTTCACGCCTTTTCCCTTATCGGCCTTTGGAGCCATAGGGAGTCGTGGTGGAGGAAGCCGACGGCGTTGGTGGCGCCGGTGGCAATGGAGGGGGCGGAGCGTCGCTCTCTTTGGGCTCGAGAAGAAAGGGGAAAGCAACGGGGGTTCCCGATGTGACAGCAAGGGCAAGTGGGTGTCCTGCCCCGGTTCCCCCGCTTATAAAGGGGAGAGGGGACGGGCGTTCCGATTTTTCCCATTAAATAAAGCCCCACGATCTCCCCCACGACGCCACGTCCGGTGTGTGTCGTTCGTGGGAGACGTGGTGGGTCCAAGGCAAATAACGGCGTAATCAAGACCACGCGCGCCCGTGCACTGTTTTGGGCCCGCCCAACAGAGCTTGGCACTGTGGTGGCCCAGTTCGGGCTCCTGTCGGTGTACTAGAGTAGGGTACCCTAGTACCCGAACTCGTGCACGGACAGTTGCAGCGCCCCACGGCGAGGCTGGCCCGATGACCGCCAAGGTCCTCAGCTGCTCCCTTGGAGCCATTCAAGAACAAAGTAGTCAAGACCCGGCAAGAGGAGCTTGCCGGGAGGCCACTCAGTATGCCAAGGAACAAGGCCCGGCAAGAGGAGCTTGTCGGGAAGGCTTATGGCGGGCGCCGAGTCCCTGCCGACAAGGTTCTGCCGCGGCAAGGCGCTTGCCGGGGCGGGCGACCTCTCTTCATCTCCGCTCCAGCTCACCCGCCAACGTGTCACCACGGGGCTCTCCCAAGTATGCGTGTCGACGGGCTGTGCAACCAGCGGGGAGTAGCGACAAGCGGCGCTGACAAGCTACCATCGTGGCAAATGGAGGCGCACTTGACGGTCCCCTGTTACACGTTAGGGCGATCGAGACAGCATTGATGACTCTTGTCCCTTGCCGTCGAGTTAGGTATAGATTATCGTACCTTCGCATAAAGCGGTGTACCAACCTATGTTTTACCATTGTACCCTTGTCTACTTGCCACTGTGGTAACCCCTTGTGCCTATAAAAGGAGGCCCAAGTGCAACGTGAGAGAGGTTCGGGCCAGCTCCGCCTTAGTTCATCACATTCATACGAAACCACACTCAAAGCTAGGTCTTGTAGCTCCCATTGCTCCCTAGCAAGAACACAAGATAATCCACAAAACAGCAAGTAGGAGTATTATCTCCCGGAGAGCTCCGAAGCTGGGTAAATCCGCTCGTGTGCATCGCCTCGATCCGCTCTTTGTGCAATCTCCGCCCCCCTCCAAACCACAAGGGACCCAGGTCCCGTAGGTGCTCATGGGACACGACCAGTTCTCCCCCGACACTTCGGCTGCACCAACCAGAAGTATAGTGATGAGTTTGGATACATGATGCAAGAGCAATATCAGATGTCCATGATGGGAGAGCTCAAGTTCTTCCTTGGCCTTCAAATTAGTCAGCAAAGAAATGGCATCTTTATATCTCAAGAAAAATACCTCCAAGATTGTCTGAAGAAGTTTGGAATGCAAGAATGCAAAGGATACACGACGACAATGCCAGCCAAACACCACTTGGGTCCCGACGACAATGGTAAAGAGTTCGATCAAAAGGTATACCGCTCCATGATTGGTTCCTTACTTTACCTATGTGCATCTAGGCCAGATATTATGCTTAGTGTTTGCATGTGTGCTCGATTCCAAGCGGCACCAAAGGAATCGCATCACTTAGCTGTGAAGCGAATTCTTCGATATTTGGCTCACACCCCAACACTCGGATTATGGTATCCAAAGGGCTCAAAATTTGATTTAGTTGGATTTTCGGATGCTGATTATGCTGGTGACAAAGTGGATCGCAAGTCTACATCAGCACATGTTACTTTACGGGACGATCACTGTCTGCTTGGTCTTCAAAGAAGCAGAACTGTGTGTCACTCTCAACTGCAGAATCTGAATACATTGCTGCTGGATCTTGCTGTTCTCAGCTTCTATGGATGAAGCAAACTCTCAAGGACTATGGCATCAATCTGACACAAGTACCTCTTTTCATGACAACGAAAGCGCCATCAAGATTGCCAACAATCCAGTCCAAGACTCAAGACAAAGCACATTGAAATTCGTCATCATTTTCTCGTGGATCATTTCATGAAGAAAGATATTGACATCATTCACGCCAACACCAAGAGCAATCGCGATATCTTCACAAAGCCCTTGGATGAGAAAAGGTTTTGCAAGTTACGGTGTGAGCTAAATATCTTGGAATCCTCAAATGTCCTGTGATCAAGCACACATCCTAACACTTATGCATGTTGATGACTTAGATGTGCAACACAAGAAGTAACGTATATCTTCAATCAGTGAAGACTTATATTCTAAGTGTGAATACATTAACGTGGAATTTGACTTCGGAGCGCCACGATAATTGTGCGCCGTGTCTGGGTCTAATGCTTCCTATACGGTGGGTAACGCCACCACCAAATTTCTTTGTTTGAAGTGTTTCACTCATGGCGTTATCTCTTGAAGCTATTCGCATTTGATTTGACTTCAACTTCAACCTATTTTCATGATTTTCTTCACTATGATGATTTGGTTGTCATCGATATATATTTCTGTCCTCTACAGCATTCACTTATAACTATGTCTTCAAGTTGAATCTTTTGAACTAAGTGAATGTGATCGGACCCCAATCTCTATGCTTTCTATCTCAAACTCTATCTGTCCAAATCATATGCATTCTATTGAAACTGTCGAATGTCTTCTCTGCGTCCTTGTCGTGAAGACACGAGACAAACTTTAAGTCTGTTTTAAATAATTCATCATTACTGTTGAACTCCGGAGAAGCCGGAACGACCATCCGACAAACCTGGCGAGCGTGGGAACGTGGGATAACTCACAGTATGTTGCATGCGTGCCACGTGCCCCTCAGATGTGAACCGCCAGGGGCACCTACGTAATTGCGCTGCGCCGCACACCTAGTTATAAATACCTGTCCCCTGCGGTAAAGAAAATCTTCTTCCACCTCTCCACCTTGTCAAAACCCTAGCGCCACCGCTAGCTCTCGACAACGCCGGCGACGAAGCGCTTAGCTGCCGCGACTTCTCCGACGCCGTCCTTACGCCGTCCGCGAACATCTTCATCTCCGCCGCCGCCGTAGGTGTCCTCCACCGCCAAGTTAGGGCACGGTGGACTGAACTGCTCGGCCTCCTTTCCTTCCGTCTAGCAGTTCTTAGAAGCGGTAAATATATCTCTATTTTTACCATCTTTTTGATCTTCAAGATTCATCCTACTTGCCAAAAATGGTTTCTGCCCATACAAAGTTAGATCTATTCTGTCTGCATCTCGTACTGCTTAGTATATTCACTTAAGCTTCACAACTAGTTAGATTCCTCACTTGTACTTATTCACGGATTCGCATAAATCTGGAACCAACTCTCAGCCAGATAAGTGAATGTCTTCGCATCATGAGGTAAATGTCTTCAAAATGATTTATCTACAAAATCTTCTCGAGAATGCATATGACCTCTTCCCTTCCCTCGCATCTCCAATGCTGTCACAGTACATGTCCGTGGAGAATCCTTGGTTCTCATAGTCTGCATTCGCTTGCGAATTCTTACAAATCAAACCAACTCTCCCAAGCCGCCTCGTCATCAAGCAAACGCAAGCCTTTGAAGCCTTTGATTGTGAAGCCATTCAGTTTGAAGCTCATGGCTACGATAAATCAGTCAGAAGGGCGGCGGACAGCGTCGTGAGGGAACCTCAAAAGATCTGCCTGATGACCTCGCAGAGCTGTACAAGACAGATCCTGAAGAGACTTATAATCAGCGCAAGACACGAATCCAATGGATTCGACGCTATTGGGCTGAACAGTGGTTCAAGTACAATTTCGTCACACAAGAATATGCCGAGAAGAATGCCATCAGAAGCCCTTGGGGTGATATTCATTTGAGGCCTCCTCCCAAGAGCATGGTGAAGCTATTGCACAAGGTTTCTATCCTTGCATGGTCCGTGGACCTCAGCCTGAAAATGCCGACCCGACGTCTTTGCTCTGGTGTCGCGATGACAATCTCTTCAAGCGCAACTTCCAGCACGCAAAGACTTCTACAAAGGAAAACAAGAAGTCATTGGGATTAGATTTCAACCCTGGTCCCTCTGCTCCCCGTGCTGACGGCTCACGTGACGCTGAACCCAATGTCATCGGTCCGTTTTCAAACCTTGAAGGCCTCATCACTTATATTTTGGTCCAAGGTGCCAAAGTGGATCACTCTGATGACAATGATGGCTCGGATGAAGCCCCAGCTCCAACTCCTGCTCCTTCTCCAAAGCCGCAGAAGCTTAAGAAAGTCAAGGCTCCAAAGTCAGCTGCTCCTCCAAAAGCTTCTCGTGTGAAGCCACTGGCCACTGCACCTCCTGAAGCCAGTGCACAGTCTGAGGATCAATCCCGCATCTCCAAGAAGACGGAGAATAGAAAGAAAAGTGTCAAGAATACTGAACTGACACTGACCCCTGCTGCCATTCTGCGTGAAGAGCACATTGATCTGTCAAGTGATGACGATCTTGCAGATGATGCTCTTGAGCAGCTTATCAAGAGCAAAGAAGAAGCAAAAATCTTCAACAACTTGCCTCTCTTTGATGTGGCAATCATCCATCACTTCATTGATGAGTGGTTTGACACACCAAACATCAGCTTTGAAGATCTGCAACTTCCAATTGGCCTCAGCGTCTCTTTCAACGGCGCCATTGCTTCTGAGCTAGCTCTAGCTCAACGGATTGTTGAACTGAAGCACAAAATTGACTATGAGAAGGCTCAGTTCAAGAAGCATATGGATGCACTCAGTGTGCAAGACGTCAAAAACTTCAAGGTCATGTTGCGCGACCTCAAAGAAAACTTTGTCAAAAAGCGTGAAGAAGCCAGAGGTTCTCGTGAGCGCATGAAGGCTCTGGCTGACAAGTGTGTGCTTGCCTACAATGAGGCTGAGAAGCGCAAGGCACTTGGTCGTCCTGGCATCGACCCCAGGATGGCTGCAAAGAAGAAGAAGTCTTCAGCTGACCAAGCTGCACCTTCAAGGCAGGAAGAGCCCCGCATAGTCTTCCCAAGCAGCATGACTGGCTCGAAGCCAAAGGTACGGTCAACTGCTTCGAGCGAGAAAAAAGACGAGGGCTGCCGAGGCTGAAGCGAGAAAAGGAAAAATCCTGACGCCTCTGATGCTGCTCCCTCCAAGAAGAAGCTAAAGACCAAGAAGAATCGGGCTGCTCCTACAGAGCCCTTGATTGTTGAACCCATTTCGTGGTTCGTCGCGTCACGCAACCCAAGAACTTGAATGACTGTTCATGAGCCTGCTTCCACAGAGGCTCCTCAAGTGAAGAGATTCCAGCAGTGATCCCCCACTGCTGAAGACATTGGTCACCATGACAATGTTGAAGATGATGAAGTTCTTCCTCAAATCGAGTACAATGTGGTATCATCGCTGTTAAATTTAACAGCGAACTCATCAGCATTGGTCGTCCTTTGACGCCAATTGCACAGGATGCTTCATGGGCTGATCGCCCGCAACAACAAGACTCCCCCAGTACTCCCCAACACCAAGTCACTCCCCAACAGCAACACCAAGAAGAAGAGGAAGACTTTGAGGCCCAGGCAACCCCATCTCCAAAGGCGTCGCCAGCATTTCGCAGGCTTCGCAAAGGTCAAAGGCCTCAAGTGCCTCTTCCGAGCGTTCCAGAAGGAGAAGTGCACCACCAACCTGTTGCACGTCAAGTGTTTTCAGAAGCCACTCCAACTGTGAACGTCTCTGAGTCTGAAGCTAAAGCTGCTGAAGACAATCCGGCTGCATCAGCCGCTGACACCCAAGAAGAAGAAGAAGAACGTGTTCCTACACCCCCAGTAATTGAAGAAGTGATCCCCGATATCAATGTGCCAGTGCCGACCCTCCAGCTCCTCAAGTGGAGGTTGAAAACAATGAGGCTGCCACCTCCAACACCAATGAAGCCAATGACGTGGTCATGGCTGAAGCCAATATGGAGCCTGTCCCAACTGCTCCTGAAGCCAATGAAGGAACTGTGCTCAAGCCAATGAGGCAATCTGCTCTCGAAGCATCTGTTGTGCAGCTCAAGCCTCATTGCTGCCATCGCTCCAGCCCGCCACCAAGGCCCTACACAATCGAGCAAGCATTCAACTATGGCGAGCTAGTCACGAGAAGATGGCCCGTTCGGTCCCTCCGCCTCATGCCTCGATCCTCAATTCGACTATCATATTGCGCATAGGCCTCCGGTCCGAAGCTTGAAGCCAAGACTGCCAAGGTTTCGAGCACGCCACCTCAACTGGTTCTTTCAATGCAAATGGCTTCAAAGCCCACAATACTTTCTTTGACAAAGGCAAAGAACCCTACAAAAGGCCAAGGATCTCATCTGACCGGTTTTGGAGCTATCAAGAAAGAAGCTATTACTCATGTGTTCAGATGACCAAGGCCGCATTTTCCCTCATATGCGCCTCGACATCGGGTTATTGCGGACTGCCGTGCTTAGAAGAAGCACTTGATTGCTTTCATGATGCAGTCCGCTTGGCTTCAGAATGCATAAAGAGCACTAGAATGAAGAATTAGTGCTTCAATTCTATGCCACACTCCACATCCGCGGCTACAACAGAGATACGAAGACATGGGTTCTTGAGTGGATGACTGGAAATGTCCATCATGAAGCCAAAGCTCTTGACATCATTGAGCTCACAGGCCTACCCACTCCCGGAGAGCTATTTGAACCTGGATGTCAACTCCACCTCGATGCCTTGGAAAGCATATTTCATAAGCCAGAACCCGACATGAGTCAGATGCTGAGCATGATGAAGCCACTGCCACATGACGCTGAATACCATCAACACTTCTTTGTTGATGACCTTGAGTATCTGCCTCGTACCATATATCACATCATACGGCAAACTCTATGGCCAATAAAAGGGCATTCATCGTCTGCAAAGCTTGAAGAAGCAATGAAGACATTGGTCTTCTACATCCTCAATGGCATCAGCTTCAACACGCAAGATTTCTTCATCCGACAATTGGCTGCCTCTGGATCTGATCTGCTTGGTCTGAAGTTCTATGCTCCATGGGTCATGCGCCTCATCAAGATGCACTCTGCTATCAACTATCAACC
Source organism: Aegilops longissima (assembly GCA_021605205.1). Classification (NCBI taxonomy): domain Eukaryota; kingdom Viridiplantae; phylum Streptophyta; class Magnoliopsida; order Poales; family Poaceae; genus Aegilops; species Aegilops longissima. The sequence continues at coordinate 646,429,313 of CM038680.1, forward strand.
CTCTGCTCGCAATCATCTGATCTTTCTACCAGAGGTTGATATGTCTGTTGAAGCCATATACCCTGAGCCTGCCAAAACGCCACTAAGTCTTCAGAACGCAGATCACCACAGCTTCTCTCAACCTATGGAAGGCGTCCATGCGGTATCTCGTATCTATCCCCTGGCTGGGAACACACGTCTGCCTCATCGTGCACGGATTGAAGCCACTGAGAGCACAATTGGCCAAAGGCCTCGGAAGCGCTCTTGAGTCCTCAACGATCGAGAACTTCTTGTGGCGCTGCATCAAAAGCAAGATAAGCATCACTCCTGGCTAAAGCGTCAAATGCAAAGCCTCTTGGTGGACGTCAATCGCATTTGTAACCTTGCCACCAAGAATGATTTTGTCACTCACGAGACTTGTCGGCGATCGTGGAAGAGTTTGACCCTGCTCAGTGCTAAAGCTGATCTTCAAGACGATGGCTTCACTGAACGTTTCAAGTTTGACTCCACTCCTCCACGGAATGCAGTCCTACGACAAACTCCATCTCTTGAAGACTCTGACTATTCTTCCTCCGCGGCAACGGTCAATGCCAGAGTGATCGATGATGAAGCCGATGCTACTTCACCGCCCCCTACTTCTGCACGAATCGACATTGCGCCCAGCTCGTCTGCACCGCCAACCAACAACGACAACCCTGCTGCATCATCTTCTTCAGAAGAGGACGAGTAGATGATCTATGTCTTCAAACCTTTTTGGTCCTTACTGACAAAAGGGGGAGAAGCATATGGGTTTGATAGTCTTCAAGCGGGTTCATAAGGGCGGTTGCACTATATTTTGCCTAGTGTTTACAACTCTCGTTTTTTAAACATTTGGTTCTTATGAGTTGTAACACTTAAACTCGATGGTCGTCTGCTACTTATTTGCTTTACCACAGTGCGATGATAAATTCGCATGTGCGATTTATAACTTCCGCACTTAGATCATTCTGCAGACGTCCATTTTTCATTATGCATGTCATTCTCTTAGCTATATCATTTCATGCATGATGAATTATCTTCATAAGTTGAAGAGGATCTCCACAAGTACAACCTGCCATGTGCATTTGCATTCCAAAAGCATACTACTTATATGCACATCTTGGGGAGCCTTTGCCACTTATGAAGACAATTCCTATCCTTTACAATTTCACATATTTTATCCCGTTGAAAACTTCAACCAGTTTGTCATCAATCACCAAAAGGGGAGATTGTAAGTGCATCTAGTGCCACCCCTAGTTGGTTTTGGAGTATTGACGACAAATGTGGTTGAGGGACTAATGTGTTTGTGAGAATTGCAGGATAACGCAGTAGTGTCCCTCATTGATTCGGTTTACCTACGGAGACGGCCCCTAAAATGTATGAAGACATTGAAGACAATGGTGGTATGTGAAGATATTCACATTGAAGACTATGACATGAGAAGACATTGAGTGAAGACTATGGAGCCAAGACTGTGTTGTTTCGTTGTTTCCTTTTCTTCTTTGTTGAGTCATAGGAACCACCATCTTTGTTAAGTGGGGTCCAAGTGATCATAGTCGAAATGATCAAGTGATGCTCAACCCAAATCCTATGTCTTGACGAAGACAATGAGAGCAAAACTTATCCAGAGTGGATGAGTCAGCTTTGCTTGTAGCCCAAGTAAAGTTGTCGTGAGTGTTTGAAATCTGACCGTTTGAACACGTGTCAGTTCCTTAGTGACCCAGGGTCATTTCGGACATAACAGGTCGGGTTGCCTAGTGGCTATAAATAGCCCACCCCCTACACCATAAATTGGTGGCTGCTCAGAGTTAGTGCACGGCTTTTGTCGTTTGAGAGCAACCCACCTCGAAGCCTTTGAGAGAGAGAAATCCTTGCGAGGACAAAGCCCAAAACACCCAGAGCCAAAGAGTGTTAGGCATCATGAAGTTTTCTGTCTGTGTGACTGAAGACTTATTACGCTTGAGGACTGTGAATCCTCCACCCGGTTAGGCGTCGCGTTCGAGCATCCAAGAGTCATTGTGGATTGCGGTGAACGTTGTTCATGAAGGTTCGAAGTCTACCTTGAAGACTTACCAGAGTGATTGGGCGAGTACTTGTGTGTCCTTAGCTCAAGGGAATAAGGTGAAGACGCGGTCTTGAGTTGAATCTCAGCCTCCCTAACCAGATGTACAGTTGTCACAAAGAATCGAACTGGTCCAACAAATCTGTGTCTTCAACTAGTGACTGGTTCTATCCTTCCTCCTTTACCCTAATTTTGTCTTCGTGAAGTCATTGCTTATATGTCTTATCTGTTTGACTTCACTGCTTGACTTCTATTGTTGTTTGGCTTCATACTATCTTCCATCCTGATCCTTACTACATAGCTACTATTAGTCTTGTCCGTTCACATTATTGCATATTTGACTATGGTTTGCTTGTTGTAGTTATCTTCCGCTGCATATCAACTAGGTCATTTCTGTTGTTTGTCTTCGAAACATCCGTGTTTGAAGACTTTCATAAAAATCGCCTATTCACCCCCCCCCCCCCTCTAGTCGATAACTAGCACTTTCAGTAACTTGCAAAATTGTTGGACCAGCTCTGTTAGCCTGGCAATACTTGGCATACTGCTTGTTCTCTTCTAAAATCTATGAGTGGGTAGGTGTGATTGTCCACCTACTAATCTGTAACTTCTCCCTAGTTTGTTGCCTCTTGATCATTTGCTTGGTCCCAATCCCTTCAAACATTGTCCTTATTGGTTTGGCCCTAACATCTAGTATCATCTTGTTGAAGACTTCACTTAGATTGTTCACAACTAAATCTATTTGCAAGTATTATTCATAGCAAACCTAGCCCAAGTAGAGACCTTAATTTTTTTGAGCCATTTCCAAGCATCCTCAGACTGTTCTTTCAGCTCTGCCATGCCTAGTTCATGCCCATGTTTAGTGTAGGAGTAGCTAGCCTTGTCAATACACTTCTTTAGTTCCTGGCCTCTAAATCCAGCAGATTGAAAATTTGCATATATGTGCCTAATACAATACCTTTGAGGAGAATCATGGAATACCTCATTTATTGCCTTAAGCAAGCCATGTACATTCACAAATTATTACTACAATTGAAAAGAATGAAATAATTAAAAAAAGTAATAACACTAAATTGCTAAATGGAATTCTTCCCAACCTTTTGCCTGTCAGATATGATAGTGTATGTTCCAAATTTGTTGCCACTGCCAATGCAACATCTCAATTGAGTTAAAAACCAATTCCAACTTTCACCATCTTGTCAACCACAGCAAAAGCTATAGGATAAATATTGTTGTTTCCATCCCTTCCTGTGGCTGCAAGAATTTGTTGTCCAGTGGTTAACTTGATGAAGCATCCATCAAGAATTATAAATGGTTTGCAACCATTAAGGAAACCTTCCTTTGAACCTGCTAAACAGTAGAACATATACTTGAATCTAGGAGTAGGTGTTGGGTTCTCTGCATCTCCAAATGTTGTTACTATACACCTGCTACCTGGGTTTGTGTCAAGAACTGCTTGAAGATAATCCCTGAGCCTCAAGTACTGCTGCTTGTGGTCACCTTGAACTACATCAACAGCCTTCCTCCTTGCCCTATATGCCACACTTCTTGATACATCCACTAAAAACTTAGTCTTGGTCTTCTTAATTAATGCATTCACAGGGGATCTAATGTCTTTTCTCAGTGCTGCCTCTACTGACCTTGACATCTACTTAGTAGTAACCTTTGTGGACTCTGCACATGCTCCACAAGTGTGGAACATATCACACTTGTTGATGCAGAATGTTTTTTCATGAGCTAACTTAGAGGCACATATATAAAAATCACATCCCCGGTCTCTCTATGAGCACCAAACAATAATCCTATCTGGGGCATTTCAGCGGTATTGAAAATTTCTCAAAGTCCTAATGTGAAAATCCCTAAGTGCATCTCTGAACTCATACACAGTGGTGAAGCACAAGCCCTTACAGAACTGTTCTACTGGTCCTTGAAGTTTGTGATCATACCATATCATCTCTTTCAACTTATTATTCCTTCTCTTCCTACCACTTGGTAGTTTATAGGATCCTTCAGGCTCATCTTCTTCATCATTGATGTCATAATCACCAGGGAAACATTTTTCATCTGCTTCAAGGAACCAATTTGCTTTATCCTTTTTCTCAACCTCATGGTGGGATCTACTGGTTGGACCAGGTTTTCTCACTGCCTTCAGTTTCTGTACCATGTTGTATCTTGTTTTGCGGCTTCATCTTCAAAGGAATACTCTAACTGAAAATCCACATTGTTCCCATCCGAACCTGAATTTGCAACTTCATCATCAGAAATAAATTCAGACACATCAGTGTCACCTTCAAAATGGTTAAGGTCAGCTTCTCTTTGCACCATGCTTTTCTTCAGCTCTTCCTTTTTGTCCATGCTTATATCCACCACCTTAGTGCAACTTTGTTGAGTGTTAATGCAATGTTCAGCAAAATAACTATCTTTGTTTTCATGATTTTCATCTGCATTACATGCCTCAAGAGCTCCCACTACTCATATGTTCAGAATCTTTTCATTATGAGAGTGGATCAACATCTGTTGCACATCATCTTCACAGCATATTAGATCTAAACCTTCTAATCCTTTCTCCTCATCAAATACATAGTACATATAATCATCAGCCACAAAGCCCTCACTCCCAATAAGAGAAAGCATTGTCAAATATGATATGTCTGACTGGTACAGATTTCGAACCACTGATTCTCTGGCATTGAAATGGAACTAAATTGACCACTTTGGGTCATCAATTCTGAAAATTATTAAATGAATGACCTTTATTAACTGAAAACTGGATAACTGAACCTAACTAGGCACAATATTGAGTTTCTGTCAAACTGCTCTTTTCAGTTTCTTACACAACAAAGTATGCACAATACTAACAATTTGCAAGGTCACCAAAGCTGAATCTAACCATGCAAAAAACTAGCCTAAATTCCTGAATCTCTGAATCTCACAATTAAAATCTTCTAAATCTAACACATGAGATGTCGTACCAGCCGCCGCCCGCAAAATGAGGAAGCTTCCGTCGACCTTGAGCTCCGCTTCTTGTCGTCAACGGTGGTCACGTCGGCACCGACCAATCCAACCTCTGTTGTGCGCCGCCCGCAGAAGGATGAGATTCGGACTGAAGGTTGCTGCACCGCGCTGCCGACCACGTCCGGAGGTATGCCTGAATCGCCGCCGGGGTTTGCATCCATAGCCGCATGGCTGGCAACGGCTAGGGCTAGGGAGGAGCTCAGGGGAGAGTGAGAGAGGGTGGGGAATGGGGAGCCAGCCGACAAGGTTTGACCTGGTCCGACCAGGTGCGACCGATGACTGACTCTAACGGCTGCACGCGCGCGCTGTTAGCCGTTAGGCGGGCCGCCAGCCTGGCACGTGAGCCACTCACGTCAGAATCGCGGTTAAATAGTCTAAACGACCATTCCGTCAACTTGGTAGTTTTTAGTCATGTGATTACGATTTTTCGGTAGTTTTCGGTCACTTTTTAAAAAGTGGTAGTTCCGTGGGACGCGAAACCCTAAACTGGTAGTTTTTTGTCAAACACTCTAGTGTACCTAGTGGCAGTCAACTATTCAGAGTTTTAAGAATGTGAGGCATCAACAAGGCTTCTCCAAGAACAATGCTATCATGATGGTCTCGGTTGAGAATCCACATTTCAGGGGATATCACACTGTCAGCCTCGGGATCCAGGTCTTCCAGCTTCTGCTAGCGCTGAAGACATCAAGACCTACTTGTACGAGAAGTTTTGCGCGCCACTCAGTCAACCCTTTGCATCCTCCTTCCTAGTTCCTTTACAATAAACTCCAAAACTCGATCCAAATTGCATATCTGAAAATTCACATCAATCGGATCGCATGCAATATGCGCTGAAACTTGAGAACACACAATGTTCCTCGCTTTCCAAATCCCCCAATTCACAGTTGAAAGTACAACAGACATAAGATTCGTTTGCCTACCATTCAAGCCCCCAAGACAAGTCCCTATGATGTGCAATCTTCAGCGTTTGCAAAATGGTAATCAAACACAAAAGCACGTCTGGCTACATTCCATACATATCTAGCCATGGGATAGGTGAAACAACGTGTGAGATAGATTAAACCCCACTGCAAAACAAGCATTGTTTAATACGCTCTCCACCTCTATGGAACAGAGCGTCTCTAGTTAGTAAACTCCTACTAAGCACTAACCAAATGAATGTTTTGATTCTTAAAGGTATTTTAATCTTCCGCATGAACCTATATGGAACAACGCCGTGGTGTTGCAAGGCATTGTAGTAAGATTTTAAAGAGACAGATCCCGAAACTGTTAGTTTCGAAACCAACTTATCTGAATCTTCTGTCAAAACCACCCGGCTACAAATGTCATTCAGCTTAACTAACTGAACACCAACCAGAGCACAACTAAATTGATGGGAATCTAAATCAACAACAAACACAGCATGCACTGAAATGTTTAAGTTAAGGAAAATAACATACTGTGCGAAAGGGAACTGCCCAAAAACAAGTACTAGATGGCCTCCCTACTTTGCTTGTTTGACACATGCCCAAGCTCATCTATATGAGTCTAGGGGCAGCTGACCTAGCGTGCGAAGACCCTAAAAAACAAAAGGCAACTGCTAGTTTGATGAATTGCTTAAAGCCCACTAGACAAAGTACACAACATGTTGTGATGGTTTATCTTAGTAGTTTTTGTTTTCTTTTGAGAAATTCATCTTAGTAGTTGAGTATAGGTGTGGATGCAATATTAGGTGGGAGTTTAGTAGAATCGCAAGCCACATGGGAAAAGCATGCGCCACCCACCAACACCTCAGGCGGAGCAGCCTCACACGTTGGTGGCGGTGACTTCCTTTTTTTACATGGTTGTGTCATATGGAGATTGATGAGTCGTACTGGTGGTAGAAAGGAACCATCAAGTTTTCTTGACAATGACTTTTAATTTTTGTCATGCCAATTTTTCTTGAGATAAGTCCATATTACAATCTCAAACTACCACCGAAGTCTAACACACAATTCTGAACTACAAAACTGTCTAATTTATAACCCTCAACTTTCAAAACCAGGCAAAAACAACCCTGGAGGTGCTTTTGATTGGTTTTGACCAGTCAACAGCCTAGTCAGCGCCAAGTCATCCACAAAAAATTAGAGGGAAAATTCAAATTCAGAGCCATTTTGGGAAAAAATACCGAAAAAGTTTCCAGAAGAAAGTAAAGAAAATCTTAAAGTTCCTATCAACCCTTATATTCAATCTGGGGAAAAATTAACATGTTCTGCCAAGTAGATAAAGAACTAGAGTGAAAATTCAAATTCAAAGCCATTTTTGGGTCAAATTTTGGCCAAAAAAGTGTCCTAGAAAAATTTAAAAAAAATCTCAAAATCCACACAACCATTACGTTCAATCTTTGAAAGTTTCTACAAGTTTTGTCCCCTGGATAAAAAAACAGAAGCAGATTTCAGATTCAAACGATGGTGACGCAGCATATGACTTGGCGATAACTAGACTGTTGACTAGTCAAAACCAGTCAAAAACCACTCCAAGATTGTTTTTTGTCCGATTTTGAAAGTTGAGGCTTGTAAATTTGATGGTTTCGTGGTTCAGGGTTGTGTTTTATACTTCGGTGGTAGTTCGAACTTGTAATACAGACTTGTCTCATTTTTCATAGACAAGTGACTTTTGGAAATATTGCCTACAAGTAACTACCAAAACTAATTAGGTTACATTTCCCAACCTTTGCATTATCTTAGACAAGTGATTAACAATAGATTGATACTCCATTGATGATGAAGAATGAAATATCTTTTTTGAAAGGGGCCAATTCCATCCCCCCCCCCCCTAATTTTGGCTCGACCTCATTCTAACCCTAAATAAAAATAGTGCTTAACTTTACCCCTCTTCTATTAAGTGCGCTTATAGAAATGCCCTTTCGTACAGTTTCCGTCCAGCCAAAGGCCTTTGACCGTTAGATTTTGACTGAACGGGAAATGTACGGAAGGGCATTTCTATAAGCGCACTTAATGGAAGAGGGGCAAAGTTGAGCACTGTTTTTATTTAGGGGTAAAGATGAGTTCGGGCCAAAATTAGGGGGAAAATGTAAATGTCCCTTTTGAAAGATCCAGCTGGTGGCTGGCTTTATATTGATCAAAGCAGGGAGCATATGGGAAGAGTACAAAGGTGGATTGTGATCCAAAGGATCAAGGAAAAAAGAGAAAAAGAGGCGGCACTAGCCACCCCCTCTAGCTCCTAACAAGCTGGCCTAGAAACTACTAAGCCTTGGCTAAATTCTCGCAGTTTCATCCCCAAAAGGGGGCGCAATGAATTCTACACTCGCCTGGCGTCGAGTTCAAAATCGCGTCTGACAGCTGCTATATGTTGCTTACTGAAGCAACCTTGGCTTTGAAAGTGCACTCATTTCTTTCTTGCAAAATCTTCCAAAGGATTATCGGCCCTAGGGTCTTTAGCGGCTTTCTGAACTTTGGTTGGGCCGCGTTGGTCATGGCCGTAAGGATGCCGCAGGGCTGCAATTTGTGAGTCCGGTTTTGCTCATTATAGCCTTGACAGCCAACCCACTAAGTAGCCCTCCTCCAAACTGCCACTGACATTGTGCGTTACCAAAACAGGTGGGAGGAGGATTCCAGATTTCTAAGGCAGCACTGGCAGAAGTAGTGGTTTGGCCAGCCTCTTCTCTGAAGACGATCATTGCACCATAGTCTGTCCTTCAGTAGCAGCCATGCAAAAAAATTGAGACGCCCCGACGCCCAAGCAGTCCAGACTAGTTGTCTGAAGTGGGTCTTGATGTGCCCGTCAAACTGGACTTTGTATGAAGAATGAAACATCAGGTGTTTAATAAAAGCCCAGAAACATGAGAGGCCAAGAATATCAAATGCATACCATTGACCATGTAGTTTGTACACAAGCAAGTGATCTTGACTAAGAAAAACTTGGCAAAGTGTATTTGGGAGGGTAGCAGACGTGTTGCTTCTACAATCAGAACGAATCAATACAACATCTTTTCCTCAAATGTCTACTAGCCAAGTTATTGTGACGTACAATCCTTTAATATCAATCCTTCTAATAGTGTTGCCACTTTATTTGGAACATGCCTAAATGGGGTAGAGCCTAAGACAACGATGCATATTCGAGTCAGAATGTGTACATTACTTTGGGCTCTTTGGAATAGTCGGAATCACGTCATATTTAACAGACAAAACATCATGAATTTTTTGTAGATTATCTTCGGGCGACTGGCTGGATCCATACACCCAGCGAAGCGGAAGTCAGAGAGCATACGACTTATGAGTGCAACCATTAGGAGACGGTAGCATGGAATATCTACAACTGGTTTGGATGGCAATCCAACAATAGAATAGGTATCTAGTAATCTTGTACTATTTTTACTGGTTGTGGTAGCTTACTTTTTATTTTCGTTTTTGCTTGCTAACATGTTTCAGATTACACACTTTGTGGAGATTTTCTTTAATAATAAGGATGTGTGCATCAATTGATGCAGAGGTCGGGGGTAATCTTCCTTTTTGAAAAAAAAACATAGTACCATTGACCATGAATGTCCTGAAACATGAAAGCCCCGTTTTCCCATCTTGCATTCATAACTCGCACCCGCTCTAGCATGTCAAATGACCTAACTATAGTAACACGTGGCTCCATTAATTCTTACCATTCCAGTATAAATAACATCTCTCACCAGCCATGAGCGTATGCCTATATGTACTCCACTCCCTTCGCTAACTATTTTCCTCTCATAATTCAACATTTGTTGGGTATGAGTGGTAGGAACTTGTATGCATATAGACATGTAGTGCAAAATAGGAAATCTATTAGGGAGTTGAGAAGCGAAGCAATTGTAAGCATTTCTAGCTAGTGGCAGCCAAGACACTGAAAAGGACCGCACAACATTCTGAACTACTCCCTCCGTTCGGAATTACTTGTCTTGGAAATAGATGTATCTAGATGTATTTTAGTTCTAGATACATCCATTTTCGAGACAAGTAATTCGGGACGGAGGGAGTAACAATCTAGAGTGTTAGAAATGTGAGACATCAGCAAGGCTTCTATGAGCAGAAGCTTACCACGCTGTGCATCCTGTGGATATTAAGCTAGAACTTTCAAAATAACTTCACCCAGGCGGAGCAGCCTGACACGTTGGTGGCATGAGGTTCTTTGGTCTTCCTTAGATATTTGTGTCGTATATTTGGTGACAGAACGACTGAGGCATCAAGTTTTCTTGACAAATGACTTTTAATTTGTGTCATGCCAAATTTTCTTAGACAAGTGACTTTTGGAAACTAGGGGGTTCCATATGAAAAATAACTGCCAAAACTAAGTAGGTTACATTTCCTGACCGCCGAAATCATTGATTAACTATAGATGATACTTCATTGACGACAAAGAACACACCATCAAGTTTTTAATAGGAGCGCAAAATCCAAGAGGTCAAGAATATGAACCACATACTCCCTCCGTCCAGGTGCATAGGGCATCTAAGAGAATTTAGGATTTCCAAATATGTTAGTCACCCTTCATTTGTTAGCACTAATAACTCGTCTGCCTACCCAATGCATGAAGCATTTTCAACTGCTCATTTCTCTTCCTTTCATGTACAAAGTAATTAGGCGCCACTACCATTAACTTTTTCTTTGCGTGCATGCATGCTGGACCTAAAGAATTGGGTGAAACAACTCGTTGGCCTATGCATGATTAGTCCAACTATCACAACACTTAATGCTGGATTAACTAGAGGAAGAGAAAAACATGGTGAGCATCCAATCAACGCATGCCTAGTTCACTGTGTCACTTCTTAGGTGCCCTATGCACCTGGACGGAGGGAGTACCATTGACCATGAATATCCCCGAACATTAAAGCTCTTTTCCCACCTTGCATTCATAACTCACACTCGCTAGCATGAATATAGTTGAAAAATAAAAAATTCTATCAAGAAGCTAAGCAGCGAAGCAGTGGCAAGCATTTGGTACCAACTGGCAATCAACACACTCAAAGGAACACACTGCATTAGAAACTAACTACTCCCTCCGTCCAGGTGCATAGAGCACCTAAGAAGTGACACAGTGAACTAGGCATGCGTTGATTGGATGCTCACCATGTTTTTCTCTCCCTCTAGTTAATCCAGCATTAAGTGTTGTGATAGTTGGACTAACCATGCATAGGCCAACGAGTTGTTTCACCCAATTCTTTAGGTCCAGCATGCATGCATGCAAAGAAAAAGTTAATGGTAGTGGCGCCTAATTACTTTGTACATGAAAGGAAGAGAAATGAGCAGTTGAAAATGCTTCATGCATTGGGTAGGCAGACGAGTTATTAGTGCTAACAAATGAAGGGTGACTAATATATTTGGAAATTCTAAATTCTCTTAGATGCCCTATGCACCTGGACGAAGGGAGTACCTGGATTTCAGGAATGCGAGGCATTGGCAAAGCATTTCCGGGCGAGAGCCCTGCAGAATAGAATCTCACGAGGGAACATCGTGCACCAGCCACTGGCATGCTATGTGGAGCAGACTGACTGCTCATTTTCTTTGACATAGTTTTTTTTTGCGGGGCTAAAAAATGATTTTAGGTTTGTGCAATGCCAAATTTTGTTCCCCAAATGAATTTTGTGAGCTAAAGGGTTAATTATGAAATCTTGCCTAGAAATAACCACCAAAACTTTGTTGGTTACATTTGCTTTGTCTTTTTCTCCGGGTAAAACTTGTACTGCTCAATAAAAAAGGTCATTAAAATCGCCAACCGCCAATTGGACTGCACTTGGGGGCCAAAGCCCAGCCAAGTGATGATTCTACCTTTTGGTCCAGTCGAGCGTAATTATCTAAACAATTGCTAACCTTATTATGAGAACGAAAAATATGACTCTTTCATTCGGTGCTCTTGCTTTTGAGGCTCACGACCTAACACTGGCTGCCTCCTCCCTTCCCATAGCGGCCATCTTCTCTCTTCCCCACAACCGCCACCTCCTACACCCTTTCCCTTGCTGCTGCCAGATATAAGTGGTCGGGCTATGTCCCTACACTAGTCGATGAAGGCGGCCGTGGGAAGATCTCTTCTTCGGCAGCCTTCGACAACGAGATGTGATCTACAACCAACGACTTGTGGCAGAGGGCAAGGTTGTGCAGCTAGGGGCGGAGCCAGGATTTGGGTATAGGGCGGGCCAAGCGAAGTAGATTGAAAAAAATCCAGTGCAAAAGATAATTATAAAGAACAAGGTTGATAGCTTGCACATTAGTCTCATTAACAATTTCAATGTGTCAAGAATTCAAAGAAACCAACTTAGAAAACGACTTAATTTTAATGGTGTTTGGCATCATATTTTCTCTTCATAGTTGATGAATTTCAGTTTTTTAAGTAACCGGCTTAGAGAACAAATTAATCTTAATGGTGTTTGGCAGCGCCTTTTCTATTTAGAGTTGAGGAATTTTAGTGTCAGAAATTAGCTATATTGTATATAGTTGACAGAATTTTTTGCATCACAAATAGGAACTCGTACAAAAGAATTTGCATCACGACAATTTTTAGAATACGTACAAGACGAATTTTCGATAGCATATCAAATCACAAAACAAGACAAATAAAATCTGATGTATAATTTTAACATACGAGATATTAATTCTTGATAGCATCTAAAAAAATAAATAAAATCTGATGTATACTTTCAACAGTAATACGTGATGAGAATTGAGAGAGATAAGTATAGTGTTACCCTGCTAGTTCGTTAGGTGAAGCAATGAAGTAGGTTGTGTCGCAGCCATACGAATCAGATCATGAGCGGCGGAGCAGAGAGATCAGGGGCAGATGGACACATGAGACACGACGGCGGCAAGGGCAAGCGGCGGTGGCAGTGACCCGCTAATCTGACCCAGGTAGACCTAGTCATGCACGAGAGAACGCAGAGATACGATCGGGGCTTTTTTTTTGCTAATCTGGACGCTAGTGGGCAACTATGCATGTACGTGTGATTTATCTCTCGTCGTGCACACCAGTTCGAAGTACCGGTCGATGGTTGGGGGGGGAGGGGGCTGGCCCCTGCTCGTCCCCTCTGGCTCCGCCACTGTTGTGCAGCCGTGGCGGTGGTGTTTCTGGGAGGTGTTGCTATTAGAGAATCTTTTTCGTTCTTTTTATGATGTTAAAAAATGATTGGTGCGGATGGTCAATGTTGTTGTTCGTCCGTTTGTACTATATCAGCAACAACTAATACAAAATAGAGGGAATCGTATTTAATATGAGCGTATATCATGATGACCGAAAATCATATTGTTTTTTATAAAAAGGGTATGAAGTAATAATCATGAGTAAGAAAAGCCATCAGAAAGTTGAGGAGCGAAGAGACAAACGGTTTCCTATCTAGTGGCAATCAACACACTCATAAGGACTGCTCAACTACCCAGAGTTTTAAGAATGCGAGGAATCGGCAAGGCTTCTCCAAGAATAATACTATCCTGAGGCCCTTACCAGTGCTCCACGGTGGACAAGTGCTAAGCATGCCATATAAGCAAAAAAAATGACATGGCGCAGTAATTAAGAAGGAGAGAGAGCATTTTGATGACCTCAGGAAAAACCAATGGCAGGCACGTGAACCTAGGCAAACCACTTAAATAAAAAAAGATGACAAATAGATGAAAGAGTTTATGTGCTAAATCATTAAATAAAGTGAGCTTAGCAACAACAAGTTAAGCACCTATGCATTGGAGATTTGAGTCTATTTAATGCACTTAGTACCTCATCTAAGCACCTTTGCATTGGAGAAGGTCTGATGGGCTCAGTTGAGAATGCACATTTTAGGGGATCTAACACAGTCAGGAGTCAGCCTCGGGATCCAGGTCTTCTAGCTTCTGCTAGCGCTGAAGACATCAAGACCTACTTGTGCCAGAAGTCTTGCACACCACCGCAGCCAGTTCTTCGTGTCATTCTCCCCCTCCTTCTTTCCCTGCTATAAACTTCAAAATTCAATCAATTAGCATATCTGAAAAATTGCATTAATCTCCGTTTCGGAAAAAAATCGCATTAATCGGCTCACACGGCCAAATGTGCTGAAAACACACAAGGTTCCTCGCTTTTCAAATCCCCCAAATGACACCTGAAAGTATAGCAGACATAAGATTCATCTGCCTACCATTTAATCCCCCAACCCAAAGTCAGTGTGCAATCTTCAGCGTTTTCAAAGTGCTAATCAAAACCAAAGCACAGCTGGGAGTTGGCTACGTTCCAACAAGATCACATCGAAATTGTAGGGAATTTTAACCAACAACAAACACATCATGCACTGAATTGTTTAAGTTGAGAAAAATAGCATATGTGGGAAAGGATGCTGCTAGAAAACAAGTACTAGCCGGCCTTCCTGCTTCGCTTCTTTGACACACGCCTAATGTCATCTGCGTTAGTTTAGGTGCAGTTGACGTAGCGCGAAGATCCTTAGAAACTAAAAGCAAAAATTATTTTGATCAATTGCCTGAAGCCCGCGTGACAAAGTATATGCATCTTGTGTTGTTTCATCTTACTAGTTTTCACTTTTTGAGAAATTCATCTTAGTAGTCGAGGATAGGTATGGATGCAAGGTCCGGTGAGAGTTCAGCAGAATGGCAAGCCAGGAGGGAACAGTGTGCGCCGGGCAACAACACACTAGGCAGAGCAGCCGGACACGTTGGCGAAGATGAGGTCGTTTGGTCTTTTCTACGTAATTTTGCCGTATTAATTAGTGGCAGAAGTGAGACATCAAGTTTCCTTGACAAATGACTTTTACTTTGTACAAGGTCAAACTTTCTTGGACAAGTGACTTTTGGGAACTAGGAGTTTCCGTATGAAATCTCGCCTAGAAATAACTACCAATACTAAGTACTCCCTCTGTCTAGGTGAGTAAGAGGATGCTTGGATCCAAGGGACTATTTTTAGTCTGACTAAAAATAGTCTCTTTTAGAGGCTAAAGTTCCAAGCACCCCTGACTAAAGAGAGGCTAGGACTAGTCTTGAGGCTAAAATTTTTTAGTCATAGAAACCTACTAAAATATGTATTAGCCCTATCTTTCCTCATTTAATTCCTCTTCTTTAACACATGCGAGTTCTGGATTGGAGGGTTTGGAGGATAATAAATGCTCAATAACTTGATTTTAGTCTCTTTAGTATTTGAATCCAAGCATGGGTGAGGCTAGCAAGTTTTAGTCTCACTACTTTTAGTCATGGGACTAAAACGTATCCAAGCACCCTCTAAGTCATCTTAGGTTGTGCATCGTGACCAAGGAGGAGGGGAAAACGAGAGACTTTAATGTTTATTTGCTAATTAATAGCATTGCATGCAATGAACTAAACCACTGCATGTCGTGTTTGGTAGTCTCAAGTCATTAAAAGCATGCCCACCTCTTGTCTCTTATTGGTTGATATGTGAAGAAATAAGAAACGAGGTAAAAGTTAATGCACCGCGCCTTAGTATTTTGGGATTATTTGGTTTTCGTAAGATGACTTACACACCTAGACGAAGGGAGTAGGTTACATTTCCCAACCGCCAAAATCATTGATTAACTATAGATTGATACTCCATTGACAATAAAGAACACATCATCAAGTTTCTAATAAAAGCACAAAAATCTTAGAGGTCAAGAATATCAACTACATAACATTGACCGTGAATATCCCCAAACATGGAAGCCCCTTCTCACACCTTGCACTCATGACCCACACCAGCTCTAGCATGTCATATTAGTATGAGCTAAACAAGCAACACGTGATATTTGTAGCATCTCACACCAGCCATGAGAGCGTGCCTATATGTACTCCATTTCCTTGGCTAAATATTTTCCTCTTAGAACAACTCCAGACGTTCGGCCCCCCAGGGGCTTGCAAAATCGCCGTCTGAGGGCGCGCCGGCGAAATTACGGCGTGGGGGCGGTCGGTTTCCTAACCGCCGACCCCAGGTCGCCCCCAAATGCCGTTTTTTGAAATATTTGGAATAGAAAACTCGGCCAAACACGACACGTTTCGGGCAAACTAGGCGATTTCATTAATGTTTGTACATAAAAGCTTTAAAACACAATTAAAACATTAAAAAACTAAACTAGGCGCCGCCGTCCGCCGCCCCTACAGGCCGAAGAACGCGTCGAAGGCGCCGTCGCCGCCGTCGTCGGCCTCCTTCATCACGTCGTCGTCCCTGCTGCACCCCTGGCCTGCGTCGCCTTGGCGAATGGGCTTGGTTGGCGGTGGCTGTGGTGCGTCATCGTCGCTATCATCGAGGACGACGACGCCGCCCTCGTCGCGGCCGCGGCGCCGGGCAGCGATTTCCTCAAGGGCGCGGCGCTAGCACTCCGTCTCCATCTTGACGTAGTCCTCGCGCGCCCACTTGAGGTTGGCCTCGTCGGCGGCGGCCATGTCGTCGTGCTCTTTCTTCACGGCGACGAGGCCCGGCTCCGGCTTGGGCTTGACGAGGCGGGAGGAGGAGGAGCCACGGCCGCCCTCGTTGATGACGAGGGCGCTGCCGCGGGTGCGCCACCCAAGCAGCGTCGTCTCCACGGACTCGGGCTTGATGCTGGCCATCGACGGCGAGCCAGAGAAGAGGGAGGAGGACGACGACGACGACGAACCCTCCATTCGCCTCGGCAGCCAAATGCCGCTGCCCCGGCGAGGGACAGGCACCAGGGCCGCCGGGTACTGGAGCGGCGGCTCGTTGCCACCCTCGAGGTGCCCGAGGACGAAGTGGAGCGTCCGCCCGGGGACGCCCCACCACAGGCGGCGGCCGTCGGCGTTGTGGCGCCCCCTCACCGGCGCGTTGTTGGTGGAGGCGAGCTATTCCTCGTGGCGGCATCAAAAGTACGCCACCCAGCTTGCGTGGTTGTTGGCGGCATACTCCGGGCGGCCACGTACCTCCGCCGGCAGGGAGGCCCGGACGCGCTCGATCTCCTTGTGGAAGTGGCCGGGGTGCTCGGGGTCGGGCCGCGGGGGGCTAGGACGCCGCCTGCACTGAGCCTCCACCTCCCCGGCACGCGCATGTCTGGCAGCCGCGGGTAGTTGGCCTCGTGGAGGAGGTGCGCCTCCCACTCCGGCAGAGTGCGGCGACCGAAGCCGTTGGCCGCCGCAGAGTCGCCGGGGAACCTTTCGGCCATCAGAGAGGTTGGTGGCGGGCGGAGAAAGAGACGAGAATTGGACGCCGACAACGAGAGAGAGAGAGGGCGACGGAGTGTTCGTCCACCGAGCGAGGAGAATGGCTTTTTATAGCCGTCGGGGGGGCGGCAAGCGTGTGTGTACGCGTGGTGGGAGGGGACGGCGAGCCGCAGGGGCATTACTGTGCCGCCCATGGGGAATCAGCGGAAGGCTGATCGGCGGCAGCCTTGGCATTGATTCCCCGCAGGAAAACGAGGCGACGAGGAAGGACGACGATGCGCCATGTCGCTGAATTGGGGTCCCACCGGGCTTTCGCGGCAAAAACGCTTCCCCTAGTGCCTCTGGGCGCCCCCAGCGCGCCGGGTTCGGCATGTGCCCGCCGACGCCAATTTCGGGTCGAAACGGCGAAAATTGGGCTTCTGGGGCGCGGCTCGGCCATTTTTTAGCGCCTGCACTAAAAAATGGCCTGGGGGCTGTTGGGGGCGCGGCTGGAGTTGCACTTATCTTCAACACTTCTAGGGATACGAGGGATACTAACTTGTATGTATATAGTTGAAAAAATCACATGACATATGTTGTAAGCAAGCCAAACAATTCAAAAAAAATTATAGTTGAAAATAAGAAATGCTAGGACGCTAATCAGCAAAGCAGTAACAAGCATTGCTGCCTATTGGCAGTCAACCCACTAAAAAATACCGCACCACATTCCAAACTAACTATCTTGATTTTAGTAAATGGCGTGATTTACCTGCTGGCGTTGAGATTCATCTGACAACACATCTCTACTCCTAATGTCTCAGTACGTAAGTCGTTCGTTCGCTTCGTTCGTTCCCACCGTCCCATCGATCACGCCACCACGCGATCCCTGCCCCCACCGATTTTTTTCTTCCCACCGAAAACCGAGACCGGTTTTCTTTCATGCATCACAAAAACCAAGCCAAACGTTTCATCCCCTTCCATATAAAACAACAAACCTTCCATCCTTCCCTTTAATTTACGACACCAATCAAATCAAATCATATGGAATCATATCGGAAAATTCCGTCACGAGAAGCTTCCATAAACAACAGTTTAATCTAATATTTTTGCTCTTTCCATATACATCAAATAATTTTCAAATCCTATCTTTCGAGCGGGGCAGTCAAGGCCTGATTCTCCACGCTTCCAGGTTTGCGTTCGGATCATGTGGATTTGAACTGTTTCTTCAAAGTTTGCCGCCGGATCAGGTGTGCGAGGCTTGTTTCTTCAAACTTTGCCCCCGTGCTGGCGCGGCTGCCAGCGAGACACGGGTGCCGGCGAGGCTTCCAGCGATCCACGGGTGCCGGCGCGGCTGCGAGCGAGACACGGGTCCCGGCGCCGCTGCGAGCGAGACACAGGTTAGTAACCTGTACACAGTTCGCTTCTGGTTAAACTAATGCGGGAAGAGACTGGGTTAACTATACAACTGTTCGATTGGTGGTGTGACATAGCCCCAACTGTTCGTCCGATTCGTACATGGTCCTGACTGTTCTTGTGTGCTAGCGAGGCATATACCTGTTCAAAGTATTAGATTAAACTGCTTTAAGTATACAACCAATGCATAGCAAGGCTTGACATATGTATACATTCAAACCTTTTGAAAACTTACTGCTTCTCGAGAGGTATCCTAACCCCGGCTATAATTTTTCTGACGTTCTACCGAAGTAACCTGTACCAAGAACATGGCTAAGGAGGATAATTTGATATATACATGATTTCTATTCAACAAGCAGCGCTATCAGAATAAATGCAGCACGAATATGATTGTGCGGTTTCAGATTAGCTCCATAGTGTTCCTTTTTTTAATTATCAAGAGCTTGTTGAAATAACTGTGGTACATAATTGATATGGAATCCAGTATGCACTTATATGCACTTAGTTGACTATCTTTAGTTTCTATATATACTGATGGAACTATCTTCAGTTTGTATATATACTTGTCACAAATCAGTACTTGGCACAAACCTATCTTGGTGGTCAAACATAGTGTTCCTCAAGCATGTACTGATGGAACTATCCCTGCCATTTATTTATATTTAGGTGAGAGTCCATACATTTATTTGAATGCTCTGGTGGTTCAAAATCCAAATATTTGATTAGCACATATATACATATGAGCGTTACCAATGCATACAAAAATAAATGACATGGATAATAAGAACTAGCTTTTCATGTCAGGGTGAAACTGTATGGAGAGAAGTAGAGTGATGACACCAAAGCAAGAGCAAGGAGTAGACCGAGATAATTGGCAAGCACGCTTGTTACACTAACATGAAGGTCTACAGAAAAGCTTCAGGATTATGAAAATTTATTGTGTTTACAAAACAAGATCCATCTTCAAGATTTTGTTTTCTATTTACTGTTCACCAAGGAGTATATGCTCCCTGGAGCCAAAACTCCAAGCAAGTTTGTCTTGTCAGTGGCGTATGAGAAACAAGATTTGTGTCCGAGAAAAAAATACTACAAATGGAGGATGAGATGATGCTGCCAGGCCAAAGCAACATTTTCATGTTGTCCCCTGACTCTATGCTTTTCTGTGTGGTTTCATCTACTCTCCTTTTTTTTTATTTTTTTTGCTTTTCTTAATCTCGACCAGCCTAGGAAGAAGAAAACTTGAACCAAAGTAGTTAATCCATTGCACAACTCAATGCATTTCAAATTGTTCTGTTGCTTCCACCAAAATCATGCAGATATAAAGATAATACAAGAAGGTTAGTTACCTTCCTTTGTGCAGGACAAGAACTCTACCCGCTGCCATTTTACGAAACCTGTAGCAAGCAATGCATTACATGACAATGTTGGTTATTGGGCACAAAAACTGAAGAGAAGCATTATTGTACCAAACATGCCAAGAACTTACTTTACTTCTGTTCAATGTAGATTAAAGTGCGTTAAATATAGTATACGGTACTTATTGGTCTGCTTTGCCAATGACAATTGTCTATGACAGTGATGTCCTCAAACGACTTGACCCCGTTTGGTTCTCGTTGGGAAAGGGTGAATCTTGCTAAGCAACACCGACAACGACAAATGGAGGCGACAACTGGGCTCCGACAACCTCTTGGTGATATCACCAATGTTGATAGACTCCCCAAAGAGGGTCCAGGTATATTTAATTGATAATTGATTGGTATTTGGTGATTGTTAAATTACTAACCTAAACAATCCCTTTCGCAAGCTATTGGAGCTGGCCCACAACCATCGAGCGGCTTGTTTATTCGTGAAGCAGATGTCCCGTCTCCCTCGACCATAGAACTTCCGAAAGGGAGTCCAGGTATAACTCATCAGCAATATTTAAATGCCTTCGATATTGGTGATTACTAATTTGAACAATCCCTTTCGCAAGCCGTTGCATCTGACCCACGACCATCGAGCAGCCTGATTATACATGAAGCACCAATCCCCTCTGCGTCAACCGTAGAAAACCACAAAGGTAGTCCAGGTATAGCTTCCGAACTCACACCTCCTTCCAATTTCTAAATATAATGAAGCGGTAAATTTAATCCATCAGAGGGGATTGTTGCGAATCATCTGCTTTGGTATATAATTAATATATCGCAACCTTGATGGTGCACGATTTTATCCATAAATATTATTACTGTTCAAAATCAGATGCTAACGTGTGTATACCTACAACAACAGATGGACCTACGAGGGGCCGTGCTGGCCAACATAAAGGGACCTTATCAAAGGAGGAAAGGGATGTCATCAACGCACGGAGAAGAGCAACTTATAAGAAGAAAAAAGAAGAGCAAGGGTACCAAGAACAAAAGGATAAGTTGAACACAAAGAGACGAGAATCTTATCAGAAGAAGAAACAGCAGGAAGACCGACAGCGACAGATGGATGCGACAAATGGCCTCCGACACGCTCTTGGTGAAGACACCAATGTTAATATACACCCCAAAGAGGGTCCAGGTATATGGAATTTGTGTAATGTTTTTAGTAATTCACCTTCAATGTTGTTTCTTACTAATTAACAAAGTCCCTTTCGCAAGACAACCGATCTGCCCCACAACCATCAAGCGGACTATTTATTCGCGAAGCACCAACCCCATCGCCCTCAACCATTGAACTACCCAAAGGGAGTCTAGGTATAACTCTGAGACAATCTTTAAATGCCTTTCATATTGAATTTTTACTAATTTGAACAATCCCTTTCGCAAGCCATTGCAGCTGACCCACAACGATTGAGAGGCCTGATTATACATGAAACAACAATCCCCTCTGCGTCAACCATAGAACTCCCCATAGGTAGTCCAGGTATTACTTTCGAACTCACACCTCCTTTGATTTTCTACAAACATCAAAACAGAAATAAGTACAAAGTTGAGTCACTTATTTTGGGACGGAGGGAGTATCACTGTTGTACCTCCAGTCAACCATGAGAGCTTTGAACTTGATTGTTCTGGTTCGGATGCTAATGTGTATAGACCTACAACAATAGGTCCAGCTATAAGGGGATGTGAGGGCCAACGTAAAGGGACATTATCAACCGAAAAAAATGATGTCATAAACGCACGGAGACGAGCAACTTATAAAAAGAAAATAGAAGAGGAAGGGTACCAAGAACAAAAGGATAAGTTGAACACACAAAGACGAGCAGCTTACGAGATGAAGACACCAAAGGACACAAACACATTAGATATTATAAACGCAAAGAGGCGAGCCGCTTACGAGAAGAAGAAGGAACAAATAAACACGCAAAGACGGGAAACGGCTCAGAAACATCGAGATAGCTTAACACCAGAGCAAAAAGGGGAGATTAGTGCTCAGCGCCGACAGCGAGAGAAAGCTATCCGGAACACCCCGTGTGCTGAATCCATCGCGATGCCTCGTCCTGATTTAGCAACCTCAGCTACGGCGAGCACATGCGGTTACACCTTCAAATCTTACAGTATTCCTCGCCTGTGTGCTCCACATCTTATGTTCGTATGCATTAAACAAATATTTACTTGCTCCGTATCGATGCAGCCGCCTACTGTACCAGTACGCTGGACGATAGTAACCTCATGTTGGATCCTGGGCAACAATCCCATGGTGAACAAATTGATCATGCTCCTGCTGTCACCAAGAGCCCCGCATACATTCAAAACACCGAAACCGATGGTACTTATCCCATCATGAACCAGCTTTCATTTTGTAAACATTCAACAGTTGTTTACGACAACTCAAAAATGTTGCAGGTGCCTACCTAAGTAGAACCTTCGGTGACGGGGCTGTAGATGACGACCCAATCAAAATCGATGATCACCTGAAAAGTGTCGACTAGCTAACCAGTGATCCGATAACAATAGCGGATAACAGAGCGAACGAGCAGAATCATGAGTCCAGAGCTCGGAATAGGACAAGAGAGCGAGCTTGCAAGGGAAGTATGGCGACGAAGAAGCGTCAGGAGAAAATTGGCAAGCAAAAAACATCACAGAAGGTACCACGTGGTGAGAGGATGCTCTACTAGATCGGCGTAATGAAAGGTCTGCAGGTAGGGTGAAGACCCCAACCGTCAGGTCCATCTCCATACCGGAAATGAGCTCAAGTGGACAACCTACCGTAGTGGAAGCACACGGTGCCTCGACCTCATCTAGCACACCGGAGTACACGATCAGAAGTGAAGGTAACACTCCCATCCTTACTCTCCTTGCGTCCCTTGAGACTGAACCCTCATTTATTGGTTTCGCACCTGAGCAGACGACATGGACGCTTACCTTAGTCGTCTCATGAATGATAATGTCAACCCTGACAGCCTCTTTGACGATGAGTATTACCTGTTTGCTGGTGAAGGTATGTACACCCACTTGAGCAACATCCACCCGTCGGGAATATCACACTAATTTTAAACATTGTTTGCAGGCTCAGATGCTGATGACATGGAGCACGACGAATTGGAAGACTCAAGTCAAAATACCTATGTCGACCATGATCCATTGGACTATGTCTACTCAAACCTCCTGCACCACACACATCTATCAAGCACGCCGCAAATTGCGATCGATGCAAGGCCAAGAAGTTTGTGTCCGAGGCCTGGATTCTGCATTGCATCAGTGGGCAGATCCAATGAAGCAACCGGAGCCCATCCCGGAGCTAATGAGGCTTTGGTCTAGCATGGATGCGGACTCAAGGCATTTTCGGGAGAACATACGGTTCTTCAATGGCCACTTCTCCTTCACAACCCTCGGAGTCAGCCTTGATGAAAGCTACACAAACATGAAGTCTGGGGTGTACACGTTCCGAGCGCATGGCACCATCTACCACAACGTTCATTCCTTCGGGCCAACGTCACGTCCAGATCATCTACAGTTGTACTTCTACGATGACGACCCAGGCCTAACCCATCGCAAGGCTGCCACCGAGCAATTAGACCAAGATGTCGTCTGAAAGTTAGTGGACATACTCAGGGAAAACCCTACTCCCAGCAGTTTAGGAGTTTGGGTGCGCACAGGGACAACCTCGACGATTACAGGATAGACCTCAACACTGACCAGAGACTAGACCAAAGGAAGTATAATAGACCTCTATCATCTGAGGTCGCTGCGATTTGGGTGGAGGGCACTGACCTAGCGAAGAGGTTCGGTCGTAGGATTACACTTTGCGGGAATGACAACCAGAGGCACAGTATACATGTGACGGCTGGCTCGTATGACCCGCTCTCTTACCCACTCTTCTACCCAAGGGGGGAGCTCGGTTGGCACCCGAAACTTCCTAAACGTGATGTCCCTTGGCCGGGTTGTGCAACAACCAAGAGGTAAACGTGATGATGATGATGATGATGAGGATGCAGGTAAGCCTTATTCGTATTCTGTCGTTTAGATGAATTGTATACTTCTCATATGAATTCTAATGTCCGCGTTACTCATCCATGTGCAGAGGGGAATAGCAGGTTATGCGTCTCGGTGAGAGACTACTACTGTTACATGCTCCAGACACGACCTGGGATATGCAATCCCATACTCTGTGGAGCACGATTGCTCCAGCAATGGGGGGTGGACATGTACATCAAGATTGAGAGTTGTAGGTTGAAATGGTACAGAAAGAACCAGACAAAGATCCGTGCCGACCTGTATAAAGGAGTTGTTGATGCAATTACATCCGGGGAGACCCGGCAAGCCCTGTTGGAGTAAGGATAGTGCTCCTCGAACGCACTGTGTGGCGACGCGACATGAAGCGGAGGCATATGGATGCCATGGAAATTGTCCATACCTACGGGAAGCCTGACATCTTCTTGACCATGACCTGCAACCCTAACTGGGAAGAGATAACCAATGAGTTGTTTCCTGGTCAGACAGCGCAAGACCGACCTGATCTTGTGGCTCGTGTGTTCCATGGCAAGCTAGAGGCTATGAAAGAGATGTTTTTCAAGAAGAATATCTTGGGTGTTGTTGTCGCACATGTATACGTAGTCGAGTTCCAGAAGAGGGGCCTCCCCCATGCACACTTTTTGTTGATCATGGATTCTGCCTATAAGCTTGTTGTTCCGGAGCAGTATGACCGACTCATTTCTGCCGAGCTCCCAGACAAGCAGAAGTATCCTGAACTCTACGCCTTGGTGGTGAAACATATGATGCACGGACCATGCGGTGCTCTCAACCCCAACAATGTGTGCATGCAACAGAACGAGTGTAAGTACAGATACCCGCGGCCGTTCAATGAAAACACGGCACAGGGTAAGGACTCATACCCAGTTTATCATCGTCGAGATAATGGTCGGCAGGTCCGGGGTAAAATGTTGGACAATAGATGGGTTGTGCCGTATAACCCTTACCTTCTGCGGATGTTCAATTGCCACATCAACGTTGAGGTTTGCTCCAGCATAAAGGCCGTCAAATACCTTTACAAGTACATATACAAGGGCCATGATAGGGCTTCTTTCAGCATCGACCAGCCCGATGCCAATGGTAACATTGATGAGATCAAAAGATACGTAGACGCGAGGTGGGTTACTCCTCCAGAGGCGATGTGGAGGATATTTGGCTTTCCCTTGTGTGCCAATGACCCGCCTGTCCTACAGTTGCCTCTTCATCTCCCGAATATGCATAGGGTGGCATTCAATGAGCAAGCTCACTTGACCGACGTAGTCGCCTCTGAGAATGCTTCCAAATCCATGTTGACAGAGTATTTCAAAGCTAACCAAAACCATCCATGGGCTAGGAATATATTGTACAAGGATTTTCCTGGAAGGTTCACATGGCAGAAGGGTAAGAAGTATTGGAAAGAGCGGGTGGAGCGTTATCAGATAGGTCGAATTGTGTCTGCCAATCCTGCCGAGGGGGAGCGATTCTATCTGCGTGTGCTGCTAAACCATGTTGCTGGCAAGACATCCTATGAGGACCTGCTCACCGTGGACGGTAGGCTATGCGGGAGCTTTAGAGAGGTTGCCGAAAGGTTGGGACTCATCGAGGCAGATAACATGCTCGACGACTGTCTTACCGAGGCAGAGCAGTGGGCGATGCCATGTTCGCTCAGGAGGCTCTTCGCAACAATTTTGGTGCACTGTGAGCCAGGCGACGTGCGTGGTTTATGGGATAGGCACTTCGAGTCTATGTCTGATGACTATCGGCGATCACACACGTGCCCGATTAGGGTGGAACAGATGGTGTTGCTTGACATTAGGGGTATGTTGCAGTCCATGGGCAAAGACATAGCTGATTTCGCTCTTCCATGCATTGACGATGCTTTCGACCCAACCGAGGGCGAGGCCAGAGAAGTGATCGAGGAATCCAACGTCGATTTTGACATCAACGACACTAACTTGGCTTCGTCGCTAAACTTGGAGCAGAGGGCTGCATACGACGAGATACTAGCTTCTGTTGAATGCGGTGATGGGGGTGTGTTCTTTGTTGATGGCCCGGGAGGTACAGGGAAGACCTTCCTGTACAGGGCGCTGCTCGCCAAGGTTCAAAGCGAGGGAAACATCGCTATCGCTACCGCGACGTCAGGCGTCGCCGCTTCTATCATGCCTGGAGGCAGGACTGCCCACTCGAGGTTCAAGATCCCATTGAGCTGCGACGATGGCGCCTCATGCACCTTCACGAAGCAGAGTGGTACCGCCAAGCTACTGAGGATGGCCTCATTGATACTATGGGACGAGGCCACCATGACTAAGCGACAGGCAGTCGAGGCACTGGACAACAGCATGCGCGACATCATGGGAAGACGAGACCGACCCTTTGGAGGAAAAATTGTTGTGTTTGGCGGGGACTTCAGGCAGGTGCTTCCCGTCGTCAGGAGGGGGTCCCGGGGTCAGATAATCGATGCAACCCTCCGAAGTTCACACCTCTGGAAGGGTATGCGCCAGCTAAGGCTCGTCACCAACATGAGGGCTCATAATGACACCTGGTTTGCCGATTACTTGCTAAGGGTAGGCAATGGCACTGAGGAAGTTGACGATCAAGGAAACATACGACTCCCTGAAGATATTTGTGTGCCGTCTATAGGTGAGGGTGACGACCTAGAGAAGCTGATTGACCATGTGTTTCCGAGACTAGATGACAACCAGTCCGATCCGAATTACATGACTTCATGCGCAATCCTCTCCACCACGAACGACAACGTCGACAAGATAAACATACGCATGGTAGACCGTTTTCGGGGAGAAGAAGTAATCTACCATAGCTTTGACAGTGCAGAAGACGACCCGTATGGCTACTACGCTCCCGAGTTCCTAAATGGATTGACTCCCAACGGTCTGCCTCCGCATGCACTCAAACTGAAGCTCAACTGCCCTGTCATACTTCTGAGGAACATTGATCCGGCTAATGGTCTGTGTAACGGGACGAGGCTTGTGGTGCGAGGTTTCCAGAGGAACGCCATTGATGCAGAAATCGTGATCGGACAACACGCAGGTAGGAGGGTATTCCTACCTCGAATACCCCTATGCCCGTCTGACAACGACATGTTTCCATTCAAGTTCAAGAGGAAGCAATTTCCTGTAAGGCTTAGCTTTGCTATGACGATTAACAAGGCTCAAGGCCAGACGATTCCGATTGTTGGCATGTACCTACCTAATCCGGTGTTCTCTCATGGTCAACTCTATGTCGCATTGTCTCGAGCCACCGCAAAGAGAAATATAAAGATCCTCATTGAGAAGGAGAAGGGGAAGGAGAATGCCAAGAAGCAAAGCGGTAAATCTAAGAAGCGAAAAAGACCTGCCTTGTCCTTACAGACCTCGATGAAGAACATCGTCTATAAGGAAGTCCTTACAGGCTGAAGTCCGCTCTTAAATATGTGAGAGGATTTACTCTTATGCTACGGGTAATTTGGTGCTCTTTGGTGTCTTTGTACATATCTATATCTTTCGATGTTTGCAATTGAACTTTATTATGTTTATAGTATAAGGCAAGTATTAATAATATTGCCTCGGATTTGTGACTTTGCAAGTTGCCAAATTTTGCTGTATGTGATATTATTTTTCGTTTTGCTGGTTTGCTTATGTATATTATTCTTTTGTTGTTTTGTAATCAATCATCTACTACATCTAAACTCGGCTTTGTTTTTCTGCACAAATATTGCACACTGCCTTGGTCACTTCGTTCTTGTAAAACTAGACTCCACTCAAGTGTTCTACATTAGAGAAATATTTATGATGCGGCCCCAATGCAGACTGTATGTTTACTTATTGTCGTGATCTTTGTACGTTGATGCCTACACCCTACAGCCTGAGCCACTTGACGACCAATCTGTAATTCGATGTTAAAAATATAGATGCAGATACGTTAATTATAATGTGGCATTGAATTCCATGATAATTCATACCTGAAATAAAATTGTAATTTATTTGATATCTTACTATCGTATCCGCATCGAGCACAACCGAGCGCATCTATTTCCGGTGAGGCCAACTATCCAGAATCCTCCCGCATCTTAAATCCATTGACGCTTTTCTGTTATAGGCTTTGTTCTATGTAGATATCGAAATTAGCACCGCTAAACTTTTAATCTGTAAATACCACTATAGAGTACTTTGGCCTGTAATTAGCAAGTCTTCCTTCGTTGCTGCGCAAGTACTTCTCTTGCATTCCCTGAGATATAAAGTATATACTATCTCTACTTCCTAATCAGTTTGAAAGATTAATTCAAACTATGCATGCTCCTAATAAGGAGAAGTTCTTTATTATCTTGCATGTACTTTCACCAGAATGATTATTTTCGTTATACCTCACTGACTAATGATGTCAGGCTTTACTTCATCGGAAATCAGCACATGCCAGCTAGCGAATATTCAACATAAAAATATGATGGTTATAGGCACATACCTTTCATTGCCTTTAATCTTCAAGTTCTCCTCGATCTGCTCTCTACCCATGTTCGCACATGATCCAAATTTCTCTTTCATGCTCATGAGTTTCTGATAACACGCTGATTTACTTTTATGTGTTCCTGAATAGAGTAACCAAATTAAGTGAAAATCGGTTTTCTTCTTGACTACATAAAGTAGAAGACGGTACCAGCATTTTCCGACAAAGAGGGAGGGGGAGGAAAGAATTTATTATTAAGCTACTCTAAGGGAGTCACATCTTTTAGATTCATCTTTACATGCAAGGAGAAAACTGTGATAATGCAGCCATAGAGGAACAAATCCAAAATACACAAAACAAATACATTGTAGCTATCATGAGTTTTGTTGTTGGGGTCAGGCAATTGAAGATTGTGGTCATAAATGCAGTAAAGCATGCCTCTACTTATGAGAGAACAACCAAAATTACAATAAACTCCACACTGATTATAAGTATATTGTTCGTACAAAATGCTAAAAAGGAAAATAGGTCTTCATAAATTGAAGATAGTTCAGCCACATCAGATTCAGCACTACACATAACTCGCGTACATATATGCATTGTTAAATACACTGCTAATCACATCAATACGAAAATTTCCTTTCGAGGTCTTGCAGCTCTTTGGAAATAAAACAAAAGCGACCAAAGGGCAGCTTCGAATACCTTGCCTGCAGAGACCGTGCATGTCCAGCAATGAACCTCACCAGGACTCAATCATTTGGCATGAACAGATTGCTGGGCTGCAGCACACAACAAGAAGAACCAGTTCAACACGGAGTTAATTTGAAAAAACCAATGTCCAAGACAGTTTGTAGTTAACATAAATTAACATTATTGTTTCAGTTAACAACAAAAATTAACATTATTGTTTCAGTTAACAACTCCTTTCTTGCACGGACATGTATTATGTGATCAAGCAGTAAAAAGCATTTAAGGGATTATCTAAGTACAAAATTTAGAGAGAAAAACAAAACTTTCAGACCATGAACCACCGATCTTCACAAAATAAGTTGTCTGAGGTTACTTATCTGCCTAAGAGAGCGTGTACTGCACGTCGATGATGCCCATTTGCTCTATAGGATCCTGCACAATTTACAGATGTTTTTCCACTATCATGCGCCCATGGACGAGGCACCTTTAGAAGTGTTTGGCATATTATGCATCTCCGAAAATATTGTAATCAGACCCCATGCGTGGAACAGCTTGTTCTGCCTGATATATGTGTGCAACATGTCAGATGCAAATAATTCGATCAACTAATTATTTAGTCTAACCAGCATTGTGCTAAGCAATCAATCAATCAATTTATATACTGGTTCATATGCCAACACATCTACAAACATCCCTGGTAAATACTGGAGCCAACACCTCCACAAACCCGTGTGAGCTGCAACCTCCACACACAGAATTGCATGCTATTGATTGAAGAGGAAGAGTAGCTATACCTGGTACGGCTCTATGGACTGTTCTCATCCGCGTCGACCTCATCCGAAGCCTCGACGGCCACATGTCTGTGAAGCCGGTGTACACCATCCTGCTCATGTCGCTAGCACGGTAGGCTCGACAAAGGGGGCGGGTGTCGATTTGGGGAGAGGAGGACTCGGCCACGAGGCGGCAGAGGCACAGGAAGGACCCGTCGCCGCTGGCGGCGGCGAGGACAAGTCGAGCACTGCCAAGCGCGGCCGCGAGATTGGCGAGGTCGGCGCGAGCAGGGCAGTCGGCGAACGCGGCATGGGCAGGGAGGCGGCGAGGTGCTTCCGAGGAGAGCGAGTGGCGGTCGAGGATGCCGAGGATCAGGGCGAGGCGGAGGCTGCGGCTAGCGGCGGGAGAAGACTGTCCTTCCACCGCCGGCGGTGGCGACCTTTGTGTGATGTTGGTCGCCGGTTGTGTGCGCATCTAGCCGCCGTCGGATGAGTGGAGGGGAGCTGGGGAGGGGATGAGAGGAGGCGGCGGTGCGAGACGAGGTCGCCGGCTGTGGGGGCGAGAGCGGAGGGCGTGGAATGGGTGACTCGCCAAGATCTGGCATCGTGAGTGGACTGGGAGTCTGGGAGTGGAGAGAGTGAGGGGATCAGGGGAGGGAGACAGGTGCTGGTTGGGCTTGGGTCGTGCGGGGAAGGATAGGTTGGGTGCTGTTTTTTTTTTTTTTTTTTTTGGTTTTTAGGGGGTAGATTGGGTGCTGGTTGGGCCGTGTTGGTAGCTGATTTGGGTATACAAAAACATATATATTAAAGTGTATACATATATTAATTAAACATGGAGCATACAAAAAAATATTTTTTATACTTATTAGATATATTGAAAGTATGACACAAAAAACGCAATTTTGAGAGAAGAAACCGAATATACTTGGTTTGTGTTGGATTGCTTGCATGATTTTATCTTTTGTCGGATGATTTTCCTTAGCCTATATAAATAAATTAAAATGATTGAAGAAATTTCAGATGACTGCTTATTTATATAAGAACATTATAGTTGGTTATTTTCTCCGAGATAGATGCAACATCTTTTTTTATAATATGAAAAACGGGTTTTCTATTTTACAAAAATAAAATAGTTGTGTTAGTTTCACTTTTATTTTTATTTTTTTTATTATCTATGTTTCTTTCATCAGAGATAAAAAGTGACGGGTTCCGACATACACACTGATGTAATGATGACTGACCTAACTGAAACACTACGAGAAGAGGTGCATATAGCTAATCTTTGTATGTATGTTATACATGATAATACAAAAGGTGTATTCTTTATGTATTTTTTTCAGAATATAGGAGACATAGATATGGAATTTGGAGATGCACAAAAAGAATCCATCGACAAGGGTTCCGAAGCGACGTCACTAAAATGGGGCTTCATCGAATTTTTTACAACATAATGACGTGGAAGCGGTGATATCTCATAAAAAATCAAAAAAGGATGCAAATTAAATGTTACCGCGCAAGGTATTTTTTTCAATGTTGTTATCGATCTTTCCTTCGTCATATTGCCTAATTCACTCGATTTTGTATCATGCCAACAGACTATGTTTGTACACATTGTTAATTTTCCATTTTGTGATCACTTTACATTACAAATGAAGTGAACTTGAATTATTATGCACTTGTGACCATGTTACATTGTCTCTATATATGGTCTCTACTGTGAAATTTAGCATGCATTATCTTTACATAACTTTAGAAAAATATTTCAGAAGCCCGTGGCAACGCACGGGCATTCTACTAGTAAGATTAAGTTTCTAGTTCTGCGTTTTTCAGTAAATGGTGTGATTCCCACTCTTTTTTTTTTTGGTACTGTCATTTGAATTAGATGCTAAGTATCACAAGAGGTGTCAGAGTCAGATCATTTTGTCTGAATTCCCATGGTGCTCTGCTTAACTGAAGAATGCATGCAGAGTTCGCTTCTCACACGAGTCAAGTTCAGAGAGTTCAAAAGCTTTGCTTAGTTTCAGAAAAAACATTTTGGCCAACGTATATGCAAACACCAAATGAATCCCTGAATGGAGAAATGTATATATTTATCAGCCAATATTGAGTCCTTTAGCTGATTTTTCATTTAGTTAGTTTTCACTGTCTATTCCCATGAACCTATCATCAGTACTGAAAGTTTTGGGATGGGTAGTTGGGTACAGTCGGTACCGACTAATTTTTTTATGCCGTTTTAGTGTTTTGACACAATCATTTTTTTAATCTTCTGGTTTAGTTTCAGTCATCATTTGTTGTTCTGTTTCTCATTTTTATTAGTCCTCATTCTTTATTCTTCAGGTTCAGTCATGCATTTTCAGGTTTCAGGTTTCATCCTTGATGTGTATTGTTCAGTTTTAGGTTTCAGTAATTTTCATTATTTTTTCATTTTGTTCCTTTATCATTTATATATTTTCACCAACTGAACTTGTTTTTTTTTTTCAGTTTTCAGTGTACTTCTTCAGTTTTCAGGATTATTTCAGTTATCTTTCTTCAGTCCTCAGTTTGTTCAGTCATGTCAGTTGTTTCAGTGATAGTTGTCAGTTCAGTTTTGGGCAATAGTTGCATGCACACTATTAATCTCATTCTGGTAGTCTATTCCTGGGTGTCGTTCTTGACTCTTCCCTTCTCCATTTATTTCCTTTCAAGTCATCTTTCTTCAGTCTTTAGTAAATGTTTCTCAACCACCTTTGAGTCTCGTTTATTCAGGCCTCTTCTCTATCTACCTTCAGGTTTTTCAGTGTTCAGTTCTTGTAAGGTTTTCAGTCATCTTTCTGTCTATCATTGGTCCTTCAGCTTTCAGATTCATAGGACAAAATCAAAAATCAAATCACGACACGTGGTAGCACATCCTAGGACAGAAATTCGACTTAACCCCAAATAAAAATCAGTCGACTTAAGAATAGACAGTGCCTTCTCTTTTTCCCTTTTCTCCGTACAACTCTGCAGCCACTACTTGTTTCTTGATGATTTTTATGAGCTAAGATCGTCCCACCAGAAGATCGTTCCACCAGCTTGAAGTGACCATATCTCTGAAGAAAATGACTAGAATCGTACCAACTGTGCCATTTTTACAGTGACATGAGTTATGGTCAACAAACCAAGTGGGTGAAGCAAGCCTCAATCAACGGGAAAACACGAGACATGATCATAGTGCCAAACTCGCCACAACTCCAGTACTCTTTTGTCACCTTCCCTTCCTTGTGTTAAAACAGTACATACGGCAGGCCACCTAAACTATCATCTTTGCCATGAATGAAATTCAAAAATCAAACTCTCCTGAAGCCTTGTGGAACAGAACATCTCTGCCGTTCAAATGCATGATTCCGTCCTTCAAAGTGCACTTCCAACGATTCTTTGTCCTTGTTATCTTGTCAAATTGTGCGAGGACAAGGTGCTGCGTCTCATCAAAGTCATCATCAATGTCGTCTTCATCGTCGTCATCTTCATTAAGAGGAGGTTCATCATCATCAACACCACCCGCAACCTGGTCTGCACATCCATCCTGTTGTGGCACAAACGAAGCAGCAGAAGGATATTCATCCCTCTTCCGTTTTCCAGAAGACATCATGAGAAAATCCTTAGTCGTCAGTGGCCGGGGTTGCATCATCATCCGGATCTCCTCATCATGGGCAAAGGCAAGGTTCAGTGGTCTCTGATTCATCCAGGGCGATGGAGGTTGCATGAAAGGGCTCGGGCGGCCAGTCTCTGGATCAGCCCCATTCATCATCCCCATCCCGTTTTTGTCACCGATCGGCGATGGGGCATAGTCCCACGGCCCCGTATCAATCCCCTCTGGAAGTGGTGTCTGGATCGGGGTCGGTGGGAAGAGCATGTCGGCGGTTGGGGTGGCGTACTCCTCGGACGTGGCCTCGTAGGGCACGTTGAGATCGTGCACAGGTGGAGTCGCGCCGCCAGCGGACGCAGGGGGAGCCCTGTTGCGGTCGATGTTCCCTGAGATTGCGCCACCGTGCAGCAACTTCGTCTCCCAGATAGCCTGGAGCTCGTTGAGGACGGCGTCACCAACGCCGGAGTTCGTAAAGTCCTTACGAACTTTGGCGACGACGTCCTCGACGACAGAGAGGTAGGCGGTGGACGCGTTGCCGCTGGCCATGGCGTTGGCGGTTCTACCGAAAAAGGAGTTGGCTGTTCTAGGTTTAGGGATTGCGCGGGAGGTGGAGTCGGCGAGTGGCGCTGCAGATCGAGGGGGCGGCCTCTTATATAGCCGGAGCTCTCCGACCCCTTCTCTTCCTCAGGCGAGGTGGGACTAAAGGAAACACTGATTTGAGGGAAGACCGGACCGCAGTACGTGGCTTCGCTGAAGCTCAGCCTCCCGAAGCCCCAGTTTGGGCCGGCCCACGGTAGCTCAGCGGTTTCTTCTCTTTTCTGTTTCTTTTTTAGCTTTTTTGCATTTTTCCGTTTCTGTTTATTTTATTTTATTTTACGTTCTTCCTTTTTTATCTTTTCATCATTTTTCCGTGTATTATACAATTTCCTTGTGTGTTATACACAGAAATGTTCATCGCATATTTAAGGAAATGTTCACCCTATATTAAGAAAAAGTTTGACATATTTAAAAAATCTTCATTGTGTATTTTAAATATTTTCAGCATCTATCACAATTTTTTAATGTTTTTAAATTTTGCAGCATCTAACATATAGCACAAAAATGTCAATGTGTATTTGAATACTGTTCAGACTATATTGCCAAAAGTTCAGTGTGTATTTTACAAATTGTTTAACGATATTACCAAAAATTTGATATATATTTAAAAATGTCATCGCATATAAAAATTCAATAAATGTTTGGAATTTCAAAAGTTTGTTCATGTTTCTCAAATTTGTTCTCAAATTTCTCAAGAATTGTTCACGTCTTAAAAGTTTCTTCAACTTCCAAATTTCTTCACGATTTTCAAGAATTATTCACATTTTTCAAGAAAAAATCTTCACATTTTTTGCAAGAATGTTGACAAAAATGAAAGAACACAAAACTGGCCGTAACCATTGGATGGTTTCATTGATGTTGTAGACATATTCTTTCTCATTATCACTAGCCTTTTCTTTTCTCTTCATGCACTTCACTAACCTGTACTTGAAGGAAATATGCCCTAGAGGCAATAATAAAGTTATTATTTATTTCCTTATATCATGATAAATGTTTATTATTCATGCTAGAATTGTATTAACCGGAAACATAATACATGTGTGAATATATAGACAAACAGTATGTCACTAGTATGTCTCTACTTGACTAGCTTGTTAATCAAAGATGGTTATGTTTCCTAACCATGAACAAGGAGTTGTTATTTGATTAACAAGGTCACATCATTAGTTGAATGATCTGATTGACATGACCCATTCCGTTAGCTTAACACTTGATCGCTTAGTATGTTAATGCTTTCTTCATGACCCATACATGTTCCTATAACTATGAGATTATGCAACTCCGCTTACGGAGGAACACTTTGGTACTACCAAACGTCACAACGAATCGGGTGATTATAAAGGAGTACTACAGGTGTCTCCAAAGGTACTTGTTGGGTTGGCGATTTCGAGATTAGGTTTTGTCATCCGATTGTCGGAGAGGTATCTCCGTGCCTTCTCGGTAATGCACATCACTTAAGCCTTGCAAGCATTACAACTAATGAGTTAGTTGTGAGATGATGTATTACTGAACGAGTAAAGAGACTTACCGTAACGAGATTGAACTAGGTATTGGATACCGACGATCGAATCTCGGGTAAGTAACATACCGATGACAAAGGGAACAACGATGTCGTTATGCGGTTTGACCGATAAAGATCTTCGTAGAATATGTAGGAACCAATATGGGCATCCAGGTTCCGCTATTGGTTATTGACCGAGAATGGTTCTAGGTCATGTCTACATAGTTCTCGAACCCGTAGGGTCCGCACGCTTAACGCTTCGATGACAGCTTCATTATGAGTTTATAAGTATTGATGCACCAAGTTTGTTCGAGTCCCGGATGTGATCACGGACATGACGAGGAGTCTCGAAATGGTCGAGACATAAAGATTGATATATTGGAAGCCTATGTTTGGACTTGAATGGTTCCGAGTGAAAGCAGGATGTTATCGAACACCGGGGTTAGCGGAACCCCGGGGTATATGGGCCTTCATGGGCCTCAAGGGAGAAGGAGAAGGGCCGGCCAGGTGGGCTGCGCCCCCTCCCCTCTGGTCCGAATAGGACAAGGAGAGGGGCGCGCCTTCCCTCTTTCCCTCCCAATCCTACTCCAACTAGGAGAGGGGAGTCCTACTCGGTGGGAGTAGGACTCCTCCTTGCGCCTCCCCTTGGGCCGCCACCTCCCCTTGTCTCCTTTATATACGGGGCAGGGGCACCCCATGACACACAAGTTGATCTACAGATCTTTCCTTAGCCGTGTGCGGTGCCCCTTCCACCATATTCCACTTCGGTCATATCGTCATGAGCTTAGGCGAAGCCTCGCGCGGAGAAGTCATATCGTCGCGAGCTTAGGCGAAGCCCTGCGTCGGTGGAGCATCAACATCGTCCCACGCCGTCGTCTCGACGGAACTCATCCCGACACTCTGCTGGATCGGAGTCCGGGATCGCCATCGAGCTGAACGTGTGCGTAACTCGGAGGTGCCGTGCGTTCGGTGCTTGGATCGGTCGGATCGTGAAGACGTCGACTACATCAACCGCGTTGTTATAACGCTTCCGCTTTCGGTCTCACGAGGGCGTGGGCGGACACTCTCCTCTCTCGCTATGCCATCACCATGGTCTTGCGTGATCGTAGGAAATTTTTGAAATTACTACGTTTCCCAACAGATGGCATCCGAGCCAGGTTTTATGCGTTGATGTCATGTGCACGAGTAGAACACAAGTGAGTTGTGGACGATACAAGTCATACTGCCTACCAGCATGTCATACTTTGGTTCAGCGGTATTGTGAGATGAAGCGGCGCGGACCGACATTACGCCAGACGCTTACGCGAGACTGGTTTCACCGCCCGAGCACTCGTTGCTTAAAGGTGACCGGCGGTGTCTGCTCTCTCACTTTAGTTGAATCGAGTGTGGCTACGCCCGGTCCTTGAGAAGGTTAAAACGGAGTCTATTTGACGAAGTATCATTGTGGTTTTGATGCGTAGGTAAGAACGGTTCTTGCTCAGCCCGTAGCAGCCACGTAAAACTTGCAACAACAAAGTAGAGGACGCCTAACTTGTTTTTGCAGGGCATGTTGTGATGTGATATGGTCAAAACGTGATGCTATATTTTATTGTATGAGATGATCATGTTTTGTAACCGGTTATCGGCAATCGGCAGGAGCCATATGGTTGTCGCTTATTGTATGAAATGCAACGCCATGTAATTGCTTTACTTTATCACTAAGGAGTAGCGATAGTCGTAGAAGCAATAGTTGGCGAGACGACAACGATGCTACGATGGAGATCAAGGTGTCGCGCCCGGTGACGATGGTGATCATGACGGTGCTTGACAATGGAGATCACAAGCACAAGATGATGATGACCATATCATATCACTTATATTGATTGCATGTGATGTTTATCCTTTGTGCATCTTATCTTGCTTTGATTGACGGTAGCATTATAAGATGATCTCTCACTAAAATTATCAAGAAGTGTTCTCCCGAGTATGCACCGTTGCGAAAGTTCTTCGTCTTTGAGACACCACGTGATTATCGGGTGTGATAGGCTCTACGCTCAAATACAACGGGTGCAAAACAGTTGCGCACGCGAATACTCAGTTAAACTTGACGAGCCTAGCATATAACAGATATGGCCTCGGAACACGAGACCGAAAGGTCGGCGTGAATCATATAGTAGATATGATCAACATAGTGATGTTCACCATTGAAACTACTCCATCTCACGTGATGATCGGACATGGTTTGGTTGATTTGGATCACGTAATCACTTAGATGACTAGAGAGATGTCTGTCTAAGTGGGAGTTTTTTAATATGATTAATTAAACTTAAATTTATCATGAACTTAGTACCTGATAGTATTTTGCTTGTCTGTGTTTACTGTAGATAGATG
This sequence comes from Aegilops longissima, assembly GCA_021605205.1. Classification (NCBI taxonomy): domain Eukaryota; kingdom Viridiplantae; phylum Streptophyta; class Magnoliopsida; order Poales; family Poaceae; genus Aegilops; species Aegilops longissima. Next base: position 646,467,233 of record CM038680.1, read on the forward strand.
GCTCGTGCTGTTGTTCCGTTGAATTTTAATGCATTCCTTGAGAAAGCAAAGTTGAAAGATGATGGTAGCAATTACACGGACTGGGTCCGTAACTTGAGGATTATCCTCATTGCTGCACAGAAAAATTATGTCCTGGAAGCACCGCTGGGTGACAGCTGCTGCGAGATCTTGAGCGAAGTTGTGAACGCTCGCAAAGCAGAGCTGATGACTACTCTATAGTTCAGTGTGCCATGCTTTACGGCTTAGAACCGGGTCTTCAACGACGTTTTGAACGTCATGGAGCATATGAGATGTTCCAGGAGTTGAAGTTAATATTTCAAGCAAATGCCCGGATTGAGAGATATGAAGTCTCCAATAAGTTCTATAGCTGCAAGATGGAGGAGAATAGTTACAAGGTGAGCACATACTCAAAATATCTGGGTATAACAATCACTTAATTCAGCTGGGAGTTAATCTTCCGGATGATAGTGTCATTGACAGAATTCTCCAATCACGCCACCAAGCTACAAGAGCTTCGTGATGAACTATAATATGCAAGGGATGACTAAGACAATTCTGAGCTCTTCGCGATGCTTTGAAAGCCATGGAGGTAGAAATCAAGAAAGAGCATCAAGTGTTGATGGTCAGCAAGACCACTAGTTTCAAGAAAAGGGCAAAGGAAGAAGAAGGAAACTTCAAAAGAACAGCAAGAAAGTTGCTGATCAAGAGAAGAAACCCAAGTCTGGACCTAAGCCCGAAATGAGTGTTTTACTTGCAAGCGACCGACATCGAAGCGGAACTGCCCCAAGTATTTGGCGGATAAAAGGATGGCAAGGTGAACAAAGGTATATGTGATATACATGTTATTGATGTGTACCTTACTAATACTCGCAGTAGTACACAGGTATTTGATACTGGTTCATTGCTAATATTTGCAACTCAAACAGAACTACGGATTGCGAAGATTGGCTAAGGACGAGGTGACGATGCGCGTTGGAAATGGTTCCAAAGTCGATGTGATCGCAGTCGGCACGCTACCTCTACATCTACCTTGGGATTAGTTTTAGACCTAAATAATTGTTATTTGGTGCCGCGTTGAGCATGAACATTATATCTGGATCTTGTTTATTGCGAGACGGTTATTCATTTAAATCAGAGAATAATGGTTGTTCTATTTATATGAGTAATATCTTTTATGGTCATGCACCCTTGAAGAATGGTCTATTCTTGTTGAATCTCGACAGTAGTGATACACATATTCATAACGTTGAAGCCAAAAGATGCAGAGTTGATAATGATAGTGCAACTTATTTGTGGCACTGCCGTTTAGGTCATATCGGTGTAAAACGCATGAAGAAACTCCATACTGATGGGCTTCTGGAATCACTTGATTATGAATCACTTGGTACTTATGAACCGTGCCTCATGGGCAAGATGACCAAAACACCGTTCTCCGGAACTATGGAGCGAGCAACTGATTTGTTGGAAATCATACATACCGATGTTTGTGGTCCAATGAATGTTGAGGCACGCGGGTATCGTTATTTTCTCACCTTCACAGATGACTTGAGCAGATATGGGTATATCTACTTAATGAAACATAAATCTGAAACATTTGAAAAGTTCAAAGAATTTCAGAGTGAAGTGGAAAATCATCGTAACAAGAAAATAAAGTTTCTACGATCTGATCGTGGAGGAGAATATTTGAGTTACGAGTTTGGTTTACATTTGAAACAATGTGGAATAGTTTCAGCAACTCACGCCACCCGAACACCACGAGAAATGGTGTGTCCGAACGTCGAATCGTACTTTCTTTGGATATGGTGCGATCTATGATGTCTGCTTCCGATTTACCGCTATCGTTTTGGGGTTATGCTTTAGAGACGGCCGCATTCACGTTGAACAGGACACCGTCAAAATCCGTTGAGACGACGCCTTATGAACTGTGGTTTGGCAAGAAACCAAAGTTGTCGTTTCTTAAAATTTGGGGCTGCGATGCTTATGTAAAGAAACTTCAACCAGATAAGCTCGAACCCAAATCGGAAAATGTGTCTTCATAGGATACCCAAAGGAGACTGTTGGGTACACCTTCTATCACAGATCTGAAGGCAAGATTTTCGTTGCTAAATTCGGATCCTTTCTAGAGAAGGAGTTTCTCTCGAAAGAAGTGAGTGGGAGGAAAGTAGAACTTGATGAGATAATCAGTATCTACTCCCTTATTGGAAAGTAGTTCATCACAAGAAATGGTTCTGTGACAACTACACCAATTAGTGAAGAAACTAATGATGATGATCATGAAGCTTCAGATCAAGTTACTACTGAACCTCGTGGTCAACCAGAGTAAGATACGCACTGAGTGGTAGGGTAATCCTATTCGGAAGTCATGTTACTTGACCATGGCGAACCTACGAACTATGAAGAAGCGATGGTGAGCCCAGATTCCATAAAATGGCTAGAAGCCATGAAATCTGAGATGGGATCCATGTATGAGAACAAAGTATGGACTTTGGTTGACTTGCCCGATGATCGGCAAGCCATTGAAAATAAATGGATCTTTAAGAAGAAGACTGACGCCGATGGTAATGTAACTGTCTACAAAGCTCGACTTGTTGCAAAAGGTTTTCGACAAGTTCAAGGGGTTGACTACGATGAGACTTTCTCACCCGTGGCGATGCTTAAGTCTGTCCGAATCATGTTAGCAATTGCCGCATTTTATGATTATGAAATTTGGCAAATGGATGTAAAACCGCATTCTTGAATGGATTTCTAGAAGAAGAGTTGTATATGATGCAACCAGAAGGTTTTGTCGATCCAAAGGGTGCTAACAAAGTGTGCAAGCTCAACGATCAATTTATGGTCTGCAAGCCTCTCGGAGTTGGAATAAACGCTTTGATAGTGTGATCAAAGCATATGGGTTTGTACAGACTTTTGGAGAAGCTTTGTATTTACAAGAAAGTGAGTGGGAGCTCAGAGCATTTCGATATTATATGTGGACGACATATTATTGATTGGAAATGATATAGAATTTCTGGATAGCATAAAAGGATACTTGAATAAAAGTTTTTCAATGAAAGACCTCGGTGAAGCTGCTTACATATTGGGCATCAAGATCTATAGAGATAGATCAAGACGCTTAATTGGACTTTCACAAAGCACATACCTTGATAAAGTTTTGAAAAAGTTCAAAATGGATCAGGCAAAGAAAGGTTTTTACCTGTGTTGCAAGGTGTAAGATTGAGTCGACTCAATGCCCGACCACAATGAGAAGATAGAGAGAAATGAAAGATGTTCCTATGCTTCAGCCATAGGCTCTATCATGTATGCAATGCTGTGTACCAGACCGACGTATGCTTAGCTGTAAGCTTGGCAGGAAGGTACCAAAGTAATCCAGAGTGGATCATCGGACAGCGGTCAAGAACATCCTGAAATACCGAAAAGGACTAAGGATATGTTTCTCGATATGGAGGTGATAAAGAGCTAGTCGTAAATGGTTACGTCGATGCAAGCTTTGACACCGATCCGGACGATTCTAAATCGCAAACCGGATCGTGTTTTTATTAAGCGGTGGAGCTGTCGGTTGGTGCAGTTCTAAACAAAGCGTCGTGGCGGGATCTACATGTGAAGCGGAGTACATAGCTGCTTCGAAGCAGCGAATGAAGGAGTCTGGATGAAAGAGTTCATTTCCGATCTAGGTGTCATACCTAGTGCATCGGGACCGATGAAGATCTTCTGTGACAATCTGGTGCAATTGCCTTGGCAACGGAATCCAGATTTCACAAGAGGACCAAGCACATCAAGAGACGCTTCAATTCCATTCGGGACCAAGTCCAAGTGGGAGACATAGAGATTTGCAAAATACATACGGATCTGAATGTTGCAGACCCGTTGACTAAGCCTCTTCCATGAGCAAAACATGATCAGCACCAAGACTCCATGGGTGTGAGGATCATTACTTTGTAATCTAGATTATTGACTCTAGTGCAAGTGGGAGACTGAAGGAAATATGCCCTAGAGGCAATAATAAAGTTATTATTTATTTCCTTATATCATGATAAATGTTTATTATTCATGCTAGAATTGTATTAACCGGAAACATAATACATGTGTGAATATATAGACAAACAAGATGTCACTAGTATGCCTCTACTTGACTAGCTTGTTAATCAAAGATGGTTATGTTTCCTAACCATGAACAAGGAGTTGTTATTTGATTAACAAGGTCACATCATTAGTTGAATGATCTGATTGACATGACCCATTCCGTTAGCTTAACACTTGATCGCTTTAGTATGTTAATGTTTTCTTCATGACCCATACATGTTCCTATAACTATGAGATTATGCAACTCCGTTTACGGAGGAACACTTTGGTACTACCAAACGTCCACAACGTAATCGGGTGATTATAAAGGAGTACTACAGGTGTCTCCAAAGGTACTTGTTGGGTTGGCGTATTTGAGATTAGGTTTTGTCACTCCGATTGTCGGAGAGGTATCTCCAGCCCTTCTCGGTAATGCACATCACTTAAGCCTTGCAAGCATTACAACTAATGAGTTAGTTGTGAGATGATGTATTACGGAACGAGTAAAGAGACTTACGATAACGAGATTGAACTAGGTATTGGATACCGACGATCGAATCTCGGGTAAGTAACATACCGATGACAAAGGAACAACGATGTCGTTATGCGGTTTGACCGATAAAGATCTTCAGAGAATATGTAGGAACCAATATGGGCATCCAGGTTCCGCTATTGGTTATTGACCGAGAATGGTTCTAGGTCATGTCTACATAGTTCTCGAACCCGTAGGGTCCGCACGCTAACGCTTCGATGACAGTTCATTATGAGTTTATAAGTATTGATGCACCAAGTTTGTTCGAGTCCGGATGTGATCACGGACATGACGAGGAGTCTCGAAATGGTCGAGACATAAAGATTGATATATTGGAAGCCTATGTTTGGACTTGAATGGTTCCGAGTGAAAACAGGATATTCTTGGAACACCGGGGTTACTGGAACCCCGGGGGTATATGGGCCTTCATGGGCCTCAAGGGAGAAGGAGAAGGGCGGCCAGTGGGCTGCGCGCCCCTCCCCTCTCCGTCCGAATAGGACAGGAGAGGGGGCGCGCCTTCCCTCTTCCCCTCCCCAATCCTACTCCAACTAGGAGAGGGGAGTCCTACTCGGTGGGAGTAGGACTCCTCCTTGCGCGCCTCCCCTTGGGCCGCCACCTCCCCTTGTCTCCTTTATATACGGGGCAGGGGGCACCCATGACACACAAGTTGATCTACGATCTTTCCTTAGCCGTGTCGGTGCCCCTTCCACCATATTCCACTTCGGTCATATCGTCATGAGCTTAGGCGAAGCCTGCGCCGGAGAAGTCATATCGTCATGGGAGCTTAGGCGAAGCCCCGCGTCGGTGGAGCATCAACATCGCCTGCACGCCGTCGTCTTGACGGAACTCATCCCGACACTCTGCTGGATCGAGTCCGAGGATCGCCATCGAGCTGAACGTGTGCGTAACTCGGAGGTGCCGTCGTTCGGTGCTTGGATCGGTCGGATCGTGAAGACGTCGACTACATCAACAGCGTTGTTATAACGCTTCGCTTTCGGTCTCACGAGGGTGCGTGGACGGACACTCTCCCCTCTCGTTGCTATGCCATCACCATGGTCTTGCGTGATCGTAGGAAATTTTTTGAAATTACTACGTTTCCCAACAGTACTCCCTCTGTAAACTAATATAAAAACGTTTAGAATACTAAAGTAGTGATCTAAACGCTCTTATATTAGTTTATAGAGGGAGTAATAATCTGGTTGTTTGCATCATCAGGACACAATGACCAGGAGATCATGGGTATTCCTCCTTTCGGAAAAAAAAAACTAAATATCTACAGAAGAAAACAGAAACTAATACTCTTACATTTGTGTTTTGCTCACGAGTCTTGTATATATTGCACGTGATCTCTCATCCACCATCCTCATCTACCCATGCTACTTAGTCGATTCAACTATCCATATATACATCCCGATACAATCTTAATCTCGGCATATAGGTAGTTGAATGCGTGTGGTATTCGGTTTCTTTTATACAACATGAGACACCTAAGAAAAAAGATGATGAGTTATACATCCAAAGACGATTTGGATGTTATTTATGGTTTTGGTAGTTAACAAACATTGTACTTCAAATCTGAGATTAGAGGGCATCGGCATGTCGTCTCTTATCATACACATCAGATCATAGTTTTGTCGTGTCGCAAGAGACTTTCACAACATGGCTTCTCCCAGCAACGTTCCAGTCCAAACGTTCAATGTCTGTACATTATAGCCCTTTGGTTGTCCTTGATGCAACTTACGTCTCCAACTGGTTTGAAGCCCTCGACATATGCTATTGTCGATTTGTTTTTGTTTCTTTATTAACCTGCTGTTGAATATGATTGCTCTACAACTTGGCCTAGTGTTTGGTTTACTGAAGAATACAGATAATCTTCTTATGCTCGAACAAAACTTTACTTTCAATTCATGAAACACTTGCCAAATTTACGCTAACATTTACACATACACAACACATATGAACCTATTTTATTGGGTAACATTTATGCTATTGCCATATGAGCTGCCATGTGGTCACTTGGATGGTCTTTAGTTTGGCGGATGTATGGAAAATGCATCTTGATCAAAGTAACCGAATTTGATCACGATAATCCCTAAGCAAAGAACTTTAGTTGACCGGTGGCCTGAAGCATGATCAAATGGCTTAGCGCATGCTCAATATGTCTGCCGCGACAACAGAATAGCCCGCCCCGCTAGGCGGAGCAGCTAGCCTTACATGCGACCATTGTTCTTGCTGGTTTAAACAAGGCCATGACTCTTGATGACTGCTGATGTATCATGTATGCACGCGATTGCAGTGCCTTACTCTGGAACAATTGCTCTGATCCACGTGTGTGGTACCCGGTGACGAACGTGAGCGTTTATTGGAATTGATGGAACAAGCTGCTTCCTGCATATAAATATTTATTACAAATACGATACGTAATGATTATGATTAATGACCTAGCTAGCAAACCTACTTCCTTGCGAATTGGAATACTCCCGGCTCCCATTAGACTAGCTAAGCTAGAGACCATCAACCACCATACATAAAGTCTTTGTATAACTATAAACGTGTGTATGGGTATAGTACTGCCCCTTCATGTGTCGTCATTACGGTCATCTTTCTCTCTATATATATATATTCGACGATCGATTGGTAGGAACAAGTTATCATAAGGGAACTATGTGATCGTAGTGTTCATGGTGTGTGCTTGTAAACGACAAAGAGTTTTGGGAATAGTAGACATCAGGATGAATTAGATGACCCAGGGGCAAGCAACCCGTGCAACCAAACATGACCCCTAATCGGCATGACTACTTCTAACTCGACCATATGAGGATGTTAGGTACTCCCTCCGTCCGGTGAAAAGAGTGCATATAAAATTTTTAGGACAAATTATGAAATGAAGTAAAAAGGTGCATCGGAAAGGTACAAGCCACCATCTGACTCCTTAATTACCCAATCTCCAATGAGCTGGGTGCATGTAGAAATTGAGGAGACCATGTGTAGAATATTGGTCTTCATTACCGTGTGATAAGAGAGAAACATTTTTTTTGAGGTAAATACACCACAAATGCCTAAACTTGTCTGGCGCGGTCAGTTTAGTGCCTAAAGTTGCAAAATACGTAAAAGTGGTGCCATAACTTATCTAAATGATGCATATACGGTGCCTTCGCTCGTACGCCGCCCAATATTCAGTGATCTGTACTATTCAATACAACAAAATACCAGTTAATTATCCAGAACAATTTAGTTGTGTACTTTACATACACTGCACACATTCACTACATCTCTAACGCATTGCACTTGCACACATTCAGCATAAATATTCAGTTAAGTGCAGTGCGCACATTCAGTACATCACCTGTCACGAAAATTCAGTTAACTGTACAATCATGTGTCACCAAATTCAGTTAACTATGCATCATCTGTACCCAAAATTCAGTTACAAATCTTTCTAATTTTTCAGTTCGAATAATCTCCAGATCTGATCAGAAATGACCAACAAGGCAAATGATCACATCTGAGTAATATTATAGTCTAATTTGTTGTGCACACAAGCATGACCAACTACTTTGACAGGAAAATGCGCCTACTTTCAAAAACCCGAATAAACCCTAGCAAAATTCTGGAACAGTGTGCCCATATCTACTCCGCGACAATCCATATACAACATCTCCATAGCATGGACGAAAGATGACGATCAAGCACGCCAGAAAATTACTCTCACTCTAGCAAACCCTACCCAACGTCATGGACGAGGAAGAGATACTCGGAAGTAAAACAGGGAGGGCGCGACTTACCATACGAAGGAGCTGCTTCGCCTGGAAGACGACGATGCGGGTCGTCCATCGCCTCTAACGCCGGTCGCCGTGCCGCATGACCTCTACCGCCGCGCGAGTCGTGCGCGAAAGAAATCAGAGATAGGGAAACAAAGCAGTGAGGAGTTAGAATGAAAGAGCACGGCGTTCCAGGTACTTATGCGCAAACATAACAGGCAATCACATCCTGCTGTTGGAGGGACTTTTTGCGATAATTAATTAAATCCCAAGGGGTTTTCTACAAAATAACCACAGCGCCGGCCTCACCCAGCTCTGCAACGCTCACACACACCGACATGTGGGCCATACGCCAACTGTCAAGCCACGTGGACGGCACATACGGCGGCGTACGAGCGAATGCACCGTATATGCACCATTTGGACAAGTTATGGCATCACTTTTACGTATTTTGCAACTTTAGGCACTAAACTGACCGCGCCGGACAAGTTCAGGCACTTGTGATGTATTTACCTCTTTTTTTTTTTCTATTTTAAAGTGCATTGAGAAGATAGAAGTACATTTTTTTGTGGACAAATTTAAAGCCAAATATATACTCTTCACCGGACGGAGGGAGTAGGCCTCATTTTAGAGTTTGCACATGGATGCTCATTCTAACTTACATGATTGAAAAATCAACCGGCAAAAGAGATCTAACTAGCATACTATCATACTATTGTTTTCTTTCTGTTTGTCTAAGCATCACTTTTTGTTTGTCTGTCCATGAACTGAAACAAACCGAAGAACAATGTCCATCGCAACAATGTACAATACACTTCACATAACCCTGATCAGTAGACAAACAAGATCAGAGACCTACACATGAGAGACATTTTTAGGAAATGTGATAAGCATCACTATCTGTTCTACCCGGCTACACAGCTGTCCACAAACTTTAATAAGCTCATGAACGTTGAACTGCGAGTCCTAATGATGGCATTTCCCCACAAACTGAAACAAGTTCATGATGATGATTGCGGGGGTGGAGGCGACATCGATGATCTCCTCGGCTCATTGCCTTGCTGGTGGCCGTTTCCAGCCTTCTCATCCAACACATCCTTCAGCCCTTCCTGATAAGTCTCCACATAGTTCTTCACTGCACTTGTGTAGGTTGAGGCGCGGGTCATGTATATGCGTCGCAGTGCGGACTTCAGAGTCTCGGCCCCACCCCTCGCTGCCACCGCGAGGTCCTCAAGCAAAGTAGACTCACTTTTAGGTTTCCCCTCCTTGGTGCTGTTGGGATCAGATTCCTCTTTGGCCTTCTTGTAATCATTCGGCCTGAGCTCTGGACCGATGTCCCTGACCCAGGAAGCCCCATACAGCCTAGTTGCCTCCTTGAGGATACACCATTTTTCTTTCAGTGTGAGTTTAGGGCGCCTCTTGGTGCCCGGAGGGTCCGGCAGAGAAGACGGGAAGGCGATCTCTTTTAGATCATACCTCACGTAATCGTACACCTTCCTGCAAACAACTCTAAACTTCATTCCGGCTGCTACTGCAACAGCCTCTTTATGAGATTCTACGATGGATTAACCTGCTCCATGGTAAAGCACAAGACGGGTAAAATAACAGAGCGAGGTACTGAAATCTATATTTAACTTCAGCATGTGTTGTGAGGGTGACAAGAACAAATCATTTCTGATGGTAAAAGGGTAAAAAAGAAAACAGATCAGTCTACAAACACCAAAAGCACCTGGGTCCTGATGTTCATCTCAGATGCATTTAATCAAACACCTTGACTGCACAAGGAATCTGCAGTACTAAACAAGCAAGTAACAGAGTGTTTTGCACATACGTATTTAGCAAGCATTGATACAGACATACTAAGTTGATGATTGGCTGGGCTGTGATGGAAAATAGGAAGCCACTGTCTGTTTTGCTCATCTTCAGCAAGCAGGCAGCAATCATTCAACCAGGTCATGGTGGGAACAATATAAGAAATGAAAGTTCACAGTAATACAAGACATGATAGTGGATGGTTGATACAAGAAGGTTGGATGCAGGAGCTGAAATGCATAAAATTCAGCACTGCTTCTCTTGATCCTCTTCTTTTGCCCACTACCACTGTGCTCTACCCAAGCCTCAACACAACAAAATGAACCAGTGGACGAATGCAAACAGCCAACAATGAATTATCAATCGATGAACTTAAAGAATTCTCCTCTCAACCGGGAAAATCACAAATTGTGAAGGATCGGAATTTGGAACACTCACGATGCTGCTGCCGTCGCCGACTTGCCGTGGAGTGTGCTTCGAACGCCGCCGTGCTTGCCGGACGTGGTGTCGCCCTGAGCCCGTGCTGCCTGACGACTGAAGAGCACCCGAGGAGGCGGGACGGGATCGTACGCCGTGCTGTAAGGAGGGCTTCAGGTTGGGTACCGGCCGGCCTGGGGAGGGATGGGGTGTGGCGGCGCGGGGCGCTGGCACTCGGCTTCGCTCCGGCGACCAGTAGGGTTAGCGTTTTTTTTTTTTTTGAGTAACACCAGTAGGGTTAGCGTCGCCGTCACTGCTCTTTTACTTTTTTTTTTCAGCGCCCGAGAGTAGATGGCCCAGGTAGCTTGTTCACTCGGTCATACTACTAGTTTAGGAAAAAAACAATTTTAGTTTTTTATAGATTAAATTTCAGTATATTCAAACAGTTTTCAGAAATCTTGAATTCAAAAAATACCTTCATTTAAAAGAACACGATTTTGAAAAAAAACAAGAATTTAAAAGAAGTTCATGAATTAAAAAAATGTTCGCGGATCTGGAGAAAGTTCATGAATTCAAAAAAAAAAACTCACCAATGCAAAAAAGTTCGTGAATTCAAATAAAATTCACAAATTTAAAAAGGTGTACTAAAAATGTTCGCGAACCCGAAAAATGTTCGCGAACCCGAAAAATGTTTGCAAAATCAAAAAAAATTCAAACTTTTAAGAAAAGTTCATAATTAAAAAATTGTTCACAAAATTTAAAATACTACAAAAAAGTAAAAAGAAAAAACAAAGAAAACCCCAGCAAAAATAAAGAAAAAATAACCAGTTGAAGCTTTACAAACCCCCGAAAGAAACTTTACAAAACCGGCTAGCATTTGTGCAAATGGAATATCCTAGATGGGGTTCTATCGGTGATAGTTCCGACTTTCCTAGAGTGGATCAAGTGGCGAGTAGCAACTCAAAGTGAAACTTCAACCCAGGTGAAAAAGTCCAAGCCCGCACCGCCGGATGTGATCCTCTAAGATGGACGGCGCTATCCGTAGACGGTTCCTTTCTGAAAGCGGGTGGCTTGGCTAGAGTCAGGATGGTGCTACGTGATGATGTTTGTTACATGGTCTTTGCTGTGTATCGTTGTTTGTTCAATTGTTCAGATGCTTATGAAGCCGAGGTACGTATGTGCTACCATGGAGGGGTACGTTTGGCACTCCAATGGACCGATAAACCCATAATCCTCCAAAGTGATTGTGTGACTTTTCTCACGGTGCTTGGCAACACTATGGTGGATCGATCACCTATGTGCCAATTACTAAAGGAGATCGGATGATATATACGTCTTCATGAGATAGTGCTCGAGAACCTAGATAGAAATCAAAACATGGTTACTCATGTTTTAGCTAATTGCGGTAGAACCAAGGATCACACCGCATGTTGGTTACCCCGTCCTTCATATTATATTGCACATACTTTGTTAGCTAAATGTAACCCATTATCAGAGAAATAAATATCTCACGGTCACAAAAAACGTCAATGTGACATACTCAAGCAAAGTAGTCTCACTTGTAATTTCCCCCTCCTAAGTAATGTAAGGATCATATTCCTCTCTAGCCTTCTTGTACTCATTTGGCATGAGCTCGGGACCGATGTCCCATGATAACCCACAAGTGTAGGTTATCTATTATAGCCCTTTTCAATAATTAAGTGTCTCGTGGAGGAGCATAAGGAATTGGTCAATGGATTTCAGCAAGTATTCACTGCAAAAGTTGTTAAGATTGTTTGATGGTTTATCTGACCACTGGAATAATTGCAAGAACTTAAATTGTAACAAAAGTGATGTTGTGCAGCAAGTGTCCCGATCCTTAATTGTGCTAAGAACAAGTCGGACTTTTAGTTGTAGGAATCAAATTGCTCTCGAGGACACACGGAAATTTCACCAAGTTACTTTCATCTAGTTTCGTTGAGTTACACTCATTGCTTTGATATTTCTTTTTGGTGCAGCCTATATAATGTGTTGTTCTTATTTGAACAAATAAAATACTCATGACTATACCCTCCATGCAAATATCCACAAATATAAAAGAATAATTAAGATTTAACCATAACATTAAACTTTGGGGTTCCAATAACATCGATTACACGTCCATGTGCCAAAAGTGTAATTAACTCTAGTTCACCTACACAATTTGCTTGAGAATCGGAATCTAAAGTTGTATTCAATGATCTCACAAGAACTAGGAGTAGCTAGGACACCACCATATCCATCGCCAGCGTTAGTAATACTCACAAGAACTAGGAGTACATATAATATATAATATAACAGTATTACAACAGATGCATCTACATATTGCACTACACGTTATCACTTCGGAATTAGCCATTTGAAAACAAAACATGACAGATTGATGATATTTTTCAGAGGGCATTAGTGGGTCCGGCAACGTCTGTGCATGTGCATCCCGTTTCCAGAGGCTTTGCGTTGAATATGAAGATGGTTTTCCAAAGAGCTTCGAACTGTCCGTTAATTGTTGGACTGACCATTGCTATTGGATAGATTCATTGATATTGTAGAAATTTTCTCTCATGATAACTGATATTTTATTGTTTCTTGATGCACTTCAAGATGCAGAGACCGGACGATGATAATTAAATTTTCTTGTTCCAAGGAAAATAAGTATATATACACAAGAAAAAAGTACCACATTAAGTTTTCTTATGTGTGTGCATGTTCTGCTCGCGTCAATCTTGCATTGCACGTGCTTGAGAAAAAAAGGACTTGAGGGGGTCATTGCTTCCTCATACACCCTCCTCGTGTGCCTATATGCTACCCGGTCAATTCGGCTACCCATTTATACATCTCCTTACAAACCTTACTCTCAACATATAGGCAGATGAATGTTTGTTCTGCGCAAGAAGAGACACCTGGAAAAGAGACGATGAGTTTCAGAAGCAAAGACGAGATGTGAGTGGTTTTGATGGTTTTGGTTGATGAAAATACATCGTTATTTGAGTCTGAGAATAGAGGGCATCGGGAGGTGGTCTCTTAGCTTGATCTGTAAGTTGCCACCTTGATCTTAGCATCCTTGTGTCTCAGGAGACTTTCACTATACCTTGAATCTCCTTGCGACGTGCTGCTCCTAATGTTCTCTGCGCGCATTTCATAGCCTTCTTTTTTGCTGATTTCTGGGATTAGGAATGGCCATATCTTCCAAGACCAGCACCTCGGTACAAGTGATTTGAGGCTATCCAATATTCTACAGCTTCGGCTCAACTAGCTGTTACCAAGTACATTATAAGTTTTGTACAACTCCGTGCAGTTGTTTAATACAACATAAATTAGACGATCGCTTGCAATGTGTTGATTGACATGACACGCATATGAGCCTAGATCTTTGGTAGAATCATCTATATGACCTGCCATGCGGTCACTTAGACGTTCTTTAGTTTGATGGATGTATGGAAAACATATCTACATTAAAAATGACAAGATTTGCCGATCGTGATAATCCCTATGCAAATACAAATAACCTAAACAAGTTTAGAAAGGAGCCACTAGTTGACTGGTTGCCTGAAGCCCATATCCTAGTGAGAGCCTCATCCATTTTTGACAAAGGGTAATAGATTAATATTAAGATGGTACCAATTATACCCGGGCTCTACAACGGCACAATATCAAGGCTGAATCGAGATATCAAGGCTGCACATAGCCAAAAAGGATAAGGAGAAGAAACTAAGAAATCTGACATGGCCAACGACTTGCAAATCTTGGGTTTTCACTGTGAAGTGCACATCTGAACATACTCCAAGCAATGTCTTAAACAAGGACATATGACACGTAAAACACCGCCATTGCCAGAGGCAACCACCAAAGGCCATACCTAGGGTTTTCACCCCCGTGCTTGAGACTCGACTCGGTGCTCAAAGAGCACTGCCAAGCTGAAGATATTGTGTTTGCTGCTACCCTTTGGCAAAGAAGACCAAGTTGTATGGAATGGCATCCACATACATAGCATGGTCACGAAAACTGAAATACGAGGATAGGAGGCCAACCTACTTAAATTGTTTTATACAGCTACATGCATATGAGGAGCTACGAGTATGTTCGCTACACGAGTGTACGTGTGTCCAAGCAAATGATTTTGTACGTGTGTCCAATCAAATGATTAGAGATCCCTGTGGTGAATGGAACAGAGCATGTAACATGAGTCTCCACTTGTGTTGCATAGTGTGTCCATGTGAGTGAGCAACCATTGTCCCAGTCAGATGGCCCCACCTTGTTAACGTGGGTGGTACCTATGCACACAAGAGAATCCACATGTATGGACAAGTAATGATGTTTTATACTGAACTAATGAAATTGCTAGGTGGGCACCAACCAATATATCATTTATCCATATGATATTTCATACATACAACTATTATATTATGTCTGGCATCTACCCACAAATATGGGACATTAATTCCTCATCCACACTCTTACTTCTAGACACTCCCTATTCCTTTTTACAATATGTCGGTGTAAAAACCGGCAAACCTTAAGATAGGGGGTCCCGAATTGTGGATCTCGGACAGATGGTAACAGGAACAGAGAGACGATGCTACCCAGGTTCGGGCCCTTTTAATGGAGGTAAAACCCTACGTCATGCTTGTGTTTATGTTGATGAGGATGTTACAAGTACAGAGTTGATCTACATCAAGATCTTCAGATGTGTTCTAATTCTAGCGCTAGGTGAACGAGATTACGTTGATGTCTATGGATGTATGAATAATTGTCTATCGACTAGTCTGGCCTCGGCTTATATAATGTACTGGAGGCCTGAGATAACAAGAGTCTTAGTCGAATACGCCAGTGGAGAAGAGTCCTTGTTTTGATCACTAAGTCTTGTGGAATCTTCCTCGTACATGTCATGGGTTGCCCGAAGTGGCCCGTTAGTGAACCGTCATGGGGTCCCCTATACTTATGATTAAACCCAGGCATGGGCAGCCCGGCCCGACGACCTGGCCCGAGCCGGCCCAAAAAACCCGGGCCGGGCCAGGCCGGGCTTGACACTCGGGCCGGGCTCGGGCTTCTCTTTTTCTATTTTTCAGGCCGGGCTTGCACGTACATGTACTAAAAAACAGCGTTCGGGCCGGGCTTTCGGGCTTCGGGCTTGATTTCGGGCCAGGCTCGGGCTTGAAATCAGGGAGTATTTCGGGCTTCGGGCTGGGCTCGGGCTTGGGAAATGAAGGTCGGGCTTTTACAAGGCCGGCCCGACCCGACGTTTGCCTAGGTTTACTTGTGATACTCTGCCCTCGAAAACATGGGAGTCCTATATAAAGGAACGGAGGGAGTATATATGTATCTCCACTTCAACATGGCCAAGCTGCTTATTAGTCCCTTATATTGAGCATGAAACAGTCGAATTTTTACACTAGTGTCTAAATCCGAGCAAATAGGTGTTGCCCATTGAATGATACACAAAAGCAGAAATCCGATAAATTAGAAGAGTGAGATTAATTTCGCATTGTTAATGAGTACATGTGGCGATGTGCATGTGGGCTAGCGATGAGTTTGAGAATGGATGGTATCAGGAGAAATTGTCGCAGCAAAATCGGCAAGCCTCGTTGATATCAACTGGGACGTTCGAGGGCATGATCTAGATTCCGAAGTTGCCCAATACAACTGCGTGGAAATCCAATACTAATCCGAAGCATAGATACTCCGGTTATCTGGGCAGCAGAAAAATGTCGAGGTTCAACAAGTGACTCCGGGCTTTTGCATCTCCTGACCAAAAGTGCAACATTGGTAAAATGTACTCCCTCCGTCCCGAAATGTAAGAACGTTTTTGACAATAACCTAGTGTAAAAAACGGAAAAATATAAAAACGTTTTTGACACTAGCTTAGTGTAAAAAACGTTTTTATATTTTGGGACGGAGGGAGTAGTATCTGTATGCATCCTCCTGGCCTGCATAAGCATAAAAGTTTAAGGCAAAAAAAAGAAAAAAACTACTAGTACTGTATGACAATCTTAGCACAAACGTCAAATGGCTCTGAACATTAGGAGGAGTAGCATCCTATTCCTAGCTGTATTGCCTTCTTCGTGGGGCGCTACTGCATGCAGAGGGAGGATTAATTAAGGCGGCAGCTAACGGGATGGTTAATTAAGGCGGCAACCAATGGGCAACCAATGTGTAGAGCGCCGCCGCCGAGCTTCCCAAAGCCAAACCAACGGCCTCGCGTGGGGCCCCGGCGTCATCAACCACAGCAGCACCGCAAGGATTCTCTTCTCTTCTCCCCCAAAAGTTTCAAACTCCAGTCCTCCGCCCACCACCACCACATAGCTCGCTCCGGCACTCGCCGCCCTCCGGCCCGACCCCGCCGTCGCGTTGGCCTCCACACCCGCCTCCTCGCTCAGGTGCGTCCTCGTCGATTCCCGGGAAAACCCTAGCCGCCTCCGCCCGTCGCCGGCGCCGTAGCACGGCCGTCGGCCGCCGAGCGCCGGGATTGCTGGTCGCTCGCTCGACCTCCCTAGCAACCAACCAGCCGCTGAATCGATTGAATTGTTGCCTTCTATTTCCTCTTCGGTTCTGACTTCTCAAGATTTTTCGTGCTGCGCAGGATGGCGAGGGAGCTCGGCGGCGCTCTCTGCCGCACCCCGGCGAGGGATCCCGCATCCGCGCTCGGGAGCGACGAGAACGCGCGGCCTGGCGGAGCTTCGACTCCCGCCCCGGCGGAGCCCATCGCGACCTCCCGGCACCCCCTCCGCGCTATCCAGCCGCCGGGGCAGCCCCGGCGGCCGGCGCCGACGCCCAAGAAGGCAGCGGGCAAGACGCCGGCGCGGGTCGCCGCGGTGACCACTCCCCTTGGCCCGACCAAGATCCCGGGGAAGCCGAAGCCGGTGCCGAGGCCGGGGTTGTCGACGACGGCGGCCAGTTCTGCGCAGGTCCAACGTTCCAAGGTCCGAAACCCCATCTTGCTCCGGGAGGAGAATCGCAATGTGCAGGTGAAACACATCTACTGCTATCACCCCTGTTCCTTTTTTTGTAAGGTTATTATATAAACTTAGGCTGGTCACTGTTTTCAATTCATATATGACCCCTTTAACACTCTTTGAAAGATTATTACATAACATCCTAGAGATTTATACAAAGGATAGTACACCTAGTACTTGGATTTGGTGCGTCCCTCGTCCTTCATATTCATCAAGTTGTTATCCTCCTTTTCCATCACTATCCCTGTGTGGTATTGTGCCTCCACTGCCTTCTAAGTTTGATTCTGCACCTAAATATGCCACATTGCACTGCCAAGTCCCAAAGCACAGCAACCCGATAACTTCTAATATGCGCAATAGCTTTCGGATTTATATGTGCTCGTCAATTGTGGTGGTGATGGAAATAACAAAAATCTTAACGCTGTGCTATTTGACTTTGTGGACAGAATGTTTCGTCAACATTGCAGCAAGATGACTCTCATGCACCTGCAAAGGAAGAAGACAACTCAGAAGATACATTGAGCTTGCAGCTGGAGTTGGCCATAACCGAAACAATTCTTGTGGACGAGATGAAAGCCCGAGCAGAAGCTGAGGTCAGGGCAACTGCTTTAGGAGATGAGCTGAAAGCAGCAAATTTACGTACCCTTGAAGCTTGCAGGCAGAAGGAAGCCACAGAAAAGGAACTGAAAGACACATTATCAGTTTTGGATGTTGTTGAATCGGAGCAGATTTGTTTGATAAAGGAAGTAGAGGAGCTGAAGAAGAACAATTTGGAGCAGGTTAGTTTGAGAAAGGAACTAGAGGAGCTGAAGAAAAACAATTTCCAAAGCCCAGTATTTCATAAGGAGAGGGATGTGGAAACTCCGATTTTAAACACTGAGCTTGAGCAAGAAATGGATGAAATCCATAGGCAGGCTATGTGTGAAACGTCTGAGGTGATTATATCCTTACAAAAACAGCTGTTGTCACTGCAACAGCAGCTAGATGCCTGTAACAAAAAAGAGTTGTTGGCTGCCAAACAAAGCCTTGTTTTGTTGGATCAATCCACCGAAATTCTTGTGCAGAAGGAGGTTCTTGAACAATGCTTTGTTTCATTACTGCAAGGGATGGAAGAAGAGACTCGTCAGCTCGAGTCCAAACTAGACCAGTCAAATAGATTCTATGAAGGTAGAATTAAAGAACTCGAGATGAAGATGCAAGAAATGGATTATCAGGCTGAATCATTACTTATTTCATGGAATAAAGAAAAAGAGGTAACTCTTTGAAAGGCAATTAGGCTTACCTCATCGGAGTTTTTGTCTTTTCATATAGTTTTTTTCTTCTTTGAACAACGAATTATGGCAGTGACATTCTTTGCGAACCACCTATTAGTTAGGATGCAAGCATTTTTGGTTGTTCTGACTTCCAGTCATTCTCATTATCAGATAGTGATGCTTTGCAACATGTTCATTTCTTCTTATCTAAGGCATATTATTAGTTTGGATAGCTTTGAGGTTGTTAGTTTGTTGATCTCACGCAATTTTCTATGTTGTTTATAAAGGCTCACACACAAAATTATGTATATATTTTTCTTTACGAGTGCTTTTGCTTTTTATCCTTTTTTGGGTTTATGGTAGATTAAAAATGCCAAATGCCATACTTATATCAATATTATATGTTGCATTATGGGAGTTCTTTAAATTACGCATGAGAATATCTTTACAGCATATCCATAAATACATTCAGATTTTAGTATTTGTCCAAGAAGGCCCTACAAACAGCGCAATTAGGCATGGACGAAATTTATATGATTCTTATAACCCTTCCATTTATAATTAATATTGTTTTGTAGATATCAGAGGAAAGGAAGACATATGCCGAAGAGAAAAATAAAGAAATCAAGCTATTGGAGATGTCTAATGAGGATGGCCAGATTACTGTGTGTTCATTAGAAGAAAAGGTAAGTTTGCCACTGCTGGTATGTTAATAGTTTTGATTGGTCACTTATTTTTCTTTCCGAGCACTGATTTTTTTTTTCATTTTTTCTAAGGTGAAATTACTCGAGAAAGAAGCAGAACAAC
The DNA here is from genome assembly GCA_021605205.1 of Aegilops longissima. NCBI lineage: Eukaryota > Viridiplantae > Streptophyta > Magnoliopsida > Poales > Poaceae > Aegilops > Aegilops longissima. Next base: position 646,486,842 of record CM038680.1, read on the forward strand.
TCAAAAGGCAACAGGAAAAACTAGAAATGGAGCTGCAGAATGCCAGGCAAGAATTGCTAGTTGTGCCATCCTCTAGGGAAGCAAAGAGCTCCCTGGAAGACAGAATGGTTGATTCACCTGACCCAACCAGGTTTGCTGGTTCTGAATCCTGTCACCAGGCATCTATGTTTACAGCTATAAGGGCAACAACATAACACTCACCTTGATCTCTTGCAGGTACCCGAGTAATATAAACAATGGGGTACTGCGTTCTCAGGAGAGTAGAATAGGTCGAAAGGAGCCTTTTGAACCAGAGGTAATGATGGCATTCTTTGAAGAGCAAATGCAAGGAAGCTATGCAAGCTCATTTGAAGATATATTCAAAGAAGCTGCAGACGATTCTCTTGTTGCTTCACATTTTCTTCCACACATTACAAGCCAAATAAAGCCAAATCCAAATGCAGTTGAGGAGGCAGTTGACCTAGACACTATAGCTGTTGAGTCAACTCCTCTAGTGGAACACCAAGAGGAACCTGGTGAGCCTTCTTCAGATGAGTGCATGCATGAGGCCAACTTGTCAGATTTAGAGATGGCAAAGGCACATTCATTAGAAAAGGATTGCTGGTCAGAGAACTCGGAGTTTGAGCAACCCAGTGCAAGTGTGGAGCTGGAGCAGTCTATTGCAAGTAAGCAACCTGATTTATTTGGCGGTAGTGCAGGTAGTGATCAGTCCCTGTCTGTATGTGATTCAGAGGAGCAAGTGACACCTCCAGCTGTGGAGTCAGTGGTAGAAGTTCTGAAGGAGAATGAGTTGCCTCCAGTTTCTCTAGTGCGCCCCAATGATCCGGTGAAATACACTTTAGCCACTTGTGATGAGCTGAAGAGGCGCAGAAGCAGGAACCACTACGAGGGTGATAGGACAGCAACAGACAGGAGATTCTGGTCCATTGAGCAGCAGGACTTGTACAACTCCATATACAGTAGGGCCAAGTTGTTTACTATGCAGTGGATAGAATGGGAGTACATCGATAGCATAGATGAGTTTTCTTGTGTCAGACAGAGATGTGCCCATGTGGGGCTTGAGCAGATCATGAGGTACCATTGTGATTGGGACAACGAATTGATTAGGCAGTTTTACTCCACAGTTCATATCAGCGACGACAATAGCTCTATTACTTGGATGGCAGATGGCAGGAGGATAACTACAAACAAGAGGGCATGGGAGGAGATGTTTGGCATTCCTGGCAGTGTTCACACTGCAACAATTCACTCAGAGTTTTTGCTTGATGATGATGACAAGAGGATCATGTACACAGCTGCAGAATGCACAGTAGGCAAAACCAGGGGCCTCTCTCCATTGGCTAGCATAGCCAATAAGATAATTCGGAAAACCATCTATCCCAAGTCTTCTGGAAGTAAAGTCCACGGATACAACTGGAACCTCCTACGTCATATTGTGGAGCAGCATCCATTTGACATCATTGCTTTGATCTTCGACGAGATTAAGTTGCTTATTTCAGATCACAGTCGCATTTACCTCTTGTATGCACCATACATCATGGGGATGATCATGCGAGCTTTTGAATATGATGGACCTAGAGAAACCAGGCACGACCCCTACAAGCCCAGGCCCGACAAGTCAAAGCAGACAAAAAAAGTTAGTCGTCCACTGGCACCTGCAGTAGTTGCACCTTCTGAGCCACCACCTTCAGCATGTCAGCCGGAGGTAGAGGCCAATGTTGAGGCAGATGACCACAGCCAGTTCGAGGAAGCCGGACACCGGCCCCAGGGAGAGGCAGTGCAGCATACCAATGCCTCCTTGTCTTCTCAGATCCTAGCTCCACGCTCCTCCCTGACACCTTCCCTTGAGGCTACCACTCCCTCACCGCCTCTGGCTCCAGCTGCATTTCCTGAGCAGGCCAGCATGATGCACGCCTGGCCTCCGGTGCTTCAGCTCAGCCAGCTGTTTTGGGGCCAAGTCCTTTTAGTCACTTTAGTTGGTATCAAAGAGATAAGTGATGGGTTTATGTGCTGTCCTTGATGTGTCTACCTTGCACTCGTATTCTGGTTATTTTGTATATATATATATCTTGGACTTGTTCACCATGTATATTCTTCTATCAAGAAAGACCTTGAGAAGAGCGTATCGAGACTTGAGAAATCAGTACCATGATAGGCATATGTGTGCCCACTCTGTCTTGTGTGCACTTAGTCAGGGTCCTTGGTCTTCTAAATTATATATGTGTATGATTTTGCAGCTTTTGATCTTCTTTCATTGTGGGTTAGGAATTTGGTTAATGTGTTCAGAGTCAGGGAGGAACAAGCTCCTATTCAGCAGCAGCAAGTTGAGTTATTGGCTATTGATCTTGGCTCAGGCTTCACTTTTGTAATTGTGCTCCTGTCCTGTACATAAATAATCTTCATGTGTCCATACTCGAGAAAAATGTGTCCAGGAACTTATGATTCTGAATATCGGAGTCTGCTTCAGGAAGACCCTTTTTTCGAAGGTAAATTCAAAGTGTGATCTTTCAAATTTTGGTATGGTTCAGGTACTTGTTCTGAACATTTAGAGCTTCGGCAATTCTCACATCGAACTTGTGATGCAGAAGAATGGTCCAGGATCAGATGGTTAGCCGCTTGGCCAGTGAGGGGTGCTAGCTGTGGGATGGGCCACATGGTGGTGAGCATCAGCTGCTTGCGAAAAATGCTTGCGCGGGACAAGAACCGGTTGGCATGGCATGTGTTGGTTCAACTTGGGACTTGGCTTCTGGGCTTTAAAATTCTTCGCTGGGCGCCGTCAGGTGGTATTTGGTGCCTGATTTGATCTGGTCTTGAGTTTGTGCTGGACATGCAGTTAGGGTAGTTAGTAATAGATACCTCCTCCTCTGGTCTTTGAGTTTCTAACCGGTTGCTGGAATCAGTGGAATATGGCTAAATTTCATCATGATATTTGTTTGTGTCCCTCTCTAGCACATTGAAGTACAGTTTCAGGAAGCTGTTTTTTTTTTTTTTTGCATAGATGGGCATGTCAAGTGTACATTTGGGGGGGCATGTAAGTGCCTCATTTTAGACCTAAGTTTCAGTACTTTTTCTTTATCAAACTGGTGGTGCTCAGAGCGTCGTATACTCATTCAGATGCAGTATGCATGAGTGATTACATAGTCCTGAATATTTATCTGTGAAATGCGACGAAAGAATTCGTTGCGTCCTAATGTGAGCAGAATTCTTGCAACTAAAATATCAAGGTTCTTAGTTTGATCACCTCCTTGGCACTGGAGTGTGCCTCTGTAATGTGCAAGACTGGGGCTTCGATTGATTGAGTTCAATCACAGAAATCTGCCAGGTGTGCTCTTATTTCCCAGTGTCCAGGACTTTCGGTTGGAGACCTGCCTGCTGCTGCCTTCGCCATAATGGTATTATCTGTAAGAGACTTGGCATCTTGTAAGTGCATTTGCTTTGCTATGGTACCCGCAAGCTTTTGTGCTTGAACTCCCCGCATTCTGGTCCTAACGCTGAGATCTGTATCTTCTTTTGGTCATCTGTCTTGAATTGCATGCAGATTCCAATCCTTGTGCATTGGGGTGAGCTTGAGTGTTACCTGAAGATTCCAATCCTTGTGCATCTGTAAAGATCTTGTTTCCTACCAATACAATGTCTGGCTCCCTGTTCGGGTTTATTTTGCTGGTGATCCTTGCGTGACTCCTGTTTTATTTCATCTCCCCCCGTTGTTCAGCCGTATTTTCGAGCAATAAACGAATGCTCTGTAGTAAACCTGCAACAACCAGCCATTCCTTGATTTGCAGCACCAGCTAGCTGCATGAGTATTTCAGTTATTCTGTTTGAGTCATGACTAAAATAATCTGCTCTTAAGCACCAAGGGTTAGCAAATAAGTTGCAGTACTGAACAGAACAGCGAGGTATTTCATTTCCGAATAAGCCAGCTCTAGGGCTGGATGGTTCAACATTAGTAGTTTTTTTTTTCTTTGACTTGGTCGGGTGCGCCGGCTATTAGCACGGTTTCTTCCACTGCTATCCTTTATGGGGGCTCTGGAATTGCCGTGATGGTATTGTGTGCAATGCATCTGGGGGAAAATGAATGAAATTGTTGTGATGTATCTGTGTCCTGTCTTGCTCCCAGTTTGATGGTAATTCGAAGTGTGATCTTTCAAAATTTGCTATGTTTTAGTAGATTTTTAGGTCCTTGTTCTGAACATTTAGAGCTTCAGTAATTTTCAGGTCCACATTATGCAGCAAAAGCACAGTTGAGTAGCAGATGGTTTGGCACCAGCTGCGGCGCGGCATACCGACCGAGACTTGTTTGAGGCATGCGGCAAGGCCGGTGTTGGCGCCACGCCGCTCCTACATGCGTGATGGAGGTTGTCAGGTGGTTTTTGGTGCCTGATCTTGCAGTTCAGCTGTGCCTCATTGCTGCCTTTCTGTGGTGGGTGGTGGGTGGTGGGTGAGACTGAGATGTTTGTGCACATACTACAGGTAGATGGTTTACTGAATTTAGGTAGCCGCAAGAGCTTGAGCAATGACGGGCTGGTCTAAAGCTCACACGATTTTATTATACAGAAAGAAGAGGAAACATGGCAGCATCTTCAGCTCTCTGCCGGCTATTTGTTTCAAGATGAAACCAAAAAACACATCACGTACCAGGTACCACACAGCACATTCATTTCTGGCTTCAAGATTGAATCGATGGACAATCTTAAATGGGTGGTATTTACAATCAACCCTTGTGATCACATATCTCCTGTGTTTGTGCTAAACATGCAGCTAGGGTAGTGATATATACCTCATTGTCTGGTCCATAAATTTATTTTATGCTCTGAGAACCGTCTCTTGAGACGGTAACATCTGGGATTGGGTTCGGGTTTATGATTTGAGGAACTTAGATTCAGAAAAGTGTGTGAAGCTTGAGTCAGCCACATACATAGCACGTCGGATTGCACTTTCAGAAAACAAAACTGTTTGGTCTGAAGAACGTGTCAAATTTTCCCTGAAAAAACATTTGGATCTCCTCTTCCCTTGCAGGTTGTGGCGGAAAGTTCTCTGTTTCTTAGAGAGAATGGAGGTTGCTGCACAAGGATGCAGGAGTCACTTAAGGTACGGGTTTCTTTTTCTGAAATGGAACTCAAGGTACGTTGGGCTTAAACGCTGGTGATTCGCACAAATTAGGAAGCCTGGAGGAGAATGAATGGTCTGATGTGCTTCCAGTTCATGGGCTACTCGGATCTGCCCAACGTCCTTCATTTCAGCTCTGAATCACGAGGGAAGAATGGTCAGCAAGATTTTCATTTGATTTGGTTGGGGTGCGCCAGGCCCAGGCAGCAGTGCAACATCTGGGCGCCACGTAAGGGCCCCAGTAGCAAGCCACAGTGGTGGACCCTTCCCCACAAAAAATGAATTTAATATCATTGTGAGCACATGGCCCACGTATCAGATATTAAACTGATAAGAACAAATACTACATTTGATCTTAGCCGAAAGGCTGAGAAAGGTACGAGCCACGCCACCCCCTCCGTCTTATAGCCGAGCCGCGCTTCCTCCTTCGCGGGGCGATGTGGGACTAAAAGAGACCACCAGCCCCAGCTCCTCGCACGCGCTGGCACTGGCACCGAGTTCGCTGGTATTCTGAGGGCATGTACAATGGTTGATAAGATAGTTTTATCTTAAGTCCTGCATCTAAATTAGAGATGACACAAGAAAATGTCTACAATAGGTCATGTTTTAGCCTTATTTTCAATAACTAGCTATTCCTCAAAACATGATGAGACATATTGTGCTACGAGATCATCTCTTGTGTTCTCTTAAATAAGAGAAGACAAGCCTTTTCTTATAAGGAAACGTTTCTGGCTGGTCCGCCGGCTAACGCTCGCGCCGGTCTCTCGCTGGCCATCGATCAACAACGCATTGCTCGCTCCTGAGCCGTCTGATCGAACATCACACCAGGTCCCGCGTCGCTCGCTAGCCACCACATAATGAGCCCACGCGTCCCTTATCTCGTTCTTTCTCTCCCGAAGCTTCCGAGCCATACGTTTCCTTATCTCCTACACGTCTCTCGCATAGTGACTAATCCCTACTTCCCCAATCTCTCTCTTCTGAGCAGCCGCGCGCCGCTTGAAGCCCCGACGAGCCGCCCTGCTGTTAGCCGGCCATCGTTGGCCGGTGCACGGTGTGCTACAACCAACAGGCCGCAGAGTTACAACCGCGATGCTTCAACCAGCAGGCGGCCGTGTAGCGGAGCGGGAAGATGCGCATCTGCGGAGGAGAACACCTAGCCCGTTCCAGCTCTGCCGCTCGCCGATTGCAACTCTACTATGGCCGGTTGCAGCTTTGCCACTAGCCTGTTTCAGCTCTGACCCAAAAGGATGCAACTCTACTATCTTGGTTTTGCTGACTAGCCACAATTTTTGCTACCACCGCTTTCAATTTTTGCTGGAACCAGCAATCTTTTTGCTTCCATCGACTTTTGTTTTTGTTGGAACCAGCCCTAATTTTGCTTCCACCGGCTTTGATTTTTTGCTGGAACCAGCCTCAATTTTGCTTCCACCGGCTTCGGTTTTTGCTGGAACCAGCCCCAATTTTGCTTCCATCGGCTTCGATTTTTACTGGAACCAGCCCCCGTTTTGCTTCCATCGGCTTCGATTTTTGCTGGAACCAACAATCCTTTTTTTTGCTACCCTCGGCTTTGTATGCAAGCGACGCCGCCGTCACCATTGATGCTGCAACCTACGGTGGGCAGCACCGGCGAGGGACGGTGTTGCGGTCGGCGCCGCAGAGCTACCATGGATGCAACACGAGGCAAGAGAAAAAGCTGCTTCGGTCAACGGCTTATTTGTTGCGAGCGACGGCAGCGAGCATCGGCGGTGATCATCTGCGGCGAGGAAAATGGGCGAGGTCGGCGAGCGTGGGTCGTCGGCGGCCGAGGACGAGCGGGCGCTGGTCTCTTTTCCTTTCATTTTCCCCTGCTTTTTTTGCTGCAGCGTTTTCTGTAAGGTTGACGAAGGAATCGTACGGTCTACAAAAGCTAGATCGTGCGGCCCACGTGGGACCGGCCGAAATTTTCAGCCGGTGCGCCGGCGCCTATCAGTCGCCTTTCTTATAAGGGCATCTCCAGCCGTTGGCCCCCCAGGGGGCGTCTAAAAGCGCCGCCTCGGGGTGAGCCGGCGCAAAAAATGGCCCTGGGGGCGAGTCGGTCCCCAGCCGTCGGCCCCCAGGGCCGCCCCAGGCGCGTATTAAAAAAAAGAAGGGCCGCTCGGCGAAGTTATGATAAAAAGTAGTTAAATTTTGGCTAAACATGGCAAATTTTGGTGAAATTCGCGCATTTTCATTACATTAACCTAATCTAAAAAAGAAAGGGGCTGAAGTCGTCGCCGCCATCGTCGTCGTCGGCCTTCTCCTCCTTACGCGGGCGCCGCTTTGGACCCGGCGTCGCCATGGCGGATCGGCGGCGGCGTCGTCGTCGTCGTCGTCGTCATTGTCGCATAGGGCGACGACCCGTCTTCATCGCGGCAGCGTCGGCGCTCCTCGGCGGCGCGGCGGCGCTACCGCGCTCCTTCACCTTCTCCGGCGCGCCTTCTCCATCGCAATGGAGTCCTGGCGCGCCCATTCTAGGGCCGCGTCGTCGTCGTCGAACTCCGCCTTCACCGGCGCCAGCCCCGGCTCCGTCTTTGGCTTGAAGAAGCGCGGAGGAGCCGACGAGGAGGAGGCGCGCCGGCCGCCCTCGTTGATGACGATGCCGGCGCTGCGAAAGTCGCCCGGCGGCGGCGACTCCGCCGCGGGCTCGGCCTTGACGCCGAGCAGGGCGGAGTGCCGGAGGAGTGCGATGAGGATCGGAGGAGGAAGAGGAGGAGGAGGACCCGAACCTCCTTGGCGCCCATGGCCCGGCAGCGTCGGTGCTGCGCCGGGGAATACGCCAACGGCGGTCGTTGCCGCCCTCGAGTGCGTGAGCACACCCTCGAGTGTGCGGCGGGGCGCCCACCGAGGTGGCCCCTCGCTGTTCGCGGCCGCCGACCACCGGCGCGCCGTTAGTGGACGCCAATCGCTGCTTCTTGGCGGCGCTGAATCGCCGCCAGGGCGCGTGGTTGTCGGCGGCGTCTTGGGGAGGGAGAGTTGGGCGTCGGTGAGGGCGCGCGCGCGATCTCGACCTCCTCGGCAATGCCGGCCGCCACGGCGTCGAACAACGGGGAATGGGCACTCCCGGCGCTAAGTCTCCACCCGTTGGCCCGGCGCGCATGTCCGTGGCGCGCCGGATGTTCGCCGAACAGAGCAGGACTCTGTTCGCGGGCGAACGACGGTCAACCGTTAGCGCCGCCTCGTCTCCGGGAAGCGTTACATCATGGCGGCAGCGGGGCTGGGCGGGCTCGGGAGAGGTAGAGGAGGGGCTGGCGGCGCGCCGGGAGAGCGAGAGAGGAGGGCTTGACGGCGGCGGGGCGGGGCTGGTGTGGGCACGCAGCGAGTGGGCGCCGGCTTTATAGCCGGGCAGCGCCCGTGTACGTCTGCGTCGAGAGGAGGAGAGCATCGGCGCACCGTCCCGTGAAGCGCCGTCCGTGAGGAATCAATGGCAAGGCTGACCGGCGGCAGCCTTGCTATTGATTCCCCGCGGGAACCGAGGCCGTTGGGGGAAGACGAGGCGCCGAGTCATTGACGCGGCTGGCCCGCGTCTTTTTCACGCCAAAACAGCTCGCCCCGGCGCCCTCGGGCGCCCCCCAGCGCGCCGGGTTCGGGCTGGGTCCGCCGGCGCTGTTTTCGCCCAAGCCGGCAAAATCGGGCTCTGAGGCGCGATCGGGCCGTTTTTGGCGCGGCCGCGAAAAAATCGCCTGGGGAGGCCTTCCTTGGGGCGCGGCTGGAGATGCCCTAAGTTCTCTCTTCTCCGTCTCATTATTTATTCTACGTGACACTCCTAAGATAGCATCATTGCACATGTCCTGAAGCTGACCGTGTGTGGGCTTTTGTTTCTGCATATCGACAAGGAGCCCAGGCCCACTGAGAGGTGGAGAGGAGAAAAAAAAGCCCACAAGTCATCACAAGGCGAGTTCAAGTCTGAAAGATCGTGGATGTCGCCTAGAGGGGGGGGGGGTGAATAGGCGCTTTAAAATAATTACGGTTGAGGCTTGAACAAATGCGGAATAAACCTAGCGGTTAATTTGTCAAGCACAAAACCTACAACAACTAGGCTCACCTATGTGCACCAACAACTTATGCTAAGCAAGAAAAACTACTTAGGTGATAGCAAGATATATGAAAAGAAACAATATGGCTATCACAAAGTAAAGTGCATAAGTAAAGGGCTCGGGTAAGAGATAACCCAGGCACGCGGGGATGACGATGTATCCCGAAGTTCACACCCTTGCGGATGCTAATCTACGTTTGGAGCGGTGTGGAGGCACAATGCTCCCCAAGAAGCCACTAGGGCCACCGTAATCTCCTCACGCCCTCACACAATGCAAGATGCCGTGATTCCACTAAGGGACCCTTGAGGGCGGTCACCAAACCCGTACAAATGGCACCCTTGGGGGCGGTCACCGAACCCGTACACTTTGGCAACCCTTGGGGCGGTCACGGTACCGATCAAATTGCTCAGGCGATCTCCACAACCTAATTGGAGACCCGACGCTTGCGGAGCTTTACACCACAATGATTGAGCTCCGAACACCACCAACCGTCTAGGGCGCCCAAGCACCCAAGAGGAACAAGCTCAAGGGCACCAATCACCCAAGAGTAATAAGCTTCTCAACTTGTAACTTCCACGTATCACCGTGGAGAACTCAAAGCGATGCACCAAATGCAATGGCAAGGGCACACGGAGTGCCCAAGTCCTTCTCTCTCAAATCCCACCGAAGCAACTAATGCTAGGGAAGAAAATGAGAGGAAGAACAAGAAGGAGAACACCAAGAACTCCAAGATCTAGATCCAAGGGGTTCCCCTCACATAGAGGAGAAAGTGATTGGTGGAAATGTGGATCTAGATCTCCTCTCTTTTTTCCCTAAAAAACTAGTAAGAATCCATGGAGGGATTGGGAGTTAGCAAGCTCGAAGAAGGTCAACAATGGGGGAAGAACACGAGCTCAAAGGATAAGGTTCAATGGGGTAGAAGACCCCCTTTTATAGGTGGGCAAAAATCCAACCGTTATGCTCACAGCCCGCACCGAGCGGTAGTACCGCTTGACATCACGGTACTATCGCAAGGGGTAGCGGTACTACTGCTAAGGGAAGCGGTACTACTGCTTGCGAGCGGTACTAAAAAATTACATCCGTGCCTACCACCGCTGGACTTGTGACGAGTTTTTGGTCCCGGCGGAAGTAGCCACGAAGTAGCCGCGATAGTACTGCTCCAAGCGGTAGTACCGCTCCCAAGGGCGGTAGTAAAAATTACTTCGCTCCTACCATGGTAGTACCGCTGCAGCCTTTTCGAACACCAAAACTACCATAACTTCGCATTCGGACTCCGAATTCGACGAAACCAAGTTTGTTGGAAAGCTAGGGACAAGGGCTAACACAATCTTGAGAGAAATACCAATAATAAGCAAATGAGCAAAGGCCCAAAAGAAAATGGTGAGAACCCTTCCTCGGAAAAGACCGGTAAAACCTCCAACACCGAAAACATCATAGAAGACGCATGCAAACTCCGTTTTCGATGAACTCAAGCTTGTCATCAAGATGACCATAAGCTCTAAGACTCATAAATAGAACCAAACAAGAACCAAGAAACATGATGCAAGGATGCAATGGTTTGAGCTCTCGACGAACGATACGATCAAGCTACTCACTTGAGAGCCCCCCTTGATAGTACGGCTATCGATCCTATAACCCGGTCTCCCAACTACCACCATGAGACCGGTAAAATAGAAAACCTATCAAGGGCAAACCTTTGTATTGCACATGATCCACTTGAGCTAGATGATGACGATCTTGTCCTCCGCAAGATGGACCACCTTTCTTGATTGCGTTGGGTCGATGGAGACTAGATGATTGCTCCCCCATACTCCACTATGGGTGAGCCACTCTTCGGCACATCTTCACAAGTCCATTGACACCACAATGGATGGAAAGCTTCAAGCACTTGATCTCTTCGTGATGCTACACTTGAACTTGCACATGACAATCTTGATGACGATCACTACTTGATGTCATCCTTTCCATGGGTTGTATGATATCTTCCTCTTGACGCAAGCACATGGACATGTACCTAACCCCACATAGAACTCTCGCATAGACCATGGGTTAGTACACAAAGTGCAATGGACAATGCTTACCATACCATGGTATCACTTGATCCCTCTCGGTACATCTTTTACGCTTTGTGAGTTGATCAACTTGATTCACTCTTGACTTAGTCTTGATCAACCTTGAATCTTTCCAACTCTCTTAGTTTGGATGATTTCTTGAAGGTAAACATGAATGATCACACAATCTTCTTCTTCAAGACATGCTTGCAATAAGCTCAACACTCACATGACCAATCTTTGGATAATTCCTTAATAGCATCTTGGTCAACACATAAACTCCTTGAAACCAACGCATGGACTTCAAGAAATGCATATGGACAAATCCTTCAAATATAACTCAATGCAACCATTAGTCCATAGAGAATGTCATCAATTACCAAAACCACACATGGGGGCACCGCATGTCCTTTCAATCTCCCCCATTGTGGTAATTGATGACAATCACTTTCAAGAGAGTTTATATAAGGAATTATGCATCACCATGCAATGCAACAACCAATAATGCATGCGTATGAGATGCAAATGCTTAGGAACAAAACCAAAGCAAGGAGAAAACTCTGAAGACTTCTCCCAAAACTCTCTGAAACTTCTCCACCATTGGCATCGATTGCCAAAATGGGCGAAAAGCTAAGAAGACCAATATAAAACGTGTTCCTCCAAAAGTTGTGTATTTCTCAACAAGAGAGTGGAATGCCATACACATATCCAAAGGTAATACTTGGAGGAAGACCAACTATATTGAGGCACCAAGATTGCAAAAGAGTGATATGCCACAAAGACATAACAAAGAGAGAAACAAGCAATCAAGCAATCAAAAGATACCAATTGAAGCAAGCTATCAAAAGATATCAACTGAACCAACTAGACCAAAGATCCTACAAGCCACATGAAAAAGATATTATGATATGAGCAGAGGAGTGTTCTAAAGAAACTAGAGAAGCTCCCCATGATTTGTGCACATCAAGAATTTTTGTATTAGGATACAAAGTGCACAAAATAGGATCATAGCTCCCCCAGAATCAATAAAAACTTACAACAAGTGCAAGTGAGCATATAGGAAACTAAGCCTAGCGCTTGCAACAAGCACATGGTTGAGCAACATTGTAAAAGAGGCAACTTAAGAATAGGCTCAACGAAAATGATGTGTGTGAGTCATGGCAAAGCACATGAGAAGACTAATATACGGATGAGCATAAGCATCAACATAGTCTCGAATGAATGAGATACACGGTGCAAAGCCTTTCATTCTCACACACAACTAGCAAATGGGTTCACAAGCTTACTAATAAGAATATAGAGAACCTATGCTTGTGACAACCCGTGGTGAAGATAGACGATGGGAGGCTCATCAAGATGAGGGGTACCAATTAAGATGGCAAAAGCCTCGTAAAGATAAGCAAGAGGAAAATAATCTTCACCACACAAGAGTGCAACAAGATGCAACGATAGAGGACACTCACTCAAGGCAAAAGCTTTCACGGAGCCACCAAAGAAATAACATAAGAAAGACAAGGTGGACGTGAAAGAAAAGATATCAACTAGAGATGTAATTTCTCTCAAGTGTATAAGGTTCTAGGTAGACAAAATCATGATGATATATATCTACTGTTGGGGAACGTTGCAGAAAATTAAAAATTTTCCTATGGTTTCACCAAGATCCATCTATGAGTTCATCTAAGCAACGAGTCATGGGAGAGTGATTGCATCTACATACCACTTGTAGATCGCGTCGGAAGCGTTCAATGGAGCAGGGATGATGGAGTCGTACTCGCCGTGATTCAGATCACCGATGACCTAGTGCGAGCGGACAGCACCTCCGCGTTCAACACACGTGCGGAGCGGATGGCGTCTCCTCCTTCTTTATCCAGCAAGGGGAAGGAGAGGTTGATGATGATCCAGCAGCACGACGGTGTGGTGGTGGATGCAGCAGAACTCGGCGAGGCTTCGCTAAGCAACTACGGGAGGAGGAGGAGGTGTAGCGAGAGGGGGGCGCCAAGGGCTTGAGTGCGGCTGCCCCTCCTCCCTCCCTTTATATAGGTGCAAGAGAGGGGAGGCGTGCCTTGCCCTTCCTCCAAGGAAGGGTGCGGCCAAGAGGGGAGGAGTCCATCCTCCCAAGGCACCTCGAGGTGCCTTCCCCTTAGGACTCTCCCTCCCCAAGTCTCCTTGGCGCATGGGCCTCTTGGGGCTGGTGCCCTTGGCCCATATAGGCCAAGCGCACCCCACAGCCCATGTGCCCCCGGGCAGGCGGACCCTGGTGGACCCCGGACCCCTTCGGCACTCCCGGTACAATACCGATAAAGTGCGAAACTTTTCCGGCAACCAAAATAAGACTTCCCATATATAAATCTTTATCTCCGGACCATTTCGGAACTCCTCGTGACGTTCGGGATCTCATCCGGGACTCCAAACAACATTCGGTTTGCTGCATACTCATATTCATACAACCCTAGCGTCACCGAACCTTAAGTGTGTAGACCCTATGGGTTCGGGAGACATGCAGACATGACCGAGACGTTCTCCGGTCAATAACCAACAGCGGGATCTGGATACCCATGTTGGCTCCCACATGTTCCACGATGATCTCATCGGATGAACCACGATGTCAAGGACTCAATTGATCCCGTATACAATTCCCTTTGTCTAGCGGCATTGTACTTGCCCGAGATTTGATCATCGGTATCCCGATACCTTGTTCAATCTCGTTACCGGCAAGTCTCTTTACTCGTTCCGTAACACATCATCCCGTGATCAACCTCTTGGTCACATTGTGCACATTATGATGATGTCCTACCGAGTGGGCCCAGAGATACCTCTCCGTTTACACGGAGTGACAAATCCCAGTCTCGATTCGTGCCAACCCAACAGACACTTTCGGAGATACCTGTAATTAGTCCTGGCCATGGGCCGCCCGGCCCGGACAGCCCGGCCCGACCCGGCCCGAAAAAACCCGGCCTGACCCGGCCCGACGATGCTCCCGGGCCGGGCCTGGGCCTAGGTTTTGAGCCCGAAGACTAGGTCGGGCCGAGCCTGGGCCCGCTGTTTATGCCATTTACTGAAGAGGCCCGGCCCGAGGCCCGAGGCCCGACGTGTTTTTTGTGATGGGCGGGCTCGGGCACGAAAACTAGGCCCGACGGCGGGCGGGCTCGGGCTGAGTTTTCTACCTCGGGCTTGGTCGGGCCCGCCCGGCCCGCCCGGCCGGAGGATGGCCAGTCTACCGTAATGCACCTTTATAGCCACCCGATTCGTTGTGGCGTTTGGTACACCAAAGCATTCCTACGGTATCCGGAGTTGCACAATCTCATGGTCTAAGGAAATGATACTTGACATTAGAAAAGCTTTAGCATACGAACTACGATCTTTGTGCTAGGCTTAGGTTTGGGTCTTGTCCATCACATCATTCTCCTAATGATGTGATCCCATTATCAACAACATCCAATGTCCATGGTCAGGAAACCGTAACCATCTATTGATCAACGAGCTAGTCAACTAGAGGCTTACTAGGGACATGGTGTTGTCTATGTATCCACACATGTATCTGAGTTTCCTATCAATACAATTATAGCATGGATAATAAACGATTATCATGAACAAGGAAATATAATAATAACTAATTTAGTATTGCCTCTAGGGCATATTTCCAACAGTCTCCCACTTGCACTAGAGTCAATAATCTAGTTCACATCGCCATGTGATTAACACTGATAGGTCACATCGCCATGTGACCAACATCCAAAGAGTTTACTAGTGTCGCTAAACTAGTTCACATCACCATGTGATTAAGACTCAATGAGTTCTGGGGTTTTGATCATGTTTTCCTTGTGAGAGAAGTTTTTAGTCAACGGGTCTGCAATATTCAGATCCGTATGTACTTTGCAATTCTCTATGTCATATTGTAAATGCTGCTTCTACGCTCCACTTGAAACTATTCCAAATGGTTGCTCCACTATACGTATCCGGTTTGCTACTCAGAGTCACTCGGATAGGTGTTAAAGCTTGCATCGACGTAACCCTTTACGCCGAACTCTTTATCACCTCCATAGTCGAGAAACATGTCCTTATTTACTCCAAGGACAATTTTGACCGCTGTCCAATGATCCCCATTCTGGATCATTCTTGTACCCTTAGTGACTCATGGCAAGGCACACTTCGGTCGGTACACGGCATAGCATACTATAGAGCCTCGTCTAAAGCATAGGGGCGACCTTCATCCTTCTTTTACTGCCGTGGTCGAGCTTTAAGTCTTAACTTCATACCTTACATCTCGTGCAAGAACTCCTTCTTTGGCTGATCCATCTTGAACACCTTCAAGATCCTGTCAAGGTATATGCTCATTTGAAAGTACCATTAAGCGGTTTTGATCTATCCTCATAGATCTTGATGCTCAATGTTTTAGTAGCTTAAACCAGGTTTTCTATTGAAAAACACTTTTCAAATAACCCTATATGCTTTCCAGAAATTGTACATCATTTCTGATCAACAATATGTCAACAACATATACTTATCAGAAATTCTATAGTGCTCCCACTCACTTCTTTGGAAATACAAGTTTCTCATAAACTTTGTATAAACCCAAAATCTTTGATCATCTCATCAAAGCGTACATTCCAACTCCGAGATGCTTACTCCAGTCCTTAGAAGGATTGCTGGAGCTTTGCATACTTGTTAGCGTCTTTCATGATTTGTCAAAACCTTCTAGTTGTATTACATACAACCTTTCCTCAAGAAAATCGTCGAGGAAACAATGTTTTTGACATCCTATCTGCAAGATTTCATAAATAATGCAGTAACTGCTAATCCAATTCCAACAGACTCTTAGCATTGCTACGAATGAGAAAGTCTCATCGCAGTCAACTCCTTGAACTTGTCAGAAAACATCTTAACAACAAGTCGAGCTTTCTTAATGGTGACACTTTACCATCATTGTCCGTCTTCTTCCAAAATCCATTTGTACCCAACAGCCTCTACGACCATCAAGTAGTTCTTCCAAAGTCTACACTTTGTTTTCATACATGGATCCTCTCTCGGATTTTATGGCCTCAAGCCATTTGTCGAATCCGGGCCCACCATCGCTTCTCCATAGCTCGTAGGTTCATTGTTGTCTAGCAACATGACCTTCAAGACAGGATCACCGTACTACTCAAGCGAGACTGTCCTTGTCGTCCCACGTGGTTTTGTAGTGACTTGATCCAAGCATTATGATCACTATCATCGCTTCCACTTCAATTGGTGTAGGTGCCACAGAACAACTTCCTGTGCCTGCTACACACTAGTTGAAGTGATGGTTCAACAACCTCATCAAGTCTCCACCATCCTCCCACTCAATTCTTTCGAGAGAAACTTTTCCTCGAGAAAGGACCCATTTCTAGAAACAATTACTTTTGCTTCCGGATCTGAGATAGGAGGTATACCCAACTGGTTTTTGGGTGTCCTATGAAGATGCATTTTATCCGCTTTGGGTTCGAGCTTATTATCCTGAAACTTTTCACATAAGCGTCGCAGCCCCAAACTTTTAAGAAACGACAACTTAGGTTTCTCCAAACCATAGTTCAAACGGTGTCGTCTCAACGGAATTACGTGGTGCCCTATTATAGTTAGTGCGGTTGTCTCTAATGCCTAACCCATGAGCGATAGTGGTAATTCGATAAGAGACATCATAGTACGCACCATATCCAATAGGGTGCAACTATGATGTTCGGACACACCATCACACTATGGTGTTCGGTAGGTATTAATTGTGAAACAATTTCCACGATGTCTTAATTGCGTGCCAAAGCTCGTAACTCAGATACTCATCTCTATGATCATATCATAGACATTTTATCCTCTTGTCACAATGATCTTTAACTTCACTCTGAAATTACTTGAACCATTCAATAATTCAGACTTTGTGTTTCATCAAGTAAATATACTCAACATCTACTCAAATCATCCGTGAAGTCAGAACATAACGATATTCACTGCATGCCTCAGCACTCATTGGACTGCACACATCAAAATGTGTTACTTCCAACAGGTTGCTACCTTGTTCCATCTTACCGAAACCGAGGCTTTTCAGTCATCTTGCCCATGTGGTATGATTTGCATATCTCAAGTGATTCAAAATCAAGTGAGTCCAAACGATCCATCTGCATGGAGTTTCTTCATGCGTATACACCAATAGACATGGTTTGCATGTCTCAAACTTTTTCAAAAATGAGTGAGTCCAAAGATCCATCAACATGGAGTTTCTTCATGCATTTTATACCAATATGACTTACATGGCAGTGCCACAAGTACGTGGTACTATCATTACTATCTTATATATTTTGGCATGAAAATGTGTATCACTACGATCGAGATTCAATAAACCATTCCTTTTAGGTGCTAGACCATTGAAGGTATTATTCAAATTAACAGAGTAACCATTATTCTCCTTAAATGAATAACCGTATTATGACGAGACATAATCCAATCATGTCTATGCTCAGCGCAAACACCAAATAGCAATTATTTAGGTTTAACACCAATCTCGATGGTAGAGGGAGCGTGCGATGCTTGATCATATCAACCTTGGAAACACTTCCAACACGTATCGTCACTCACCTTTAGCTAGTCTCCGTTTATTCCGTAGCTTTTGTTTGAGTTACCAACACTTAGCAACTGAACCGGTATCTAATACCCTGGTGCTACTAGGAGTACTAGTAAAGTACACATTAACATAATGTATATCAATATACTTCTATCGACCTTGCCACCTTCTTATCTACCAAGTATCTAGGGTAATTCTGCTCCAGTGGCTGTTCCCCTTATTACAGAAGCACTTAGTCTCGGGTTTGGGTTCAACCTTGGGTTTCTTCACTGGAGCAGCAACTAATTTGCCGTTTCATGAAGTGACCCTTCTTGCCCTTGCCCTTCTTGGAACTAGTGGTTTCACCAACCATCAACAATTGATGCTCCTTCTTGATTTCTACTTTCGCGGTGTCAAACATCGTGAATACCTCAAGGATCATCATATCTATCCCTGACATGTTATAGTTCATCACGAAGCTCTAGCAGCTTGGTGGCAATGACTTTGGAGAAACATCACTATCTCATCCGGAAGATCAACTCCCTCGATTCAAGTGATTGTTGCACTCGGACAATCTGAGCACAAGCTCAACAATTGAGCTTTTCTCCCTTAGTTTGCAGGCTAAGAAAATCGTCGGAGGTCTTATACCTCTTGGCGTGAGCACGAGCCTGAAATCCCAATTTCAGCCCTCGAAACATCTCATATGTTCATGACGTTTGAAAAACGTCTTTGGTGCCTCAACTCTAAACCGTTCAACTGAACTAGCACGTAGTTATCAAAACGTGTATGTCTGATGTTCGTAACATCCACAAATGATGTTTGGGGTTTAGCACACTGAGCGGTGCATTAAGGACATAAACTTTCTACTGTCCGCATAATCGCTACTGTCAACTTTCAACTATATTTTTCTAGGAACATATCTAAACAGTGGAACTAAAGCGCGAGCTTACGACATAATTTGCAAAGATCTTTTGACTATGTTCAGGATAATTAAGTTCATCTCATGAACTCCCACTTAGATAGACATCCCTCTAGTCATCTAAGTGATTACATGATCCGAGTCAATTAGGCCGTGTCCGATCATCACGTGAGACGGACTAGTCATCATCGGTGAACATCTTCATGTTGATCGTATCTACTATACGACTCATGCTCGACCTTTCGGTCTCTTGTGTTCCGAGGCCATGTCTGTACATGCTAGGCTCGTCAAGTTAACCTAAGTGTTCTGCGTGTGTAAATCTGGCTTACACCCGTTGTATGTGAACGTAAGAATCTATCACACCCGATCATCACGTGGTGCTTGAAGCAGCGAACTTTAGCAGCGGTGCACAGTTAGGAGAACACTTTCTTGAAATTGTTATGAGGATCATCTTATTTACTACTGTCTTTCTAAGTAAACAAGATGCATAAACATAATAAACATCACATGCAATTATATAGTAGTGACATGATATGGCCAATATCATATAGCTCCTTTGATCTCCATCTTCGGGGCTCCATGATCATCTTGTCACCGGCATGACACCATGATCTCCATCATCATGATCTCCATCATCGTGTCTTCATGAAGTTGTCACGCCAACGACTACTTCTACTTCTATGGCTAACGCGTTTAGCAATAAAGTAAAGTAATTTACATGGCGTTCTTCAATGACACGCAGGTCATACAAAAATAAAGACAACTCCTATGGCTCCTGCCGGTTGTCATACTCATCGACATGCAAGTCGTGATTCCTATTACAAGAACATGATCTCATACATCACATATATCATTCATCATTCATCACAACTTTGGCCATATCATATCACAAAACACTTGCTGCAAAAACAAGTTAGGCGTCCTCTAATTGTTGTTGCAAGTTTTACGTGGCTGCAATAGGGTTCTAGCAAGAACGTTTTCTTACCTACGTGAAAGCCACAGCGTGATTTGTCAACTTCTATTTACCCTTCATAAGGACCCTTTTCATCGAATCCGCTCCAACTAAAGTGGGAGACAGACACCCGCTAGCCACCTTATGCAACTAGTGCATGTCGGATGGTGGAACCAGTCTCACGTAAGCGTCGTCTAAGGTCGGTCCGGGCGCTTCATCCCACAATACCGCTGAAGCAAGATAAGACTAGTAGCGGCAAGAAAGTTGACAACATCTCGCCCACAACAAATTGTGTTCTACTCGTGCAATAGAGAACTACGCATAGACCTAGCTCGATAACCTTTGTTGAGAGTGCGTTGCAGAAAATTAAAATTTTTCCTACGGTTTCACCAGGATCCATCTATGAGTTCATCTAAGCAACGAGTCATGGGAGAGTGATTGCATCTACATACCACTTGTAGATCGCGTGCGGAAGCGTTCAATGGAACGGGGATGATGGAGTCGTACTCGCCGTGATTCAGATCACCGATGACCTAGTGCCGAGCGGACAACACCTCCGCGTTCAACACACGTGACGGAGCGGATGGCGTCTCCTCCTTCTTGATCCAGCAAGGGGTAAGGAGAGGTTGATGATGATCCAGCAGCACGACGGTGTGGTGGTGGATGCAGCAGAACTCCCAGAGGCTTCGCTAAGCAACTACGGGAGGAGGAGGAGGTGTAGCAGAGGGGAGGCGCCAAGGGCTTGAGGTGCGGCTGCCCCTCCCTCCCTCCTTTATATAGGTGCAAGAGAGGGGAGGGCGAGCCTTGCCCCTTCCTCCAAGGAAGGAGTGCGGCCAAGAGGGGAGGAGTCCATCCTCCCAAGGCACCTGAGGTGCCTTCCCCTTAGGACTCTCCCTCCCAAGTCTCCTTGGCGCATGGGCCTCTTGGGGCTGGTGCCCTTGGCCCATATAGGCCAAGGCGCACCCCCTACAGCCCATGTGGCCCACCGGGGCAGGTGGACCCCCCCGGTGGACCCCCGGACCCCTTTCGGCACTCCCGGTACAATACCGATAAAGTGCGAAACTTTTCCGGCGACCAAAATAAGACTTCCCATATATAAATCTTTACCTCCGGACCATTCCGGAACTCCTCGTGACGTCCGGGATCTCATCCGGGACTCCGAACAACATTCGGTTTGCTGCATACTCATATTCATACAACCCTAGCGTCACCGAACCTTAAGTGTGTAGACCCTACGGGTTCGGGAGACATGCAGACATGACCGAGACGTTCTCCGGTCAATAACCAACAGCGGGATCTGGATACCCATGTTGGCTCCCACATGTTCCACGATGATCTCATCGGATGAACCACGATGTCAAGGACTCAATCGATCCCGTATACAATTCCCTTTGTCTAGCGGCATTGTACTTGCCCGAGATTCGATCGTCGGTATCTCGATACCTTGTTCAATCTCGTTACCGGCAAGTCTATTTACTCGTTCCGTAACACATCATCCCGTGATCAACCTCTTGGTCACATTGTGCACATTATGATGATGTCCTACCGAGTGGGCCCAGAGATACCTCTCAGTTTACACGGAGTGACTAATCCCAGTCTCGATTCGTGCCAACCCAACAGACACTTTCGGAGATACCTGTAATGCACCTTTATAGCCACCCGATTCACGTTGTGACGTTTGGTACACTCAAAGCATTCCTACGGTATCCGGAGTTGCACAATCTCATGGTCTAAGGAAATGATACTTGACATTAGAAAAGCTTTAGCATACTGAACTACGATCTTTGTGCTAGGCTTAGGATTGGGTCTTGTCCATCACATCATTCTCCTAATGATGTGATCACGTTATCAACAACATCCAATGTCCATGGTCAGAAACCGTAACCATCTATTGATCAACGAGCTAGTCAACTAGAGGCTTACTAGGGACATGGTGTTGTCTATGTATCCACACATGTATCTGAGTTTCCTATCAATACAATTATAGCATGGATAATAAACGATTATCATGAACAAGGAAATATAATAATAACTAATTTATTATTGCCTCTAGGGCATATTTCCAACATCTACAAAGAGGGATGTACACCCGAAATAGTTACAACATGAAGGAACAAGATATCCATAAGGAAGTCATAAATATACCAACAAAGATATTTGCTTGAAAGCATAGCACTTGGCTAAATATGGTCTTATTGTATATAAATGAATTCCTAACGCATGAACATCAAAGACATCACAACTAGCAACATGAGATCATCGTTGAGATGCTTTGAGAAAGGAAACAAGTATCACAAGAAAGAATGAAATACATGCCATGATACAACCTACACAAGGTTGATGCAAGTAATGTGTGCATGTAGTAGATGATGATACTTATTACCGAGATACCATTGGAAGGATGCAGTAGATACCAATTGAAGGTAGATAGTAGTTCATTGATCATCCTAGCTTGACTCCAATATGCACATGGTGACAACACCTTCCTTGTGAGTGAGCCGGGCATCCAATGCATCTCCAACTGTTCCTATAAGAACAACACAAACTAAACGGTACCCAAACTCATCGGGACCAAATAGTTAGAAACACCAATACATAGGACAAACTCCACATAAATATGTGCATATAGATATGAAAATGAATATCATGCATCTCATCCAAATTGAGACTAGGTGGAGTTTCTCCCATATATTGAGTCAAAGAAAGAAAGCATGCCAAATAAAATACATGAAGAAAACATGCACGCTCAAGACTTCAAAACCCAAAACCAAAAGACAAAGAAATGCCAAGTGAAAAGGATACCAAATGAATAAAACATCACTTGGAGGATATCCATAAAAGATACATCAAGGAATGAGATATCCATTGATACTCTCAAAATAAAAGATATCAATCTCCCAAAGAGAGGATGGTTCCAAACAAACCAAGCTCTCTACAAAGTTTCATGATGGCACAAAGTACCAAAACGCAACGGCTTGCCTTCCACCAACACACACTTGATAAGGATCACAAGAAGAGTGTTCTAAAGAAAATAGTATAGCTCCCCCACGAGTTGTGCATTATATAGGATTTGCATTTGAATACAAAATGCACAAGGTGGGATCACCACTTTCACTATATCTAGAAAGCACTAGACAAGAACGAGAAACAAACAAGATCCACAAGTGGTAGGGAAGACAACGGGAGTTGACACAAACCTTGGCAAGAGAAAAGGCAAATAAAAATAAAAGTCAATGTAAAGATGATCAATAAATTCTACCACACATAAGTGAGTACCAATTGTCAAGACAAGAAGTATTTGGAAATAATTCCTGGTGGTAGATCGCAAGGATATCCGACATCATCTTCACACCAAACACAAGCAAATTGGAACTTGTAGAGCTATCATGCCACCTAGGAACAAGATAATTTACAATATCAATTCTAGGTGACAATATCTCAAATGTACACATTTTCTAGGCTAGTAATACACACATAGCATATTACTCCCCCATAATGTGATACCAATTAAAGATAGACAAGAGGCAATTAAAAGGATCCAACAAGAGATAATTAATGGACAATTTAGAATTTGAATTTCACATGAGAAGACATACCACATAGCGACTAGATAATCTTGTAATATCAATACTAGATGGTATTCCTCATGTACACACATTTATAGGATTGTGAGGTGCACAAAGCACATCACTCCCCCACAATGGGATATTCCATTAATCTCTCACAAGAGCCAACTAAGATATGACCAAGATGCACAAAGGCTCAACGAACGACACACATGTACATGATGTGCAAACCAACAAGTTGGAAGCACACCATATACAAACACATGCAAGGAACGAAACCAAACATGCAAAGGGGGCAAGTAACTTTCAATGTAAGCAATTTTAAGTACAAGTTACCGTAAGGAGGCACATTGGATATAAGATATAAACTTGATGATTCAATTGACTTGGCTTGAGACAATAAGAGTGATGAAGTCCCCTTAATTCTTCATAATGTAGCCAAGTCTCCAATGCCCTCCAACAACACCTATTGATCAAGTTTGAGCTTGTTGGTCCCCAACCAAGTTGGGTCCTAAGAGGTTAGTCACAATAGGTTTGGCTACCCAAATGGTTGTTTGCTTGACACCACTTTGAGTACCAACAAACTTGGCAAACACATTGCCAACCTTATCCTTACCAAGAGAATATATATCATCAATAATAATTGGGTTGGATAAGTTACCACTAGTGCATGAAGAAGCGACTTGACTTTTCTCACGACATAAGTAGCAACGTCTACTCTTCACTTTCTTCTCACTTGATTTCTCAATTTGAGAAGCATTAACTTGAGTCTTCTTGGGAAGAGGCCTTTCTTCAACTTGATCTTGAGCATGAGATTGAACTTGTGCCCTCTTCCCTTGTTGCTTGACACTAATGGCCTTCTTCTTCAATGGGCAAGATCTAACATGATGCCCTTCGACTTTGCACTTGAAGCAAACAATCTTGGCCGATTTCTTGACTTGTTCTTGGCCCTTCTTTTTGTTCATCTTGGACTTTTTCTTCTTATTGGAGTTGAATCCAAGTCCACCTTTGTCATTGGTTTTTTTTTGCACACTCAAGATATTGTTGAGTGTGGATTTCCCTTCATGACTCTTTTCCAAGTCTTTCTTCAAAGAAGTGACTTGGGCCTTGAGCTCTTTGATTTCCTCTACATGGTTAGTCTCAATACAAGTACTAGAGGAAGTATAAGCTTCATTGTTAGAGCAACAAGGCAAGGAAAGCAATTCATCACAAGATGTACCAACATTGTGAGTAGATGAATTACAAGGACTAGCACATATCAATATAGCATTTTGACTAGAAGTAGTGCTAGTATCCACATGAGGCTCACTAGATGTTACCTTAGCAAGAATGGCCTCATGAGCTATCTTTAGCACATTATGGGATACTAGAAGATCATCATGAGAGCTTGTGAGCCTTACATGATTTTCTTCCAACATCCCATAATTGCTAGATAGCAACTCAAGTTGAGCCCTTAGCTCAACATTCTCCTTCAATATGGATGCTTCACAAGAGATAGAGTTAGTAGCACAAGCATCATCATTAGCAACAAGAGGAGAAGACAACTTGGCAAGATCTTTTGAATATGAAGCTTTAAGTTGAGCATGAGACTCGGTGAGTTTGATGAGCTCACTCTTAATGACCCTTGAGCCATTTTCGAGGTGCTCAAAGTCCTCAAGGAGTTTAGCATGCATAACTTCAAGCTCCTCATTTTTAGTTTCAAAATCATTGGCCATCTCGAGAGCTCTATCACGAGATTCCCTCACTCTAGATAATTCTAGAGCAAAAGTCTCCTCAAGAGATTCCTTGGTGGTTTGTTCAAGTTCAAGAGCTTGAGAGAGGTCCGCAATCTCATTAGCGTAATCACGCTCATGACCATCCATTTTATCAATGGTGACCTCATGCTCCTCAAGACGAGATTCCAACTCATCAATATATTTCTTGCCCTCAATAGCAATAGACATGATTTCCATGAAGTTGGAGCGAGCAATTTTATTCTTAAGAAGAGCTTTAAAATCATTTCCCCTTAATTTTAAGGAGGCAACATCATCACTCTCTTCATCATAATCAACATCATCATCACTCTTGCCATCATCAATATCATCACAAGATATATTGGGATTCAAAGTGGGAGATACCTTTGAAGCCTTGGCCATAAGGCAAAATGCAATAGATGATGATATAGGATCCTTGAAGCACCATTCAAGACCACATCTTGTTCCATGGAGTGTTGGGTTTCATCTAAATTGTTAGCACAACAACTCGAGGAAATACATGCATTTTATCATGGCAACAAGATATAGCAAGCATATCATCATGAGATTTAGTCAAGCAATTTCTACATGATATGCAAGGACTATCAACACAAGCAAGTGAAACATTTGGAGTGCTCGAAGTGCTAAGGCCCAAAGGCGGACATTGCAATAATATAGTGATGAAGAATCATCCACAAAAGCACACTATCATCATTGCAATGACCGACACTACTCACCATATCATTACCTTGTGGCAAACCACATGTAGGTGAAGTAGAAGAAGTTGAGAAGACTATACTGCCGGAGGTGGAGGAGAACAATCATCCTACAAATCTTGGACACACCATATTTATCTTGAAGCTTAGTCCACAACTCATGAGCATCCGGAGCGGCATGAGTTGAAATATAACTACATTGCTCAAAGCATCGAAAAGCACATTAGAAGCTTGAGCATTGAGATAAGAGTTTTTCTCATCCTCTAAAGATAATCTTTGGGGATCCTTTGGAGGAGAAAAACCCATATCTACAATTCGCTCCAAATTTGGGTCCATGACCTAAAGAGATTAAGCATGAATTACCCAAACATCAAACTTTGTGCCATCGAAACTAAGAGTGTCGAGAATCCTAATCCCCTAGTCGACATCTTTACTCTCTAGGCGGTTAAGCCCAACAAAGAGAGACGAGGCTCTGATACCAATTGAAAGATCGTGGATGTCGCCTAGAGGGGGGGGGGTGAATAGGCGCTTTAAAATAATTACGGTTGAGGCTTGAACAAATGCGGAATAAACCTAGCGGTTAATTTGTCAAGCACAAAACCTACAACAACTAGGCTCACCTACGTGCACCAACAACTTATGCTAAGCAAGAAAAACTACTTAGGTGATAGCAAGATATATGACAAGAAACAATATGGCTATCACAAAGTAAAGTGCATAAGTAAAGTGCTCGGGTAAGAGATAACCGAGGCACGCGGAGATGACGATGTATCCTGAAGTTCACACCCTTGCGGATGCTAATCTCCGTTTGGAGCGGTGTGGAGGCACAATGCTCCCAAAAGCCACTAGGGCCACAGTAATCTCCTCACGCCCTCGCACAATGCAAGATGCCGTGATTCCACTAAGGGACCCTTGAGGCGGTCACCAAACCCGTAAAATGGCAACCCTTGGGGCGGTCACCGAACCCAGACACTTTGGCAACCCTTGGGGCGGTCACGGTACCGTCAAATTGCTCAGGCGATCTCCACAACCTAATTGAAGACCCGGCGCTTGCCGGAGCTTTACACCACAATGATTGAGCTCGAACACCACCAACCGTCTAGGCGCCAAGCACCCAAGAGGAACAAGCTCAAGGGCACCAAGCACCCAAGAGTAATAAGCTTCTCAACTTGTAACTTCCACGTATCACCGTGGAGAACTCAAGCGATGCACCAAATGCAATGGCAAGGGCACACGGAGTGCCAAGTCCTTCTCTCAAATCCCTCCAAGCAACTAATGCTAGGGAAGAAAATGAGAGGAAGAACAAGAAGGAGAACACCAAGAACTCCAAGATCTAGATCCAAGGGGTTCCCCTCACATAGAGGAGAAAGTGATTGGTGGAAATGTGGATCTAGATCTCCTCTCTCTTTTCCCTCAAAAACTAGCAAGAATCCATGGAGGGATTGAGAGTTAGCAAGCTCGAAGAAAGTCAACAATGGGGGAAGAACACGAGCTCAAAGGATAAGGTTCAATGGGGTAGAAGACCCCCTTTTATAGGTGGGCAAAAATCCAACCGTTATGCTCACAGCCCGCACCGAGCGGTAGTACCGCTTGACATCACGGTACTATCGCAAGGGGTAGCGGTACTACTGCTAAGGGAAGCGGTACTACTGCTTGCGAGCGGTACTAAAAAATTACATCCGTGCCTACCACGGCTGGACTTGTGACGAGTTTTTGGTCCTGAGCGGAAGTAGCCACGGAAGTAGCCGCGGTAGTACTGCTCCAAGCGGTAGTACCGCTCCCAAGGGCGGTAGTAAAAAATTACTTCCGCTCCTACCCGCAGTAGTACCACTGCAGCCTTTTTAGAACACCAAAACTACCATAACTTCTGCATTCGGACTCCGAATTCGACGAAACCAAGTTTGTTGGAAAGCTAGGGACAAGGGCTAACACAATCTTGAGAGAAATACCAATAATAAGCAAATGAGAAAAGGCCCAAAAGAAAATGGTGAGAACCCTTCCTCGGAAAAGACCGGTAAAACCTCCAACACCGAAAACATCATAGAAGACACATGCAAACTCCGTTTTCGATGAACTCAAGCTTGTCATCAAGATGACCATAAGCTCTAAGACTCATAAATAGAACCAAACAAGAACCAAGAAACATGATGCAAGGATGCAATGGTTTGAGCTCTCGACGAACGATACGATCAAGCTACTCACTTGAGAGCCCTCCTTGATAGTACGGCTACCGATCCTATAACCCGGTCTCCCAACTGCCACCATGAGACCGGTAAAATAGAAAACCTATCAAGGGCAAACCTTTGTATTGCACATGATCCACTTGAGCTAGATGATGACGATCTTGTCCTTCGCAAGATGGACCACCTTTCTTGATTGCGTTGGGTCGATGGAGACTAGATGATTGCTCCCCCATACTCCACTATGGGTGAGCCACTCTTCGGCACATCTTCACAAGTCCATTGACACCACAATGGATGGCAAGCTTCAAGCACTTGATCTCTTCGTGATGCTACACTTGAACTTGCACATGACAATCTTGATGACGATCACTACTTGATGTCATCCTTTCCATGGGTTGTATGATATCTTCCTCTTGACGCAAGCCCATGGACATGTACCTAACCCCACATAGAACTCTCACATAGACCATGGTTAGTACACAAAGTGCAATGGACAATGCTTACCATACCATGGGATCACTTGATCCCTCTCGGTACATCTTTTACGCTTTGTGAGTTGATCAACTTGATTCACTCTTGACTTAGTCTTGATCAACCTTGAACCTTTCCAACTCTCTTAGTTTGGATGATGTCTTGAAGGTAAACATGACTGATCACACAATCTTCTTCTTCAAGACATGCTTGCAATAAGCTCAACACTCACACGACCAATCTTTGGATAATTCCTTAATAGCACCTTGGTCAACACATAAACTCCTTGAAACCAACGCATGGACTTCAAGAAATGCCTATGGACAAATCCTTCAAATATAACTCAATGCAACCATTAGTCCATAGAGAATGTCATCAATTACCAAAACCACACATGGGGCAACCGCATGTCCTTTCAAAGTCCAAGTCGCTATTCCTTCAGAAAAAAGGGAAGGATTGTGACCAGTGCGCCAGCCAAACTTTTAGCTGGTCGCAAGCCACGCAGGCACCCCGCACCCACCAAAATAGCGCCCCCATGTGAGACGCATTTTTTTGGGCTGGCGCACAAACCTTTCGTCTCTTGTCCCCGCTCTGAAGCTTCCGGGAGCCATCCATGGCCACTGACCGCCGCTTTGGCCGGTCGCGAGCGTGCCCTGCGTGGCTGCCCCTTAGACCATCTCCAGCCGTTCGCCCCCTCAGGACGCCGGAGAAGCGCCGCCTTGGGACGAATCGGCGTTAACTTCGGCATGGGGGCGAACGTATTCTCAGCCGCCGCCCTCAGGTCGCCCCCCAAATCGGCAAAAAATGACACAAAATTTGTCCAAACTCAGCGATTTCATTCAAATTTGTACAAAAAAGCATGATTTAAAACTACATTAAAACGACAACTACGCCGAGCACTACTATACCGCTGCCGCCGTCCGTCATCTACATGCTGAGGAGCCTGTAGAACCGGGTTTAGTCGTCGTCGTCGTCATCACCGCCCTGCGCCCCGCTGGCGCCGCCGTCGTCCCTACTACACCCGTGACCAGGGTCGCCGACGCGCGGGGGCTTGGACCCGGGCGCGTCCTTGTCGTCGCTGTCGAGGACGACGACGCCGCCCTCCTCGTGTCTGCGGCGCCGAGCTTTGATCTTCTCGTAGTCCCGGCGTTAGCGCTCCACCTGCTCGTGGACGTAGTCCGCCTTCGCTCACTTGAGGGCATTCTGGTCGTCGGCGACCATGTCCTCGTACTCCGTCTTCACGGGGAGCAGCCCCGGCTCGGTCTTCGGCCGGACGAGGTGGTAGGAATGAGGGGAGGGGCGGCATGCCCCACCATTCGCGCCGCCCGTCAAAGTTGACGCGGCCGCGGGGCGGGACGCCGTTTGTGGAGGCGACCTGGTCAGTGTGGCGGCAGTCGAAGTACATCGTCCACAACATGTGGCTGTCAACGGCGTACCTCGGCTCATTCCGCTTCTCCTCCGACAGCGACGAGCGGATGCGCGCTACCTCAGCGCGCTGTTCTGCACCGGTTGGCACCGGGACGCCACCGCCGCTCAACCTCCACGAGCCCGGCACCCGCATGTCCGGGGGCGCCGGGTAGTCGGCCTCGTAGAGGAGGCGTCGCCTGGGTAACGCTCGGCCATTGCTCGTCGGCAGGGAAGATTGGGGGAGAGGGGCTTCGGTGGCGAGAGCGGCGTCGGGGGCAAGAGGGGCGTGAGGCATCAATGGGAAGGCTGACCGGCGCGGTAGCCTTGGCACTGATTCCTGCAGGAAACGAAGCGATGAGGACGACGAAGACGACAAGTCGCTGACTCAGCGGGCCCATTCCTGTTCGCGCCAAAATCAGTTTCCCCGGCGCCCCCAGGCGCCCCGAGCGCGCCGGGTTCGGCCTGGGTCTGTCGGTGCCAAAATCGGCCCGAGCCGACGAAAATTGGACTTCTGGAGGCGTGCCTGGGCCGAATTTTCGGCGCCGGCGACAAAAAAAGGACCTGGGGGACCTGTTGGGGACACGGCTGGAGATGCTCTTACGTGATAGCTGGATCTGGTGGGCTTCATCGACTGGACCGGCGTCGCGATCCCATGGAATCAAACGCCAGAAAGCAGGTTAAGCAGAGGTTCAGTCGGACAGTTGAACAACATCCAGAGATAAGAATAGAAGCTCTCCTTCCGGCTCCTCAGCGATTTGGGCTTCCTGGCCGTTGGATCGGGTGGCTTGATTGGATCTGGGCCGTCAGATCGACCCCTGAAACGACCTCGTCCGTCGGATCAAAAAAAGTTACTGCTGGAATGAATAGTTACCGTCTCGTTCGTGCCACCGCGCGTAAATAGCCTGCCCCGCCGTGGGCATTTTCGTCATTTCACGCTTGCGCGTATAAATTGCGTCCCCGCTCGTGGAGACGACCTAGCCGCCTCTCTCCCCTTTTCGCGCACCCCTCTCCTCTTCCTCCGTCCCCTCCTGCCCACTAGCTCGATCCCCACTACTACGCCGCCTCGGGCCGGCCGATTCCGGCGCTCCGGCCGCCGTCCGTCCAAGACACACGCGGCTACAGCTCTACTAGCTTCACCGCGTCGATCCACTTTTCCTCACCTCCTGTGGTCTCCCCCATCGATTTCCCCCTGCTAGGGTTTAGGTGGTGGAGGTCGACCTCGCCTCCGGCGGCCGCCTGCTCGTTGCCCGGCGCGACTGGACCGTCGGCATCAACACGGAAGAGGTGTTGTTCGTCATCATCAATCTGCCTCGGGTTCACCGGATTCAAGAAAGGGCACGGGCGGCAACTCCCTCCCGGATCCCATCCGTTGCAGGCGTGCAGGCAACTCCGGTGAGTCCACCCTGATGCATTGTTTGTACCTCACGCACTTTTTTCCCTCTCTCGTGGTTCGGCGGGGAGCGAGCGGCGGTTGCAGATTGAAAGCACAAGTGCTCCCTAGGTGGTTTTTGTAATTAATGACAACATATCTCTTGTTGGACTAACACTTTTATCTAGTATGTTTCAGATAAGTTCAACAATGGAGTGGCATGGACTAAAGGATGTGGGAACTCCTTCAAGATGCTAAGGACAAAGGATTGGCTCAAGCTTCAAGCTCAAGACTCTTCATTTTACATTTTAGTGATCCAAGATCACATTGAGTCTATAGGAAAAGCCAATACTATCAAGGAGGAATGAGGTGTTGCTTAATGAGCCTCTTGCTTCAAAGTGCTTAGTGATATGCTCCAAATACCCTCAACTACTTTCCCACTTCCACACATTTGTCCTAAACCTAAAGTCAAACTCATTGCGATTCTTTCTATCCGCGCCACCGAGTTTGGATGTCTTAACCACTGCCACAAACCCTAGGCAAATCGGTCTCACCGATAGGGATCTCGGTCTCACCGAGATGGGATTGTAATCTCTCTGTGTATGTTCATTATCAAAATCGGTCTCACCGAGTTTGAGCAATCGGTACTACCGAGATTACAATGCAAACTCTGTGGTTAACTTATTATCAAAATCGGTCCCACCGAGTTTGCCTGACCAACTCTCTGGAAAGCTTATTACCGAGTTTGTGTAATCGGTCTTACCGAGATTACGTTATGCCCTAACCCTAACTGAATCGGTCCCACCGAAAACCCTAACAGTCACATTATTTGCTAAATCGGTATGACCGAGTTTAACGATTCGGTCCCACCGAGTTTGGTAAATTGTGTGTAACGGTTAGATTTTGTGTGGAGGCTATATATACCCCTCCACCTCCTCTTCATTCGTGGAGAGAGCCATCGGTGAGCCTACACTTCCAAAGATCCTATTTACGAGAGAGAACTACCTACTCATGTGTTGAGGCCAAGATATTCCATTCCTACCATATGAATCTTGATCTCTAGCCTTCCCCAAGTTGTTTTCCACTCAAACCCTCTTTCCACCAGATCCAAATCCTATGAGAGAGTTGAGTGTTGGAGAGACTATCGGTTGAAGCACAAGAGCAAGGAGTTCATCATCAACGCACCATTTGTTACTTCTTGGAGAGTGGTGTCTCCTAGATTGGCTAGGTGTCACTTGGGAGCCTCCGACAAGATTGTGGAGTTGAACCAAGGAGTTTGTAAGGGCAAGGAGATCGCCTACTTCGTGAAGATCTACCGCTAGTGAGGCAAGTCCTTAGTGGGCGGCGGCCATGGTGGGATAGACAAGGTTGCTTCTTCGTGGACCCTTCGTGGGTGGAGCCCTCCGTGGACTCAAGGCATAGCCGTTACCCTTAAGTGGGTTGTGAAAGTGCGTTATATCGACTAGAGGGGGTGAATAGGCGATTTTATGAATTCTTCAATGAGGAATTTGCGGTGAGTAAATTCTAAGTGAAGAACTACTTGCAGCGGAATAAGTACTCGAAGTAAGCATAAGAGAATGCGCCATGGTCATCATGATGAAATGAAGACAATCAAAGAGTCTGAAAGCGTAAACACAAGATAACACAAGATGAAGACAACGGTGAAGAAATTGAGCGAGGAAATTGTGAAAGTCTTGGTCAAAGTCTTCAAACACAGATATGAATGAATACTCAACACAGTAATGAGGAAATGAAAGAGTTGAGGAAATAGAACCAGTTAGGTTGGTCAAGACAATGATTTGGTAGACCAGTTCCAACTGCTGTCTCAGTTGTACGTCTAGTTGGAGCGGCTGAGTATTTAAACTCGAGGACAAAGAGTCCCGGACACCCAGTCGCTGAGCATGCAGCTCAGGACACCAAGTCCTCACCATATTCTCCATGAACTAAGGTCACACAGACCTCGTCCAATCACTAGTGGTAAGTCTTCAGGCGACTTCCAAACCTTCACAGAGTTGGTCACTCGGCGATCCACAATTCCTCTTGGATGCTCTAGACCATGACGCCTAACCGTCTGGAAGATGCACAGTCTTCAAAGGTAACAAGCGTCGGATCCACGCAGGATCAATCTCTTCAGTGATGCTCAATCACTTTGGGTTTGTAGGGGTTTGGTTTTTGGGTTTTTCCTCACTCGATGATTTTCGCTCAAAGTCCTCGGAGGATGGGTTGCTCTCAAATGACAAGTGTCAAGTTCTCTCGGAGCAGCCAACCAGCTAGTGGTTGTAGGGGCGGCTATTTATAGCCTAGGGAGAAGCCCGACATGATAAAATATAAATTCCCTTCAATGATATGACCGTTAGGTGGATAAGATATTTTGGGACAGTGGCCAAGCAAGACAAGAACGGTCGGAAATTTGACTCTCAAATTCCTCGGGGCTATCATGTTCCTCCTTGTGTAGGCAATCCGCCTTTGGCGAATTCCTAACTCCTCGGTCAGAAAAAATTCCTCGTGACCGGAAGAACTTCGTCTCATCCTTTGAAGAAATTGACTGAAGCTGTATGAGATTTCAAAGGCTTCACTCGAAGGGATTGGTAGGTGTAGGATTTTGAGTTGAGCATCACATGGAAATTTTTCCTTAGTATTTCCTCGACCCCTTTAACGATCACGGTGTTTCTATGACTCAAGAAAGAAAAACGAAACTATGAAAACAAAAGTCTTCACGCTTCATGTTCCTCAAATGAATACCAAGTCTTCAAGGTCACACCAATTTATTCACTTTCAAAGTCTTCAGGATATCAAAGTCTTCAGTCGAAGAACTTCATTTTTAGGGGTCGACTTTCTCTGTAAATATCAAACTCCTCATTGACTTATAGACCTGTGTACACTCATAAACACATTAGTCCCTTAACCTATAAGTCTTCAATACACCAAAATCACTAAGGGGCACTAGATGCACTTACAATCTCCCCCTTTTTGGTGATTGATGACAATATAGGTTAAGTTTTCAACGGGGATAAACATATAAAGTGTAACTACTGATATTGAGGAATTTGATTGCAAAATATAGAGGAACTCCCCCTGAAGATGTGCATAGTGAGGAATTTGCTTTTGAGGCAATGCACATTTGAAGAGTTGAATCGTGGAAATCTCCCTCTATTTCTTGTAATTCATACACGCATTTGACATATAATATGAGGAATTTGAAATGCATGATGAAATGTGGTGCTTGATGAAATTCAGCATGTGTGCAATAACATTAATGAGGAACAGGCATGCAAAATAATGCATCAAGAGTATCAGAGCACAGTGCATCAAAAGTATCAGAGCACCATCGGGTTTAAGATTACAACTCGATCCAATAAAAGTTTCAGAAGAACGAGAGTTGTAACTTAACAAAAAAATGCCCATATAATAGACCCGCTTGAAGACTAAATCGCATTTCTCCCCCTTTGTCATCGAATGACCAAAAGTATCGAAACTGAGGACTAACGCCCCTGAAGAATTTCAAGTTGATGAAGGAGCGCCAGCGTTGTTGGGGTCGGTTGTCGTAGTAGGGCCTGCCGCAGTGTCGTCCAAGTCTTCATTTTCATCAGTGTCTCGCGATGAAGAATAGGAGCTGGCCACCAAGGAAGGAACTTTGACCTTCTTGTATTTCTTCGGTGGAGGTGCAGACCAGTCAAAGTCTTCCTTGAGACCCATTGTCTTCAGTTCTTCCGCGCTGTAGACATTTGAAAGAACAGCCCAGGTGCGGTTGAAGGTTTCATGGAGGTAGTATTGGTTTTTCTTCACTGCATTGTGTGTAGAGGTCATGCTGTGAAGAATTGAACCAAACTGACGCTTGACCCATTTATGATTGCGATCAACCTTGATGAAGGCGAGGAGTAACTCACGATCAGTCATCACCACAGGTCTTTGTGGCTTGAGGATTTTGCTTGGCTGAGGTATTGGCGGCGAGTCATGTGTGGCGAGTCATCATTGGTGGAGTAGGATGCAGCTTTGCGAAATTGACCATCAATGGATGACGCCTTCATCTATCACAGCAGTTGCCTTGCCCTTGTCATCACCGAGGAAAATGTCCGTTTGAGGACTTCAATTGGAGGCAAGTAGCTGCAGTGGTTCAGAGTATCAGCCTTGTAATTGAGTGAAGACCTTGTCCTGATGAATCTCATAATCCATGGCGCATAAGGCTTCAGCTCAAAAGGTGAGATAGCAATGTTTGCGAGTCCTCATGAAGAAATCATGGAAGTTGGCGGGAGCGCCATGAATGATGTTGAAAAGCATATTCTTCATGATGCCAGCGACTTCTTCATCATTTGAGTCGTGGCCTTTGATAGGACTCATTGTCTTCGTCGAGAATCCGATAGACAGTCAAGACACATATAGTAATTCCTTGACGAGGAATTTGGTTGAGGTGCTGTCCGGGCTTCAAAGGCTTCATCGGCACTTGCATGTAGTGATTTGAAAGCTCAGGTTCGTTGTAGATACAACGAGCACCATCAAGGGGAGGACTGAGTGGTAGGGCACGAAGCAATTCAGTTGCTGGTGCCTTGTAGTGAGTGTTTTCAGACATCCAGTCCAACACCCATGAGTTCACATCTTCAACGTCTCCGGTGATGTGCAGCGTTGCATAGAATTAAAGAATGAGTTCTTCATTCCAATCACAGATGTCAGTGCAGAAATTCAGAAGTCCTGCATCGTGAAGAACACTGAGGACTGGCTTGAAGCCTGGCAGAGATTCCATGTCCACATGAGGAATATGTGCATGATCGAAGACTTTGTCTTTGTTGAACATCACTGAGGAATATAAGTTGGCTTGACTAGCAGTCGAAGCGCCTCTTCCTTATCTTGAGCGAGTCGTAAGGGTTGTAATCCGTGAAGAAAGCGTGCTGCGCCAAAGAAGTCTTAAGCCTTGAAGTTTTGCTTCGTTGAGAATGGATTCTTTGGCTTTGGCAATGGAGTGTCGATGAGTTGCATCACGACCTCTGGAATCGCAATCTCAGGTTCTTGGTGAGGAATTTCTGGTTCCTCTACATGTGCGATCGAGGATCAGCAAGAAGCAGTTCATCGGCGCTAGTGGCTGGAATTTCTTCATGTCTGAGATGAAGTGGGATGAGTTTCTTGAGCCCATTTGAGCTGTTGGAGCATGGGGTGAGGAATCTGTTGGATTGGGGTGAAGAGTGGAGAATTTGGATGCTGACTCTCCCAAAAGTCATCGTTCATCACTGGCGTTGTGCTTCCAATATCCACATCTTCTTCAATTTCCTCAACACCAGCCTCTTCAGCTGTGAACTGAGGCATAGGCGAGGAAATGATTGGAGTTGAAGAGATTGCTTCCACTTCAATTTCTTCATCAATCTGCTCTGACGAAGCAGCATAATGATTTTCTTCATCAGATCTGCTTGGGATCTCGTAATCTTCACCAAAAGGAACAAGGTCCTTTGATGGCCTGGAGGAAATTGGAACAACATCAATGGGATTGTCAAATGAGCTGGTCATTGTCTTCATTTTCTTCGGGGCTGAAGAATTTGAAGCAGCAGATGCTTTCCTTTTCTTCACTGCAGCTCGTTCTGCAGCCTTGCTCTTCTTCACATCTGATGCAGATGGAAGGATTGGAGTTGGTGTAGGTGCAGGAGGAGCTGAGGAATCTGGTTGAATTTCCTCAGAGCAACGATGCAGATTGCCTGATTTCTTCGATTTCTTCAGCGCACCACTAGTGGATGCCACAGCAATTTCTTCAATGGGCTGGAATGGAATCATCAGCCTGGCTAGCATTGTCTTGACCTTTGAACTTCATCAGTGGTCTTGGCATGTTCTTCGATCGGTGAGCAGAGGCTCCAACTGAGGAATTTCTTGTTGCGTTGGGGCTGCAACATTTGAGAACTTCTTTGTCAGTTGACAAATCTGACTTTGGCTCCTGCCAATCAGCATAATATGAGTCAAATTTGTCATTTGAGGGCTTTGATATCAGCCTGCATCTTGATAAGTTCTTGGTTGTCATCTAGACAACATTTTTCTTCAGCAGTTTTTCTTTTACAGATCATGATTTCTTGATCTCTCTGGCAGATCAAATTTCCATTTCTCCACTTGGATGAAATGAGTCACATGTGACTTTGGCGGTGTCAACTTGAAGTCGAGCATAGGAGTGTTTGGGTCCTTGTGCGAGATCAATGTAGTCTAGGATCGCTCTTGGATCCAATAGCAATGGCACAGTGTGCCTTTGGCTCTAGCGACCCTTTCTTGTCGATCTCGATGATTTCCGCAAGTTCATCATCATCAGCCTCATCATCTTCGGTGGCTCTTGGAATCGACCTATTTCTTCTTGGGACTTGGCGAGGACCTCGTCCATTGTGGCCTTAGTCTTGGCAGAGTCGGGCCAGGATGAAGAATTTGGTGCAATAGGAACTTCTTTGAAACACGAGGCAATGGAGATGCCTGCAGTCCTTTGGCACGTGGCTAGATGCACAGGTGCTGAGGACTTTGTCGGAACTTCTGAGGACTTTGTAGGAGCTGAGGATTTGGGAGGAGCAGGAGCAGCATGAGGAATTGGCCGTGAGGGCATAGCTGAGGAACTTTGCCGTGAGGGCACTGCTGGTGAAGCACTTGGCTTGTGTGCGGGCTTCTTTGCCATAGATTTTCTTGGCTTGACAGGGGCCTCGATGGCAGCAGCAGATGTGAGTCCTCATTAAATTTCCTCACTGCCTCGTTGGCTTGTCTTGCCAATTTGGCTTGGCGCTTGGCCCATTCTTCAGGAAAGTCCTCACCACGCTTGATGCTGGTGGGGTCAGCTTCTTGACCAGGTGCCAATGGAGCTCTTGGGCATGGAGGATTAAGAGCGAATTTCTTCATGTACTTTGGAGTAACATATCTGTACTCCCTCCATTCCCTTGCCCATCTCCTTTCAATCCTTTGAATGTGCACCTTGCGCTGATTTTTGTTTTCTTTGCCGAACTCGGCTTCATCAAGTGTGCAATAATCAGCATAGATTTCCTCAGGAATCTCAAACGCAGTCATGACCTCAGGCCTCTTTCCTCCTTTCTGTGGCTTCTTTCCTTCTGCCATATTCTTCAGCTGAGGAATTTGAACAATCGAATTCTCTGAAGAAGTATGCAACTTTTGTTCGAGGAACGCTGCAAATGAGTTAAGTTAATGAGAACCTAGTGATTCAGCAATGGACATGAGTACCGTGAGCAGTATAGTTGCGAGGAATTTGAAGAGGTCATATCGTTCTCGTAAGGTTTTTCAAAAGAACTAGTTTGAGGAATTTGACCAAATGAGCCTTGAAGAATTTCACTAGCGATCTTTGTCTTAGGTTCCAGAGTTGTATAGATTGAGGATCCACACAATTGAGGAATCTTGAAGAGAAATCATTGCTTAGAGAAACGAATCAAGAGCATATTTTGTTTGAGGTGTTCATATGTGTGAAGATTTGAAGAATAAACACCTTTGAAGATTTTCAGGAAGGTTTGAGAATCAAAGCGAGTAAATAAAAGTAACTTTTAATTACCCGAGGTGAAGAACACGACGAACTGAAAAGAACAGATGGGAAGTTAAATCGAGTTAGATCTTCCACGCCCTAACTTGGCGGAGGAAGACAACTTCTGGGCGGCGGAGTGAAGATTTCATGATCGGCGCTGAGTCGACGGCGACGAGGTCGAGGCAGTGAAGCTCTTCCTCACCGCTGACGATGGAGTAGCGGCGACGCTAGGGTTTGAGAAGCTCGGCGAGAGAGAGCGGTCGGCGGAGTAAAGGAAGTGAGGAAGGGAGAGGGGGTATATATAGCCATGGTGAAAAACTGTTTGCCCGAAGATTTGGGACGAACGTGCCCCTGACCCTTTTCATTCGCTTGACATGTGTCACCCACGTACTGAAAAGTGGAGATCGTGTTAGATCGTGGGTGAATAGATAAGTTTATCGTGGGATGCGGAACGGTTTGAGCGGCAAAACCGAAAATTTGGATAAGATCAGTTTTAAAGTTCCGTTCGCATTTTCTTCAGCTGACAAGGACACAGTGAAGATTTTGAACGAGTTTCAAATAGAACGCACATGAAGAATTTGTGAATAGATTGGGTTGAGTATAGCATAGAGGGGGAAGGGTCCGATCACATTCACTTAGCAGAAAAAGCAACTTGAAGAAGTAGCCATAAGTGAATGCTGTAGAGGACATAAACCCACACACACACACACACACACACACACACACACACACACACACACACACATATATATATATATATATATATATATATATATATATATATATATATATATATATATATATATATATAATGCATCCTACTACCCGTGTAGCTACACCCATTTCTCATATACTATCATGTGGTAGTATATACTCTACTTTATTATTTTAGTATGTTCATATACTATATCTAAGATACTCCCAAGTGATTTATATGAAAAAATGGCAAGGGAGCTCATAATTTTATTGTATTTGTGAAATACGTACATATTTGTACGTGAAATAAAGTATCATAAAATATGATACATACTACCAAAAAGTAGTATATATACTACCTAAACATTCTTATATACTACATACTACGCGTACATACTATCCGATATGATAGATACTACATAGAGCGTATGAAACAAAAGTGGGAGTAACTACACCCGGTAGTAGGGAAAATTTGTCATATATATATATATATATATATATATATATATATATATATATATATATATATATATATATATATATATATATATATATATATATATATATATATATATATATATATATATATATATATATATATATATATATATATATATATA
Source organism: Aegilops longissima (assembly GCA_021605205.1). Lineage (NCBI taxonomy): Eukaryota > Viridiplantae > Streptophyta > Magnoliopsida > Poales > Poaceae > Aegilops > Aegilops longissima. Next base: position 646,526,704 of record CM038680.1, read on the forward strand.
TATAGCCAAAGAAGAAAATCGACGGAAACAGTGAAGATTTTGCAAAGTTGAAGAATTTGAAAAACTGAAGAATTTCAAAAACTGAGGAAAAACTCAAATTGAAGATTTTCAACTTTGGTGGTGGCGTGACCCACCATATAAGAATGATGATTTCAGACACCGCGTACAATTGTCGTAGGGTTCTGAGAATCAAATTCTTCATTAATTTCTTCAGACTTAGAGTGTTATTCTTCATTGATTGAAGAAAAACGTTTCTTCATGTGTTGCACATCTAAGTCATCAATTTTGAATAAGTGTCAGGATGTGTGTCCTTTTCAAAGAACATTCAAGATTCTAAGATATTTAGCTCACACATAAACTTGCTAAATCTCTTCTCATCCAAGGGCTTTGTGAAGATATCGGCTAGTTGTTCTTCAGTCTTCACATGCTCGATGGAGATGTCGCCCTTCAACACATGATCATGAAGAAAATGATGACGAATCTGAATTTGCTTTGTCTTCGAGTGCTGAACTGGATTGTGAGCAATCTTGATGGCACTCTCATTGTCACAGTAGAGAGGCACATTCTTCACCGTTGATGCCGTTGTCCTTGAGAGTTTGCTTCATCCACAGCAATTGAGCACAACACGAGCCAGCAACAATGTATTCAGCTTCCGCAGTAGACAGTGATACTGTAAGTGCATCAAGTGCCCCTTAGTGATTTTGGTGTATTGAAGACTTATAGGTTAAGGAACTAATGCGTTTATGAGTGTACACAGGTCTATAAGTCTATGAGGAGTTTGATATTTACAGAGAAAGTCGACCCCTAAAAATGAAGTTCTTCGACTGAAGACTTTGATATTCTGAAGACTTTCTGAAGACTTTGAAAGTGAAGAAATTGGTGTGACCTTGAAGACTTGGTATTCATTTGAGGAACATGAAGCGTGAAGACTTTCGTTTTCGTCGTTTGATTTTCTCTTTCTTGAGTCATAGGATACACCGTACTGCTAAAGGGGGTCGAGGAAATACTAAGGAAAAATTTCCATGTGATGCTCAACTCAAAATCCTACACCTACCAATCCCTTGAGTGAAGCCTTTGGAAATCTCATACAGTTCAGCCAATTTCTTGATGGATGAGACAAAGTTCTTACAGTCATTGAGAATTTGTTCTGACCGAGGAGTTAGGAATTCGCCAAAGTCTGGATTGCCTACACAAGAGGAACATGATAGCCCGAGGAATTTGAGATTCAAATTTCCGACCGTTCTTGTCTTCTTGCCACTGTCCCAAAATATCTTATCCACCTAACGGTCATATCATTGAAGGGCATTTATGTCTTATCATGTCGGGCTGCTCCCTAGGCTATAAATAGCCGCCCCTACAACCACTAGCTGGTTGGCTGCTCGAGAGAACTTGACACTTGTCATTTGAGAGCAACCCATCCTCCGAGGACTTTGGCGAAAATCATCGAGTGAGGAAAACCCAAAACCAAACCCCTACAAACCCAAAGTGATTGAGCATCCTTGAAGAGATTGATCCTGCGTGGATCCGGCGCTTGTTACCTTTGAAGACTGTGCTTCTTCCAGACGGTTAGGCGTCATGGTCTAGAAACATCCAAGAGGAATTGTGGATCGCCGAGTGACCAACTCTGTGAAGGTTTGGAAGTCGCTGATGACTTACCACGAGTGATTGGACGAGGTCTGTGTCACCTTAGTTCAAGGAGAATATGGTGAGGACTTGGTGTCTGAGCTGCGTGCTCAGCGATCGGGTGTCCGGACTGTGTGTCCTCGAGTTTAAATACTTAGCCGCTCCAACAGACGCACAAGCCCAGAGACAGCAGTTGGAACTGGTCTACCAAATCATTGTCTTCACCAACCTAACTGGTTCTATTTCCTCAACCCTTTCATTTCCTCATTATTGTGTTGAGAGTTTATTCATATCTGTGTTTGAAGACTTTGACTGAAGACTTTCTCAATTTCCTCGCTTCAATTTCTTGATCTGTTTGTCTTCATCTTGAGGTATCCTGTGTTTACGCTTTTACTGTCTTGTTTGTTTGTCTTCATTTCATCATGATGACCATGCCCGCATTCTGTTATGCTTACTTCTGAGTGCTTATTCCGCTGCAAGTAGTTCTTCGCTAAGGAATTTCCTCACCGGCAAATTCCTCAGTGAGGAATTCATAAAAATCGCCTATGCACCCCCCCTCTAGTCGATATAACGCACTTTCAATTGGTATCAGAGCAAGGTACTCGCTTATTCTGTGTGATTTTGGTTTAACCACCTGGAGTTTTAGTTATGTCGACCGCAGGTATGATCAAGGTCTCAGCAGGGTGTCCTACCTTTGATGGGACGGACTACCCCTACTGGAAGAACAAGATGCGAATGCATCTTGAAGCAATTGACAATGATCTCCGGTATGTTGTGGAAAATGGTGTTCCTCACCACACCTTCTCCGAATGCTGCTGATGTGAAGAGATTCAAGCAACTCGATTCTCAAGCGAAGAATATCATATGTGGCCATCTCGAGCAAAGGTCAATATGGAAGAGTGAGTGCTTTGGAAACTGCCAAGCTCATCCGGGACAGATGTCCAAAGTAAATGAAGGAGTCTCAACTCAGCGTGACTCGAGTTGATGTTCTTCAAAATCTCTTCAACCGCTTCAAAAGACTCGACAACAAAAATGTTCAACAAACCTTGATCGCCTCATTGACATCTCAAATGAGCTTCAAGCACTTGGCGCCATGACATCACCGACCATGAGGTGGTGAAGAAATTATTGAGATAAACTTGATGCCTCATTTGATACTCGCACCGATGATACAAGAGCGTCTGACTACAAGTCACTTGATCCAGTGATATCCTCGAGAGGCTAAATACTCATGAGTTTCAGCTTCTTTGAAGAGAGATCTCTATGGTTCTAGCTATGGAAAACACGTGCCACAAGGCCAAGGCTGTGTCTGAATCTGAGTGTGAAGACTCGTAGTAGCCTTGGAGATCCCAAGAATTAGGCCAGAGCTAGCACCGCTTTCGTGAAGAAATTCCAGAAGTTCTCAAGGCGTGGTCGCTTTGGAAAATCCTCAAGAAGCAGTGATTCCTCATCCAAAGACTATAAGAAGACTTTGTCACAAATGCAAGAAACCTGGTCACTACATCCAAGATTGTCCTCGATGGAAAAGGAATTAAAGAAGAAGAAACACAAGGATTACAGTTCTGATGACGCTAAGAAGAACAAGAAATCGTCGAAATCTTCATCATCAAAATCCTCAAAGCCTTCTTCTCATAAGAAAAGCAGCTCCAAAAAGACTCGGGCATTCATTGGCAAGGAAATGGACTCTGAAGCTGAATCTGAGGAACATGAGGAAGAGGAGGCATCAGAAGAATTTGAGTCTGGTGTGGCGAGTCTAGCACTCGCTACTGCTTTCGTCAGCAAGTCCATCTTCAACTCTGAAGAAAATGACCTCACCAACAAAGCTGATGAAGATAGTGATGACTACGCTCCCACCTATTGCTTCATGGCAAAGGGTGCCAAGGTACTCAAATATACCTCCTCTGAATTTAGTGTTGAATCTGATGAAGATCTAAAGCCCAGTTACTCAAAACTTGCTAAGATTGCTGTAAAACAACAAAGGGCTTTAGAAAAGGTTCAAAACATGCTAGATAAGAGTGATGATATGTTGGGTGAAACGAAATGGATTGGCCTCTATGCCACCATTCTCATATGGTGCTCGCAGAGTGATGAACTCTTTGCCACCCTTTCGGATGTGGGTGGTGAAGAAAAGAATTAACCTCTTCTGCGAGGTCAGATCTCCGGCGTGCTTTAAACGTCAGAAAGAATTTGTTGGGGCCCGACAAAATGCACGAAAGGGCGCAAGCTAATCATGATGAAATGAACTTTCATTTCACACGTCCTCATACTGCTTATCTATTAATACTGACTGATGAAATTCATCTAATGAACTTGAGATCATATTCTTCACTGATTCATCTGCAGGATGATCAACCCAAAGCCACTGAGTGGGTTCTCGATAGTGGATGTACAAATCACATGACTGGTGACAAGAATCTATTGATGGATGCTCCTTATCACCGTCACATCTCAAGCATATCATCTTTCTTTGACAAAGGCAAAAGTCGGTATTGGGTCTTGGTAAGGTTGCGATCTCAGGGACATACACATGGACAAAGTCATGCTTGTTGAGTCCTTAGGATACAACCTCATGTCGATCTCAATGCTTTGTGATCTTGATATGGTTGTTATCTTTGGCAAATATCGTTGTGTTGTGATTATGGAAGTGACAATTCCAAAGTCTTGAAGGCTTTAGGAGAGGAGACTTGTATATTGTTGATTTCTCTACAGGACCACAATCAGCCGTGTGTCTACTTGCAAAAGCTTCAGAAGGCTGGCTATGGCATCGGCGACTTGGTCACGCACGCATGCGGAATTTGCACACGCTTGCAAAGAAGAAGCATGTCATTGGCATTGAGAATGTCAAATTCCTCAAGGATCACTTGTGTGGAGCTTGTGAAGCTGGAAAAATGACCAAGGCCAAGCATCCAGCGAAGACTATCATGACCACTACTCGTCCCTTCGAATTGCTTCACATGGACCTCTTTGGTCCTAATCATTACTTGGAAGTCTTCAAACGATTTTCCTCGAGGGCTTGAACTAACTTTGGTTTGAAGATCAAACACATCAGGAGTGACAATGGAACTGAGTTCAAGAATTCCGGTCTTGATGCCTATCTTGATGAACTTGGTATTACTCATGAGTTATCTGCTCCCTATACTCCTCGGCAGAATGGCGTCGTGAAGCGCAAGAACAGAACTCTTGTTGAGATGGCTCGACTATGCTTGATGAATACAAAGCGCCTAATCGTTTTGGATTGATGCAATTGATACTGCGTGCCACATCATCAACAGTATATCTTCACAAATTCTTCAAGAAGACCGCCTATGAACTCCTCAACGACAAGAAACCCAATGTAAGTTATTTCAAAGTCTTGATTGCTAAATGCTGGATTAGAGATCCTCATCACAATTCTAAATTTGCAATGAAAGCACATAAAGGTTTTATACTTGGTTACAGAAAGGACTCGCACACCTATAGAGTCTTCAACATCGCTCTTCACAAGATTGTTGACACTGTAGATGTGCGGTTCGATGAAACTAATGGCTCGCAAAGAGAGCACCTACCTTCTGTGTTAGATGAACCAACACCTGAGGAATCTATCAAGTTCAAGGCAACTGAGGATGTCATTCCTACTGAATAATCTGCTGAAGAATTCATTCCAGTACGCGAAGATCGTCGAGCTGATGCACCTGAAGATAATGCTGAAGACAATGGTGGTGAGGAAAATGATCAAATTCCTCGACGACAACCAGCTCATCCTCGTGTTGCAAAAGAAGTGCAAGTTGACAAGATCATCGATGACATTGAAGCGCCAGTCCTCTCACACGCTCAAAAGCTTCACATTTATCTAACTTTTGTGGGCACAATGCTTTTGTCTCTATCACAGAGCCCACTAAGGTAGATGAAGCATTTCTGAAACTGAGTGGATTCAGGCCATGCAAGAAGAATTACATCGATCGAGCTCAACAATGTATGGGAACCGGTCAAGCGTCCGATCCTCGCAAGCATAATATCATTGGCACAAAGTGGATCTACCGCAACAAGCAAGATGAAAATGGCCTTGTGGTGAGGAATAAGGCACGACTAGTAGCTCAAGGCTACACCCAGGTTGAAGGAATTGATTTCGATGAAACTTTTGCACCTGTCGCTAGACTTGGTCTATTCCGCATATTACTCGCCTATGCTAACCATCACAATATCACTTTATATCAAATGGATGTGAAAAGTGCATTCCTCAATGGTAAGCTTGAGGAAGAAGTATATGTTGCTCAACCCCTAGGTTTTGAAGATCCAAAGAATCCCGACAAAGTCTTCAGACTCAACAAGGCCCTCTATGGTCTCAAACAAGCCCCACGGGCGTGGTATGATACATTGAAGGAATTCTTCATGAAGAATGGCTTCACAACCAGTTCACTCGACCCTACTCTCTTTACTAAATCATATGATGGTGAACTGTTTGTGTGCCAAATATATGTTGATGATATTATCTTTGGCTGTACTGACCAACGTTATAGTGATGAATTTGCCTATATGATGAGTGAAGAATATCAAATGTCTATGATGGGAGAGTTGAAATTTTTCTTAGGTCTTCAAATTCGTCAACAACACAATGGCATATTCATATCTCAGAGAAATACCTCAAAATGTCACGAAGAAATTGCATGCAAGATTGCAAAGGTGTCAAAATTCCTATGCCCACAAATGGCCATCTATGCAATGATGAAAATGGTATTGACTTGATCACAAGGTATACCGCTCCATGATTGGTTCTTTATTGTACTTATGTGCATCTAGGCCAGATATAATGCTTAGTGTTTGCATGTGTGCCCGATTTCAAGCTACACCAAGGAATCACACCATAAGGCTGTGAAGCATATTCTTGATATCTAGCTCACACACCAACACTAGGATTATGGTACCCCAAGGGCTCTACTTTTGATCTCATTGGATATTCGACTCGACTATGCTTGGTGATCGTGTGGACCGCAAGTCAACATCTGGTACTTGTCATTTCCTCGGACGATCTTTGGTGCATTGGTCCTCGAAGAAAGCAACTGTATCCTTTGTCTCTGCGGAAGCTGAATACATTGCTGCTGGCTCGTGTTGTGCTCAATTGCTGTGGATGAAGCAAACTCTCAAGGACTATGGCATCAACGTGAAGAATGTGTCTCTGTACTGTGACAATGAGAGTGCCATCAAGATTGCTCACAACCCTATTCAGCACTCGAAGACAAAGCACATTCAAATTCGTCATCATTTTCTTCGTGATCATGTGTTGAAGGGCGACATCTCCATCGAGCATGTGAAGACTGAAGAACAGCTAGCCGATATCTTCACTAAGCCCTTGGATGAGAAGAGATTTAGCAAGTTGCGGTGTGAGCTAAATATCTTAGAATCTTCGAATGTTCTTTGAAAAGGACACACATCCTGACACTTATGCAAAATTGATGAATTAGATGTGCAACACATGAAGAAACGTTTTTCTTCAATCAATGAAGAATAACACTCTAAGTGTGAAGAAATTAATGAAGAATTTGATTCTCAGAACCCTACATAATTGTACGCGGTGTCTGAAATTATCATTCTTATACGGTGGGTCACGCCACCACCAAAGTTGAAAATCTTCAATTTGAGTTTTTCCTCAGTTTTGAAATTCTTCAGTTTTTCAAATTCTTCAACTTTGCAAAATCTTCACTGTTTTTGTCGTTTTTCTTCATTGGCTATATAAATATATATGGGTTTATGTCCTCTACAACATTCACTTATGGCTAATTCTTCAAGTTGTTTTTTTTTTTGCTAAGTGAATGTGGTCGGACCCTTCCCCCTCTATGCTATACTCAACCCAGTCTATTCACAAATTCTTCATGTGCGTTCTATTTGAAACTCGTTCAAAATCTTCACTGTGTCCTTGTCAGCTGAAGAAATTGCGAACGGAACTTTAAAACTAATCTTATCCAAACTTTCGGTTTTGCCGCTCAAACCGTTCCGCATCCCATGATGCATTATTTTACTCACCCACGATCGTACACGATCTCCACTACACAGTACGTGGGTGACACATGTCGCGAGAAGGAGAATGGTCAGGCACGTTAGTCCCTAAATCTTGGCGAACAGTTTTTCACCGCCTCTATAAATACCCTCTCTCCATCCTCACTTCTTTTACCCGCCGACCTCTCTCTCCCGTTCGAGCTCCTCAAACCCTAAGCGCGCCGCTTCTCCATAAATCGCCGGTGAGGAAGAGCTTCTTTGCCTCGACCTCTTCGCCCGACGTACTTTCGCGCCATCTGCGGAAATCCTCACTCCGCCGCCGCCGTTGCTGTCTTCCTCCACCAAGTTATGGCGTGGAAGATCTGAGCAGAGCGAGCTTCACATCTACAACACCCAGTTAAATCGTGTTCTTCATTTAGGGTAAATAAAAGTTACTTTTACTACCCTCGTTGATCCAAATTTTAAACTACAAAATCTTCAAAGGTGTTTTATTCTTCAAATCCTCACACACAAACACCTCACTTGTTATATGCTCTTGATTCGTTTCTCTAAGCAATTATTTTCTTCAAGATTACTCAATTGTGTGGATCCTCGATCTGTACAACTCTGGAACCTAAGACAAAGAACGCTTAGTGAAATTCTTCAAGGCTCATCTGGTCAAAATCCTCAAAACTTGTTCGTTTTGAAAAACCTTCTGAGAACGCATATGACCTCTCCAAAATTCCCCGCAACTATACTCTATTCACAGGTACTCATGTCCGCTGCTGAATCACTAGGTTCTCATCAACTTAACTCATTTGCAGCGTTCCTCGAAGAAAAGTTGCATACTTCTTGGAGAATTCGTTTGTTCAAATTCCTCACCAAGAATATGATGAAGGAAAGAAGCCACGAGAAAGGAGGAAAGAGGCCTGAGGTCATGACCGCGTTTGAAATCCACGAGGAAATTTATGCTGATTATTGCACACGATGAAGACGAGTTGACAAAGAGAACAAAAATCAGCGCAAGGTGCGCATCCAAAGGATTGAGCGGAGATGGGCACGAGAATGGAGAATACAGATATGTAACTCCAAAGTACATGAAGAAATTCGCACTCAATCCTCCATGCCCAAGAGCTCCATTGGCTTTTGGCCAAGAAGTCGACCCACCACATCAAGCGTGGTGAGCACATTCTGAAGAATGGGCCAGCGCCAAGCCAAGTTGGCAAGACAAGCCAATGAGGCAGTGAGGAAATTCAATGAGGACTCTGCCACTGCTGCTGCTCCTGAGGCCTCTGTCAAGCCAAGAAAATCTATGGCAAAGAAGCCCGCTCACAAGCCAAGTGCTTCACCAACAGTGCCCTCACGGCCAAGTTCCTCAGCAGTGCCCTCACGGCAAATTCCTCATGCTGCCCCTTCTCCTCCAAAATCCTCAGCTCCTTCAAAGTCCTCGGCAGCTCCTCCCAAGTCCTCGGCGAGTTCAGACAAAGTCCTCGGCACTGTGCATCGGCCACGTGCCAAAGGACTGTTGGCTTCTCCATGCCTCGGTGTCTCGGCAAGTTCCTCAGCTGCACCAAAGTCTTCATCTGGCCCGACTCTACTGAAGACTAAGGCCACAGCAGGACGAGGTCCTCGGCCAAGTCCCAAGAAGAAACAGGTCGCCTTCCAAGAGCCACCTGAAGATGATGAGGCTGATGATGATGAACTTGCGGAAATCATCAGAGATCGCCAAGAAAGGGCCGCTAGAGCCAAAGGCACATCTGTGCCTCTGCTGTTGGATCCGAGGAAAATCCTCGATTATATTGATCTCTGGCACAAGGATCCAAATACCCCTTTGCCTGATTTTCATCTGACTCCTGGACAAAGTCATATGCTGACCCATTTCATCACAGAAGAGAAATGGAAGTTTGAAAAGGCAAGAGAGATCAAGAAGGCTCAATACAGAAAGGAGAAGTTCCTGAAGAAAAACGTTGTCAAAATGACACCTGAGGAACTTCTCAAGGTCGAGCGAAATTCAAGACCTCAGCAAAACTTGATGCTTATTATGCTGATTGGCAAGGGCCAAGGTCAGATTCGTCAACTTGACGAAGAAGTTCACAAATGTTGCTGCCCCAGCGCAGCATGCAATTCCTCAGTGGAGCCTCACCAGCCAAGCGAAGAACATGCCAAAGCACCGATGAAGTTCAACTCTTGAAGAAAATGCCGAGTTCGAGGCTGATGATCCCATTCCACCAACTGAAGAAATTGCTGGGCATCCACTAGTGGTGCGCTGAAGAAATGAACAAGGCAGAACAATGCATCGATTGCGCTGAGGAAAATCATCCAGATTCCTCAGCTCCTCCTGCGCCAACACCAACTCCAATTCTTCCATCTGCCTCTGATGTGAAGAAGACCAAAGCTGTAGAACGAGCTGCTGTGAAGAAACGGAAAGCATCAGCTGCGTCAAATTCTTCGACTACGAAGAAAATGAAGCCAATGACAAGCTCCTTTGAAAATCCAATTGATGCTATTCCAATTTCCTCAATTCCATCAAAGGACCTTGTTCCTTTTGATGAAGATTATGTGATCCCAAGCGGATCTGATGAAGAAAATCATTCTGCTGCTTCGTCAGAGCAGATTGATGAATAAATTGAAGTGGAAGCAATCCCTTCAACCCCAATCATTTCCTCGCCTATGCCTCAGTTCACAGCTGAAGAGGCTGGTGTTGAGGAACTTGAAGAAGATGTGGATATTGGAAGCACAACGCCAGTGATGAACGATGACTTTTGGGAAAGTCAGCATCCAAATTCTCCACTCTTCACCCCAATCCAACAGATACCTCAGTCCCCTGCTCCAACTGTTCAAATGGGCTGTGAAGAAACTCATCCCACTTCCTCTGTCCCTGAAGAAATTCCAGCCACTAGCGCTGATGAACCTGCTGCTGCTGATCCTCAGACTGCACCTATTGAGGAACAAGAAATTCCTCAGCCTGAAGAACCTTCGATTGCGATTCCAGAGGTCGTGATGTAACTCACAGACACTCCACTGCCAAAACCAAAGGATCCCTTCTCAACAAAGCAAAAGTTCAAGGCTGAAGACTTCTTCAGTGAGCATGTATTCTTCACTGATTACAATCCATACGATTCTGCTCGCATAAGGAAGAGGCGTTTCTGGACTGGCAGCCAAGCCAATTTCTATTCCTCAGTGCTTTTCAATAAAGACAAAGTCTTCGATCATGCTCATATTCCTCATGTGGACATGGAGTCTCTGCGGAGCTTTGAGCCGGTCCTCGGTGTTCTTCACGACGCAGGACTTCTGAATTTCTGCTGCGATATCTGTGGATGGAATGAAGAACTTATTCTTCAATTCTATGCAACGCTGCACATCACCGGAGGCGCTAAAGGCGTGAACTCATGGGTATTAGGCTGGATGTCTGAAAATACTCACTACAAGGCACCAAAGAATGAATTGCTTCGTGCTCTACCACTCGATCCTCCACTTGGCGGTGCTCGTTGTATCTACAACGAACGATAACTTTCAAATCACTATATGCAAGTGCTGATGAAGCCTTTGAAGCCAAGGCAGGCCCCAAGAACCAAATTCCTCGTCAAGGAATTATTGTATGTGCCTCGGACTGTCTATCGGATTCTGACGAAAACAATGAGTCCTATCAAAGGCCACGACTCAAATGATGAGGAAGTCGTTGGCATCATTGTATGTTGAGGAGGTTGATGGCAATCATAAATGGGTCAAGCGTCAGTTTGGTTCAATTCTTCACAACATGACCTCAACACACAATGCAGTGAAGAAAAACCACTACTACCTTCATGAAACCTTCAAACGCACCTGGGATGTTCTTTCACATGTCTACAGTGCGGAAGAACTGACGACAATGGGACTCAAGGAAGAATTTGACTGGTCTACACCTCCTCTGAAGAAATACAAGAAGGTCAAAGTTCCTTCCTTGGTGGCCAGCTCCTATTCTTCCTCATGCGCGACAGTGAGAATGAAGACTTGGGCGACACATGCGAGGCCCTACTACAACAACCGACCCCAACAACGTGGCGCTCCTTCTTCAACTTGAAACTCTTGAGGCGTTAGTCCTCGGTTTGATCCTTTTGGTCATTCGATGACAAAGGGGAGAAATTTGAGTTAGTCTTCAAGCGGGTCTATTTTATTGCCCATATACAACAATTTATTTTGTTAAGTTACAACTCTCGTTCTTACGAAACTTTTATTGGATCGAGTTGTAATCTTAAACCCGATGGTGCTTTGATACTTTTGATGCACTATGCTCGATTCTCTTGAGCTTCTTGAGCTCTGATACTCTTGATGCGTTATTTTGCATGCTTGTTCCTCATTTATGTTATCGCACGCATGCTGAATTACGTCAAGCACCATATCTCATCATGCATTTCAAATTCTTCATGTTATATGTCAAATGCATGTATGAATTACAAGATATAGGGGGAGATCTCCATGATTCAACTCTTCAAATGTGCATTTCCTCAAAAGCAAATTCCTCACTATGCACATCTTCAGGGGGAGTTCTTCTATATCTTGCAATCAAATTCCTCATTATCAGTATTTACACTTCATATGTTTATCCCCGTTGAAGACTTAACCTATATTGTCATCAATCACCAAAAAGGGGGAGATTGTAAGTGCATCTAGTGCCCCTTAGTGATTTTGGTGTATTGAGACTTATAGGTTAAGGAACTAATGCGTTTGTGAGTGTACACAGGTCTATAAGTCTATGTGGAGTTTGATATTTACAAAGAAAGTCGACCCTAAAATGAAGTTCTTCGTTGAAGACTTTGATATTACGAAGACTTTCTGAAGACTTTGAAAGTGAAGAAATTGGTGTGACCTTGAAGACTTGGTATTCATTTGTGGAACATGAAGCGTGAAGAATTTCGTTTTCATCGTTTCATTTTCTCTTTCTTGAGTCATAGGAAACACCGTACTGTTAAAGGGAGTAGAGGAAATACTAAGGAAAAATTTCCATGTGATCTTCATACGCCCGATCGCGCTATATCTCCCGTGTCGAAGCACGACTTAGAGGCATAACCGCATTGAAAGCAATGTCATAAGTGAGGTAATCTTCACACAACCCATGTAATACATAAGGAAAGAGATACATAGTTGGCTTACATTGCCACTTCACACAATACATAAATAATCATCCATCATTGAGTACACTCAAGGTCCGACTACGGAACCAAAATAAAAGAAGATACCCCAAATGCTACAGATCCCGATCGTCCCAACTGGGCACCACTCACGATCATCGGAAAAGACACATAATAACGACCACGTTCCTCGTCGAACTCCCACTTGAGTTCGGTTCGTCACCTGACTTGACATCATCGGCACCTGCAACTGTTTTGGTAGAATCTATGAGTCACGGGACTCAGCAATCTCACACCAGCGAGATCAAGACTATTTAAGCTTATAGGAAGGACAGAGTAGTAAAGTGGAGCTGCAGCAGCGACTAGCATATATGGTGGCTACATACATAAAAGAGAGCGAGAAGAGAAGCAAAAGCACGGTCGTGAAACTAATAGCGATCAAGAAGTGATCTGAACTACTTCGTCGACATAACTCCAACACCGTGTTCACTTCCGGACTCCGCCGAGAAGAGACCATCACGGTAACACCGCGATTGATGTGTATTTTATTAGAGGTCAACTTGGTTTTCTACAACCGACATTAACAAATTCCCATCTGCCTCATAACATGCGGCACGGCTTTGAAAGATATTACCTGCAGGGTGTCCCAACAGCCCATTATAAGCTCTCACGGTCAGCGAAGGATATTCCTTCTACAGGAAGACCGATCAATCTCGGAATCCCGGACTACAAGACATTTCGACAGCAATAAAACAAGACCAGCAAAGCCGCCCGAATGTGCCGACAAATCCCGATAGGAGCTGCACATATCTCGTTCTCGAGGCACACCGGATGAGCAGTCCGTACAACTAAAACCAGACCTCAAGTTTCCTTGAGGGGCGCCTAAAGCACTCTAGTTTGGGCCTTTTCGAAGGAGCACTGGTCCGGGGTTAAAATAAAGATGACCCTCGGGCTCGAAAACCGAGGGAAAAAACTAGGTGGCAAATGGTAAAACCAAAGTTGGGCCTTCTTTGGGCGAGTCTTATTCAAAGCGAACTGTCAAGGGGTCCCATAAATCACCCAACCGTGTAAGGAGCGAAATCAAGGAACATAACACGGTATGGCGGAAACTAGGGTGGCAAGAGTGGAACAAAACACCGGGCATAAGGCGAGCCTTCCACCCTTTACCAAATATATAGATGTATTAATTATAGCAGATATATATTGTGATATCTAACAAGTAAACATGTTCCAAAAGAACAACATCTCCATGTTCAACAAGGAACAAACTTCAGCTTCACCGCAACTAGCAATGCTATAAGAGGGCTGAGCAAGCGGTAACATAGCCAATCAACGGTTTGCTAGGAAAAGGATGGTTAGGGGCTGACATGGCAATATGGGTGGCATGATATAGCAAGTGGTAGGCATCGTGGCATAGGCATAGCAAAAGAGCGAGCAACTAGCATAGCAAAGATAGAAGTGATTTCGAGGTATGGTCATCTTGCACGCAATGTTCTCGAGAGTTGTCGAAAGCTTGATCCTCGTAAGCGTTCTCAACAGGTTCCTCGTTCACGTACTCGTCTCCCGGCTCTACCCAAAGCAACAACACAAACAAAGGAACCACAATAAATCACGGTGCAATGCACAATCAACATGATGCAAAACATGGCATGATATGCGGGATGTGATATGCAATGCGTATGTGCGCTCCGGAAGGAAAATGATGAACCAGGCATCAACTTGGCAAACCAAGTATGCCACTGGAAAGATGAGATGATTTCGGTTGAAATCGATATAAAGATCACCGGAATCGGATGCACGGTTTGCAAATGACAAGCAAAACAAGAATGGCACAAATCTGCCATTAACAGCATGATGCCACTTAGCAAGCAACAATAAATTAAGCTACTGCACCCAAACGTACCAACAAAGTATATGGCAGTGATCTACACAAGATGCTTGACAAAAGATGAGCACTGAGCTTCGGCTAAATCACATCATAACAGGTTCAAACAAGCATGGCAAAAGTGCACAAAATATCAGGCTGGACATGGCAAAAACAGCATCAGGTAGCAATGTTCAGAGCAGCAAAACTACATGCTACAGGAACTTATAATAGCAAAACAAGGCATGGCATGAATCTACTCAAAGCATAGAACAAAAGTCCCTTACTGACCATAAGCCAAAAAGGATCAGAAAATATAGTAACACCCATGTCAATATCGAAAGTTTCGTTAACAGATTCAGCAACATGGCATGTCAAAAACTGATAACAAGTAGGCATGTTTACAAGCTCAATGCACTCACTACAGAGCCTTATATGATAAACTAAGCATACATACATCAAGAAGACATGGCATAGAAGATATACATGGCAAGAACAACATCATAGCATATATGGATCAACCACAACAACCTTGGCAAAATTGAATAACATGTAAACAATCTGCCAGAAACATTTGATAGCAAAAGTAGAGCTCGATTGACTCAAGCTATGGCACTCCATAATTACAAAAAAGGGCATGGATGGATAGAGCAAGACATGTTTAACAAAACATCCTTACTGAAGTATCTCAAAATATGCATGGATCTCTTGGTAGCATCAAGTTAACATGGCATCAAAATATCAGCAAAACAGAGCTGAAATCAGCAACATCAGGACACCTACTTTGCATGCTTGTGCTAGTCACCACATAGATCACAAAAATATATGGCATACACCCTGGAAAGATGGCATGGCATATTACAAAACACATGTAGGACTCAAATTCATAGGGTAAACACATCAATCATAGCAAAATAACAAAAGTGCAAGTTACATTAAGAAACGAAACTAACATCACATAGCCCTCTTCCAACAGCATTTCGGGCATCAAGATGAGCTCAAATGAAAATGATGCAATGAGATGAAATGATCTACTCTTGAGGCGAACATTTTGATATATTATACGCGCAAAATGGAGCTACAGATGCAAAGTTATACTCGTAGAAAATGCAACAAATTAATCATCGGATGGAAAACTTAGAAGAAATAAGAGGGGAAGAAGTCAACGGGCTCGGATCCGATCGGGATCCGATCGGACGCCTTGGCGGCCAGGCTCGCCGGAGCTTACCTGGGCCGGAGGAGAGAGGGGCGAGGCAGGGCAGCGGCAGTGGAGGCTGCAGTGTGCCGGCCGGTGGCGGAGCGGCAGTGGCCGGGCCGCAGCGCGAGAAGAGATGGCCAGCGACCGGCCGGTGGCAAGCGAGCAGTGGCAGGGCAGGGCGACGCGGAGTTGGCGACAGCCCAGCGACCGGCAAGGAGAGCAGTGGTCGGCCGGCGGCGGCCGGCGGCCCGGCCCGAGATCGCTGAGGCCGCCGAAGCGGCGTCATGGCTGGCCGGGCGTAGCCTTGTGTTGGCGGGCCGCCTGGGCCCGGTGCGGGCAGCGGGGACAGTGGCGCTGGCGATTAGGCGGCGGCGATTTTCGTCCGTGGCGGCAGACGTGTCCGTCTGGTATGGATGAATTTTAGGGTTTGAGGGAAGAAGACCCGGATTTGGATGAGAGGTGTTTAAATAGGCATAGAGGAGCTAGGAGAGTCAAATGAGGTGTAGTTTTCGCCCACGATCGTGATCGAGCGACGGAGAGCATGGAAGTGACTTAGATGGGTTATTGGACTATTTTGGAGGGTGTTGGGCTGCAACTTAAAAGAGGCTTTTGCGAGAGTCGGTTAACCGTTGGAGTACCAAACGAGCTCCAAATGACCGAAACTTGACCGGTGGTCTCTGGTGGTATACCAAGGCCACTAGACAAACCTCGGTCCATTCGAGAAAGTTTAGTACCCTTTGCGGAAAAAGCGTAAAAGGGGCCGTCGGGGAGATAGGAGTGCGGATTGCAAAAGCGGACAACGGAAAAATGCTCGGAATCATGAGGCGAACACGTATGCAAATCGATGCACATGATGACATGATAAAAATGCATGACATGGACAAAATGCAAAAGGAGAAAAACCCAACCACGGAGGGAATATCATATCACAATGCGAAAATGGCAAGAGTTGGAGTTACAAATATGGAAAGTTACTTCCGGGTGTTACAACACTCCACCACTACAAGAGGATCTCGTCCGAGATCTAGGACTGAAAGAACTCCGGATATTCGAGCGGAGGTGATCCTCGCGCTCCCAGGTGGCTTCTCGGTCGGAATGGTGTGACCACTTCACTTTGAGGAATTTGATTGACTTGTTGCGAGTCTTGCGCTCGGTTTCTTCAAGAATAGCAACGGGGTGCTCATGATAAGAGAGATCTTCTTGAAGGTCAATTTCTTCGAAGTTGATAGTGCGTTCAGGAGTCTTGAAGCACTTGCGAAGCTGTGACACGTGAAACACATCATGCACGTTTGCAAAGTTGGATGGAAGCTCAAGTTGATAGGCGAGATCGCCTCTTTTGCCAATGATCTTGAAAGGACCCACGTATCTAGGGGCAAGCTTCCTTTGATACCAAGCGGCAGTGCCTTTCATTGGAGAGACGGAGGTAGACATGGTCTCCGATTTCAAAAGCCACATCACGGTGCTTATCATCATAATAGCTCTTACGCGCGATTAGCGGCTTTGAGATTCTCACGAATGACTTTGCACATTTCTTACATACGTGATCAAGTCATTGCCAAGAAGTTGGCGTTCACATCTCGAGACCAATTGAGAGAGTCGGCACTTTCGCCATAGAAATTTCGAATGGGGCCTTGCCGAACTCGCTTGGAAGCTGTTGTTGTAGGAGAACTTCGGCATATGGAAGACAATCTTCCCACTTCATATCGAAGGAAATGACACAAGCCACGAGCATATCTTCAAGGATTTGATTAACTCGCTCGACTTGGCCACTTGTTTGAGGATGGAAAGCTGTCTTGAAGCGAATGTTGGTGCCCATGGCCTTCGAAAAGAATCCCAAAACTTGGAGGTAAAGATGCTGCCACGGTGCAAGAGATCACTTGTGGAATGCCGTGCAAGGAGAAAATCCTGGAGGTGTATAGCTCGCCAACCGAGCTGCTGTGATAGATTCTTTGATAGGAAGAAAATGAGCCACTTTAGTAAGCTTGTCAATGACAACGAAGATAGCATCTCGAATGTCTCGAGAGTTGTCGAAAGCTTGATCCTCGTAAGCGTTCTCAACAGGTTCCTCGCTCACGCACTCGCCTCCGGCTCTACCCAAAGCAACAACACAAACAAAGGAACCATAATAAATCACGGTGCAATGCACAATCAACATGATGCAAAACATGGCATGATATGGAAGTGATATGCAATGCGTAAAAGGCCCGAAGGAAAATGATGAACCAGGCATCAACTTGGCAAACCAAGTATGCCACTGAAAGATGAGATGATTTCGTTGAAATCGATATAAAGATCACCGAATCGGATGCACGGTTTGCAAATGACAAGCAAAACAAGAATGGCACAAATCTGCCATTAACAGCATGATGCCACTTAGCAAGCAACAATAAATTAAGCTACTGCACCCAAACGTACCAACAAAGTATATGGCAGTGATCTACACAAGATGCTTGACAAAAGATGAGCACTGAGCTCGCTAAATCACATCATAACAGGTTCAAACAAGCATGGCAAAAGTGCACAAAATATCAGGCTGGACATGGCAAAAACAGCATCAGGTAGCAATGTTCAGAGCAGCAAAACTACATGCTACAGGAACTTATAATAGCAAAACAAGGCATGGCATGAATCTACTCAAAGCATAGAACAAAAGTCCCTTACTGACCATAAGCCAAAAAGGATCAGAAAATATAGTAACACCCATGTCAATATCGAAAGTTTCATACAGATTCAGCAACATGGCATGTCAAAACTGATAACAAGTAGGCATGTTTACAAGCTCAATGCACTCACTACAGAGCCTTATATGATAAACTAAGCATACATACATCAAGAAGACATGTCATAGAAGATAAACATGGCAAGAACAACATCATAGCATATACGGATCAACCACAACAACCTTGGCAAAATTGAATAACATGTAAACAATCTGCCAGGAAACATTTGATAGCAAAAGTAGAGCTCGATTGACTCAAGCTATGGCACTCCATAATTACAAAAAAGGGCATGGATGGATAGAGCAAGACATGTTTAACAAAACATCCTTACTGAAGTATCTCAAAATATGCATGGATCTCTTGGTAGCATCAAGTTAACATGGCATCAAAATATCAGAAAACAGAGCTGAAATCAGCAACATCAGACACCTACTTTGCATGCTTGTGCTAGTTCACCAATAGATCACAAAAATACATGGCATACACCCCTGGAAAGATGGCATGGCATATTACAAAACACATGTAGGACTCAAATTCATAGGGTAAACACATCAATCATAGCAAAATAACAAAGTGCAAGTTCTGTTAAGAAACAGAAACTAACATCACATAGCCCTCTTCCAACAGCATTTCGGGCATCAAGATGAGCTCAAATGAAAATGATGCAATGAGATGAAATGATCTACTCTTCGAGGCTAACATTTTGATATATTATACGCGCAAAATGGAGCTACAGATGCAAAGTTATGCTACGAGAAAATGCAACAAATTAATCATCTGATGGAAAACTTAGAAGAAATAGAGGGGGAAGAAGTCAACGGAGTTCGGATCCGATCGGGACCCGACGACGCTGCGGCGGCGGCTCGCCGGAGCTTGCCTGGCCGGGCGGAGAGGGCGGGCCGGGCCGCGACGGCGGAGGCGCCGGCGCGGCGGAGCGCCGGTGGCAGGCCGAGCCGGAGAGGAGATGGCGGCGATCCGCCGGGGGCGGGCGAGCCGGTGACGGGCCGGGCGACGCCGAGTTGGCGACGGCGGCGACCGACGCGGCGGGAGCCGGTGGTCGACGGAGCGACGCGGCGGCGGCGGCCGGCAGATCCGCCGGAGCGGCGGGCGCTGGCGTGCGGCGCGGCGCTGGGGCGCGGGTTCTCGCTGCCCGGGCCGGGCGGCGCGGGACCGTGGCGCCGCGATTAGGGGCGGCGGCGATTTTCTCTGGGCGGGCGGACGGTCCAGACGGCGCGGATGAATTTTTAGGGTTTCGGGAAGAAGACCCGGATTTGGACGGGAGGTGTTTAAATAGGCATAGAGGGAGCTAGGAGAGTCCAAATGAGGTGAAGCTTACCACACGATCGTGATCGAACGACGGAGAGCATGGAAGTGACTTAGATGGGTTATTGGACTATTTTGAGGGTGTTGGGCTGCAACTTAAAAGAGGCTTTA
Source organism: Aegilops longissima (assembly GCA_021605205.1). Classification (NCBI taxonomy): domain Eukaryota; kingdom Viridiplantae; phylum Streptophyta; class Magnoliopsida; order Poales; family Poaceae; genus Aegilops; species Aegilops longissima. The sequence goes on from CM038680.1 coordinate 646,546,600, forward strand.
GAGAGTGCGGTTAACCGCTGAGTACCAAACGAGCTCCAAATGACCAAACTTGACCGGTGGTCTACGGTGGTATACCAAGGCCACTAGACAAACCTCGTCCATTCTGAGAAAGTTTAGTACCGCACACGAAAAACGTAAAAGGGGCCGCGGGGAGATAGGAGTGCCGATTGCAAAACGGACAACGGAAAAATGCTCGAATCATGAGACTAACACGTATGCAAATGCGATGCACATGATGACATGATAAAAATGCATGACATGGACAAAATGCAAAAGGAGAAAACCCAACCACGGAGGGAATATCATATCACAATGCCGAAAATGGCAAGAGTTAGAGTTACAAATATGGAAAGTTACGTCCGGGTGTTACAACACTCCACCACTACAAGAGGATCTCGCCCCGAGATCTAGGACTGAAAGAACTCCTGATATTCGAACGGAGGTGATCCTCGGCCCCTGTGTGGCTTCTCGGAATGGTGTGACCACTTCACTTTGAGGAATTTGATTGACTTGTTGCGTAGTCTTGCGCTTCGCTTTCTTCAAGAATAGCAACGGGTGCTCATGATAAGGAGATCTTCTTGAAGGTCAATTTCTTCAAGTTGATAGTGCTGCTCAGAGTCTTGAAGCACTTAGCGAAGTTGTGACACGTGAAACACATCATGCACGCTTGCAAAGTTGGATGGAAGCTCGTTGATAGGCTAGATCGCTTTTGCCAATGATCTTGAAAGGACCCACGATCTAGGGGCAAGCTTCCTTTGATACCAAAGCGACGAGTGCCTTTCATTGAGAGACGCGAGGTAGACATGGTCTCCGATTTCAAAAGCCACATCACGGTGCTTATCATCATAATAGTTTTCCGCGATTATGCTGCTTTGAGATTCTCACGAATGACTTTGCACATTTCTTCCGCTTCGGATCAGTCATTGCCAAGAAGTTGGCGCTCACCTGCTCTGCACTAATTGAGAGGAGTACGCACTTTCCGCCATAGAGAATTTCGAATGGGGCCTTGCCCAACTCGCTTGGAAGCTGTTGTTGTAGGAGAACTCGCATATGGAAGACAATCTTCCCACTTCATATCGAAGGAAATGACACAAGCCCCGAGCATATCTTCAAGGATTTGATTAACTCGCCGACTTGGCCACTTGTTTGAGGATGGAAAGCTGTCTGAAACGAATGTTGGTGCCCATGGCCTTCAAAAGAATCCCAAAACTTGAGGTAAAGATGCTGCCACGGTCTCAAGAGATCACTTGTGGAATGCCGCAAGGAGAAAATCCGGAGTGTATAGCTCGCCAACCGAGCTGCTGTGATAGATTCTTTGATAGGAAGAAAATGAGCCACTTTAGTAAGCTTGTCAATGACAACGAAGATAGCATCATTTCCACGCTTGGACTTTGGAAATCCACCACGAAGTCCATTTCGATATGATCAAACTTCCATTCGAATAGCAAGAGGTTGAAGGAGACCAGCTGGTCTGTGGTGTTCGCTTTCACTCTTCCGCAGACATCACACTCATTCACTAATTGAGCAATTTCTCGCCCATTCGAGTCCACCAATATGATCGCTTGAGGTCCTGGTACATCTTCGCATTTCCGTGATGAATGGATAGAAGCAATTGTGAGCCCTGCTCATAATGACTTTTCTCAGATCACCCTTAGGAACCACAATCCGTCCTCAAGAAAAGAGTATCTTTGTCATCAACGTGGAAGCACTTGTACTTGAAATGCCCTTGTCGATACCACGCTTCACCTTTTTCACCATGGTATCCGAAGTTGAGCCTCACGAATCTGATCTTCCAAAGTAGGAGAGACTATGAGGTTGGCAAGAAAGCCTTGAGGAACAATTTGAAGATTCAGCTTATGGAAAGCTTCACAGAGATCCGCTGAAAGGGCTTGAGGATTAGATCTGCAAGAAGCCTTCCCGCTCAAAGCATCTGCAATGACATTGGCCTTGCCCGAGTATATTCAATACTTGGGTTGTACTTTGAATCATTTCACCCATCGAGTCTGCCTGAGGTTGAGGTTGGGTTGAGTGAAGATGTACTTGAGACTCTTGTGATCGGTGAAAATGTCCACTTTCCTTCCCAACAAGAGATGTCTCCATGTTATCAATGCATGGACAACTGCCGCCAACTCAAGATCGTGAGGGGTAGTTCTTTCGTTGGGCTTCAATCAAGTAGAGGTATAAGCCACAACTCTCTCTCTTGCATTAACACAGACCGAGACCTTGAAGAGAAGCATCACGTAAAACTTCAAATGGCTTGGATTCATCAGAGGAGTCAAGACAGAGCTGTGACGAGTTTCTCTTTGAGGGTATTGAAAGCAACGCCACACTCTGAGACCGTAATACTTCACATGCTTCGAGGAGGTTGGAAAGAGGCTTTGCAATCTTAGAGAAGTTCTCAACTAATCTTCGCAATAGCTTGCAAGACCAAGAAAATCATGGAGCTGCTTGACATTCGAGGAGGTTCCCAATTCACAATTGGACACCTTCTGGATTAACAGCGATGCCCTTGGCGGAGATGATATGACCAAGATAAAGCACTTCATCAAGCCAAAATTCACATTTGGAGAACTTCAGATAGAATTGATGCTCTCGAGCTTGTCTAGCACCAATCGCAAATGTTTGGCATGATCCTTCTTATTCTTGGAGAAGACCAAAATATCATCAAGATAGACCAAGACGAATTCATTGGTGTAGGGTTGAATATGAAGTTCATCATCCGAGAGAATGTTGGAGGAGCATTGACAAGGCCGAAAGACATGACAAGATATTCATAAGAACCAAAGCTTGTTCTAATGCTGTCTTGGGAATATCTTGTTCACGAATGCTAACTGATGATAACCCATACGAAGGTCAAGCTTGAGAACACTTTAGCACCTTTGAGTTGCTCGAAAAGCTCATTGATGTTGGGAAGTGGATACTTGTTCTTGATTGTCTTCTTATTCAATGGACGGTAATCGACGCGAAAGTCGGTCCGCGCCATCCTTCTTCCGACAAAAGAACACCACAACCCCAAGGAGATGAACTCGGTCCGATCAAACCCAGACGCTTCTTGTTCATCGAGCTGCTTCTTCAATTCCTTCAGCTCATCAGTCCAAGCTTGTATGGACGCTTGCAAACGGGTTCAAAGGTGTGCTCAAGATCGATAACGAACTCAATCGGCCGATGAGGAGGCATACCCGAAGCTCTTCTCGAAAGACATCTTGGTACTCACAAACGATCGAATCGAGAGATAGCATCCAATTCGCCTTCTCATTGAGAGAAAACAACCAATGGTTTCATCACGAGGCATAGATGATCACATCATTAGAAGAGCGAGTCAATTGAATTTCCCGGCATCACAATCAAGCTAAG